>CM050163.1:429578120-430178120 GCA_027410445.1 Discoglossus pictus | reverse complement strand
AGTAAACATCATTGGCAAAGGACCACTCATGCACACATAACATAGGCTGGACCAATCTGTACTTCATGGCAGTATTAAGAGAGGGGATTTGAACTGGACCTGACATACATTAAGATTTAGTAGAGAGAAATAATTTTCTGTCAACAAGTTTTCGTTTGTATGTTGTTAAGTAATATTTATTTCAAATCATGATTGAGATTTCTCATGATGCAAGGTTTAAACTCATAAAAAGCTGTTACAACAAAACAAAACTTTGGTCAAGCAAAAGTCTACATCTATATATCAAACCTTAGACTCTCCACCTATCTAAAATGAAATTGTATATATTCAATATATGCCATCACAAGCTTGCTTGTCTATTATAGTATTTTGCAACCTAGCATTATAATAATCTTTTAAATAAATATGCTTTAGCAAATATTTGCTGACATGCACAGAAGTTTTCCCAATAAGTTTCCATGGCACTAGTAGTTATGTTTGGTGTGAGTGGAATGTAGCCATGTTATGTCTTGCAATGAGATTTTAATATAGAGTTTTGTGCATTGTACAAAACTCTACTACCGCTGTCCTAGACTATATAGTGTTTATTGTTAGCAGCAACAAGCTGGTGTTTCATGACTGTTGGCTTTCTTCACTCTGCTTAAAAAGAAATCCGTATTTGTCCATTGTTTAAAGAATTAAATTCTGAAATTCTTACAGATTTATTGCTTTAACCACATCTGCTTCAAAAGCGACAGCCAAGTGGGACCATTCCCGACTCAGAAGGAAGGTGTGTATAGGCAGCAGATGGATGAGTCACAGTATTGTAACTGCACAGACTTCCTTCACTTCATTAATGGCAAACATGTGTTGCTTCAGTGTGTGAAGGTGCTATTATTTGGATGTGACTGCATGAAGAAGCCAGGACTTCGCACATTATAGTCTGCAGCTTCTTTTCTCCTTAGCACTGGCCAGTCTAGACATTCCTGGGATGAGAATTAATTCCAAGCTTCTGATTCTGAGGCACATAGACATGTAAAAGACACATAACTTGTGGCTCACTACGATGAATTCACAAACAATAAGGTAATATTTGGTTTATGCAACTGCGGTTCTGGAGCTTGTAAGGAAAAAGAAGCTGATAAAAATAAACAAAACCGTATCCTCTGAAAAAGTGAATTTTCTTTAAAAAATCTGCATAATTTTGTTTGCACCATA
Organism: Discoglossus pictus; assembly: GCA_027410445.1. Lineage (NCBI taxonomy): Eukaryota > Metazoa > Chordata > Amphibia > Anura > Alytidae > Discoglossus > Discoglossus pictus. The sequence continues at coordinate 430,176,923 of CM050163.1, read as the reverse complement.
ATCCATACCCCTTTATACCTAATAGCTATAATGAAACATTGTAGTTACTTTGATTCACTTTTCTTCTAAATTAAAAAGGTCTGTTGCACTTTAGCCTAAGTTATTCTAGCCAAACTGACGCAATTTCAATTTCATACACCTCTTTAATAAATCTCAATTATATTAAAGGAAAAAAAAAAATTACAGGCTTTATTTGGCACATGGTTATTATGCTATGACAAATAGTTCTTAACTGGTTTGTCCCCTCTGCAGCTCACGAAGACAGCTAAGTAAAGTTGCTGCGCAGTCTCATAGTAACCAATCATTGCAATATGCTACTTGAGAGCATGTTGCACTTCACACTTATTCAAAAGTTGAACTGCTCTTAGAGGCTTGCCCTCTACCAGCCAATGAGATCTACAGACTGAAGTATGCTCTCTGCATGTCCTGTTAGTTTCAGTTAAGTTTAAACAGGTTTTACTTAAAATATTCCTTTTGTATGAGAAGTTGTGTTTATATATTACTAGCAAATTGCCCGTCAAAAATGACGGGGTTAAAATTGTAATGCTGGCAATGCTGTTTGCCATACAATGTGAGGCTTTTGCTCCTCTGAGCTCCTTCGGCGCTCATTGCGAGCCTCTACGCCCATGTACTTAAACTTTTCTGCTTTGCATTGATCACCTTCGGCGCTCATCAAAGGGCGCGCAATGATCCCCTTTGGCACTTATTGCAAGCCTCTCCTGCTCGATATGCTCATCGTGAGCCCTGCGATGATTGCCGATCGCATGGTTTGCAATGAGCGCAAGACCCTGAGACCCTTTCCTTCCGCCTACAGTACGGGCCGTTCATTGCAGGTTTCGTTAACCTGCAAGTTGTGTGCTTGGGAATGCCATGTTTCTCTTTCCACCATCTCCCCTCTGTCCCTTCCCTGTGTCCTTCTCCTCTGTGTGTCCGCTGAATTTTTGCGTGTTACACGCTGACTGCCGTTGGTTTTATTTTCTAAGTCTTGCATGCCTGGCATTGTTGGTGTAAGTGTTAATGTCTTTGCCGTTTTGTATTTTCTAAGTCCCGCGTGCCAGGCTTTGCTGAGCCGCGTTTTAATCCAGTTGCTGAATTTTTACGTTTTTCGTCTGACATTTTTTCCCTTGCTTAGCCGATTTTGGATTGACGAAAAAGCCCAAATATGGCTCAAATTCGCTTGCAACCTCACCCCCAGGCTTCCTGGCTCTCCCCCTGTGCTTTGTGTGAGTGTGTTATTATTATTGTTAAATTATTTTGTTTTATTTTTTGTGAGTTACGCACTTGGCTCGCAGTTGCGACCCTGGCAGTCGCATGAAACTGCTCGCTGCCTAAGTCCTGCGTGTCTCAACTGCTCGCCTTGCTTCGCGAGGCTTGCAGTGCAATGAGCGCCTTTGGCGCTCTTTGTAGCCTAAGTCCTGCGTGCCTCAACTGCTCACCTCTCTTTGCAAGGCTCACAGTGCAATGAGCTCCTTTCGGTGCTTAGTGCAGTCTAAGTCCCGCATGCCTCAACTGCTCGCCTCGCTTCACTACGGGCCGCAAATGGCTCCCCTCGTGAGGTTTGCAAAATGTGACCAACATTGTAGGCATTCCCAACACTGACAACTATAATAGTGATTAATACTACATCTACATATAAAAATAGACCATACTCAGAATAGACTGGTATCCTCACTGATTTTCTGTCATTTTGATTAATATTAGCCCTGTATATCGCTACAGAATATGTTGTTGGGTTACAAAAAAATTAATAATAATAATAATAATGTCTATGACATAAGATACTTCAAGCAGCCTACTCGCGCCTGAATAAGTGCTGCCCATGGCCTGAGCCTCATGGCCTAGACTGAAACACACCCATGTTCTGACTGTAACTCTGGTTTGCTGGCCTTGTACAACCTTATTTCTAATTTTCAGGTCCTGTCCAGAGTGCAGATGTATCAAAGGCAATCTATCACTGCAGCTGCAAGGAGCATGATGTGTTCACTGGGGCAATGCACAAATTCTGCTTTCACAGTTCTCAAAAATGAGAAAAATCTCTCTCCTATTACAAGTTACAAATAGATGTGAAATTCTTGTAGGCACTGATGTGATAGATGTGATACATATGAATAATTAGGTGGGCCTCTGATAGGCTATGTTGGCTGCTCTCTTATAAAATCCAGAGTGTCGTAAGTTTAGCAGAAAAGTCGGATGGCTTCTTTCAAAATAGTTGCAGAAAATGCGTTAATGTAATACTTTTAAGTCCTATTTGGCAACGCTGACTCGAACAAGTGTTCATCTTGCTTGCAGCTTTTGTACAAGAGTGTTCAGCTGACATGGTCCGAGACATAAGTGCTGCTACAAAGGGATTTATAATCTGTGCCTTGGAAATCTCCATTAGGCACCTGATAAGTTATCGCTCTCTTTGACTCTTTACTGGGTAGTTAACTTGTTTGCAATGAGAAATCTTGGCATGGCGGAGTACACACATTTCCTTACAAACTGAATAACTCCTTAATTCCAGCAAGTCCCTGGGAAAAACATAATTGTTTATTTTGATAGCTGGCCAACCTTTTCAAATCAAAGTAGAAAGAAAAAGTCTGAAAATATTCAGCATCTATCCAAAGTGTAATGTAATTTACTTCAAGGAAAGAATGGGACTTTTATCTACGTGTTTGCATTTTAGCAAGGCATTGTTGCAATGCGATTAGATGCCAGCTAAATAAATGATGATGGAGTATTTCTTAGAATTTTGTACCCAGTCATTTTGAGCAATGAATTTATACATGATTGAACGCAATTTATGTTATTCTCATGGTTTGTTGGAAGAATAATAATCTGAATCTGAATTATATGTTTATTTACTTAGAAAGCTGTGACATTGTTTGCAGTGTTGTTATACATCATGTCCGTGCTAGATCATGTGCATAGACATGACATCAGATTAAAAGATAATTACAACAATTTCTCTCAATTTTCCATTGTCTAAAGTGGGGATATTATCCGTGAAGGTCTCTAACCAGCTGAGCGTACCTAACCCTGCACAGTGCCTTGCATTTAATATACATAAATATAGAATTTTACAACAATATGAATCATTTCCTAATTCATGCTTTTAAAACATAATCCATAACATACAGGTTCATGGAACAATTTAAAAATCATCTACATATGTTCCCTTTGTGATCACCGGGAGATTACGGACAGAGCTTATCTTTATGATAATACAGAGAAGATAACTAAACAACATTTATATTGTCAGATAAGAAACATTATTCACATTTAATCTGCCATTTCTATCTAATTAAACAACTTATTATTTTTAATACAAAATCAGTTTAAATAGCTAAACTTCATAATGGTCAAAATATTTTTAGAAAGTACGCAAACAAAAATGGTGATTACATTTGTATCTTTTATAATACATTATTATTGACTGCAGGCATGTATTTTATTTTATCACCAGATCATTTATGTAACTGTTACAGGAGGACATATCCTTACACCAAATGAAACATATGGGCATTCCCTTAGACCAAATGAATACACTGGCAGTTGTAGATGTCTTTGATGATCTACTACTTCTGTTGGGCTTGATAAGAACCTAGTACAAACCTACCCAGTTGGACTTTCTGGTTCGTTGTGTTTGCCTGATAGCAGGAACAGAACAAACCCAGCTTACAGCCACCAAAGCACCCAGTAGACCACAGGAACCAGTAAAGCCACCCAGTAAATGTTACTCACTGTAACACTCACTGTAACAAGATCCAATGCAGGTTTAGCAGTAATAATCCTTTCTTGGAATGAAACCTACATGTAAATTATGTAATTCAAACTGACAACTAGTTTATTGATGGTGGTACAGCATATTTATGTATAACACAGTTCAATCATGTTCAGTCACCAACACAATCCCACCAATCCCCACCCGCCCCCACCCTGACCACGGGCCTGGCTTGTCATTTTACTCAACAATGGGAAGTCTAGCAATTTTCAGATTGTTACTGCAGGACTTTTTACACTGCCTGATAATAATATAATGCATCATATATTAAATCACAAATTAAATTAATTCAGCTGTTAAAGAATTCAGTTTCATTAAGAAAATGTTATACTAATTTCCATATTTGAAAACATTCAGTGTGAACGCATTCATACAATATTGGATCAATTATTCCACTTAATACATATTTATACAAATTATAAAGAAGTCTCCATATATAAAGAGGAAATGAGTAGACAATAGCAATCTGAGGTGTATAGTACTAAAGTCCTTTTATACCAAACTCTGCTGTGATTTCTTGCATATCAATATAATAGCTATTTTAGCAGTCCTTAGATAGATGTTGGGAGATTAGGGACTTTTGCATAGAAAAACTCCATACACTGCAATCTGCTTCCTTAACTATGGTATGCTGCTCCAGGTCTGTACTCAGTAATACTGCTGGGAGAGTGTTGAGTATTAGAAGGTTGTTTAAGGTATAATAAGGCCGTATCTCTAGAAATTAATACCTGAGGATTGACTAATCGGCTTGTTTGCTTTAGCCCTTTTACTTTAAGGATGATTAAATATTAAGCCAGCCTCCAAAAAAATTTGCAGGTTTTTGTGAACTTTTTGGCTTACATGACAAGTAGTTTCTTGAATGGTTAACATTACACCAGTGTAATCATGACTCCAGTGTGATCATGACTGTATGGTAGGATTTAAAATAAGAGTATTGCATAACTTAGTGCTTACTAGCTGCATTCAATGAATGATTAACCAGAAACAATCCTGAAATCCTTTGTGCAAACCAAGCATGTGAATATACTGTAAAGCTCTGCTCCATTTGGGCTTGTCTAGTCTATCCTAAAATCTATTTTGTGAATACCTTGGATTTAAAATAATCTTATTAGCCTGCTCTGAAACTAAAATCTTCATCTGCATCCAAATGAAATACCTTATATAGAATTGGTTTTGTTGTTATATATAAACCCTTAATTTCATGAAGGAGATCAATGCTTGTGTCACATAAAACTAAATATGTCAACAACAAAAAAATAGTGCACTAGTTGAATTTTAGTGGGCAAAAGGACAAGAATTATTACATTGATTTTTCAGCCCTCTAAAATAGCCATAATAATGGGTGTTTTTTCACAGTGCTTTTGTTTCTTCTTGAAAGTTTAGAATATTTTAGATGATTTACGTGTTGCGGATCACTAAATGAACAGTTTTCTGTTTTGCAACATTATTTTCAAACCACAAGTGATCCAGTGGAGAAATCTAAATTACTTCTTATTTTATGGGTATGTTTGAAATATCCAGGTGAATATTCCTGTAAGATCACAGTCACGTTGAATTGTTTTAATCAATGTATGTCCTCTGGCAAACTTGGCCTTGGGAGTACAAAATGAAGCAGGTCAGAGATTAGTAGAATTTTGTCAAGATAATTCTCTGGTCGTAGTAAACACCCTCTTCCAACAGCCTCCCAGACGACTCTACACATGGACATCACCAGATAGGCAACAGAGAAATCAGATTAACTATATACTTTTCAGCCAAAGATGGAGGAGCTATATACAGTCAGCAGACTCAGACCATGAGCTTCTTATTGCAAAGTTGAAAATTAAACTGAAGAAAAGAGGGAAAACCATCAGACCAAGAAGGTACAAAATAAATCACATCCCTTGTGAATATGCAGTGGATGTAAAGAATAGATTTAAGGGACTAGACATGGAAGATAGAATGCCCGAAGAACTTTGGACCGAAGTTTGCAACATAATCCAGGAAACACCAACAAAGAATATCCATAAAAGAAAGAAAAGTAAGAGGTCAAACTGGCTGTCTAATGAGGCTTGGAAAGTAGCCCAGGAAAGAAGGAAAGCGAAAGGTAGTGGAGATAAGAAACGATTTGTCCAACTGAATGCAGAATTCCAGAGGATATCAGGAAGAGACAAGGAGACATTCTACAATGAGCAATGTAAAGAGATTGAAGAAATAATCAAATGGGTAAATCAAGAGATCTCTTTAAGAAAATTGGGAATCTAAAAAGGCACCTTTCAGGCCAATGTGGGAGTGATAAAAGACAAAAATGGTAGGGACTTAACGGAAGAAGATCAGATTAAGAAGAGCTGTCAGGAATACACTGAAGATCTATACAGTAAGGATCTTAACAGCAGTAATGACCTCATTAATTTGTCTAATGAGTTGGAGCCAGACATCTTGGAGATCGAAGTGAGATGGGCCCTAGGATGTCTTGCTGATAATAAGGCTGCAGGAGGTGATGGAATCCCAATTGAACTATTAAAAATTCTACAGGATGATGCTGTGAAAGTGTTGCTTGCCTTATGCCAACGCATTCGGAAAACTCAACAATGGCCAATAGACTGGAAAAGATCAGTCTACATCCCAAACCCCAAAAAGGCAGTGCCAAAAAGTGCTCCAATTATCGAACAATTGCACTAATTTCACATGCAAGCAAGGTAATGCTTACAATTCTACAAGCTCAACTCCAACAATATATGGACCTGGAACCACCAGATGTGCAAGCCAGGTTCTGCAGAGGAAGAGGCACAATAAATCAAATTGCCAATGTCTGCTGCATAATAGAGAAAGCAAGAGAGTTCCAGAAAAGCATATACTTCTGCTTCATAGACTATTCTAAAGCCTTTAACTGTGTGGATTACAACAAAATGTGGCATGTTCTTAAAAAAAAGGGAGTACTAGATCATCTCATCCTCCTCCTAAATAATCTGTATGTGGACCAACAAGCCACAGTCAAAACCAAACATGGGACAGCAGAATGGTTCAAGATAGAAAAAGGAATGAGACAAGGTATATTGTCACCCTATTTATTCAACTTATATGCAGAATACATCATGCGAAAGGCTTGACTGGATGAATCCAAAGCCGGAATCAATATTGCTGGAAGAAATATCAACAACCTCAGATAGGCCGAAGATACTACTCTGATGGCTGAAAGTGAGTAGGAACTAAAGGACTTATTGATGAGGGTAAAAGAAAAGTTGGCCTGCTGCTCAACGTTAAAAAGACGAAGATCGTGGAAAACGGCAATTTCACTTCCTGGCAAATAGACAGGGAAGAAGTGGAGGCAGTGACAGATTTAATTTGCAAGATCTCTGCAGATGGTGACTGTAGTCATGAAATTAAAATATGTTTGCTTCTGGGGAGGAAAGCTATGGCAAGCTTGGAGAAGCTGTTAAAAAGTAAAGATATTAAAATATCAACAAAGGTCCGCATAGTTCAAACTATGCTATTCCCAGTAGTAACATACGGATGCGAGAGCTGGACCATAAATAAGTCTGAGTGCCGTATAGTTGACATCTTTGAATTGTGCTGTTGGAGAAGACTGCTTAGAGTCACTTGGACTGCAAGAAGATCCAATAAATCAATACTTCAGGAAATCAAGACAAACTATTCACTAGAAGGTATGATCATGTTGCTGAATCTCAAATATTTTGGCCATATTATGAGACAGCAGGATTCCCTAGAAAAGACTCTGATGCTGGGAAAGATTGAAGGCACAAGAAGAAGGGGACAACAGTGCCGGAGATAGAAAGATGAGGTCACTGAAGCAATTTGCATGAATTTGATGGAGCTCAGAGGGGTGGTGACTGAGAGATGCACTTGGCGTGCTGTGGTTCATAGAGTAACGGAGAGTCGGACGCGACTGAACGACTAAACAACAACAATGTCCTCTGAAGTCTGATTTTTACTTATGTTTTTTTTTTTTTTTTAAACTACAGTTGAAAAGGGACAATTAAAAAAACAAAAACAAATATAGATTTAATTGGCTAGCTATATTTGCAATTATGCTGTAGAGGGAACTAACATTGGTTCTTTTTAACTGTGTTGGAGACCTTAAATGTAGAGATCGTTCTAGATGTGTCTATTGAAATGTTAAATTCAGTAGTGCTGGTGCTTTTTAATCAAACAATTTAATTAAGTTTGATTATATTTTACAACATAAAAATAATTTTTATAATATAAGCTAAGCATATAATTAATAGTTAAAACATAAATACCTAAATAAAATAACAGTAACAATAAAAAATGCAATTAAGTATATAAATAGCAAAGTAAGTATAAATATGTGTGAGTGTATGCATGTGTGTGTGTATGTATGTGTGTGCATTCCTATTAGTTACAGTGAATTTAAGGATCGTCGGCTGTGATGAACAAAATGTTGCTCACTATGCTAGTAATATTTTTAATAGTAAATAATTTAGTGCAGAAACTTTCATTATTTTTTTTTTATTGTTTTTCTGCTGGAAGAGCTAAAATAAAAGGTTTTAATTTTGGTAAAATTTAAAACCTTGAAATTCTTTATCTTTAGAAATTAAAAGCCATTCAATGAAATTGTAATGAGTAATCGTTCTGTCCAATTGGTAAATGTATACAAACTTAAAATCACTCTTAATATTGCCACACATTCTATTAGCTACTAATCCGATTACGAGTTTTCTGCCCACAATCACTACGGACCTTAGAACTACATTGGTTTTAGCACAGCTCGAATATTATGAGCTCTAAATGTGTAAAGTTACACAAAATCGATATTCTATCAGACCCGTAGCTCTAGCTCGCAAATAAAGTCTAACCCTCAACTGAAAAAAGTATTACGTTTCTGTCAAAAATATTGTAAGTACTAAAGAGGACTCGCAAGGCATTTTTCAGTCAACTAGAGCCTTAACAGCTATTAAACACACAATACCGTACTTTAAAAATACGGGAAAGCATGGAAATACATCAGAATTAATTGCAGAACAGTCTCAAACCCACAAACATGCAATTAAAAAATATATTTTTAATGTATTTTTTTTGTATAAAATGGATCCTGGGACTTAATGGGTTAATACATATCATGGAACCCGCATAGACTAGAACAGTTGCTTTAATGAATTTTATTGATTTATACATTGCTGGATTGCAAGTCCGATCGCCAAGTTTTAATGAATTTGTTGTCTCTGAATGGAAATTTATTTATAAACTCCATATTTTACTGACGTCATGATGATGGTCTCATTTACTACTGGCTCTGTCTAAGTATTGTGAGAAGTAAATTTAAGAAGTAAATTATGCGCTTGCTTAAATATTGTCAGATCATATGACCCCGGCCCCTGAAATCAGACTTAAAAAGGCAGGTTTACGAGTTCAGCCTTGCGATCGGAATTTGCGAGCTGGAGTCAATAGAATACATCTAAACATTTAAAAAAAAAAAACACCTGCACAATTTGTGAGTTTAAGGCATTTGCGAGCAGCTAACAGAATATGGCCCATTGTGATTATGACACAACACAACTCAAAGCATCTCCAGGCTTAACTCCATTCACTAAAAGGCTATTATTAAAAGGAACTCCACAATCTGGTATGATTGTAGTTTTCCACCTAAAAACACACATACATTCCCCATTGCTTGATCCTCCTGAGCACGTGCTCTGATCCAGATTTTATTCAGGATCACGGCTCATTGTAAAATATAGGGGGGAGGAGTGGCCTTATGATCCCCCAGAAAAGCATGGGAGTCAGGTGTCTTATGACACTAGCATATTCGTAGGGAAGGTGGTACACCACACTCTCTCTAGTAAGGGGGGCCCCAAAGCTTCTGCCCAGCCATTCAATGTAGCAATATTGGCAGGGAAAGTTTAACCGCTTAAAGGTCAAAATCACGGAGAGGCTTAAGACACCTTCAACTAGTCAACTTATCTGACATGGGGTGGGCATCTTTTATTAATATGAACAATGGGCACCTGGACCCCTGGGTAATTGTGGGAACCTTAGAGGTCCCCTTCCCTCCATCCCCTAGTACAGTAGGGTTGGGGCAAATAAGTAAAATGGTAAAACCAGACCAACCAGGCTCACCCTAGCCCCTACTATCCTATGTGTATGGTTGGGCATAACTCCCCACTCCCACTAAGTTAATCCTACATAGCAACTCTAGGCCCTACAATTCCATTGGGCTAAAGGGAGATCCAAGAAACTAAACTCCCCATAGGGGTCCTTCAGGGCCCCCATGCCCTTGATATACTCTATACATTTTTATCACAGTGTCTTGACTGCACAAGATTGCCTGCAGTGGTAGAAAGTACTGTACATGCATGGTTAGTAAAGGCTCTTTCAACCATAAGAGAGTTTATTTTCCACCTATGTATATGGCCATAACATCTATCTGTATCTTAGCTGGATGAAATACCTGGAGAATGAATCTCTTTTATAACAGAGATAACGTTGACAAAACGGATTGGGTTATAAAGGATAAATTGCGTCTGCTGCTGGGTATTATTTGTACTTGTGTGGGGGAGTGTGATAAGCCCAAAATTTATTAGATATACAAAGAGTAATGTCTTCCATGGGATCTTATAAATACCTGGCTATGCTGAGATTGCCCAGCAAATCACAAGCCTTAGTGCTGTCAGCTCTGCTCAGTGTTATAGGGATACCTACAAATGCTCAGCACACCTTGTATTTCACATGTAAAGCAGCTGCTATTAATATGCGGCAAACAAAGACAGTAACATAGTATAGGATGTTTATTAAATCAAGGAATAGTATATAAATCAGGTACCTTTGTATTGCCATGATGTAAAATAAACATACAAAAATGTACACAATATGGTTTCAATTACAATCATCTACATTGTTTCTTGTTATGGTAAACAATGACTTATTTTGCTAGGAAAGAATTATAGCATCCAGGAAATAAGGTGCATACGTAAGCAACATTATGCTGTGATTTATCAAAGATCAGTTTTGTTTATCATACACGGATCACGGGTTACAGTTAAGATCAATCACTCTTACATTGCCTTAATGACATCGTTTTGTCTGTAAGTTTGTTTGAATGCATTGGATGGGGTGTACTTAGTTTGGTAATATAGTTTAGGAATGCCTGGGCTTTGCATAATATAATAGAGGATATAATTAAAGTCTGAGATTTTTTCATCGATAGATGGATGGGCAGACCAGATAAATAAAGGTTAAAAAAGTGGACTTCCTATGCCTTATGTGGAACTAGTTTAACAAACCGGGTTAATGTTTGTTCCAGTTTGATAAATAGGCTTATTTTAACTCAGTTTAACCCACTTAATCTTGCTTATCCTTGCTTTATACCACTTTTTTTTACCAGTTTCATACAGTTCACTGGCCATATAAATCTGTTTCAATACTTACACTTAGCTAAAATCTAATTTGTTCAGGAAATAGATTCTTTCAAAATCACTATGCCTAAAATATCTTTGTAGAAAGCTACCCCCCTTTTTGTCCCTTGTGTATACATATCACCGCTGGGCCAAGTACAACTCTCCACAATGCAGGGGATTTCAAGAAAAACAAAACACTTTGGACATGTCTTAGTTAAAGTAATTATTAATTTCTAAGAATTTGTGACTTCAGGCTTACCTAATGCTGTGGGAGTTGAATAAGATCAAATTCACTTGCTTGTTTATGTCTCCGTTCACTCATTTTCATGGCCAAAATCTGACAGGCTAATTGGAAGACACTACCAGAAAAAATAAGTAAATAGACACCATTTATCATATTGTTGTGTTCAGCTCTCAGGGGCAGGTGTTGGCTGCAAACAACAATTGAGCTCTTAATTGCTGATCCCTGAAGCGTGAACACACATTTTTTTTTTTTTTTTACTTTTTATTTACTTATCGCGTTGAAGGTATTTAAGTAATTAAGATGTTCCAAAAGTATTATCTTCAATCAGAGATGGAAAAATATCGATCTTGGTCAACTTGGTTTCAAAAATGTACATCTATCTTCTAAATGTTTGCTAGGTAATATTGTATCTGAAGCTATATGTCTGCCTAGGCAAATAAGCCATAGGCATAGGTTAGTACAGTTTTTGGGAGCAGTATGTTACTTCAAGTTGCCATTAAATAGTATGCATATTAGCACATAAATGTCTATATGCACTGTTTTTTGTGTCTCTTAAATATATCTAAAGTAGGTACCCTATGCCTGGTGTCTAGTAGGAGGATAGATCACAATGCGTATTAGTGCACTGCAATCTCTTCTACTTCCTCCTCAGAAGTTCCTGTCCCTTTGGCTGCCAGTGATTACTGTTATAGCTGGGTCTCACAAGATCACACAAGAATACTTTGCGTAATCTCATGAATCCTTGGTATAAGAACTGTCTGGGCAGCCAAAGGGATAGGAGGTGATTGAGAGCTACAGGGAACTGCTGGGGAAGGTGACGAACCGATTCCAAGACACTGTTGCACATTGTGATCTCTCTCTCTCTCTCTATTTAAATATGTATACAGTGCCTTGCAAAAGTATTTACCTCCCTTGGCATTTTTCATGTTTTGTTGGCTCACAACCTGGAATTAACATGGATTGTTTGAGGATTTGCATCAATTAATTTACAGAACATGCCCACAACTTTGAAGATGTTTTTTTTATTTTTATTGTGAAGCAAACAACAAATAGGACTAAATTACAGATAAGTCAATGTGCATAACTATTCACCCCCTTAAGTCAATACTTTGTAGAGCCACCTTTTGCTGCAATCACAGCTGTTGGATGGTTTGCGCTTGTGAACAGCAATCTTTAAGTCTGACCACAGATCTTCTGTTGGATTGAGGTCTGGGCTTTGACTAGGCCATTCCAACACATTTACATGTTTCCCCTTAAACCACTCAAGTGGTGCTTTAGCAGTGTGTTTGGGGTCATTGTCCTGCTGAAATGTGAACCTTCGTCCTAGCCTCAAATCACAGAGTGGTACAGGTTTTGCTCAACAATATCCCAGTATTTAGCACCATCCATCTTTCTCTCAACTCTGACCAGTTTCCCAGTCCCGGCTGCTGAATAACATCCCACAGCATGATGCTGCCACCACCATGTTTCACTGTGGGGATGGTGTTCTTTGGGTGATGTGATGTGTTGGGTTTGCTCCAGACATAGCATTTTCTTCATGTTCAATTTTAGTCTCATCAGACCAGAGCACCTTCCTCCATACATTTTGGGAGTCTCCCACATGCCTGTTCGCAAGCTCAAAATGTGCCATTTTGTTTTTTGCTGAAAGTAATGGCTTTCTTCCTGATAGTCTGCCATAAAGCCCAACTCTATGGAGCGTGTTATGAACAGAAGGGACCACTGGACTATTTGGGGTTCATCAGTTATTATGTGTGGTTAGAAGGTACTAACAATTTGCTTAACATTTATATCATGGATGTAATAAGTGCATGGGGTGCTGTAATTGACTAACATTGCAAAACTGTTTCTGTGTTAGAAATAGGATAGTGGAATTTATATGGCCCTGCGATCGGCCACGTGTGAAGGCTCTGGCTTTATTCATGAAAGGGGTAACTAGTTTTATGGCTCTGTAAGAGGAGAAACAAAAGGTGTAATTAGAAGAAAGTCAGATGCCACTCTACATCAGGAAATCATGTGGGTGAGGGGGAATAGCAAGCTATTTGCCTAGGAGGATGGGCTAGAACTGGGGGCAGTCTTTGGTGTTTTGTGTCATCTTTCGTTTTTTTTATATATATCTTTGTAACAATAAAGAAGTGGCCAGTCTGACTTTGGACACACTAAACACAGGTGGTGTCAGAGTCTGCTTGTACTAATCCAAGGTACATGGGTGTGATTCTTAGATCCTAAGAATAGGGGTCTGAGGTGCATGTCTCTGCAGTAATGATGCTGTCATCTGAAGTGTCTGCTGGTGTTGAGATCTGAACAAAAAGTTGCGACCGTGGAGAGAGAGAGATTTGGGGTGAGCGTGGTCCCCCAAATTGGCCGGTCGTGACAGCTGGTGGCATCGGTGGGGATCTCTGTATAAAACACAGAAGGATGGCAGCTTATGAAGAGATGTCTGCAGCAGAGGAGGAGGAAGTGTCCAGACGGTATCAAAGATGGATTGAGGTAATGCCTGCAGGTTTTACTAAGGATCAGCAGAGGGAACTCCGGATACAGATCACACAGGAGGTACAGGGGAACAGGAGAAGGGTAAGCAATGGCCCTGTCTCAGCTCCTGTGGAGGGGAAATGCTTATCCCCAGTAGAAAAAGAGAGCCAGGTGACAGAGGCAAAGGACTGCAGAGGAATGGCCCTTCTAAAGCAATGGATGGCGTTCCTGGGATTGTGGCAGGACCATGAGCGGTCATGCTGGCTGAAGAAACTGGTATGGAAAGAGATTGCCTTAGAGAAACAGTATCATGCCAGGATAGGGCCTTTTGGTGCCCTTGAAGAGGATCGCTATGTTCAATTGGAGCTAATAGATGGGCTCTGGGAGATCGTCTATGGTGATCCTGAATGTGGCATGGGGACTGTAAGGAGGAAAAATAACTTATTTCTTAAACGCTGTCATGGTCTGGGATTAGAACCATGGTCCCCGGAGGCTAATTTGCTGGAACCCCTGATTCAGCAAGAGCTGCAGCTGGAGGCTGAGTATGTTGAATTGCTGGATGAGGCATCCATGGAGGGGTTTTGGCCATCCAGTTGGGAGGAACCCTGTCAGGCGGACAGGGAGGAAAATTATTGGTTACCAGAGTTCTGGAAAGAACCAGAGATGGATTGTGAACCTATCATGGGGTTCCCGTGGATAACTACAGTCCAGGAACCAGCCATGGGTACAGGGGCGAACACCGAGAACAACCTTGGGACTGTGTCAGACCAAGGGGGCCAGCCAGACCCAAATGGCTGGGGCACAATTGCTAATAACAAGGCAATTGAGAAGACAGAGAATGTCGGTAAAACTGATGGCCCAAGGGGATGTCTGGATGAGAGCTGTGAGGTCCTGCCAGGGAACACAGTGACCAAAGATCCCAAGGGAGGTGAGTGCTGTGACCAGGCAGTGGTTCCAGAGAGAGGGGGAGGTGATGTGCTGATCCAGATACCACATAGTTATTTGGAGTCTTTAGACCAGACCACAACATTGGGTGCCAGCTTCCAGATCCGTCCAGTAAATGACCCCCTGGAATTACTATTTTTCTGGGCACCCCAGGGGAGTGTTTTACCCATGCAGTGGGGCAGAAGAGTGTATGGGCCCTGGTTGTTGGGGGGTGGGCTGGCAATGGCACCATTGAACTGCATTGATTACCCTGGCACAGAGGTCTGTTGGCAGAACCCAGGCCAAGCAAACAGTCTGGATAGGAGCAGCTATGTTCACTGTGCCCTGGGAATGGACTTTGGGCCTAGCATGGAGCTCCCGCTGATAAAAAATGTCAGAGAGCTAGCCACAGACAAGAGGGCAGGGGAGGTTATGCCAAACAGAGACACTGCAAATCATTTAAAGAGGGACCACATTCCTTATTGTGTGCCCAATCTAGGTGAGATGGAATACAGCGCACCAACTGTGGTCCAAGGAGATGGAGAAATGGAGTCCCATGCCCAGACCATTGCTGCAGGTGAGAGGGGTTACTGTGCCCACACTGCGGTGCAGGTGAAAGTGGAGCCTCCATTCGAGACCACCATCATGGATACTGGGTTCAGTATCAGACTGGTATGTTCCTCCCTGGAGGTGATAGTTTATGGGACTCCCAAGGAAAATGTTTCCCCTCAGACATTGGGAAGAGGAGGGCACTGGCGCTGGTTTTTGGGAGGGGGGCGAGCCATTTCAGCTTGGGAAATGTCACCTGGAGTTTGTACCACCCTGGGACCCTTTGGACTGGGTGAACTAATAGGCCCAAGGACTGTTTTAGATGCTGCTGCCCAATTAAATTGTTTTCCCCAATGGATGGGGAGGAAGGGGGCATGTGCCATGGCCCAAGGAAGGCGGTTGGCAATTGAGCCATGGAGGCTATGCCCAAAATTGTGTGCCCACTGGAATTGGAAGAAATGTGGACTGTGAGGCAATTACAATCACCATCACTTGCACAAGTGAGATCAGTGTGGCTAGAAATTTGTCCGTCAGGACGAATTCCTAGGCCACACTAGGATGGGGGAAACTAGCTGTTATGAACAGAAGGGACCACTGGACTATTTGGGGTTCATCAGTTATTATGTGTGGTTAGAAGGTACTAACAATTTGCTTAACATTTATATCATGGATGTAATAAGTGCATGGGGTGCTGTAATTGACTAACATTGCAAAACTGTTTCTGTGTTAGAAATAGGATAGTGGAATTTATATGGCCCTGCGATCGGCCACGTGTGAAGGCTCTGGCTTTATTCATGAAAGGGGTAACTAGTTTTATGGCTCTGTAAGAGGAGAAACAAAAGGTGTAATTAGAAGAAAGTCAGATGCCACTCTACATCAGGAAATCATGTGGGTGAGGGGGAATAGCAAGCTATTTGCCTAGGAGGATGGGCTAGAACTGGGGGCAGTCTTTGGTGTTTTGTGTCATCTTTCGGTTTTTTTATATATATCTTTGTAACAATAAAGAAGTGGCCAGTCTGACTTTGGACACACTAAACACAGGTGGTGTCAGAGTCTGCTTATACTAATCCAAGGTACATGGGTGTGATTCTTAGATCCTAAGAATAGGGGTCTGAGGTGCATGTCTCTCCAGTAATGATGCTGTCATCTGAAGTGTCTGCTGGTGTTGAGATCTGAACAAAAAGTTGCGACCGTGGAGAGAGAGAGATTTGGGGTGAGCGTGGTCCCCCAAATTGGCCGGTCGTGACAGAGCGTATGGCTTATTGTCGTCCTATGTACAGATACTCCAGTCTCTGCATACTCCAGAACTCTGCAGCTCCTCTAGGGTTACCTTAGGTCTCTGTGCTGCATCTCTGATCAATGCCCTCCTTGTCTTGACCTTTGGTGGGCGGCCGTCTCTTGGCAGGTTTGCTATTGTGCCATGTTCATTCCATTTGGTTATGATAGATTTGATGGAGCTCCTGGGAATCATCAAAGATTTGGATATTTTTTTATAATCTAACCCTGACTTGTACTTCTCAACAACATTGTCCCTTACTTGTTTGGAGAGTTCCTTGGTCTTCATGGCAGTGTTTAGTTAGTGGTGCCTCTTGCTTAGGTGTTGCAGCCTCTGGGGCCTTTCAAAAAAGCTGTGTATATGTAGTGACAGATCATGTGACACTTAGATTGCACACAGGTGGACATCATTTCACTAATTATGTGACTTCTGAACAAAGGGATTTATATAAAATTGAGGAATGGGCATCTAAATGGCAGATGAGATTTAATACGAATAAATGTAAAGTTATTCATCTGGGAAGAAAAAATAGCCATGCAATTTATAATCTTAATGGAGCAAATATAGGGGTATCAGATACTGAAAGGGATTTGGGAGTACTTGTGGACAACCACATAGGTAACAGTGCTCAAAGCCAAGCAGCAGCTGCAAAGGCAAATAAAATATTAGCACATATTAGGAACGGTATAGAGGCAAGGGATTCAACAGATAACTTTAAATGAGGACTGGATTTATTTCTAATTAAGAAGGGAATTCAGGATTATCCTAGATAATAAGAGTGTATTGATCCAGGGAGAAATCCGATCGCCAGTATCTGGGGTCAGGAAGGAATTCATTTTTTTCCCCCTTTGAGACGATTGGCTAAGTTTCACTTGGTTTTTTTTCTGTTTACCTTCCTCTGGATTAATTAATAATAAAAAAAAATAGTTGATTAATAATTAACAATTAACAACTAATTAATTAATAACTAATCATCATATTGCAGATCAGAGGAGATCTTAAAAGGTTGAATATGATGGACTGAAAGCTTTTTTCAACCTTAATTACTATGTAACTATGTAACTAATTGGTTGCGCCAGATCTTTTTATGAGCTTCGTAACAAAGGTGGTGAATACATACGCACATGCCAATATTGTGTTTTCTATTTCTAAAAAATAGTTTTATGTATATATTTTTCTCATTTCATTTCACAAACTTAGACTATTGTGTTTTGATCCATCACATAAAATTCAGATTAAGAAAACATTGAACTTAAGGCTGTAATGTAACAAAATATGTAAAAAGTCAAGGGGGTGAATACTTTTGCAAGGCACTGAACATATTCACATATGAAACCTAAATGCAGCCTGATTGTATCTATGTGAATGTGTTGTATGCTAGCTATTAAATATTCTTATTGTCTCTTTAGTTTCATCCATTTTTGACAGTCCGTAAAATTGGTGTAAGAGGTGCACACCTTACAACAAACAAATCTTAGTGGGTTGACATATGGTACGGTGCTTGCTAAAGGTATAATCTTAACATGTTTAAGTTGACAGAAGAGTAATATCCTGTGTTGCAAGCTTTTCTCTTCCATCTGAGAGGGCAAATCTAATCTACCAACAATAAATAAAGCTCTACTGTAAAGTTGCCTTTATGTATTATTCACTTGCAGGAACCAGAACCCGGTATCTTAGATATGGAAAAATATAATTATTTGGCATTTTGCTTGCTAAGCAAAGCATTCATAATTTGCCTTATTGCCTGTTGTATACTATTGAACACATACAATGACACACATTATACATTGAGTTTATCCAAGGTTTCTCTGTAGTGGGTTAAAGCAACAAGGTGTGAGCCTCTCATAGCATAAAAACGATCATATTTTCTTTGCATATGAATCAAACACAATAAGAAGCACAGTCTTTTAGTATATTTGCTCGTATACCTATACAGTTATAGTCCATGAACCTGCTCATCCTGGGTCAGAAATGTCCACTCCTGGTCCTGGAGTCAGCCAGTTCATGCAGCAATGTGATATAATATACAACGTGTTTAGACCCCCAACATTTTTAGACCCCCCTCAACTGCTTGTGATTTGTGTGGACTTAATTTTCCCATTCTCTTCAATGAGTGATTTTATATTCCATTGTATTCTGTATTTCTCTGTATTGGCATGTGAAAAGTCACAGACATAGATTCACAGTGTTTGTGTATGAATTGCAATGCAGCTTTCAAAGCACAGCGAGAGCTGGAAGTACAGAGACAATGGGTAACCTGTATCAGCCTTTTGGGTCCTGTCAGTTTCTGACATTGGAAGCTTGAATGGGTTATTATACCTAGAACTTCCCAGTGACAGTGGGGAAAGGAATTGAAAGCTATACAGCACTAGAATAGATGTCACCTTTAGGCAAAGTTACAGGTGTCACGTAGGCTCCAGCACTTAAGGGTATAATTACCAAAGTGGGGTTAAAAATTGAGTTATTAAATATTTCCCATAGAAAACATAAGAAGAGATATTTTATATTTTAACTCAATTTAACATAGTTTGTCACCACTTATCTCTGCTTATTCACACTTTCATCCTTGCTTGATAAATATACCCCATTATCTTTTACATTGATCTGTATAGGGGGTTAATCACTTTTATGGCTACATTAACTTTGCAGTGTATCTTATTTCATACATTATAAAATAAAGTTATATTATGTCAAAGCCAAGCAGTTAGTGCAAGAGTGCATAGCTGTGCAGAGGGAGGTTTGCTTAAAAAAATGAATGGTAGTTCCATGTTTCTTATTAGAGCACTATTGGTACCACTTTATAATATAATTAAACTCCACTCAAAAGGGTGAGTTCCCATCTACTGTTCAAAACAATGTGATTTCACTATGAAGCCACTGTAGCATATAGTCACTAATGAGGGAACATTCTCTCCAGTGAGGATACAATTCTCCAGTCCCTATGTTATTGTCCATGGTCTCTTTAATAATATGTGAAATAACTCTCCAACTGCAGAATTTTCCCACAATATAAATTATAATTACTACTGAGACTTTTATTTATTTTTTCTTAATTTTACTCATCTGCGTTTAAAAGTCTGTTTTATTTTACTACCTCTCAATTGCTTTTCATCGTAGATTAACACTTTTATGCTGTATGGGATTGTTTCTCCTCTATCCTGAAATGTTATAGGAAAAAGAGGGACAGTGAGGCTTGTTGATATCTGAACTGCAACATACTGTGCTTTTTGTTCACATGGTTTTAATGGAAGTCAGATAAGAAAACACAATTAACTCTATGCGTCCCTGTTTACACTTTCTCTTAAAGGGCCATTTATCTCACTGTAAGTGCTATTCGTAGTGTGAAAGAACAGAAGATTATATGTCAAAATGATCTATTTTTTTAATTACACTAATAACAGACAAAACATTTAAAGTTTTAAATCTCTCTTTACAAACAAGTCTATCCTGCCTCCTGGCTGTTGCATGAGTAATAACAGACTACTGAGTATAGCGTGGGTTGGGTGAAGCTCTATAGGACAAGACTATGAAGGATAAAACAACATCCCTGGACTCAGGTTGCACTGTACTGACCAGTTAACCCATAGCTTTCCTGTTTAGGTGAGTCTAGCATCACATGCCTGCACAGATAGATGTGTTATGGGTTAAATCCTGCCAGGATAACCGAAAGGAGCTGCACTGAGCACACACAAGCATTCAGGGCAAAGAGCACTAACCCACCCTAAGCTGATCTGCATTACTCAAATTCCAGAGAGGCAACAGAGCAGAAACCTGAATATTCTGCAGTAAGAACAGACTAAACCCATTAGAAATTCTGTTCCCCTCAAACTTAAAATATAAGCAGTTTGAAAAAACCTTATCATTGACTTGAATGGGGACACACTCCTGCAACCTGATTGGTTGTAATAATGCAGCGGCATCTGGGCAGTCTGATTTCATTTGACATTTCATAAATTCTATATATTTTAAAATGCTTTTATGAGATCTTCACAGTGATGTGGTCCAATTGTGCTGACCTAAGTGGCCCTTTAACTCACTGGTAAGTTAGAAATGGATCAAGCATATGGTTTTCTATCTGCCTATATAATAGTTTATTGTTCATTATGTTCATCTATTGTAATTTATTTTCCATAGGGAAAAAAATATTTTGTATAAGTATAACATTCTCAGAATGTTCCTGTTTTCTGCCTGCCAGCAGTGGCTGAGATTTTTGTAAATTTCCTAGGATTATGGTTAGGGTTAGATTTAGGGGTTAGGGTTACATTTTGGGTGTTAGGGTTTAGGGTTAGACCTTTCCTGTGTTCTGCCCTCCAGCAATGACCGCCATCGGCCACTTGATGGCATTGCAGAGATTTCCTAGGTTTAGGATTCGGATTAGGGTTAGATTTAGGGGTTAGAGTCAGGGTTTAGGGGTTGGGGTAAAGGTTTAGGCTTAGGGTAGAGTTAGAGTTCGGGTGCCATTGAAATAAAATAAGATTTTCCCTAAAAAAATTGTTTTTAAGCTCTTAGCTTGTATAGCCGCTGTTGCTAGTTTGTTACATACTTCATAAAAATATACTTTGCAAGTTTTTCCTGAACTGAAGCAGTTCAATAACACTGGTCTGCACCAGCTACAAAGACATTTATATTATCAAAGACTTTTGAATGATACAGTAGCGAACACACTTTGCTGGAACATTTCAGAGAGACATTATGCTAAGGGCTAGTTGTCTGTATTTGATGATGGACAGTGTGCTTGGATAAACAACTGAAATCCAATTGCTTTAGGGTTGGAGGTGATTTATCTGGAATATGTACATCAACTCTGTCCGTCCCTTTCATTGCAGCTCAAAGTTTAGAAAGCAAAGGAATAATTTTAAGAGGAAACAAAATAATATGCTACACTGCCAGCACCTTATTATAACTCCCATAGCACTCTATCATCTTGTGGGAACACATTCTTTAAGCGCTGGCATGAAATGATAACTTTCAAATGTCAATCTTATTCTATTTTTGACTTAGCAGCCAAGAGAGCAGACATAAATAACTGAAACTTGTGTCTAAAATTAGGGACGTGTGAATTTGTTTGAATTAAATCTCCGACTTTGCCACCCCCTCACAATCCTTATGCCTCCATTTGCACAGCTGTTTCAGTCCAATTATCAAGATTTCAGAAATATGTTATAAAAAGTGACATTTTACAGGTGCACTGTCTAATAAGGAATTTAGAAAAATGCATTGAGTAGACAGAATCTGTAAATATATTTGTTAGGCCTTTTATAGCACGGCTGGTTAATAGTTTGAATTGTCAGCCTCTGAGGACTCATACTTTTTAATTAAAATGCCATTTAAATGTATAACATTCTAACTTTTATTAGTTAAACTAAGTTAGTGTATATAAAATAAGGAAATACTACTATATTTTATTAGTTCTGCTTTGCGGCCATGTTATCCTCTTTTAAACCCTCCATTCCTTAGAGTGTGTCAGTGTGAGATTTGGTCTAGCAAAAGGCTGTAAATCTCCATATTGCACTTTCTAACACATACATCACAGCTTTCAGCCTCCTTTTGATCCATGTGGTGAAGCTTTTAATCCAAGAGCCAGCAGTACATAACCATGAGGAGGAATATGAAATTGATGGCTGTATGCATTAGAAGATGCAATAATGAGATTCACAACTTGTTGCCAGTCCACCTCAAACAAGAGATGGGAAGAAGCTGAGAGTTCAATATGGCAGTCCCTCGAGGAAAGATGAGGGGAATTAGTACTTCTTTATATTACTTCATGTAACTGGAGTAATATAATATGGCTTTCATTGAGTTAAATACAGCATATACTTTTAAAAAGCTATGACTTGTCTTAGTTCTGCAATGTTCCTTTAAGTGAAACCTAAGACTTAACGTTTGTAGCTGGTTATATATACATATATATGAGATATTATGCACAATAAAGACTGTTAATTACGGTACGTAAGGAAATAAATTAGATTTTGCAAAGTGTTATTCCCATAAAGCTGTATTACTCTATTAAGCTTTACATATTATTTTTGCTTCTATAATATTTTCTGACACTTTTACTAAGACCCAGCAATATCTGTTATGACTGAGATATTGCAAAATTGCTCTTTTTAAAGCAGTCCACACCGTATTCATATAAGTATCATTAAGTATAAATGCAGACAGAAATTGTAGGGTACAAGACATTCTGCTTCCTGGTTACATTTTCCTAGATGCTTTATCTGCTTAGGAATATATCTATTTAATTGACCAGTAAATCCTAGTAGATTTGTGAAGAGGGTTTATGAAAGGTGTATTTCAGATTATGGAAGTGCACATATTTGTATAGCTGTGGTAATGAAGCAATGCCAGCCTGATATCAGGTATTTATGGTGCCCTAATGCATTTATGTATTTACTAGTGAAAGTCTCCTTAATGAACTGGAACTCATCAATTTTATATGTATACTTAGATTTGAATTGATAATATGTTTGAACACAACACTATCTTGGTTAGAGACTTCTTTCTTCGTTTTATTGGTGAGGTTTTGAAAGAACCACGGTGTGGTCAGTGCCGGATCTATCTTTTTGGAGCCCCTAGGCAGTGAAGAGGAGGAGCGTGTGAATACGCAAGGTATGCATAGACCCATCTTTGCCTTTTCTGTGCATGTAAGTTACTTGTTCTGTTGTAACTCTCTTATTCTAGGGGGTTACCCCCTAGTAGCCAGTCTATTTACTGCAGCATTTTGTTTTTTTTAAGCCATGAACCTTTAAATGACATGGAGGCGCCCCTAGGCAGCTGCCTAGTTGGCTTAATGGGTAATCCGGCCATGAGCGTGGTTAAAAAAAATAAGACTAAGAACATTCAGAAAAATGTCATAAAGCTAGCCAGAAAAATACAAATTTGGCGTCATGTATTTAGAATGTAATTTATAATTTTTTTCCTTGAACACAAAACAAATGTTGCAAAGGTTTATAAAAACATACTTTTAAATCCCTGTGCAAATGCACTTTTTTTAAATGATAAACCCTCCTTACCAGTGTCAGAACACTGCACCAGTTATTGAATTCTATGGAAAAATTATGTATTCCCTCGAAACATATTAACTTCTGCTGACACAATCAAAAGAGAGGAGCTGACTTTTTAAAATCCTCCTTCACTTGGGGATTACATTGAAGAAAAATGTGAATTCCACACCACCTAAATACTGTACTAATTTTTGCAATTTATTGGCTTAGATTATTTGTGGAATGAAGAATCTAAAACCACCAAAACGACATTGTGTTATATTTTTGCATAAGAAACTTTCATATTTTCCATTAGGCACCTTTAGGTGACATTGAATCCCAGTTGAATTACCTAATTTTAAAACCTCAATGGTTATGAAAATGTTGGATTTATTAAGTGCATGAAAGGGCAAATGAGCAATGAAATTGTTTTTCTGTAGTTTCTTGTCGAGTCTATTGAAATAATGTAACATTCTCCTGGAGCCCAGAGAAATTATAATGACCTACGGATTAAATGTCAGAGCGAGAAGTGCAGACAATGAATAATCACAGTACATGTGATTTGCTCTGTTACTAGACAATATGAAACTATCAAGGGACTGACTCATGAAACACACAGATATGGTTTGAAGGCGGTAAGACAAGCAGTCATATAATACCTTTTGGGTTGCCTAGGTGCCAAAAAAACAACAATTTCTATTAGTTTGAGTAAATCCAGGGAGAGGAAATCTATGGTGGAAACAATGAGAAGTTTAAACAAATTCTAGCGTACATTAGATTTATTCACACAACTCTAAAAACTTTAGAAATCCTTGCCTGGAAAAAATATTCACTTTTGTTGATAGACATCATGAATGGTAAAAACAGAGTTTGACAGCATATAATCACCACTTGGCCCACCTAGGGCATCATTTTTCTTACCTGATTTAAAACATCAGTCCTTATTTGACCCGTGGCCTCATTTCATATTAAGGATATTTTTATGTCTGTCCAAAGCATATTTTAATAATATTAAGGAACTTGTGTTTTTACAAAATAAGTTTTTGCAAAATAAGAGTTGACTAAAACTTTATTTTAGAACTGAAAAGCCATAACTAGATGAAGGGCTTTATTAGGTGGCATTTAATACATCTTTACCAGTGGCACAGCTATTAAATGGACGGCCCCAATGCAAAAGAACATTTTGGGCATCCACTGGAAAAAAAATTCGGTGCTGACCCCCTGATGCTATATATATATATACATAAATCAGGAAGGAATTCCTCTGATCACCTTAAGCAGGCCACAAGAGAGGCCGCCCTGGTGAGTCTGAGGGGACAAGTGGGGCCGGACAGGCATTGGCCGTGTTGAGGGTGCCAAGGGGGCCCTACACGACAAAAACAAATACAACTAATTTAGATCACACTGGGAGCCCCACCCCCAGAGTAGGGCACGATGCATTGCACAACCTGCACCAGCAGTATCTCTACCTCATATTTGTTAAATCATATGATAAAATAGCAAACTATGTCACACTGCATATTAAAAAACCTAACTTGTTTATGAGTACTCTACATGTAACTACTTATTGCTTTTACATGTATAATAGTCTGCACTGCTATTACATGACACTTCAGTGGTGTATTTAGATTTTTTGCTGCCCTAGGCCTGCTCAAGTCAGGGGGCCCCACCCAGGACTTTTAGTGCAGAATTAAAATAAATACATTTTTACATACTTAATATTAATTAAGTCTATATTGAAATGTAATTTCCATTATAAATATGTTAATGTATTATTTATAATTTATACTAAATGAATTGTTAGTTTATTATACCCATCTATCACATACATCTCAGTTTTATAGTGACAAATAATTTTTTTTCTAATTTCAGTTTTATCTATCTATCTATCTATCTATCTATTTGTCTATCTATCTATCTATCTATCTATCTATCTATCTATCTATCTATCTATCTATTTGTCTATCTACCCATCTATCTATCTATCTATCTATCTATCTATCTATCTATCTATCTATCTATTTGTCTATCTACCCATCTATCTATCTATCGATCTATCTATCGATCTAGCTAGCTATGCAATTATAGACCTGACATATCTTACTTATATTTGTATAGAAAGGCTCAACTTGGCACCTCATAAGTCCCCCTGAAGTTATTCACATTAATTGGCATTAGTGTGTTGAAGGATGGTAAACGAAAAAAGGTTACTGTGGGAGAGGGTGGCGTGGATTTCGGCCTACGCCTTTGAGAACCATGCCTACGGTAGTGCCATTTTGCCACCCCCCAAACTTGGCTGTCAGATGGCTAGGCCTCAGCACGCCTATGTGACACTCACTAATATTTAGCTTATGTTTGCAAGAATCTTTCAATAACAATATTGTGTATTTCTGTCACTTGCTAGGGCTGTTTAGACACATTGGGAGTATTTCCTAACAAAACAAATGCAGACATGGAGCTTGACAAGCATCCTACTAAAACTCTGGTTTTATAGTTAGTTCTGCTATGAAGCGTGTTAATGCCCGATATAGCATTATGAATCCACCCTCTATCCACACCTTTACACATCATGAACAGAGTACAGCATGTGTGTCATGGGGATCAAGCATATTCCGTTTAAAACCTCTTTCTAGTGGCGCAGTTGAATGTAAAGGATGCAATGCTAAAGTGCTATGTGTTAACTAGCTGCTCATATGCCATCAAAGGCACAATAGAGGCTGTCAAAGAGAAAATGGTTGGCATTATATGATTCTTATCACATATAATAGTTGTCAAATTGCAAAACATCGTCACGCTTTGCAAAGTGTGTGTACGAGTTAGGCAATGAGCGGTGCAGGCGCTCATCGCTTGCGAGCCTCGCGAAGCAAGGCGAGCCGTTAACGCATAGGTCTTAGCCGATAAGCGCCAAAGGCACTCATCGCTGTGAGCCTTGCAAAGCGAGGCGAGCCGTTAAACTGTAGCACTTAGCGGCGCTCATTGCTGCAAGCTTCGCGAAGCGAGGCGAGCCATTAAAATAAGAGACGCGGGACTTAGAAAAAAAAAGATGCGAGACTCAAAAAACTACGAGATTAGTGGGCGAACGACGAAAACCAAAAAAAAAAGAAAAACACACTAAATGCACCACAAAAAAATTACAAAAACATCAAAGACAGCACGGGGCAACAGCCAGGACGTCTGTGAGTGAGGTGGAAACGCAAATTTTACTTGATTTAGATGATTACTCCTGTCCAGTATATCTCTAGTGTAGAGCAATATATATTTTATGTATTTATATATACAGTTGCTCAAACCTGCAATTATTTTCTTTTAAAGGCTTTGTTAGAAACTCAATGAAAATATCAGACCTAGTAGACCTTGTGTGTATCAGTTTCTTCCACTTCTGCTAGTAAGCTCTTCTATAAATCACATTCTTTCTCTAAAATAGTACTCATTGGTTTCCATTGAGCCTGCCGCTTTCTAACTTCAGAGAATGACATTTTACTTTTGGACTTGAAAAATGCTTCATTTTGTAGTACTAGTTAATGCAGTCTTTCCCATACCATGTTCAGTTAAACAAAGAGAAACAAAGGTCTGAGAAAGAAGGATTCTCTCTATTGCAAGCTTTGGTCTAACTTTAAGAAGTGTTAGAGAAAGCGTTGTGTGGTTTGTGGAGGTCATTGGGGGGCCCAG
Organism: Discoglossus pictus; assembly: GCA_027410445.1. Classification (NCBI taxonomy): domain Eukaryota; kingdom Metazoa; phylum Chordata; class Amphibia; order Anura; family Alytidae; genus Discoglossus; species Discoglossus pictus. The sequence continues at coordinate 430,149,691 of CM050163.1, read as the reverse complement.
TGCAGTGGTTTTGAACAAGGGACAGACATTTTGTGGTATGTTGAGTTTTGACAGGAGGGATTTTGGTGTCTTGAGGTTAAGGCAATAGGAATTCAGACAGGTTTCCATGGCTGAATACATTTGGGAAACATTGGGTTAATAAATATATAATGGCACAGTAAAATAATTCTGTAGTAAAAGAATGTCCATGAAAGTGTTTTTCAATATCTTCTTTCAGTAAAGCAATAATATGATAGCTCCGTAATTGTTTGTATATTCCCAATACTTCAAGTCGATCAGCTATAAATTACAATCCCAACACAGTGCAACATTCTTATTCTCTTCCTCCTTCCTCACACAAGGGGATAGTGCTTTCTAACTGTGTTGTCAATTAATTCAAGAGCTGGAACTAGCCCCTAAAGTCAGACCCATCTGTACTGAAACAGTGTCTATCATGGGGAAGTCTTCTATAGGCAAACTGTGAAAAATCTTTGCAAATAAAGCTGTCGCTTCTGCAGCCAGTCACAGCTCTTATGGCCGAGCAGTGTGCAATCTGTTTCATGCATTAAAGCAACTTCTCCCAGGGCACCTTGTTCATTTGTTTATAATAAAGAACACATCTGTAGGACTGAACTGGCCCCTGAACAGCATTACTTCATCCGGACTCGAGTGGATGGGAGCCAAATGGGCGCTCTTGTTCGCTGGAACTTTTTAGCTTGAAAGCTACCCATTGAGAAGAATGATTCCTGATTTCAAGCAATTGGGAAGAGTCCTTGCTGACTCCTTGCCGACTACAATGAAATGGATCGAAGAAGTCACAAAGCAGCAGCTGTGGAAATGGGTTTATTCAAAGCTGTGGATAAATACATATATGAACATACATGAAGCCATATATAGTTATTAACCCGAACATGTTTAATAAGATTAAAAAGTCTCAGCTTTTGTAATCCCTGACCCTGACTGACCCATAATACATTAAATATTAAAATTATTTTCAGAATGGCTGGGACATGCGTAAGGCTATCCTGATAAATAATTAAGCTTACGTATTTAGGAATACAAAATAGACTAAATTGGTTTATTGGTTATTATTTGCTGTCAAATCAATATGATCTGTTTATAGTTTTTCTTTCAGACTCATTTTATTGATGAAAGGGTCACTAACATGTCTGTCTTGCATTTAAAATACATTACAAACATTACAATAAAGCATTCTTGATAAGTTACATTAAATTGAGACAGTGGGATTTTTTTCTCCTCTTCTATCATGTTAAAGGAAACAAAACTCATTGTGCTTGTATTTTCCTTCAAATTAATGTGATCAGATAAGAAAACAAAATTAACAGGATGTCCATAAGAGGGCGGATCAGAACCATTATTTGTATCTATATCTGCTAATTTTTGACAATTTTCTTGGTATAATTTATTGTGCATGCAGATATTTATAAGACATGTTCTTTTGAATGCATCATAGAAAGTTTTGGGCTATAGAGGCTTTTTAAGTGTACATCTACCTAGTAACACTTTGTGAAGTCTGTTGCTCATAGTGGACTGTGTATTGTATTACTAGAGTAGTACATACAGTGTGTACATGTGAGGGAAGAGCAGAGTCCCGTTCTCCCTTTTAAAGAGACTGCACTATGTAGTCAAAAATAACACATTATTTTTAAGGCTTTCAGGGTGAGCTGCTTTGGAAATTTCCCAGGCATTGGCAATCTTCTGAGTGTTTCTCGTGAAATCCTTAGACCAGTGTTTTTCTATAAGAATTCCCAGGAACCCTCTGGTTCCACAAACATCGTTAATTGGTCCTTCACAATAAAAAATTTTCCCAAATAAGTTATATTAAAAAACACTTTATATTATAAATTTAATAAAATTAATAATCACGAAGATAAGTATTGGAACTCAAACATGGTATTTTATCATTATAATGTATTTTTTGTGTGGGAGAAAATGTTTTGATTTCTCAAAATTTTTAATTTTCTAAATACTTAACAAAATAAGGAATTAAAACCACCACCTTAGATCGTGGATCTATCAAATACACCCATTTATATTATTGCAATTATTATGCTTACTGTGAAGCGACATGCTTTAGTTTATTGTGTCTATCTGGTTAATTTTGACTCCGTAATGATCATATTTTGCATTGTTTTCACTTAGGCTTGCCATACATTTCCTTGAAATTATTGACTTGTCCAAAACACATGCTACAGAATATAAAACAGCATAGTAGTGTTGGTTATTTATTTCTATATATCCTTTTAAATAACCAAATTTGATAATGGCCAAAATGTGCCTTTATATTTTATATATTATTATTTACTGTAGATTTCATCTTTCTTTTCTGAACTGATCCTGTTCGCTACTTTTTCAGGAGGTTTTTTCCGTGTGTTTTCCATTAGTCCTATTGAAAGCACTGGCAGTTTTAGCCACCAAATCCCCACTATGCAGATAGAAGATTTCTCTACATTCAAAATTTCCTCCAAACTCAGCCAGTTCTAACCATAATGATATCTTCCACTGGAGCATAATTACATATAAAAGGTCAAAAAAAAAAATAGTGTAATTCCTCAAAAGAATATATTTTAAATCTAGCACATTTACAGCATTTGTCATGCATTCTCTTTTAAAGGAAGATATAATAATCCAATATCTACTTAACAGATGTCCTTACTGTCATCCCACATTGCTTTGCACACTTGAGAACATTTAAAGATTCTGAAGTTCTCATGAAGATTTCTTTTTTTAAGCTGGAATTGGATTTATGGCTACAGGCATGACTACAAATATATTTCCAATTTCTAAGAAATAAAACAAATGGCTATATTGCTATTTAAAATTAAGTACATAAAGTTTATTTCCTATTATTAGATAATTTAATGACTGCTCCTTGACTTCTGGACACCACTTGAAACCTGATCCAGCATTTTGTTTATAAGGCCTTCCACTACTGGTTATCAATAGGCAGAAAATGGCAAAGTTTCATTCTTACGTGGGTTTTCATAAAATAATTGCAAATAGTTTAACTTTTTTATTCGAATAACAGATGTTATTTCACTAGTGTGGCTCTAGGATAAACAATCTGGAAGGTGACAGCTGTGAGCATAACCTCTGTCATCTTAACTCCTTGGTTACCAAGGAAACAGAGATATATGGAGTTACACTGTGTCCCAAGGAGTAAAATAGAATTATCAACCCAGTCTTAAGAAAGGAACTCACACCTCCTCAACATATTCACAGGTCTCTTTTTTATATCTTGTGGCTGAAATAATATATTATTCCATCTAATGGTTAAGTTCCTCAACTCTATATACTTCCGGACATTTTTTTATATACAGTGGATATAAAAAGTCTACACACCCCTGTTAAAATGTCAGGTTTCTGTGCTGTAAAATAATGAGACAAAGTTTAATCATTTCAGAACTTTTTCCACCTTTAATGTGACCTATAAACTGTACAACTCAATTAAAAAACAAACTGAAATCTTTTAGGTAGAGGGAATAAAAAATATAAAAATATAATAATATGGTTGCAAAAGTATGCACACCCTTAAACTAATACTTTGTTGAAGCACCTTTTGATTTTATTACAGCACTCAGTCTTTTTGGGTATGAGTCTATCAGCATGACACATTTTGACTTGGCAAGATTTGCTGACTCTTAATAAGCAAAAACACTCCAAATCTGTCAGATTGCAAGGGCATCTCCTGTGCACAGCCCTCTTCAGAACACCCCACAGATTTTCAATCGGATTCAGGTCTGGGCTCTGGCTGGGCCATTCCAAAACTTTAATCTTCTTCTGGTGAAGCCATTCATTTGTTGATTTGGATGTATGCTTTGGGTCGTTGTCATGATCAAAGATGAAGTTCCTCTTCATGTTCAGCTTTCTAGCAGAAGCCTGAAGGTTTTGTGCCAATATTGACTGGTGTTTGGAACTGTTCATAATTCCCTCTATCTTAACTAAGGCCCCAGTTCCAGCTGAAGAAAAACAGTCCCAAAGCATAATGCTGCCACCACCATGCTTCACTGTGGGTATGGTGTTCTTTTGGTGATGTGCAGTGTTGTTTTTGCGCCAAACATATCTTTTGGAAATATGGCCAAAAAGTTCAACCTTGTTTTCATCAGACCATAACACCTTTTCCCACATGCTTTTGGGAGACTCCAGATGTGTTTTTGCAAAATGTAGCCTGGCTTGGATGTTTTACGTCTTGCCACTCTACCCCATAGCCCAGACATATGAAGAAAACGGGAAATTGTTGACACATGTACCACACAGCCAGTACTTGCCAGATATTCCTGCAGCTCCTTTAATGTTGCTGTAGGCCTCTTGGTAGCCTCCCAGACCAGTTTTCTTCTCGTCTTTTCATAAATTTTGGAGGGAGCTCCAGTTCTTGGTAATGTCACTGTAGTGCCATATTTTCTCCACTTGATGATGACTGTCTTCATTGTGTTCCATGGTATATCTAATGCCTTGGAAATTATTTTGTACCCTTTTCCTGACTGATACTTTTTAACAATGAGATCCCTCTGATGCTTTGGAAGCTCTCTGTGGACCATGGCTTTTGCTGTGGGATGCGACTAAGAAAATTTCAGGAAAGACCAACTAGAGCAGTTGAACTTTATTTGGGGTTAATCAGAGGCACTTTAAATGATGACAGCTGTATGCTGACTCCTATTTAACATGATTTGGAATGTGATTGCTTAATTCTGAACACAGCTACATCCCCAGTTATAAGAGGGTGTGCAGACTTATGCAACCACATTATTTTTATTTTTTATTTTTCTTCCCTCCACCTAAAATATTTCCGTTTGTTTTTCAATTGGGTTGTACAGTTTATAGGTCACATTAAAGGTGGAAAAAGTTCTGAAATGATTTATCTTTGTCTCATTTTTTTTACAGCACAGAAACCTGACATTTTAACAGGGGTGTGTAGACTTTTTATATTCACTGTATGTTGTTGATTTTATTTTCCAGAAAATGTGGATGTTCCTTCCTGTGTAATCATTACAATAAAAATCTGACTGTCCATACCATAAAGAGTTAAATTTACACCATCATACCAAATGACGTGCTACCCTTCTGTGGCAAAATAAGCAATATTAAACTCCACTGATGTGTCACATAATACAATTTCTGCTTTTTCATAAAAACAACTTTGCAGAGTCAGGGTATTCCTTGAGCTCATAACTATATATGAACTGTGTCTTTATTGCCCACTGTGCTGATATGCTGTATATAAAAGAACTGGTACAATAAACAGGTTTGTTGGACACTTTTGCCAGTCATTTTTGTTTTGGTGGTAAGATATAGTAGTAGTGGTAATTTCTCCCTTTAAAATGGAAGTTTCACTTAAAGACAATGTGCTTGTATATGACAGAGTACAGTTATAGAAGTTCAAATATATGTGGAAACATTTTAGCATTTGCTTTTTATTGTTAAATGCTCTCTGAAAGTTAGATGATGTGGGCTGCAAAAGAGCACATGAATGTAGCTGTCAAAGTTTAGAACACAGCTGTACTATTCTTGGCTATTGAACTTGCTATTGAACTTTTTAATCAGTAAGCCAATAATAAGTTCAGAATTCTAGGTGTTAGTGAAATAGGTTAAAGGAAAGAACCAAGGAGATAAAACGTAACCTTTGTTAGAGATTGTATACACCCTAAGCCTCATTAGTAGTATAAAATAGAAGTTGTGGTATAGTAAGGCAATAAATTGATCAAAACTTTTATTTTATACTACTAATGAGATTGAGGGTGTTTTAAGTATACAATCTCTAATAATGGTTAAGTTTTATCTCCTTGGTTCTTTTCTTGTTTTCTGGTTTGGTTTAAATCAGTGAAATGCATTCAAAGAGATAACCCCCTATTTTTGATTAAATAAATTAAACTAAAATCAAACTAAATGAGTTTAATAACTGTTCCATAAATAAGTCAGCTTCTCTGTGCGCTTTAATGTAAAATAAACTTATACAGTGTTACCTGAGCACGTCTGATTCAAAACTCATCAAATTCGTTGTTCGAAGCATTACGCTTAGAAAAAAAATCCTTCCGCACACAACGTTTGCTCGGTATTTGTCGCACTTGCTAATGCCTGTATGAGTCAAGATGCCGCCCCCGCTCGGACTTACAATACATTGTTCGGTACTCGTCATTTTTGCCACTCGTGACTTCTGGAACTAATTAACGTCGAGTACTGAGGTACCACTGTATTTAGTTTGGACTTGCCTGTTAAGTGAATAGCCCCTAAATAAAGACATTGCCAATGCATTCACTGTATTACACAGAGCTGCATAAGATTTGTAAAGCAACACCACACCAAAGACCACACAAGTGTCAAAATACAAATAAGATCTCGATTCAGTTCATAGTAAGTTGCTGCAACAATATGATTAAGTGAAAGTTCAGCCCTGTGTTTGTCCAAAAATGTTGTGTTTTATGTCAAAGATAATTTGGTGCCCCATAAAGAAACATTGAAATGCCAATTGATCCTGCCAGCTATCATGGAGAGAGAACACACCAACCTCTGATCAAAAACACTAAAACAAAGTGTTTGGTGCAGTCAACTTTCTGTTAAAAGTGATATCCCTTTTAATAAAAAAAAAACAATCACCATAAATGATGTTTTATGTAGCTGCTATGTTCATTTAAAGCTTACTTATGATTGACACAGCATTCCCTTTTCAGTTAGTTACATGGCTGTAACGGCTCCCTGTGCATTATGTGCATCCTGTTATTGAGAGTTTGTACTTTGTGCCATTTGACTTTTAATTCCAAGTTTGAACATTCTGAAACGATATGAAATTATAATTTCATGAAACAGAGGAGCTAAAGCGTATGTAAGTGCTCTTTTCCCCCTACACCTGTTGCTAAGTTGGCGTGATAATGAATCCTTTTTCATTTCAGTTACAGCTATTCATTTTTCAGTGGCTTTGTACTTTATGTGTGGAAGAAATTTGCGGCTATTCATCTACATAAAGAGACGACACCATTATTTTATTTAATTACCATTCCTGCTTTAGCCTTTGCTTCACTTGCTTTTAAAACCGTGCAATAAATTGAGGCCCTTGACATGAAAAAGCCTAGCGAATCTCATAAAGAGGCCGCCATCCTGACCTTTCCAGTTTACACCTAATTCCATAGGGCCATGAATTCTGAGCAAGGAACAATGCTAACGTCTCAGCAGAAAAATACCAAATGTGTTTATTCTCCTTGTTCAAGTTTCTTCCCCATAAAAAAAGAAAATTAGATTACAATAATTTTATTTAAAAAATCTTTTTAAAATGATGCAGAGAAAACAACCCTCTCTTTTCTTCACATTTAAGGGCAGGAAACAACAATTGTTCTTTTTTTTGCATTGAAATGCAAAGCTTTTAGGGATTACAAAATTTGTGTTATATAAACAGTAGTGCTGCATTTGTTAAAAGGCATTTACTCTAAATCCCCATGTGGAGACTCAAGTAAATCAATTATTTCTTCATAGAGATTAATAACTCACATCAGTATATATATAGCCTTTTAGAACGTATCTTTGTACATGGAAGGTTTTCCTTATTACATTTGTAGTGCTTCTTTATCATAGAAACACAAATGCAGTTTTTATAAGCTTATTAGAAAGTGGGGTTCCCTGTACCTGTAGTATATTTTTTTCAATTTTAACACATTTAATTGTTTAACAGAAAGGGTATCCAAGATATATGAATCTGGATCTACTAATAGATCATTAAGTGGTGACCGATCTCAGTGACTGGTATAGTGGTAGATAAAAAAGCAGGTTCCGTGATAAAGGACCACTGCAGTTCAAGAAAAAAGGGCTTGTTTGTCAAATATGTACCAAACTAACAACATTAGCAGCAGTGTAAGCCAATTGGTGGAGAAGAGGGAACAAACAGCCTTTGCAAAGATACTTGGATAAGACTGAAATAGACACAACACCCATTCCCTCTCACTGGTCCAGAAGCAGCCCCCTTGCATCATTTACTGCAGCAATATCTCTCTAGAAATTTAAGCACACATACAACTTACACCACCGTATCATGGATCCCTCCAGGGCCATGTAGAGGTATCAACATTTATTTATTTTTTCTAATTATAAACTAGCAGCCTTATTAAATTGCGATTTGGCCAATTGAAAGGGGCTCTATATAAGCACATAGCATATTTTTTATAGATGTTTTTAGTTAGTGAACTTCTATCCAAAAGAAAGGTCTTCACTAACTAAAAACTTCTGTAAAAAAATATGCTCTGTGCTTATATAGAGCCCTATTCAATTGGCCAAATCACAATTTAATAAGGCTGTAGATGTCTAACTTTTTTCCTGCTTCCTTATGCTCCAAGTCAGACTTAGCATTTTCAAACAAATATTTTTTTCTTTATGCGGTGGTCCTTTAATAAAGTCTGCCTTATACTATAGAGATTTCTTAATCAGATGTAATGCTTTTTAGCTAGGCAGGTGATACGTCTCCAGTTGTGTTTTTAGTTGCAGCATCTTTTTTCTTGTTGGAGACAGATCTTCATGTCAGCATGTCGTATCTTAGAATACTTCAGAAGTTGGTGAATCTTTCATTTTACAGTATAACTCCAATTCTGATGCATTGTTCAGTTAAAAGATAATACCAGCTATAGGGAAATTATTTTTTTCATTTTAGCATACTTGACTAAACATTTGATTCAGTTCTCAAGAACATGAATTTGTATAATATATGGTTTCTTGATGAGTCTATGCAACTTCTTTCATCATTCACTCATTCCATACTAATATTTAGTCACATTATTCATTTTAAGTTCCCCAAAAGCCATGTTGTTTCTACACATACCCAAACAACATGTCTTAAAGGGAATTGCAGATGTTTCGAACATTTTCCAGCTGTTTGTTTTGCACTACTGATATTCAGGACTGAGGAAGATGTAATATATTAGGGTGAGGAAATATGTGTTTAAAATGTGCATTGCAAGACTATTAATGACAATGTATTAGAACAGGTTCTGAGCAATTAATTTCCCAAAGGGGCCACATGAGAAACTCGAAATGTTGTGGAGGGCCGCACCATAGGATGAACTTAATTCTGCTCAATATTAATTTTATAGCTTTATTTTATTTTATTTTATCAGTGCCAGGAGCAGTATCTACAGCATGCTATCCATCCCAGTTAATCACAACACTGCTGCTCACAAATTGCCCCCTTTCACAATTGGCAGTGTTATTTTGCCCAGGACATAAATTAGTATCCCACTGTAGGCCACTGTAGTGGGCAGGACAGGGACAGTTAAAGGGCCGTACAGTGCCCAGGTCTGTATTAGAACCATCTTCCACTGCTGAAAAAAGCCCATCTACATCCATATGCAAGTAGCTGATGTCTGGTGTAGCAAAACAGATTTACATAAACAATGAGTGTAACAATACAAGAACTGTGAAAAAATTCAAGTAAATAATTCATGGGTGCCAAGATAAAGCGAGATATTCAGCAATGAAAAGTATTAATGCGGCTTTAATATTAATAAACTGAAGCTTGAGAAAACTATTGCAATATTTTATGGCTCAGTGGCAAATCTAGGAAGATTATCAGGGTGTGGGCTCAGTGCAACATATGACTCAAGACAGGTGCAGAACAGACAGGTGCCAAAGAAGGTATGAGTGTTCGATTACATTTTTTTTCTCAATAAGGAAAATTATGATAAGCTTTCGGTACACATTATAGATGTGTTGACAATATTCCCCATATATATATTTACCTGATAATGTCAGATGCTGTTTTTATTCAAACTGAGTGTTCCATCTCATGTTAGTATTGCTTCAGACTTGATAAAGAGAGATTAAGCCTCTCGAAAGCTCGTCGTTATAAATAAGACGTTTGTCCAATACAAAAGGTATCACATTATATTGCAATACTAATTATTAATCTAAATAAATATATATATATATATATATATATATATATATATATATATATATATTCATAATTACTAAAATACTAGATTACTGGACATTCACAGCTGCTTCACTCTTCAATATATATATATAATCAGAGTATTGCAGTATATAGTGATATATAGTAATATATTCAAAGTTTTCATGACTAGCTTTCAAGCACGCACCTCTCTTTTTCAAGTCCAAAGCAGCTCTGATAGATTCCGATTGAAACACAAATTTTAAAAAAAATGTTCCGTTCAGTGGACTGTGCACAGGTCTGTATTAGTGTAGGTCAGAGTAAATAAACAGGGTCGTAAATATATGTACATCTTGAGAGTTTGAGGTACCATAAAACTGTAAGGAGACACAGGGATAGCTCAGAAAAAAACAAAAAAAGAAGAAAAAAAACAACAACAAAAAACAGAGAAAACAAAAAACTAAAAAACAACACAAAACATATCCATGATGTAAAATTAAAAGAATTCAAGATAATGCAAGGAAATTCCATGTTTACATTAAGACCTGTATTTTTTATATTAAAGTGTGTTATCATTTTCATTTCAAAAGCCTTTCTTTCTTGTGTGTTTTTAAAAGGACCTCCGAGTATTCTTATTTTCAGGTTTTGTATGAAAATATTTATGACCCTGTTTATTTATTTTGACCGACACTAATACAGACCTGTGCACCGCCCTCTGAACATTTCAATGGGAATCTATCAGAGCTGCTTCTGACTTGAAAAAGAAAGGTGTGCTCGAAAGCTAGTCTATGAATATGTTTGTCCAATAGAAAAAGTATCACTATGTACTGCAATACTCTGATTATTCATCTAGATTATTGGACACTCACGGCTACTTCACTATTCATAATTTTACATATATATATATATATATATATATATATATATATGTATATATATATACATATATATATATATATATATATATATATTAATATAAATATATATATTTTTGTTAATATATATCTATATATATATATATATATATATATCTATATATATATATATATATATGTATATATATATATGTATATATATATATATATATATATATATATATATATGTTTTTATTTATATGTGTGTGTATACTGTATATCTGTACTGAGTTGGTACGGGTTGGCTGTTGAGGGGGCAGCGCAAAAAAGACATTATACAGTATTAGTGCGTCTGAACAATACAGTGAGAACCCATTGTATAATTTACATCATGGTTTTATGAGGTCCTAGTGAACACCCAACAAAGTTGCAAGTCTATTCTAAAGTTCTGATGTATTCTGTGGGATGAAATTAGTTAACATGACATGTGTCACTGAGGTTAATGGATAAATAAAAGAATAGACAAAGACTGAGACTCTCTCACAAGGAGAAATGAGGGTATGGGGCAGTGTCTTCTTTTTTGCTCAGCCACTAATGGAAAAATCAAGGATGCTGGGAAGTGTAATATAGATGGGCTATTATTTGAGGCCCTTTAATGCAGTATTTTAGTTTATCGGAAGAATGTGGAAAGCATCAATACATTTTGATTTAAAAATGTGACTGCCAAATAACCAGAGATTAATTGATGTGCTAGTTTACTAACAAAACATTTGAATTGTTTACATGCCAAGCTTCCTAATTTATCGACATCTATCCACCGACACCATCTACCCTAGAAACCTTCAGTGAGCTTTTTTTTGTCATCTCCTAGATTAAATTCACTATATAGCACTCTACCATACCTTTCTCCTAAGACTCAACATGGCCCCTTTACCATGTCCTTGGATAGTCCACTTACCTATGTCATAGATTAGGCCCACATAGCTTGTCAAATTGTACATTCTCCAGCTAACACAAGTAAGGCTGCATATATACCTTAAATTATTATTATCCTATACGCTTTTAGCCTATAGAACATTTTCCTGTATATTTTTAATTGTAGAGCAACTTAATGGTAGATAGAAAAAAAATCAGTGTATTTTTTTCTCATTGATTAAACAAGTTTGCCTAGCTTCTGGACGTCTCTTATATTACTGTTTTACAAACATGAGACATTCAAAGACAAACCAACATTTTAGTAATGATTTGCAGGCTGTTGAAGCGTACTTCAGATCCTCTGTTCCATGAATCCTAACCACGCTTCAGATTAACCCTGTGTTCCCTGGCTGCGGCTGATCAGGCCTGCTTTAGCTTGTCATTGAGGTGAAAAGTATTTGGCCTAAAAATAGCATTAAACCAAAAATTTTGGTTTCGGAATATCACAGGGTTTCCTTTTTAAGCATCTCACTAACCACAGCTTAGTGGTGATTCCTAACCATTACTTAACTGAGAAAAGGAAAAGCTTCCAAGTTCTCCAGGATAAAAATAAGTTGCAGGTGGTGGGAAGATTTTTCAAGCGGGGATAAATGTTTTCTAAGGAGCATATTAATCAGACACAGTTTCAGTTTATCCCTGCTTAATAAATAATGTACATAGAAAACTCACATACACACAGTAATTTAGTAATGATTAATCTATATATATAGATATATACGGTGGAGGGCTTCTATCACTCTTAGCCCACCATATGTGAAGCAATTGCTGTATAGAACTACTCTCTACGACAATCACCACACAAACCAGGCACTCACACCATACTGAGGATCGGCAGTAACCGTGAAACAGTACTGTATGTGGTTAAGTGAAAAATCCATCCGTTACTATGCCTAAAACTGTGAAATACAGTAAGCATATGCTTAAAAGGAGCCATGTTTAAAATGGTTTGGATTGATAGTGAGATGGTGCATTATGTGGACTCATTTGCATGTCCCGCCCAGTTTTCCCAGCAGTGCATATACTGTATTTCTGAGAAATTTGAGCAGGAAATACGTTTTCATCAACTTATTTTTAGACATTCAAATAGAATCACTAATGTACTATTCCTTATTTGCACTATATATATATATATATATATATATATATATATATATATATATATATATATTTAAAATGAGTATTGCAGTATATTGTTATACCTTTTGTACTGGACAAACGCCTTATTTATATTGACAAGCTTTGGAGAGGTCTGACCTCTCTCTATCAATTCTGAAGCAATTCTTGATAATGAGAGGTCAGACCTCTTGGAAGTTTGTCAATATAAATAAGGCATTTGTCCACTACAAAAGGTATCACAGTGTACTGCAATACTCATTACAAATCTCTCTCTCTCTCTCTCTCTCTCTCTCTCTCTCTCTCTCTCTCTCTCTCTCTCTCTCTATATATATATATATATATATATATATATATATATATATATAGAGAGAGAGAGAGAGAGAGAGATTAATAATTACTAAATGACTAGATTATTGGACATTCACGACTGTTTCACTCATTAATTTTATATATATAGTATATATATATATATATATATATATGTATATATATATATATATATAAAGCTGGGAAGGTTGTCCCCTTCATCCCACTGTTCAAAAACTGATGCCACACTGTGTAAGAACATTAATTTTGGATAGACCCAATTTAAGTGTTCTGTTGTGCTCAGAAGATGATATCCTGGCAGAAATTGTGAAATGTTGTCATTTAATTTATTTAGAAAATTTGACTGATCATGCAAAAAAAATGTCTTTTATTGAAGGATAGTGATCATATGAAGCCATTTATTATCACATAGTTGTTTGTCTCCGTTTTAAATCATAATGATAACAGAAATCACCCAAATGGTCCTGAACAAAAGATTACATACCCTTGAATGTTTGGCCTTGTTACAGACACACAAGGTGACACACACAGGGTGACACACAATGGCAATTAAAGGTTAATGTCCCACACCTGTGGCTTTTAAATTGCAATTAGTGTCTGTGTATAAATAGTCAATGAGTTTGTTAGCTCTCACGTGGATGCAGTGAGCATGCTAGATACTGAGCCACGGGGAGCAGAAAAGAGCTGTCATATGACCTGCGTAACAAGGTAATGGAACTTCATAAAGATGGGAAATGATAAAAAAAGATATCCAAAGCCTTGAAAATTCCAGTCAGTACCGTTCAATTGCTTATTAAAAAGTGGAATATTCGGGGATATTTTGATACCAAGCCATAGACAGGTAGATCGAGAAAGATTTCAGCCACAACTGCGAGAAGAATTGTTTGGAATACAACGAAAAACCCACAGGTAACCTCAGGAGAAATACCGGCTGCTCTGGAAAAAGACGGTGTGGTCTTTTCAAGGAGCACAAAACGACGATACTTGAACAAAAATGAGCTGCATGGTCCAGATGCCAGAAAGAAGCCTTTACTGCGCCAATGCCGCAAAAAAGCCTGATTACAATATGCTGACAACACCTTGACATGCCTCACAGCTTCTGGCACACTGTAATTTGGAGTGACAAGACCAAAATAGAGCTTTATGGTCACAACCATAAGCACTATGTTTAGAGAAGGGTCAACAAGGCCTACAGTGAAAAGAATACCATCTCCGCTGTGAAGCATGGTGGTGGCTCACTGATGTTTTTTTTGGGGGGGGGGGCAAGCTCTAACAATCACGGGGAATCTTGTGAAAATTGGTGGCAAGATGAATGCAGCATGTTATAAGAAAATACTGGCAGACAATTTGCATTCTTCTGCACGAAGGCTGCGCATGGGACGCTCTGGGACTTTCCAGCATGACAATGACCCAGAGCACAAGGCCAAGTTGACCCTTTCCAGTGGTTTCAGTAGAAAAAGGTGAAGGTTCTGGAGTGGCCATCACAGTCTCCTGACCTTAATATCATTGAGCCACTCTGGGGAGATCTCAAAAGTGCGGTTCATGCAAGATGACCAAAGAATTTGCATGACCTAGAGGCATTTTGCCAAGATGAATGGGTAGCTATACCACCTGCAAGAATTAGGAGCCTCCTAGACAACTGTTAGGAAATACTGCATGCTGTCATTGTTGCTAAAGGAGGCAATATACAGTATTAAGAACTAATGGTATTCAAACTTTTGATCAGGGCCATTTGGCTGATTTCTGTTATCATTTGAATTTAAAAAGGAGCCAAACAATTATGTGATAATAAATGGCTTCATATGATCACTATTCTTCAATAAAATATTTTTTTTTTGCATGATCAGTCATATTTTCAAAAAAAAATGCCAAAATTTCAAAATTTCTGCTAGGGTATGCAAACATTTGAGCACAACTGTATATTGTTATATTATTTATGTTCTATTAGCACTACTGAAGTATTTATAGGAATAAGGAGGACTGATTGTCTCATCGGTCTAGGACACAAGCAAGCTGTCAGTAGATACTGATACTTAGTGGGCCAACATACTCGCCGTTCATAGATACAGAGTCTTTCTAATCTTAGGAGAATTAGAGGGATTTACAAATAATCTGATGTTTATGTTTCTGTCTCAGTTTTTCTATTCCAATTTTAGATTCCAAAGGATAATGATGTCATGTTAATGTTTGAGATTACTGAAATAATTTGAGATTGAACAAATATATTTAAACAGACAGTGAAAGGGGCATTTTTATTGCAGGGTTAAGTGTTTTATGGCACAAAGCATGCAGCATATATGTTAATATTTAGATAAAATTCCACATTTTATGTGTGTCTTATCTCCAACACATTGGACATTTTTGTACTGTTACTGTGAGAGTAAATCAATTTACAGAGATAACGTTTTTTATAACCCAGTTTTACAGCAAGAATGGAATCTTACATAAAAAAAAAAAATCAGTATTAATGCTAACAATAATCATGATATAATGTAAATATCATTCTTTTTATTAACTGGTATGAATGCAAAATTCTGTAACTTGTCTTGTTGTAGTATGACATCATTTGATGAAACTAATAATTTCAAATAGTGAGATATATTTATTAAATAGTTTTTAAAGTATGGATAAGTGCAGTTAGGTAGAGTTAAAGGGGCAGTGAAAGCATTTTTGTTGCATCTGAAAGATGGTATTTGATAATATGCCAATGTGTGTTTTCTTTTCAATTCAAATGTTTGTCTGATCTGGCGACATGTCCCTGACAGCTATTGTACAATAATATATATGTATGAGTCATACTTGTGTGCCAATTACATCTACAGACTTATGTATGCTCTGTGCACTTATTGTCTTTTTTTCAATGAAGTTTAAACAGGATTTACTTAATATTTTTTTCATGCAAAATACAAATTGTATAAAGCATGCTCTTTTAAATGCATGAAAACATAATTGTGTTCTCTGTCCCTTTAAAGGTCAATCCCATATCAATTATTTCCTAAAGAGAATGAAAACTGGTTATACATTGCAAGGGATGTTTTCTGCACAGTATATCATGCTTGAGATATTCAATATTTTGTGTTTTACATTATTATGCAAATGTCTGGTTTGCAAATACTAATTAGCTACTTTATAATGTTAATTAGTGACAAACTGGTTTTGCAAACACATAAGCAAACAAGAACAGCCAACCGCTAGTGCAGATAGATCTCCTCCCCCACCCTTATCAAGCACAGTGAGCAGTAAATTAACATGCTGAGCCTCACATTAGCATAATAATGTAGCACTCCCATAGAGTAAAAGAAGCTGGTATAATAAATATCACTCAGCCAATGAGAAACATGCTGTCTGTCATTGAATTTAGATTTACCTGTCTCACATGATAACTATTATGGTTACCTAATAGTCTAATGGTAAAAATATAAAAATGGATGTAGAGGTGTAATAGTGCACACTTAGTGCTGTATTTCTGTCTAGGTCAATAAGGGCCCGACCTAGAGCAGCACATTTGTATCGGGCAACGGTTTGGCTCAAGATGACAGTGTAATGCCATTTAAAGCATGAGCATATGCAGCAACAATCCTATATACATTGATATTTCTTTCTCTTTCTGTAAGTGAGCCTTGAATGTTCTAACATACTGTATAAATATTTATGAGTGTGCTAATATTAGATATGTATCACAAGGGGAAAGAGAAGTAGTAACCAGGGTGTTATGCACACCAATGTAATGCTTAAACCTTCATTCAGTATTCTTTACAATATGATACAACATGATATAAGGGTTACAGTAGATTAGTCCTGTGATTTAAACATACTGGTATGAAAGACGCTGAGATTTCTGTTTCTAATAGATTGCAAGCTATTACATGTAAATATGTCACTTGCTTTGAATCAGAGGAAACCAACTTCCTGTATACAACTTGCTGGAGACATAAGGAAGGAGTGTTAGGTACTTAATACCTTGCTCTTTTTTTTGGTAGTATAAATAACTCCTGTGGTATCATGAACAGATATTAAGAAGTGACCTGCTATGAATTAGTTCTGCGGCTTTATAGGCCATGCAACCCACAGGAATTGTTTGATGGAAGTTATTCTCCATTGATTTTACGAGCATGGAGGTCTAGTTAACAGGATTGTAAATTAGGTCAGGGTAAACGGGAGCAGATTAAATCAGGATTCAACAGGGCCAGTCCAGAATGGCAGAATAATTCTATGTACTCTTAATCTCTTCATATTTCATCAGTTACAGGCTGTAAATCCTCTGTATGTGATGCTGCGAGGTAGCACACAATGTTTTAGGCTGGTGGTGAAGAAAATAAAACAGTGCTAGTAATTCACAGCGGGTGCACAGGTAGGGCATCATAATTCCATAGTACATAACGGCACAGATATGATGAATAGCTGTGCTCTATACATATGGCAGCAGCGATAAGAAATGTCATATCTACATAGGTGATTGGAATACAGAAAGTCACTGCCAATCCATGGGATGAATGTTAAAAAGGGACAAACTGTGAAAACAGTTGGATCCAAAATGAAAGATCCAGGATACAATTTTATGCAGAAAAAGACAGAGATAAATTGATTCTGATAGCTACGCACAGCCCGTAACTTGTTATACGTTTTTCAAACAAATAGTTTTCTGCAAGTTTACTGTACAAGTTTAACACATTCAGTGGGTCTGACATATGCTGCACATCTCTCTTAGTCTAATCACCTGTTGACAGAGTTTTCCAATTCTTTGCAATCCACATATTTAATGAACAGCCGAGATCAGCCAAAATATTTATCTCCTGTCAAATTTTGTGTTTCGCTGTATCCGTGAAAAGAGAATTAGTTTCCCCTTCGCTTCTTTCTTCCTATACAACTGCCTATTTATATGGAGAATACACTGATTATAAATACATCCACTGCATAGCTGCGTTAGCAATTTACGGTGACCTGTCCAATTTAAATTTTTCTCCAAGCCATTCCAATCTGTTCTAATGGTGCTTCACACACACTATATGTAAGGGCTTTTTTCCTCCCCAAGCCTACGCATAATGATGACCACCAGTAGAGGCATAACAATGCCTCTGAAAGTGATTCAAGTGTCAGATCTGCGGCAGTATAACACATCAATTGAGTCTGTTATAAGGATTGATTTTTATATTCGATACAATTAAGGAGTTAACATCCTGCCCCTGAACTCACTACATATCTAAAATACTTGGGGTATATCATGGATCCCCCTCTAGTACCCCTACCCCCTATGAGCCCAGGGATCCCCAGGGATTCCATCCTCCCACGCAGAGAAGGGAACCCCAGGATTTTCTTGCTTTTTAACCCCCTGTCCACACATTAATTCTATAACCTTAAGACCCTATTGAGACGCCATGGCACCTAAACATTAAACCTGTGCCAGGGAGATCCTTAAAGGACCTCTGTGGTATCTAACATTAACTCCATATCATTGGGGGACCCCATAGTGTTCTAAATTAACAATTACTACCCTTGAGCACCATAAAGGACCTCCATGGTTTCCTAAAATTCACCCCTAATACCATGGAGAGCTGTATAGACCCTACAGTATCTAAAATTAATCCCTTGTATAGACGCCCATTAGGATTCTACAAATAACCCCCTATATGCAATGAAGTCCTCAGGGACCCCCATAGCACCTTATGTAAAAAAATAGCCCTAAAGTTACACCCAAAAAAAAAACACAATAAAAAATAAAAACTAATTACAATAAATCTTACTAAATTACAAAAATAAAGAAATCTAAATTACAATAAAAAAAATTACAAAAAATACAAATAAAAAATACTAAAAATAAAAAAAGAGAACTACAGTAAAAAAATGATTACAATAAAATAAAAAATTAAAGTACATAAAAAAAAAAAAACCTGTATTAAAAAACAAATCCATACATACCTGCATTTAATACCCATCCAGTTATGATCTTCGATGCCCTTTCCTCAATATTCTGCTCTGGATCAAACAGGCAATATAATTTGATTGAGGAATCAGGTCCTCTTCATTTTTGATTGAAGCCAGTGTTTGTCATCTTCTGGGCCTTTGAAATGGCTGTCCACTTTAAAATCTTGATGTACTATAAAGTAATAATAGTTTCAACCAATGTTGCTCCTCCTACAAGGAGCTCCCCTGCTGTAAATGGCTTTTTATACACTTTTGCTTTTTGAATACGATTTCCTGGCTTTTGGTTGGGTGAATTTATATTTCATATTACAGCCAATCAGAATATATGTAATCCTAATCTCTGTGGGAAAATGATCAGAATGCTCAGATTGATGGAGTTTATCAATCTGAGCATTCTGACTGACTAAAAAAAATTTACCATGAAAAAAAAGCATGGTGAAATCCAAAAATCATTTTTTTTTTTTAATTTTATGTAGTTCATTTATTTTTAGTGATTTTTATTTTTTACTGTAATATTATTTTTTCTCTTATGTAATTTTTTTAATGTAATTTAATTTTTTTATTTTATTTGATACTGTGATTTATCTTTTTAATTTTAGAATACCATGGGGGTCTATATACACTCCCATGATATTAAGGATTAATGTAATAATATCATGGTATGGGGTTATATCTAAGTTACCTCCGTGGCATACATATTACTGTGGATGGGGGGCAAAATTTTCATGCCATAGGAGTTAACTGTAGGTGCCATGGAAGTTCTGTAAGGCCCTCCATGGCATTTATCTATATGATAGATGCCATGGAGGTCTTTGCAGGATCTCATATCGTATATTGGTGTATATTATATGCCACATAGGTCTGTAATAGCCCTATTTTGAAATCTTTACACTTGAATATAAACTTAGCACTATGCTGCTGTTATTTTGCTTTATTTACCACACTTTCTTTAAAGTAGCATTTTTGTCAATTAGCAATAAATCTTCCACTATTCTACTCCAATTTATGAGCTCTATTTTCTGCATTCCTGTTTTTTTCTGGGATACTTCACGTTTGAACTATTAAACCTATTCTATTTGAGCAGGCAGTGCAAGTATAGCTGCTTGTAACCCTTGCCACACACAGGCCAGATGTTATTTATAGTATTTATACTCTCATAAAAGTGCCCCTGTGCCTCTTTTATATCATTTGAGTTCACAAACAGAGCAATAAAGCAAGTCAGTTTTTATAGTGAAGTTGATGACTGCACCTCAAGCACACTCTTGTATAAACATTTCTGTTATATTAGATGTGGGAAAAGGTGATATTTTAAAAAGATACTTTTTTGTGCATTGACCTAGAATCGCTTTGCTTGCCCTTGAATGGCTGTGATAATGAGTGGCCCTCTTCAGGTATTCACTAAAGTCACTTTCTAAAGTTCCACCCAGTTTCTTACCTCTGGAGTGATTGCAGTCATATATACACAGTAAATGGCTGATAACAATAATTGTTTAAGAACAGACTTAACCTATAATATATCTAATTGATACAAAACAGCTATATACACCACACATTATAATGTAAAACATCAGCAAATGCAGAAAATATTTGACTCCAAGTTCCTAAATAATCTATCAGTTCATTGATGTTCCTTCCGAAATATCCTTCGCTGTGTAAAAAGCCCACCTGAGTCCTTTTGAAGGTTATTATATTAAACAATTTGTGTGTATATATCCATGAAACGTGAATTCTGGACCTTGATTTCACTATGAGAAAGAAGCTGGGAACTTGGTGATTGTTTTAAATAAGTGACTGCCAATGCATCCATTGAGTGCAATTAAGTTCTTCCTGCTTTACGTGATTCTTTTTTTTAATGTATTTTGTAATTTTTAAACATGCACTTTTAACAGCATAGAGGTAAAATCAGGACTCCTTTGTCCTATTAAAATGACTACACAAAACATAAAACATAACGACAAAGATTTGGAGACTTCAGCCTATATCCAGGATTCTTATCTATTTGCTAAATTAATTCCTTGAAATAAGCCATCTTGTGTGGGTTTTGGGAAAACAGAATCTATAAAAGCTGGAAAAAAAAACATGTGCCAGAGGAGACGCTGAAAGGATTGAATTTAATCCCCAAAGTGTTGTCTGCCTGTTGCAGCTCATTTACTAGGAAACGCTTGGCTCATAATGTGCAGAGATTGAATTTTGTACACGTGCCAAAACTGCCTTGGCATGATTGCAATTTTTTGTTTGTTTTAATTATGAATGCTATTAATAATAATGCTATGATCATATGACAGCATCTATAGCATTAGCATTTGGGGAATGGTAATTGTAAAACAAATGGCATATTACCAGTCTCTCTGCGGGTGTATTTTCATTCACCCATAGTTGGCATCTAATATAAGCTCATATTTTCTAAGTGATGCTTTTTCCTGGAATACATTTGATTGATTAACGCACATCCAGTTTGTGTGGTCACATATTTGTAGTTATAATTGAATGCTTCTTATAATTGAATCCGGATACTAAAAGTCACTCTAAAGCTGACCATTAATGATACCAGGTGCAAATGTGAATGAACAGTGAAAGTCCAATTGCCAATCACAAGTCATGTCTACTTTTCTCCGCTTATGCTGTGATTGGCTGAGAACTATACACATTATATATATATAGCGAATTGCCCGTCAAAAAATGACGGCAATGAAATTGTAAGTGAGCTAATGGTATTTGGTGTATAATAATAAAATAACTAATAGATTAATAAAGTAATATACATTTACCTATTTTGAAGTAATATATGCAGGAAGCATTCTGTTGAAGAGCTGACAATCTGTTTTGATGTTGCTGTAGCATTAGTGGTGTGGAGCTGCTGTGTAAGCGTGATGAATGTGTGCAGTGTAATAGTGTGCATGCGCGAGACCAAACCGTTAGCGTACTCGTGTACTTCCGCATTGTCGTACAATGGCGGGTAATGTGTGGTATGCGTCTTATCGGAATATCCATAGGTCTTTTGTGAGTTTCTTGTGGTGTTTTGCGTGTTTAGAGTGCTGTAGCCTCGTTTTTGCTTAGAGATTTTTTTTTGTGTCTAAACTCTTTTATTTTGAGTTAAATTAAGGTGTAACTTCATTTTTTGAGGTCCTGGATACTCCCTCTTGCTGTAGGTAAGCTTTTTATGTATGTGTTGTGTGTATTTATTGTGTTTTTCATTTTTTCCTGTCCGCAGGGATTTAGAAATGCAGTTTTTAAACAAAATAGTTTTTTGCATAAGGGTTGTAAATAAAAAAAAATAATCTAATTTTTAAGTTTCCTATTCTGATAACTGAAAACTTTGAAAAGCTATCCCATTTTCATCTACTGTGGTGTCAAGAGGGAAGCAGATAGGTACATATTATTCACATCCAATTAACTGGGAGGCTTAGGAGCCAAAGAAAATCTAGGGAAAATAGACCATAAAGAATAAAAATACAGCACAACTGCTTCTCTACTCATATGTCCCCCTCGTCCTCCCCAGTTCCTACACCCATGCCTGACATTATATGCTACTACTATGACCTATTTTGGCGATACTCCTAGATGGGCACATTTGGAAACATCAGTTTTCCAGATACACAACATAGACCCTAAGCATGTATTATGGCAACCCAATTTCCAACCCTCCAAAAACGTGATTTTTTGACAATCTTTAACCTTATAGAGGCAAATCACATGCAAATATATCCTACATATGAAAAGTTCACCCCTATCTGGTATGGAGACTTGATCATACCCTCAGTTAGCCAATATAAATAATCATTCCTCACCAGAATAGATTCATTAATAGAAGGTCACATATTCTCTAGAAACATTACAAGCCTCTTATTAACCCCCCTCCCCAAAAAAAATGGTTAATCTTTTCCTCAATTCTTAGCCATTCATCATTGATGCTTACCATGAATAAAACTAGGAGCAAATCTCTATTCAAAATTGTAGTTTTACTAAGCTCCAAAATTCACCATGCTAGTTTTGAGCGTTATGCCCACATTGTTCGCATGTGTTACTTCCAATAAACATTACTACAAGTTTAACTCATAGTAGCTATACAATATGATTTCAATGGATTCCCCCACATAAACCCAATTTCTAATTCTCCCTCTTAATCTAACTCTTTTTATTTCTATTTTATTTCTATTGTTACAAATTTAGAACCCATAAAATAAGTCAGACACTAAGAACGAGACTTTTCTTGACATATGGACTATTTTATAATAATTAGTCTTAAATAAAGATGATTTCAAAACTACATTATTAATTCCTCCGATGTCCGGATCATATTGTGACAATATGTAATCTCTGTATTAAATGGTTCTGTATGAAGCCCTCTAGTTGGCTTCTCTATAGCTGACACTCCCAAACACTTGCTTTTCATGCACACAAACCCTTTATTAACACTAAGCCTACTTTTTCATGCATTCTAGACAATTATAGTTAAAGGGAACAATTCCATGACCCTTTAACTCTTTTGCGGCCAGTAATATTTCCAACTCCCATGCAATTAATTATCCTCACGTTGCTTGAGCCTAGAGATGAGAAATGTGTCTTTTGCGATCTGGCATGGATTGGAGTTAAACATTTAATAGTTGTTTTTCTTTGTTTCTCCCTGTGATACCAGACAAACCCCAGATCCTAATTACCTTCCCAGTGTTATGATAAATAGTTCATCTAAGAAGATTTATATTTATTGGAACTGACAATCTGTTGGGAGTAAAAAGCCTTTGATGAGTTCCAGCAATAATGGTAAAAATATGTAAGTTTCACTAACAAACAGAGCATGAATATTTAGGATCTGTTTAACACCAGCATTGTTCTGATGCTTTGGAAGATATAACAGTGGGGATTCAGCTTTATGGATATTCATTTTATGAATCTGTCTTGATAGAACTGAACTCAGATGTGACAGGGAAAATGTATCGCATTGAGCTGCATTATAAAATTTCATTCCTTGTTTAACCGTGAATTCCTAAATTCATAGTGGTGAAATGACTGTTTGAGTTGAAGAAATGATTTACATGGAAGAGATAGTCTTTTTAACTGGATTCTACACAGACGGTTTCAGTACGTTTGGATCACTGACCTCTCTATCTGTCGTTCTCCCTGCATTTAGTATCAGAGGTATATCTGTACTTTAGAGCCGTAGCTCTAAACCTTTCTGATCCGGGGCGAAGCTAAAGAATGGAGGGCCCTGGTGAATTATGATTTGGGCACCCCCACCCCTGAGGGGGAGTTTTACATTGTTTTGCCTTGTCCCCCCCCCCATACCAACTCACCCCTCCCTAAGACCCCTTCCCATAACAGTACCCCTCCCTAAGACCCCTACACTACAGAAAACAAGTTAAATGCAAAAAAACAATAAAAAAATTACAGATTACTCTGAGAGGAGAGTCCTGGCGCATTGCACCCCCTGCACCACTGGTAGCCGTACTTGCGATGAGCGCTGAAGGTGCTCGGAGAAGCAAAAGCCTCACATTGTGTGGCAAACAGCATTGCCTGGTTTGCAATTTTATTGCCGTGATTTTTGACGGGCAAGCCGCTAGTGTATATATATATATATATAATGCACCTGTCTCTTTTTAGTTCTTTCAAAACAATAGTTAACTTATTTTCCATACAAAACAGCATTTGTATTGTTTAGAACATCATATACAATTTGTCACAACAGAATGAATGTACAGTTAAGAACTGAAAGATAGATAAGAATCAGTATGCCCATCTATCCTGCCCATTCTATCTAGCTAAAAACTTTGCATTTATTAATGTTCAGCATAGCATTATATTAGATGTTTCAATTATTTTTCTTACTGTATTACAGTGATTATTATTATTAGCATTGTACTTTATTTTTGAAGAGACAACAGATTCTGAAAGCAAGTTATAATATAGCAATCTTTAATGACAAATGGCTATTTCAGTGTCACTGTTTCTTGATGTGATCGTGTGTATGGTAGGTAAAGCAGCCATTCATAGAATAATGAATAATAAACATGCCCAGAGATGTAAGTGATTTATGCAGAAACAAAGTGAGACACAAATAAATACAATGAAAGATTCTTCAAGCTGTTGCAGACATTAAAGATGATTAAAAGGAGAAATGAATCTCAGTCCCAGCAATCTCGGAGGTGACACACTTTTCCAATTATGGGAGAACATAAAACCTTTCAGCCTTTGCCTTTTAAATTGCTATTCTGGTTTATCCAAGAGCTGGGTCTGGAGATTTTGAAGAACTATAGCCAAGCCTTAATTACCATGGCTACATTCTTCAAGCCATTAGATCACATTCCAGAGGGAGCAGGGCTAGTGTAAGGAGCTACGTGGAAAAATTTACACTGAGAAACAGGGCACTCCAGGTAAACGAGAGAAGAGGTTTATAAAGCTGTGGGAAAGGTTATTCCTGACCCGACATTGGGCGAGATCAGTGGACAGACAGCCCTCAGACATCTACCATGCAGTGCCGAAATGTTCTTTAATGCTTATCAGCCTTATTAAATTGCAATTCGGCCAATTGAATAGGGCTCTATTTAAGCATGAGCATATTTTATTTTACAGAAGTTTTTAGTTAGTTAACTTCTATCCAAAAGCAAGGTCTTCACTAACTAAAAACTTCTGTAAAAAAATATGCTCTGTGCTTATATAGAGCCTTTATCATTTGGCCGAATCACAATTTAATAAGGCTGTGTATGTTTTCAAGAGCACACAGTTAACAAGCAAGGAACCCTCTCTTGTATTAAAAAAAACCTCCTAATTATATATTGCCAATGATTCCAACTCTGTCTCTTTGCCACAGGGATTTTAAAATGTATGCTATGCATAAAACAAAATTATTAAAAGCAATGGCCCATTTACAAGATGCATATGCAAGTGAGCATTCACAAAAAGAGTGGTGTAACATGATGCGCAATGTGCATATGCTGCAAATAACAGGTTTCATTGATAACAATAAATCTGTATATTACAACATTATTATCATAGAAATCATTTAAAGAATGGCAAATAATTATCATTAAAATAAGAAATATACATTGCTAGTGTATATGATAGCAAAAGGCAATCAGGGCCGCAGTTAGTGGGTCACAGGAGGTACTGTGGTGTGGGGCCCAGCAGGAAAGGTGGCCGATGTCACTTCACTTCCACGCCCCTCATCGTGGCTTTAAGATGGTGGTGAAATGTGTAAATGTTAAGATGAACGAAGGTGAAGTGGAAGGAGGGATGGCGAAAATGTTAAAGAGGATGATAAGGAATATGCCAGAGGTTGTAAAAGAAAAAAACAGTTGTGGTGGAAGTTGCCATTGCTTAGTCTTTATTTATTTAAATTTATGCATATGTGTATACGGTATATCTCTATATAAGAAACTAAAAGAAAGGGATGTTTTGCTGAAAGGTCCATTGTATGCACTTATTTAGTTAACCATTAATTAACTTGTGCAAACAACAGAAAATATAATTTAGAAGCTCATTTCACCTCATTAATGACCATTGCTGCACCCCTCCCCATCTTTCTCATTGTCCTGAGCACTACTGAATGGAAGTGAAAGACTTCAACTGAGGTAACATTGATTTATCTGTCTTGGTTAAGCCTGAATAATGCTATGTCAATCCTACACTTAATTTCACTAGTATTCTAGACAATGAGAGAGATGGGGAGGAGCACATCA
The DNA here is from genome assembly GCA_027410445.1 of Discoglossus pictus. Taxonomy (NCBI): domain Eukaryota; kingdom Metazoa; phylum Chordata; class Amphibia; order Anura; family Alytidae; genus Discoglossus; species Discoglossus pictus. The sequence continues at coordinate 430,122,958 of CM050163.1, read as the reverse complement.
GCAGCCATTAATATGGTTAACTATGCTATATTATAATTTGTGGCTAAAGTTTTTCAGCTTTTCTGCTGTTTGTACATGTATTTTTAAAGTTAATTACTGGTGAACTAAAAAATAGGTTTAACTTGAAAAGTTTTTACAATGACCCATAAGCATAGCATAAAAGCACTGGTGCTGTCCCCTGTCATAGCTCATGACAATCTTACTTTATCTTCAGAACATTTCCTTATGTATGGCTGATTTACTCCATTCATTGGACGATCCACCCAGTCCCCAAAGATAACAGCAGCCAAAAGCAGACTGGGTAGGGATGCTGGTGAGACTATTGTAAGATATGAAATGGAAAATGTCTGCACTCTTGTGAATCCGCACACAGCAAAAAGGTCATAATTTGTTGGACAGAACTTAATAGGTCATTAATCTACACTTCATTCTTAAAGGGGCATTGAAGTTCCATCACTATAAGGATGGAATTAAATCAGAATAGATATGGCCCATAGAATAACATATGGATCAAAAGATTTCTCAAGAGTTCTGCAACTCTTCGTCTTTAGTACATCTTAATTCAACCTCTAAAGTACTATAGTCGCACACTGTTCCAGAGCACACTGATCTTTCAGAGATCATTCAGATCCCTTTTCTCTTGGTCTGGATCTTACTGTACAAAGGGAGCTATCTGGGTCATCCTCCCTTCTAAGCAATTAGGACTCTTATTTATATTTTACCTTAAAAACTTGCCAAAAGGATATTCTCTGCAAACACTCTATCTAAAAACGTAGGGTGCACCATAACTGCTCTCGGACCTAGAATTGGATACAGAGTGCTTACAGAGCGTGCCAAAGCTCATCCATATATGTCACATCAGGACAGATTAAACTGATAGGGTGTTTTGGACTTGGTTAAAGGGTGGTGAGGTTTCTGGTTCACCAATGCTAAAAAAGAGACTTCTTAAGGAATACCATGATGATGTTCATGGCTCGTGCCTTACCACACATATAGGTAGATGCTAATAATAGAATGAGAAGTTACAAGGAAACATACCCCTAGATTTTCTAAGCTTTACAGGGGGAAGTTGCCTTTGCAGAGCCCTTTGCAGCCACATTGTTAGCTTTGCAGCCACTTTGGTCATAATCCCTTGCAGCCACCTTGTTAGCTTAGTAAATCTACCCTATAGCTTATTGAATGCTGAAGATGCTGTTTTGTGGCTGTGATGCTTGCTTTGTGGTACAATAGCTCTACACAGCCCAAGCAAAGTTTGGAGAAATGAACCTACCTCTAATTAAATCTAGCGCCAGCCTTTTTCCTAACACCCATTCCCTTCACGTGCTAATGCAGCACTGTTGACATTACAGCACCAAAGAGCAGATGTGATTGTTGCATCATTATTTTAGGGTTAGTAATGGAACTGTCCTGCATAAAATGTTTAATTAATTGAAGTTTGACTTAATCTTGACACTTTTTAAAACATTTTGCTTGTTATTTCTAATAATTTGTTAGAAGGTGGTTAATGTCACTATGTGATGTCAATGTAATGTGAAAGCTACAACCTTTTTTTCAGTTTTGGAAGAGCTACTTCTAAATGTAACCAATGCAGGAAGTGCTGACATTTTACAGGAAATGGACAAGCTAAGTTACCTACTCCATAACTATTATCGATCTGCACTTACTAAAATTAGTTATACTAGATTGCCAGCAATGTGCATGTAAAGAAATCTATGTACCATTACTGCATTACTATGTGAAGTAGGATTAGCCATTATAAATTATAATCAATTAATTAATATTTTTGCCAGCTTGTTATAAATGAAATATTGCATAGATCAGATTTAATTTTCCTTGTTCAACTGACTTCTCTTTCCTTATCTATTTATGGCTTAAACATTGATTGCAGTTGCTTGTGATATTTTTGTTATTTACTTACCGTATATGTTTTAAACATATAAATACAAAAAAAAAATTCCTTAATTTAACCCAAACCATACCTAATATTTGCAGAAATTGATATTAGTGGCAAACGTTTTATTTAAATGTACGCCATTATCCTTGCTTTTAGGGACAAAATAAAATTTTAGCTATCAAATAAGTTAAAAATAGGCATAAGTAGAACTAATGGGGCTTAGGCTCATATAAAAAATAAAATGTAACTAATGTGTTAAGTAGTTTCCATAAAAAACATAGGAAGTAAAGTTATTAACTTTTTTTATTGTGTTTAATAATTATACGCCAAAGTCTGATTAAAAATGTATTATGTTTTATTGAAAGTTTCTTCTCAGCTTTATAATCTAACCTGTCTTCCTCACATACTGCAGTATTTGATTGTTATTTCATGTGTATATTCAGCACTTGTTCAAAAGAGAATACTACAAATATGACACTTTAGTGGTCCATTAAAATTTCTCTTATCGTATAACAGTGTAAATTTGCTGTCCCCTCCAAATAACTCAACACACAGCAATTAATGTCTAAATCGTTGGCAGCAAATGTGAGTACACATCTAAATGGAAATGTCCAAATTGGGCCCAAAGTGTCAATATTTTGTGTGGCCACCATTATTTTCCAGCACTGCCTTAACCCTCATGGGCATGGAGTTCATCAGAGCTTCACAGGTTGCCACTGGTAGCTCCCCAGTGCCGGCAGCACTAATGCAGGCCCAGCCCAAACATATATACACATATGTCTATATGTGCATATAAATGTTTTCTATAGTATGTTGTGTTAATTCCCCCTATATGCATTTACCTGATGATGTCAGATGCTGCCTCCACTCTCTCAGCATCACTGTTTACGTTCAAACGGAGGGTTTCATCTCATATCAGTGTTTTTGTGTTCTTTATCCATTTATCTGTCATTTAGGGATTATTTCAACTACCTTACCTCAGTATAAATGTATACTTTTGGTGGTGGGAGTGTCATAGTCTGGGCCTGCATGAGTGCTGCCGGCACTGGGAAGCTACAGTTCATTGAGGGAACCATAAATGCCATCATGTACTGTGACATACTGAAGCAGAGCATGATCTCCTCCCTTCGGAGACTGGGCCACAGGGCAGTATTCCAACATGATAACGACCCCAAACACACCTCCAAGACGACCACTGCCTTGCTAAAGAAACTGAAGGTAAATGTGATGGAGTGGCCAAACATGTCACCAGACCTAAACCCTATTGAGCATCTGTGGGGCATCCTCAAACGGAAGGTGGGGGAGTGCAAGGTCTCTAACATCCACCAGCTCCGTGATGTCATCATGAAGGAGTGGAAGTGGACTCCTGTGAAACTCTGGTTAACTCCATGCCCATGAGGGTTAAGGCAGTGCTGGAAAATAATGGTGGCCACACAAAGTATTGACACTTTGGGCCCAAATTGGACATTTCCACTTAGGGGTGTACTCACCTTTGTTGCCAATGGTTTAGACATTAATGGCTGTCTGTTGAGTTACTTTAAGGGGACAGCAAATTTACACTGTTATACAGGGTGTACACTTACTACTTTACATTGTAGCAGAGTTTAATTTCTTCAGTGTTGTCACATGAAAAGATATAATAAAATATGTAGAAAAATGTAAGGGGTGTACTTACTTTTGTGAGATACTGTATACGCCAACACAAATTATTTAATTTACTTAAGCAGAACGTCTTTGTGCTTATGTAATGAATCAATTTGTGTTGGTGTATATATATATTACTTTTAATATGGCCATCTTAAAACAATAGATGATTTAGATTTTCTTAAATATTTTAATTGAGTGGGGTGAAACTGAATTTTCTTTTGCTTGGACAATTCCCTCACCCATGAGTAACTATCTTTTTATAGGAGGACAGAAAAGAAAAACTAAATTTTAATACTATAGTCACCTGACACCTCAGATCTCATTGACCCACATGTGTGAGATCAAATCAGCAACATTCTACTGAATATTTTATGCAGGTTTCAGAAGTTCCTTTGAGCTTCTAAGGATTCACTCAAAAATACATAAATAGCAGAAATGTGCTACATTTTGACCAAATTTGTGCTGGTCCTATGTGGTACTGAGGTATAATTATTTATATGTCAAGGTTGTCACTGGATAATCTCATAATTCCATTATAAAGGAATGGTATTTACCAGTTTGGGTTCCAGTTATGAAATACAGCAACAGTATTAAGATCCCATGCCTTCCATATTTAGTAATGCTGTCTACTGGACTTGGCTTGTGCAGGCCTCCCACCCATTCCCCGTGGTCCCTTTATACTTACTCACTTCTGGTTTCTACGACAGTGCACAGAATGTGAGTAGGTCAGAAATACGTCCATGTGTTTGGATCAGCTTGGACATACTTGTTGCTGCTGTAGTAATGTGTGCTAGAAGTACTTGTCATGTCTGCTTGGGTGGCCGTCTGTCCAATGAGAGCACCATGACTTGACAGAGTGACAACATGAATATGTACAAAAAGCAAACAAACACATGGAGGAGCAGCAACCCACACATTAGAAATGCAGCAACAATCTAAAGAAAGTATTTATCAAGACAGAATGGATTGTAAACAGACTCAAAACATAACAGCCTTGAAAATGACTTATTAACAAGAGAAATTGCACATTGAAAGGCGAAATTAACTATTATAAAAAATAAATGTGTTATGAAAAGGCAGCCTTTCTATCCTCATTTGCCATCAATCTGCCTAAACCGATTACATTTTAAATGGATTACAAATGCAGAATGAATTTAACCTGTATAACCCCAGTGCGCATTGAGTTGCCTGTCTTACATTGGTATTCAGCAAAAACTTACATTCTTGGTTCAATATATTTTATTGAATACAGATAACATAATACAAATCCACTCCCTGCCCCCACACAGCAGTATGTGAAGTATTATGGGAGAAACTGAGAATGCAAAGCATTGATTTACATTTCTGGAGCAGCCATGGATTTTCCTACTCCCACCCGTGTGATGAGTGAGCCATCTCCCACGATGGACTGATGGAGGCATATCAAGTCTTCTCAAAATCCAAACAGTGGGCTATGCCAGAAGGCATACAGCTAATGAATTAGACATAACCATTACAAGCCAGTGAGGGTTGAACACTTTCATACATTATATCCTTGATTAATATTTAGGAGAACTGGGCAGATGACCAGGCTTTAGGAATATTCCACCTCTGGATTTTACATTGAGAGCAATAGGTATCAAACACATACACATGTATACTTGTAAATATAAATGATATAATGAACCATGCATGGGTATAGGAACTGCTGGGGATGGGGGGACGACAAACCCCCCCCCCCCCCAACAGATTTTTCAATGCTTGTATGTATGTATAAATAAGCTATTTATTCTGGCTCCTACACCCCTGGAACCATGTATAATTAAGTTATAAGAAATAATACCGAAATAAACACTTTTTAAAGGCAAAGAGCTGGACAAGTGATTCTGCACGACTCTCAGACCACACATACAGTGATGGTCCTCATCATGGATCATTTTAATGTAAACCATAATTTAGATATTGATTTTATCAATCAGTGATATCTGCTCTGTAAAATAGGACAAACCATTCTTGCCTGTTGAAATTTATCATCAGAACCACAGTTTTTCTACATTATTTATAAATGCTGTTCTTTCTATTAATCGTACATAATAATTATTCTGGAAAGGCTATGATGCAAACGTTTGTTTTGTGTGTCCTGTGAAGCATTCCTAGGATTATGGCACAAGGCAGATAATTTATTTAGCACAGAAACACGGTCTAGTGTGACCTGTCCCTGAAGTAATGTTCTTTATTCTTTTATCAGTTTCTCACATCTTGTCTTCATACAGCAGCTGTTCCAAGCAAAGGCTAAAAGGAGTGGATGCTAATAATATTTTATTACAGTTTTTTGTATTGTAGATATGTGTTGACTTCTCTGTACCCTTAGGCAAGGGATTTTACCAAATCAGCTTTATCTCCAATTGTATTTCAAGATGTTCTAAGTGCAGATGCATATACTGCTTCTATTTTTTCTATATTTTATTCTTCTGCATTAGTCACGATCTCCATTCAGCAAAATCCTGTGGAATATTAATATTTGTTCTGTGTTACTTTCTATACAAACAGCCTTTTTAGTCATTCTAGATTGATAAATATAGCCTTATACTTTTAGAGCATGGTAAACTATGAACTGAAGATCAATGAATTATTGTAATTAGAGGATAAAGAGCTCACAATATAGTTTTATCATCTCTATGAATTTTTAATGAATTCTGATTAACACTTGTGTTGATTTCATTTTGAACGCTGTAGAAAAAAATAAACACTAATTACATAAAGAACTGGATAGAATGTGGTTGAATGAGCATATGTATCAATTATTGATATTAAAGCAATGTGTGGCATTATCAAAATATGCATTTTTTTTCCATTTTATGTCAAAACTGTTGGTTGCACTTCTCTAAACAGTATACAGATAAATACTGATAAGATAAAAGATAGCACACTACTTATAGTTACAAACAATGAAGATTGTATTGCTGCAATGAGCTCATTCCCCTGCACTGGGCCTCATTCTATTGTGATTCAGCCAATTGAATAGGGCTCTATATAAGCACAGAGCATATTTTTTTACAGAAGTTTTTAATTAGTAAAGACCTTGCTTTTGGATAGTAGTTCACTAACTAAAAACGTCTGTAAAAAAATGCTATGTGCTTATATAGAACCCTATTCAATAGGCCAAATCACAATTAAATAAGGCCCACTGACTGTTGTATATGTTTGTATACTTATTTATATGGTGTTTGTATGTTTATAAGATCTTGTAAAAACACTAACCCACTGAACTGAGAAAGACTGAGTAGATTGTGAGCCTCATTCAGTTGAGCTTTTACACGTTACTGTAGCCTGTAAGTGTGGTCGCAAGTTAATTTGCTATTCAATTGGCGTCTTATTGCTGGCTCCAAATGGGTTCCGAGTTACGGCCTTGAAAAAATAGCGATGGTTAAACCCGGAACTTACAGCCTCCCGAAGACTTTGATCTTTCAAGGCTGCAAGACTTCCGATCGCTAAAGTCGCAAATCACCATTCAATTGCAAAAATCGCTCTAGTTTGTAACACTGCAAATGACAATATAAAGACACCAATGCATTCTAAAACATGGGGAAAGCAATGGAAGGCATTACAATTACATGCACAACAACTCCCAACTATCAAATATAACAAAAATCATTTATTTTATTTTCCACATAGGTTGTAATGGTCATGCATATGCCAGAATAAAAAGACATGCTGCAACATGCAGAAAGTTATTAAAGACACACTACCTCATTAAATTGCAACACAAATACATTCAAATGGCTGACATATAAACCCTTTCTCACTCACTGGGGCTCTAATGTGGACCCATAAAATACAAAGATCATCTTGTATACAACTCACTCAGCACATCTACATTGGGACAACAAATAGTGGCCAGATTACACCGCCACATGGCATATATCAAGTACCAGGGGAACATTGCACATATGGTTGTTCAGTCCCTCAGTTGTGTCTGACTCTCTGTGACCCTACGGACTGCAGCATACTTACTAATGTATCTGTCTGTGCGTATCAACAAGGTTTGCATACCAAAGATACTGGAGTGGGTTGCCAGTTCCTTCTCTAGTGGACTGTGATTTGTCTGACCTCTCTGCTATGACCTGCCCACCTACAGTGGCCCTACATGATATAGATCACAGTTTCATTCAGGTACACAAGCCCCTTCACCACCACCACTTAGCAATCCACAAGGGGACCAGGGGAACATACACCACACTAATGTAAATTGATGAATAGCAAAACTTAATGGGAGGTCACCAAATGGGAATGGGTATACATCTTGATACATGGCCACCAGCAATGGCGTGTGTCTTTCCAGGATGGGTCTAGTGGCGATTATCCCTGATGGAGGTGAGTTGGCTGTTAATCACAGCCTCCATGTGTTTTTGAAGCTATTCCTGATGGGTTAGAGTAGATTACTGTGGTGCATGTTCCCCTGGTCCCCTTCTGGATTGCTAAGTGGTGGTGGTGAAGGGTTTTGTGTACCCCAATGAAGCTGTGAGCCATACCACTGTAGGTGGGCAGATCATAGCAGAGAGGTCAGACAAATCAGTCCACTAGAGAAGGAATTTGCAACCCATTCCAGTATCACCTGTCATATTGTTATCAGGCCTTCAGGGGAATGTTGATACTCCACAGTATTACAAATTGGACTTTATTATTATTATACTAGTAACTTGCCCGTCAACAATAACGGGAATAAAATTGTAAGGCTGGCAATGGTTTTGATCCTCTGAGCACCTTCGGCACTGATTGCGAGCCTCTCCCCCCGTGTACTTCAACTTCTGTTTTGCAATGATCACATTCTGCGCGCATCGCGAGCCCCACGATGAGCGCCTTTGGCGCTCATTGCAAGGGTCTCCTGCTTATCCAGTGGCTCTCAATGAGTGCCTTCGGTGCTCATTGCGAGCCTTTCCCCTTGCCTACTGTACGGACCGCTCATTGCAGGGTTCGTTAACCTGCAAGTTTACTGCTTGGGAATACCAGGTGTCTCTTTCCATCCTCACCCCCCTGTTCCTTCCCTGTGTTTTTCTCCTCTGTGTGTGTGCTGAATGTTTGCGTGGCGTGCAGTGACTGACGTTGGTTTTATTTTCAAAGTCCTGCGTGCCTGGCGGTATTTGTGTAAGTGTTAGCATGGTCAGTGTGTTGTATTTACCAAGTCCCGTATGCCTAGCGCTGTTAGTTAAGTGTTACAGTCTTCTGCTTCTTGTATTTTGTAAGTTCTGCAAGCCTGGCATTGCTGAGCCTCGTTTTCATACTGTTTCAGAAATTGTACGTTTGTTGTCCGCTATTTTTCTCCTTGCTTAGCCAATTTTCTAGTGACGAAAAAAGCGAAATATGGGTTTAATTCGTTCGCAACCATGCTTCCTGTCTCCCCCCCTGTGCTATTTATGAGTGTGGTATAATGTTTTGTACATAATGTAGTTATTATTTATTTTATTTTTATGGTTACGCGCTTGAACAACTGATGCGCCGCTGAAATCACTCGAATTAATTGAAGAAACTATTAATGTGCATAGCACTTACAACTTGGCTAGATCTGCTGAATGAAACAGATGATTAAACCTCTGGACTGTGTAATCCAATCCAGTTGCACACATACAGTGTGGTGACAAAAACTGAAAAAAAGTGGTCAACTAAAAAAAGGCAAATGAGGATAAAAAATAATAATCAACATGCATGTACATTACAGTGCTAAATACTGTAACTGTAAAAATATACCAACTCACCTGATTCCCATCTACAAGCATTACTAATCATTAGCTAGTATCTGGATAACTCACTTGCCATGACCATTAATAAGTATGTGTCATCTCACAATAAATGCTTAGCTGTGACCAGCGTCAGCGGTCAAGGTGTACTATCACCTTCTCCATATGTTATTGTTCATCAATATTGATATCACATCCATCAGCTATACAGGTGTTAGCACATGTTAAAGGATAGTCATGATATCAGCAATAGGGGAAAATACCCATTAATACAGAGAGGACACAAAGATCAGCAGTCAGATTCATTATTACTTACATCAGACCCAAGGATCTGTTCTCAGACTGATATTGAGGTCAGGATCACATGCGTCACTAGTGCATATATCAATGCTGGCTGTCATTAAGATGCCTTCATAAACCTGAATTGTACCTAAAACAAACAAAAAAACAACAACTACAAAACAAGGCCTTAAAAAATATAGGGACTGAAGCCTCTCTTCTCAACAGCAGTCCTCAGGGACCATCAATTGGTGAAATGTTAAACAGAACCCTACATGTTCTCAGAGAATAGGATCATGGACCATGTGATAGGAGGTAGCCATCTGTATACAAAATATCAGCATCATAGGCCAAGATCCAAGACTCTGTAGCCAGGCTAGATTAGGTTAACATTGTGATCAAAAGATTATCACTGAATAGTGCTGTTGAGAAGGCACAAACATCTGCGCAGACCCTAGGTCCTCCTCCGCCTAGACACAGGGCCCCAAAGTGGAGGAGGTGGGGCTGGGGGCCAGAGCGCATCGCATAGCGTCGGCAGTCACCCCGTGGAATGTGCTCTGGTCCGCCCCAATCCTAAGCAACCCAGCCAGGTAGGTTTCCGTCATTAGTTGTGCCTCCTCTCCCCCCTATTGCACCTGGCCAGGCTGTGCATTACCTCTGCAGGATTGGCGGAGATGCTGGCCTGGATCCTCCAGAGACACTCCATCTGCTGCCACATGAGGCCCAAATCTCCGCTTGCACAGCCTGGCTTGGTGGTGGAGATGGAGGTCCATGGGGCGTGGCCTGGTGAGGAGGAGGCGGTGGTGGTGTCTGAGTGAGGAGGGTCTGTGGCCCGGCTGGAACCTGCTGCATAAAGGGCGGTGGTGTTGGTGGGCCCAGTGGTGGTGGTGGAGGCCAGTCCAATGCAATGCTGTGGTGGTGGTGGTGGGAGGGGGGGTTGACGTGGTGGCTGGTTCTGATATTCCCTCCAGTGGGAGGGCTCTGGCGATATGCTCAGTCTCTGGAGGAGGGGGATAGTGTGGTCAAATCCTGGCAATGTGGCCAGTGGTTCTAATGGTGACCCCACTATCCATATTACATCATCCTCTGATGAACCAGGGCCCTCGGCTCCTCTTCTCTCTCTCCCTGCGCCGATTCCTGCTGGGTGGGGGCTTGATCCTCCACTTCCTGCTCCAATGGAGCCGACGCCCCCGCCTCTGGCTCACCACTGGACCCAGACCTCCTTGATGCTAAAAAGGAGAAAAGAAAGGTTTATGTTATTAGTATGATGAATAATACATTGTTTTGTGTGCATTCCTAACTATCTGACATCTAGGATTGAACCTGGATGATTCTCCTAACTGCTAGATTTGATCTATTCTTTGGTTCTTGGTCTTCATTGTTCTTGGCTCCTAACGCTATCTTGATTCCGGCTGCGGTCTGTAACTGCATAGGCTGCAGTGGGCACACCAATACATGGACTCTCTATTGCTTGATTACTTCATATGTGCCCAGGAATGACGGTGATTTGTCAGCTTCATGGATTTAATGATGCATCCATCTATCCCTTGTTAATTCCATGGAGCTGACATGTCAGTGTCCTTATTTGTCATCATGTACATGTGTAGAGTGTGTGATGTACATGTGGTGGCATGTTGGTGTATGTGATATTCACCTGACTTGGAGGCTAGGTCCTGCTGCGCCACCAGGCTTGAAGCTCCAGCGGCAGGCATCTGGTTGAGAAAGTCCTTGGCGACCCTATCCCATTCATAGTGCTCAGTCACGTTCTTCTCCTCATTGGTCATCGTCCTCCTCACCTTGGCCCTGATGTCGTCAAAATGGTGCTTGATGGACCTCACATCCCTTTGCGCTGTGCCCACTGCTGTAATCTCAGCTGCTACCTCCCTCCATGTCTGGACCCTAGGCCCTGACCTAACTTCCCTCCCCCTGCAAGGATCACGGGGCGGCCACGGATGGCACCAAGGAGGACCACATTCTTCTGGTGTGTGTAATTGTGGACCTGTGCTTGCCCATAGCCTCTTGCCCTCCCGACTGCGGACAGTCATCCTCGTCTCCCTGACCTGTTGCTGAGGCTTGTCCCTTCCCCCAACTACCACCCCACCTGGGATTAGGCCCCTCCCCCTCTGTCTCTCGTCTACGTGTGCCTGGTGCTAGGGCCACCCTAAAACCACCCACCTCCTCCTCTCCACTCTACTCCTCCACTTCCACCACCTCCTGCTCCTCCTCCTCCCCAGCTCTCCTCCTCCCCAGCTCTCCTCCTCCTGCTCCTCCTCCTCCTCCACTCTACCACTCCTCACCTCTTCTCCTTCCCACCACTACTCCCCAGGGCCACCTCCTCCTCGCCTCTCCTCTTATCCTCCTCCCCACCTCTCCACTCCTCTCCCCTCCTCTGTCCTCCATGCATTTTAATCACAAAAATAATACAACAATAAATCAAAGTTTGGATGTATATGTATGATGGAAAAAAAATGTGTGTATTATGTGTATGTAATAACTGGTTTTGGGAAGGGGTGTGGGGGATGGGATGTGTTTGTGTATATGGAGTGATCTAGCTCTTTGTATCTCTATGTGTGTTCTTTACATTATGTGTATTGCAATTATATATAATCTGTAAATGTGTGTCAACAAGGATTAAGTGTAAAATTGTAAATAGTATAATAGAAATAAACAAATCCGCAAATTACTGCTCCCAAAACTCTCCTACTCTCTCTCTCTCTCACTGAAAAACCTCCAACTCCGGGACCTGCCTGCTACTTCGGAAGAAAATACAACACAGTCAACGCATGGGCGGGTGGAACGCAACTTTATAATCTAATCTCCGGCTAGACTGCTTTCTATTGGCTAAGAGGTCTGTGTCACACTACGTTATATTGCGATTGGATCAGTCATCTCCGGCTAGACTGCTTTCTATTGGCAGAGCGGGCTGTGTCACACTGCGTTATATCGCGATTGGATAATGCCGGACGATTAACAGTTTGCAGCCCAAGGAGGGATTTACGGGCTTGAGTCTTCGACCGGTAACTCACGCCCTTGCTCCATTGAATAGCATTGTAATCAGAGACGAACGGGAGCCCGCAACACACCCTCAGACATATGGCCTACAACGGTCAAATTGTGGACTTGCAATTTAATCGGGCCCTGTATGTGGCAAGAACTAATTACGTTTGCATTTACTCCAGTGTAGTTGGCTATAGAAGAAGAAATTATTATTACTGTAAAACTAAGCCAGAAGTTTCATATTCCTCCATGTGGAAGTAATGAAGTTTCCAAATTAAGAACCTTGGAGATCTACTTAGTCTTTAAGTAAGTAAACTACATTTCCAAGATATATCAAAAATCTGGCATGCAACAGTCACGCATGACTGGAGTATATAAGATATTCATTGCTTCTGATGACTGTGACCAATTTAGCCATACAACAGTATATTTGAAAGCAGATTTCTGTCCATTCATCTGCAGAGGTTCACTGGACTAAAAACAAGTTTTTCTTAGCATGACAGCTCCTGAAAGGCGTTACATAAAACTTGCAGGTGTCGTTGTCATAAAATCGATTGCAGAAGCACAATCAGAAGTAGTTCACAGATGAACTTTCATGCTCAGTTAAACCAGAGAAACATATTATTTTAAACAAAAGCCAATTTGCTCTCCATGGAGTGCCTTCTCGTGGTTTTTCCTAATGGGAAACGATTGCAGATCAATGTTTTTAAATGAAAAAGTTCTTCCTTGCTGTAACCAGGCTTCTAGCTTTTGTTCTCGTACATATTAACAGTACCATACTGGATAAATCACTGTTATTTGTTGTAATTGGTCCAAGAAGTACCAGTAATTGACTTACATTTTTGTAAACAATTTATACATTTACATTTTATTGTCTTTGAACCTTCCTCAATAATTTTGAAGACATTCCTCCATTTTCAACACTTAATCCATTGTTATTTACCTTTTTAATTAGAAATTATTTGTATTGCTTCCTTTTTAAATTAACTGGCCCGTTTCTGAGAGTAGTGATCACCAGGAGATATGTATAAATGAACTATTAATATATTTTATAATGACATTGTGTTGTAAAAATGTATGAATAACCTAGAAATGCTAATGCAAAATATTGATGAAATGTGTCTGTTTAGGAATAAGAAATCATCCTCTATTGCCTCTTGGACCTAAGTCTTACTTGTACTTAGTAGGGGGTTGTGATTGTATGAAAGTACTCCTTGTATGTTCATTTTAAGTAAATCTTTTTCTTACTTTTTTAGACCCGTCGGCTGTACACTGAAGCTGTGAATAACAGTAATGACGTCCACTTATACTGCGCATTTCTTGACTTTAGGTAGGTGCTATTGCCAAATGATATCATATTATAGGAATTGTGGACAGGTCTTTACTTAAGGATAAATTCACTAAGATCAGAATGTTTGGTGACATCTCTTAAAAATGTAACATAGGAGTCTGCAATCTATTATGGTTATAAAGTGTAATCTTCAGAGATGGTACTCATATCTAAGAAAGAAGATTGCATACATGAAAATATACTCTCTAGAGAAATAAGGCTAAGCATAGGTAGATCTTATATCGAATGAACAAACTGAAAGAAATTAAAATATTACGTTTAAGAAAAATGTAAGTGAACTAGTACTGTTTTGAGTTCACAGATTAAAAGCCTATCTCTTTTCCCAGTTGGTTACTGACCAGCTAGGGGAAGCAGCTTCTTGTTCAGATCCACATAGGCCACAATTAATAATATAGGTAAGAAAGTAATAGTAAGAAAGCTCCCATCTCTCAGGAAATATAGTACCCTGATTCTCCCATCCCTCTTTTTGTCTTCAAAGACGCAAGTCTTTTTTTATGTGTTTTTCTATCATTTGCTTCATATCATATTACTTTTTATTCTCATATCACCATTGAAAATATTATTGATTCCTGAAGCAATAGCATGATATATGCAAATATATTTTAATTTTATTATGACATGTGGAAACTCTTCCAGCTGCAACAAAGTAATAGGGAAAAACATGCATAAGGAAAGCCTTTTTGACAGAATATTATACCTTCCTTTGTAATATCAACATTAGCAATTCCAATAAGGTGCCACAATATCTGGCTTCATTTGAAACAATCCCTTCTTCTCAGTAATGTGTTTACACAGTCCAATTTTGCATTGTGTTGTGTCAATTCACGTGTGAATATTATTCCATAACACAATGTCACACATTTATGTAGTACTTGCATATCAACCAACGATAGCATTTCTTTGCATGTTAATGTACTTTGCAGAACAAACTTCAAGGCTGGTTATATCCACTTGTCCACAGTATATGGAATTTGCATAATATTAAGGTACTTTAGAGTTTATTTATATAAGTATGATATAATTATCTATAGTAATCTATACAGCAAATATAATGATACTTTCTTAAAGCAAAACTAATATTTAAAATAAACATCTAGCATATTATACATAGCTGGGTAAGCATTATCGTGGCATGCATTTAATTGCAGTTTCAAGCAAAGTTAAATACCAGTGTGCTACAGAAAATAATAATTAAGCACTGAAACTGTCATAAAGATAGTTTTAAAGCTGGAACATCGACAACACTATAATACAGGTTGCATGTATGAGATTCGTGTTTGCAGTTATGCAAGAACCATATGAGGGTAGTTGTCAAATTCTAAATCTCAATCTATATAACAATTCCCGTCCTCCCTCCATCCCCCACTCCCTTCACTGAGAGATAAGATAATCACATTTTCTTTAAAATACCTTTATCCTCATTGCTTACATAGCTGCTACTGCTGTTGTTAGTTTAGTGATATTTAGTGATTTAGAATGATATTTAAAAAGGACATACATAAATATGATAAATCCATTGGCTGTCCATATCTGTACATTTTTTTTACAATATCTACTTACTAAGACAACTCTTGTGTGTCCATTTAAAGCATAAAAATTAAAATACCTCATGGAGATTTTAATATGTTGTTCCATAGTGACTATGGGCACTATTCTTTTGCCCAATTCGTAAATTTATACACGCTTCAAATTGCTCTTAATATAACCACATATTTTATTAACTACTCACAATCCGATAACAATCACTACGGGCCAGCCAAAGCCACAAAATTGGCTTTAGAACTCCATTGGTTTTAGCATAGCTCAAATATTTCGATATCTAAAATATTAAACTTACACAAAATCGATATTATATTAGACTCGTAGCTTTAGCTTGCAAACAAAGACTAAGCCGCAATTGAAAAAAGTTCTGTCAAAAATATTAAGAGTACTAAATATAAATACCATACTTTAAAAGCATGGGAAGGCATGGAAACACATTAGAATTAATTGCACAATAGTCTCAAACCCACAAATACATATTTTTTTTAAATGTTATTTCTGAGTAATATTGATCTCGGGACTCAAGGGGCTAATACATATCATAAAACCCACATGGACTAAAACAGATGATCTAATGCATTTTAGCAGTAGAGTAGTAGATTGCTTGAGTGCAAGCCCGATTGGCAAATATTACTTATTGGCACTAATTAATTTGTAGTCTCTGATTGCAAATTACGTGCAACTTCCATGTTTTACTGCCGTCATGATAATGGTCTCATTTACTATTGGCTATGTCTAAGAAGTAAATTACGGACTTCCTTCATTATTGTCAGATAATATGATCACGTCCCCTTAAATCCTACTTAAAAAGGCAGGCTTTATGTGTTTAGGCATAAGGAGGTACATTGTGAGTCAATAGAATACATCTAAACATTTAGAGAAAAAAACACATGCAGCAAAAATGATGGGTTAGAGGCATTTGCAGGCTTCTAATGGCACTGTGCTTCTAGTTTAGTCATTGTTATAACCATTACTTCTATTTACCTGCAGTTCTGGTTCTGGTGTCTGGTCCAATGAAGGCTGTGTCCGTGTAGAGGGGAATCTGAATTACTCTGTTTGTCGTTGCAACCATCTCACTAATTTTGCTATACTGATGCAAGTGGTTCCAGTGAAGGTAGGAGACACCAGAAATACATAACTGGGCAATCCACTGTGAACATAAACGGATAGATATTCATTGTCATGAATCAGTTTCACACTGATTGATGAACATTAGTTTGTGTTACATTACATTACTTTTGTACAGTTTATCAGCAGGTTTATCAAAAAACAATGTCCATAAATTTTACTTCTTCTAGGTTAAACTGCTAATATAAATATCCAGAGCATTTTGGTTTGGTCTTTAGGCCTAGATGACATTGCTTTAGATGAATGTATCAAGAGTTATTTCTACATAACATTTCCATTGTGATCAGTAAGTTAATCCTGTGCAAAACTCTGATAAATGTATTACCATGGAATCATTAGTAACTGATTATTGATTATACTGCCAAATATTTCAAGCCACGCCTAAGATTTAGCCACAGTCTTATATTTCTTTATTACCAACACATTTTAGCCGGTCTGTTCTGTTCTGGACATATATACAGTTTTAGCAGGTTTTGACATTGCACTGTTGATATTTACTATTCATTGTGAAATTGCTATTGAATAAACTAGATCGTAAACTCTTTTATCACATCATGGGGTAAGTTTCGTATGGTGGTTATGGTCATCTCAGAGAATACAGACCATATAATTATCTGTACCTATTCAGTTACCTAGTACAGTACCAGCACTAGCTACTGCGGTAATATGGCTTATTACAAAGTAGAAAACTGGAATGGCGTCGGTGGGTCCTAGGCTCATCTATAAACTCATGTAATTCCTCTCAGGGAGGTTGCCCAGGAATCCTTTATATGTATAGCTCTATATAATATGTATCAATACAAAGTAATAATAATAATAAGAAGAAAAACCAAGGTCAAAACTACAATTTCACTTGCTCTATTTCATAGGAAAGAATTGCTTATATTTGTTAATGCCAAATAAATCTCAGTTAGGCAGATTGTTTTCTTATGCCAGATTGCACTTAAAATTAATGTTCAGATTATTCATATTGCTAGTATTGCATGTAGTCTGGAAATAAAAATATAACTATCACATTTATTTGATTTGCTCTTAAACAAATAAACTTTATGGCATCACAAATAAGTATGAGGAAACTTGCTTGTTATCTACAAATCCCAATGTTTCGTTTTACAAAACATTTGTAAAAAAGAACCTTTTCTCCAAACCCAAACTTTTGGGAAGACATGAAAAATGTATACATAAATCAGGCTTAATAGAAGTTTCTCGCTGATATTTTTTTCACAGTTATCTTGACATATGATCTTTTGCAAAGCTTTTCTTCTTTTCATTTCAAAATCTTCTCCTCAAGTAGTCTAATGAGAGATGAACTTTTCTTTGTGCTGGATAAAATTTCAAGTGACTGGGGCCTCACTTCCACCTACTGACAGTTTTTTAGGAAAAAAGGTCACCAGCTTTAAATATGTTTTTTCTGACCCCTCTGGGAAAGATTGACTGGTTTCCATGGAGATGCCACTCGTTCAGTTTGGCATACATCCAGAATTTTGAGCGTGCTCAGCAGAGATATGTTAAAAGTATTATCTCTAAGAAATACAGATGTCTTTCCATCTAACAAAACATCCCCATGATTCAGTGTCTAAGGGTTTATTTCTTTTCCATGAGGAGCAGGATATTGCACAGATTTGTCCTTAGAACATAGTTGGTTAAGCTCTGATCAACCAACGCGCTATTGACAAATACCTTGTGCTATGAGATATCGTCTCACCAATGATACAAGGGAGGTCACTATGATTAACTTTACTTGGTGGGTGTTGCAGATGTATAAAAATATAGATCTATTCCTGTGGCAGATGTTTAGATGACATGAGTAAAAATAGCTCTTTAACTAAAAATAGGACAGCACCATGGGAACGTGTACAAAATGATTTCCCCGTGACTACCCGCTCATACAATTGTAATATAAGTAGTGATGGTTTTTTCAGGTGTGGATGGAAATGTCCTTGGGGTGTTGTGGTCAGTAAAAACAGAAGGTATCTTTACTGGTAAATTCATTATCTTTCATAGATGTTCCCAAAGTTTCTGTGAACCATCAGTGGTCTATGGGAATAACTGTGATTGTAGAAAAATATGAAACAATGCACAAACAAGTAGTTTTGAAAAGCTGAGATTTTTGACTTGTAATCATTATCAATAAAACAGGCAGAATTAATATGTAAGAGTGATCGCAATATTCTGTGATTGTGTATTGCACATATATATGTATATATATATATCACATATTATAATTGTCTTACTACGAGTCGTCGTCACGCTGTTTGCGTGGTCCGTACGACTTTGCGGGCTTAGCAATGAGCGCCGCAGGCGCTCATCGCCACACTGTTAAACCATAGCACTTTGGCAATGAGCGCCACAGGCGCTCATTGCAGGCGAGCCTCGCGTAGCGAGGCGAGCCGTTAATATGGAGCACTTTGGCAATGAGCGCCGCAGGCGCTCATTGCAGGCGAGGCGAGCCGTTAATACGGAGCACTTTGCCAATCAGTGTTAATACGCAGAACAAAAATACGGCCGCAACTCGCGAACAGGAAAAAAAATACAATCACAATAAATACACACAGCACATACATAAAAAGCTTACCGACAGCAAGAGGGAGCATCCACGACCTCAAAAAAACAAGTTACACCTTCATTTTATTAAAAATAAAACAGTTTAGACACTAAAAAAGTCTCAAAGCGAGAGAAAAAATGGCGGCCGAAAAAAACGAAAACGAGGCTACAGCACTATAACCACGGAAAACAAGTACGGATAATCCGATAAGACGCATACTACACATTACCGCCCATTAAATCACGTACGGATTATCCGCTAAGACGCATAACACACATTACCCGCCATTTTACGATAATGCAGAACTAAAGTACTACGCTAACGGTTTCAGCTCGCGCATGCACACTATTACACTGCACACGTTCTAAACGCTTACACAGCACCACCACACCACCAATGCTGCTGCAACATCACTACAGATTGCCAGCTCTTAAACACAATGCATACAAATTGGTAAAGTATAGTCATTTATTATTTTAACTTATATATTTCAGTAGTACACACAAAACACCATTAGCTACCTTACAATTCCATATGTATATTAATAACTATACAACTTTCCAAACATTTTTTGCCCCGTTAATACGGAGCACTTTGGCAATGAGCGCCGCAGGCGCTCATTGCAGGCGAGCCTCGCGTAGCGAGGCGAGCCGTTAAACAGGACCACTTTGGCAATGAGCGCCGCAGGCGCTCATTGCAGGCGAGCCTCGCGTAGCGAGGCGAGCCATTAATACGGACCCCTTTTTTATGGAGCAAAGTGCTCCATATGTATATTAATAACTATACAACTTTCCAAACATACACATCTCATTGCCGTCATTTTTTGACGGGCAATACGCTAGTATATATATATATGTACAGTTTATAGGTCACATTAAAGGTGGAAAAAGTTCTGAAATGATTCATCTTTGTCTCATTTTTTTACAGCACAGAAACTTGACATTTTAACAGGGGTGTGTAGACTTTTTATATCCACTGTATGTTTATATACTGCATATATATATATATATATATATAAAAAATTTTTTAACTGCACTGAGAATAAATAACAGAATTTAAAGTCACTTTAACAGTTCTGAGAGGACTTGAAGGCCCAATGGGATGGTGGCAATGTAGAGGAAGAGAAGAAAGAGTCAGGTTATTGCTTGGAAGGGGAGTGTCTCTTAGCACCACTGCACCCTGCTGGAGACTCTGATGGAGACTATGATGTAGGCACTTTCTGTAGATGACGATCCATGGAAAATTGCGCCTTCCTCCGTTTCAAAATGTTTTTAAAGGGGGACATTGGTTGAGCTTTGTCAGGGTCAGTGTTAAACAAACTTTTGTACATCAGCCCATTTAGTACACATTTCTTTGATAAGTGCAGTAGGTGCTTTCTCTTTCTTCATCAGCTACTCCCTCTTGCTGCTTTCTCTGAAGTTCCTGTAGCTCCTCGATACTGAGCTCTTCTCTGTGCTCCTCCACTAGCTCTTCAATTACATCATTAGTCACCTCCAGGCCCATGGACTTGCCCAGAGACACAATGTCCTGCACTCTTGGGCTAGGTACAGCCTCCAAATTTACTGGAGCTACAGTCTCTGGCCACAATTTCCTCCAGGCACAGTTCCTGGTCTTGTGAGAGACCTCACACCAGACTTTATTTTTTTATAAGTGACACAGGAGAAGATGTTGAAATAGTCCTTCCAGAACTGTTTCAGTGTCAACTAGGTATCCAAGGTCACCTCAAAGCACCTCTGGAAGAGGCCCTTTGTATACAGCTTCTTAAAGTTGGAGATAACCTGCTTTATATATCACTTTTATATGAAATTATTTTTACTGAAGACCTACATTTTCTTTACTGAGCCTGGTTCTCGCAGCTTCTGTCTCAACAGGATGTGTCCTTGTAAGCTAATAATCTTTTCACTAGCGCTAATGATTGCATATGCATTTGTATAAGCCACCTTCCCATTGTTCAGATACAAACTTCACTACCTCCTCCAGGGGTGTATTTATGGTTTATGCTCTTGCTATATCCCAATCACATTTTACCACACACTCTTATAGAAAATACTTCTATATGTGTCTATGTAAGTATAGAGCAAGTCAGAAAGTGCCAGGTACACTTACAGACAGAATATTATCTGTATATAGACATTTCTGTGCATATTGCATGGCATTGTATCAACAACGGCAGCCTGCTGCCCCTTAAAAATATGCTGTCCTAGGCCTGGGCCTCTTGGGTGTAGGCTAAAACACACCCATGGTTTCCTCCCATCTAAGGAAGTAGATCACTGGAAAATAAAATGGCAGACTCCACAGTTGCATACTTATATATGAAAGAACTAAATCAATTTTGTTATTTTTTTACATTCTAAAACATGCTGTTTAGTTTTTTGCAGTCCATCTAAAAGGGGCTATTTTCATTTTTTGGACTATAATGATCCTTTAATATTTAGCTCATCCTAATGAGAGATAATACATACTGTACATTTGTGTTATTGAGGTGGTCTGTGCATAGGATGGCTATATGTTCTGTCTCGGAAATCCCACAGCATTTAGGACGCCTAACTAAAATGTCAGCATCCTGGGTTGACCTAGATTTATTAGCTAGCATTCAGGTCAACTGATCAAGTCCCTTTTACTCCAAAATCGCAATGATCTCATAAAACTGACATACATGTTTTATTCCTAGAAGACATTACCATATGATTTTAATTGGGTTTTAACAAGAAGCCGCTATACATATTATTCTATGAGGTGAGAAAAATGTATTGCAAAAAACTAACTGATAAAATCCATTAAACTTCTTTATACAAAGTCATGAAGTATAATCGAAAAAAAAAACTTCCTGTATTAAAGAAAAATATGGCCTTACATTAGCAAAACAAATTAATCTGGTTGCGCAAACAAAGAGGCTACAATTACATTTCTAAAAATATAAAGCAGAGATGATAATCATTCAAAGCTTATTATATTTCCGTCTTTATTTCATTATTTTTGTTATTTTTTTGCATCAGTCGTATTTTGCTTAACAGATTACATCTTCTTAACTCTATGCTGGCAATATAATTTGGATTTAAAGTGGCACTTGGAAGGTTTCAAATATGATAGAATTTTAAATTATAGATAATAACAAGTACTTTATTAATATTACAGTACATAAGTACAGTAAAGTTTGCCTTTTAGTTTGCATTTTGTACCTGTCAGTCGGTGGTTCTGATCCACTCACTAAATTCATTATTTTCGATGTAAGACATGTACAAAACAAAAACTAGACATTCTTCCCCCCTAAGGAGTCGTTTGTCTAATAAGCCTAGTTACATGCCTGAAGGCCCACTCCAATCTTTTGTGAAGGAACTTACGGTGCCGATATTAATCACAATTCCTCTAAATTGTGTCCTGTCGCATTTGAAATCCCCTCTAAGTCATTTAAATCTCTTTTAACATAGTATGCATAAATAAGGCCTTTTTTTCCTCACCCAACTTACACATGCTGAACACCACCCATAGAGGCAGAAAAATATCTCTGAAAATGATTCAAGTGTCTGATCTGATGCTAAAAATATATGCCCCTATTCAATTGCAAGCTCGCAACTTGCTCGCCGACAGCCACATGTCAGCGAGTGAGTTGGGGCTCTCGTTGGCCTCCGTTTGCAATGTTATTCAATTGCTCCAGGTCGCAAGTTGCCTTTCTGAAGCCAGCTTCGTAAACCATGCACTGGGTCGGAGCAGTTGTGGGCAGGATGTGTATCAATTCACTGAGCCCGTAACCGCCCATTTCACATTGGCCAATAGAGGATGTCATAATTACGGCAGTAAAACATGGTGGTTACGAGTCAATCAATCAGGTTCGGGTGTTCGATATGCGATCAGACTCAGAAGACTTCGAAAATGAAGGATTAGGAAATGTAATGCCAGTACTGTTCTTGTCCATATGAGTGGCCTGATTTGTATTAACTCATTGATACCCAAGATCATTTAACACATAACAATAAAACTTATTTCCTGCAGTTGTCCGGGCTTGAGACTGTTGTGCAATTAATGTCTGTCATCGTTCTCCCCGTAATTTACAGTGCAGTATTACAGTTTTATTTGCATTTACAGTGCTACAAATTGGTGTTTAACCCCTTTGCTGGTCCTCTTGATTTGCGAGCTGGGATACATTTGCGAAGTGGGCGGGATCGGGCAATTGAATAGCGATTTGCGATTTTAGATCAAAGGCTTCAGGGTGGTGTAGGCTCCAAATTGTACGGCCACCATTTTGGCAAAAAAACGCCAATTGGATAGCAAAATTGCTTGTGATTTCCACTTGCAAACTCGGTCTCGATTTCGCAGCAATTGAATGAGGCTAAGAGTCGGCTATAAGGCTTGATTTCTTATATCTGGCACAATAACACACTACATATAAATTATTATCGAGGGATCTCATGGATCCCCCCAGAACACCTATGAGCTATAAATGGAGGGATCCCCAGGATCAAAACTCCGTTTCTTCCCCCCAGGGTTCCCTCCCCCGGTAAGCCTTAAAGGACATCTGTAGCACCTAACCATTAACACCAACCATGACCTGGAATATCCTTCATGGCATCTAAAATTAACACCCTATTCACGGGAGTCCTGTTTAGACATCCCCTGTGGCTCCTATTATATGTCACAGAGGTCCTTTAAGGACCCCTATGGTACCTAATAGTTAACCCTTCATACCATAAGGTTCACTATAGACTGCCATGGTATACTAAAGTTACCCCCCTAACTAGCATGGGGGTATATAGAGACCTCCAGGGTATCTAAATTTAACCAATAATGTGTCATTGGGGTCCTCAAAGACCCCTATGGCACCATAAGTAAAAAAATACACTACACTTATACACCTGTAAGCATGGCCGTAGGAGTCCAAAGGATAATTCAAATTGACTTCACAGGAAGCACGGGTGATTCTACTGCCGGTGCACCAGGTCCCTGCTCTGGAGGGGCCCCGATGCTGTAGTGCCCCTCAAACACTTTTTAAAAAATGTCTTTGTTTAAATTCTCAATAGGGTTTAGGACTGGAGACATGCTTGGCCAGTCCATCACCTTTACTAAGACCCTGAAACTGAGCTGCAGCACGGTGGGCAAGACCATACATCGCTTTCACAGGACAGGTTCCACTCAGGACAGGCCTCACCATGGTCGAAATTTAGTGTACATGCTCAGCGTCATATCCAGAGGTTGTCTTTGGGAAATAGATGTATGAGTGCTGCCAGCATTGCTGCAGAGGTTGAAGGGGTGGGGGGTCAGCCGATCAGTGCTCAGACCATACGGTGCACACTGCATCAAATTGGTCTGCATGGCTGTCGTGCCAGAAGGAAACCTCTTCTAAAGATGATGCACAAGAAAGCCAGCAAACAGTTTGCTGAAGACAAGCAGACTAAGATACATGGATTACTGGAACCATGTCCTGTGTTCCGGTGATACCAAGAAAAAACTTATTTGGTTCAGATGGTGTCAAGAGTGTGGCGGCAACCAGGTGAGGAGTACAAAGATAAGTGTGTCTTGCCTACAGTAATGCATAGTGGTGAGAGTGTTGTGGTCTGGGTCTGCATGAGTGCTGCCGGCACTGGGTTCAGTTCATTGAGGGAGCCAACATGTACTGTGACATACTAAAGCAGAGCATTATCCCCTCCCTTCGGATACTGGGCCGCAGGGCAGTATTACAGCATGATAACCCCAAACACACACCCAAGACGACCACTGCCTTGCTAAACTAGCTGAAGGTAAAGGTGATGGACTGGCCAAGCATGTCTCCAGACCTAAACCCTATTGAGCATCTATGGGGCATCTTCTATTGGAAGGCGGGGGTAGTGCAAGGTCTCTAACATCCACCAGCTCCTTGATGTCATCATGGAGGAGTGAAAGAGGACTCCAGTGGCAACCTGTGAAGCTCAATTTGGACATTTTGACTTAGGGGTGTAATTTTGTTGCCAACGGTTTAGACATTAATGGCTGTGACACCTCAAACGGAAGGTGGGGGAGTGCAAGGTCTCTAACAACCACCAGCTGATGTCATCATCGAGGAGTGGAAGAGGACTCCAGTGGCAACCTGGGAAGCTCTGGTAAACTCCATGCCCATGAGTGTTAAGGCAGTGCTGGAAAATAATGGTGGCCATACAAAATATTGACACTTTGAGCCCAATTTGGACATTTCCACTTAGGGGTGTACTCATTTTTGTTGCCAAAGTTATTTTGAGGGAACAGCAAATTTACACTATTATACAGGCTGTACACTTACTACTTTACATTGTAACAGAGTGTAATTTCTTCAGTGTTGTCACATGAAAAGATATATTAAAATATTTACAAAAATGTGAGGGGTGTACTCACTTTTGGGAGATACTGTACATATATTTATATATATATATATATATATATATATATTTATATAGATACACACAAAAAAATAATATATGTCTATATGCCAACTTATTATGTGTATATATATATGTTATATAATAGTTGTCAAAGTGCAATTTGTCATCACGTTTGCAAGCCTCGCAAAGCGAGGCGAGCCCTTTTTTGCATACAAGTCTTCCGAGCTCGGAGCACTTAGGCAATGAGCGCCAAAGGCGTTCATCGCCCTGCGAGCCACGCAAAGTGAGGCGAGCAGTCTAGGCATTGAAACACACGGGAGGCTGGAGCACTTAGGCGATGAGCGCCAAAAGCTCTCATCGTCATGCGAGCCTCGCAAAGCGAGCAGTTGAGGCTTTGAAACACACGGGACTTAGACTGCAAGCAGTTCAGAAACACGGAACTTACTTACGCTGCAAGCAGTTGAGGAACGCAGGACTTAGAACAAAAATTCCGACCTCGGAATCTCGGGCCACAAAAAACGACCTTGCAAGAATACGACTTTAACGACCAAACTGCGGAAATCGAAAAACAAGACAAAAAAAAGAAAAGAAAAAAACACTCACACACAGCACAGGGGGAACACCAGGACGTCTGGGAGTGAGGTTGCATGCAAATTTAAGCCGAATGTGCCGAATGTGTTTCGGCACTCAAAATTGGCTAAGCGAGAAAAAAAATAGCAGCCGAAAAAAATGAAAACTAGGCTAAAGGAGGCCAAAGCGCGCAAATCACCACCAGGCACATACGAGTTAGCCAGAAACGACCTCGCAATCTAGGTGGCAAAAAAAAAAGACCTTGTAAAAATACGAATTTAACGGCAGAACTGCAGAAATCAAAAAACACGAAAAACAAGAATTTTTTTTCAAGTTTAATAAAAACACGCACAGCACGCGGGGAAGGCCAGGACGCTGGGGAGAAAGGTTGCACGCGTATTTAAGTCTAAATTGACAAGTTTGGCACTTGAAAATCGGCTAAGTGAGTAAAAAAATGGCGGTCAATTTTTTTTTAAACAAAGCTGAAGCAGAACGAGGCGCACAAATCACCACCAGGCACATACGAGTAAGCCAGGAACGTTGCAGATACAAAATATACCAATACAATGGACGGAAAATGCTTGCGAGCCAAGTAACACATAGAAAAATTATGCCATTTTACAACACTAACTTCCAAATAATAACATTACAAATCTAAAATGGCACTTTACCCGCCTAAACAAACGGTTTGGCCTCGCACACGCAGCCTATTTACACTGCACACTTGGCACATTGCTGAAACTTTCTCCTCAGGTGATCAACAGTCCAACTGTACATTTTCAGATGCAGTAAAATCCAAAGAGATTGTTAGCTCTTCAGCAAATTGATTGCTGCATATTAAATATAAATAGGTAAAGTATATTAATTTATTAATTCATTTTAATTTATTTATTCACTGTAATAAAAACATTTTATATTTGACACTGTACTTATATATCTGTCTTTGCGATGAGCGCCGAAGGTGATTGTTGCAAAGCAGGAAACTTGAAGTACACGAGGGGAGAGGCTTGAAATGACGCCAATGGCGCTCAGCGCAGGGCTCGCATTGAGCGCCAAAGGTCCTTAGAGGAGCAAAAGCCTTACATTGTGTGGCAAACAGCATTCCCATGGTTTAAAATGTTATTACCACGTAATTTTTGATGCGCAAATCGCTAGTATATATATATATATATATATATATATATATATATATATAAAATAAATAACTAGCACTTTAGTGGCCAAATCTGATAATGCATGATTAAGTTTAGTTGTGCTGTTTTTTGTATCCCCTATTCATTTAATCTGGGGGGGATTTGTCCCCCACAACCCCGCAGTTCCTACTCCCCTGCCTGTAAGGACCACCATGGCATTGGGGAAATGTGTTAGTGCCACGGAAGTCCTTGTAGTACCTCCATGGCTTGGTTAGTATTGATATGCCATTGGGGTCCATGCCACAGGATCCATTAGAGGTGCCACAGGGTGAGCTAGGGATGAATTGTCAGGTGCCATGGAGGTCTTTTAAGGATTAGATTCCATGGTTGTCTAAATAGACCCCCATGCTTATTGACTGATGTGGGGATCGGGGTGAGCGAGGAGGTTTCCCTTCAGTGCATGGGAGAAGGGAATCCCTGAGGTTTTCTTATCTCATAGAGGTGATCTGCAGTGGGATTTTAAACCCCCTGCCGATCTAATTAAATCTTTAAAGCCTTCCCTGCCATGGGAAATGGTTTATATAAATAGATCGTGGGAGGTATATATGTAATGTTGTGTTTAACTATGCAGCACTGCTGGGGAGACTACTGGGCAGACATCTCAGTGTCCCCTGCAGAAGATTACGTAGAGGCTATAACGGCATCAGTAGTTTTCGTTTAGTTTTACAATAGTTCAGATTGGAGTGGATACATAGTTTGCTCACAGTTACGGTGGAGCGTTTTTGCGAGGCTACGTTTCTGATTGGAATTGGGTCCCTATTATATTACACATCACTTATGCCGAAAACAATATTCTCAGAGACTCAGGGAGTAATCAGCAATAATATATAATGACCTGCCATTAGGAGGAGATTACATGCTGTTTTATTGAGTGGATCAGAAAGTGTTTTTTACTAGTTAAACCAGTTAAACAATTTAACCCATAATGTGTCATTGGGGTCCTCAAAGACCCCTATGGCGCCATAAGTAAAAAAATACACTACACTTATACACCTGTAAGCATGGCCGTAGGAGTCCAAAAAAATTAGGTGGGGGGATAATTCAAATCGACTTCACAGGAAGCACGGGTGATTCAACTGCCGGTGCACCAGGTCCCTGCTCTGGAGGGGCCCTGATGCTGTAGTGCCCCTCAAACACTTTTTAAAAAATGTCTTTGTTTAAATTCTCAATAGGGTTTAGGTCTGGAGACATGCTTGGCCAGTCCATCACCTTTACTAAGACCCTGAAACTGAGCTGCAGCACAGTGGGCAAGACCATACATCGCTTTTACAGGACAGGTTCCACTCAGGACAGGCCTCACCATGGTCGAAATTTAGTGTACATGCTCAGCGTCATATCCAGAGGTTGTCTTTGGGAAATAGATGTATGAGTGCTGCCAGCATTGCTGCAGAGGTTGAAGGGGTGGGGGGTCAGCCGATCAGTGCTCAGACCATACGGTGCACACTGCATCAAATTTGTCTGCATGGCTGTCATGCCAGAAGGAAACCTCTTCTAAAGATGATGCACAAGAAAGCCAGCAAACAGTTTGCTGAAGACAAGCAGACTAAGATACATGGATTACTGGAACCATGTCCTGTGTTCCGGTGATACCAAGATAAACTTATTTGGTTCAGATGGTGTCAAGAGTGTGGCGGCAACCAGGTGAGGAGTACAAAGATAAGTGTGTCTTGCCTACAGTAATGCATAGTGGTGAGAGTGTTGTGGTCTGGGCCTGCATGAGTGCTTCCGGCACTGGGTTCAGTTCATTGAGGGAGCCAACATGTACTGTGACATACTAAAGCAGAGCATTGTCCCCTCCCTTCGGATACTGGGCCGCAGGGCAGTATTACAGCATGATAACAACCCCAAACACACACCCAAGACGACCACTGCTTTGCTAAAGAAGCTGAAGGTAAAGGTGATGGACTGGCCAAGCATGTCTCCAGACCTAAACCCTATTGAGCATCTATGGGGCATCTTCTATTGGAAGGCGGGGGTAGTGCAAGGTCTCTAACATCCACCAGCTCCTTGATGTCATCATGGAGGAGTGAAAGAGGACTCCAGTGGCAACCTGTGAAGCTCAATTTGGACATTTTGACTTAGGGGTGTACTCAATTTTGTTGCCAACGGTTTAGACATTAATGGCTGTGACACCTGAAACGGAAGGTGGGGGAGTGCAAGGTCTCTAACAACCACCAGCTGATGTCATCATCGAGGAGTGGAAGAGGACTCCAGTGGCAACCTGGGAAGCTCTGGTAAACTCCATGCCCCTGAGTGTTAAGGCAGTGCTGGAAAATAATGGTGGCCATACAAAATATTGACACTTTGGGCCCAATTTGGACATTTCCACTTAGGGGTGTACTCATTTTTGTTGCCAAAGTTATTTTGAAGGAACAGCAAATTTACACTATTATACAGGCTGTACACTTACTACTTTACATTGTAGCAGAGTGTAATTTCTTCAGTGTTGTCACATGAAAAGATATATTAAAATATTTACAAAAATGTGAGGGGTGTACTTACTTTTGTGAGATACTGTACATATATTTATATATATATATATATATATATATATATATATATATATATTTATTTATATTTATATAGATACACACAAAAACATAATATATGTCTATATGCCAACTTAATTTGTGTATATATATATGTAATATATATATATATATATATATATATATATCACATATAATATTTGTCAAAGTGCAATTTGTCGTCACGTTTGCAAGCCTCGCAAAGCGAGGCGAGCCCTTTTTTGCATACAAGTCTTCCGAGCTCGGAGCAGTTAGGCAATGAACGACAAAGGCGTTCATCGCCCTGCGAGCCACGCAAAGTGAGGCGAGCAGTCTAGGCATTGAAACACACGGGAGGTTGGAGCACTTAGGCGATGAGCGCCAAAAGCTCTCATCGTCATGCGAGCCTCGCAAAGCGCGCAGTTGAGGCATTGAAACACACAGGACTTAGACTGCAAGCAGTTCAGAAACACGGAACTTACTTACGCTGCAAGCAGTTGAGGAACGCAGGACTTAGAACAAAAATTCCGACCTCGGAATCTCGGGCCACAAAAACCGACCTTGCAAGAATACGACTTTAACGACCAAACTGCGGAAATCGAAAAACAAGACAAAAAAAGAAAAGAAAAAAACACTCACACACAGCACAGGGGGAACACCAGGACGTCTGGGAGTGAGGTTGCATGCAAATTTAAGCCGAATGTGCCGAATGTGTTTCGGCACTCAAAATTGGCTAAGCGAGAAAAAAAATAGCAGAAGAAAAAAATGAAAACTAGGCTAAAGGAGGCCAAAGCGCGCAAATCACCACCAGGCACATACGAGTTAGCCAGGAACGACCTCGCAATCTAGGTGGCAAAAAAAAAAGACCTTGCAAAAATACGAATTTAACGGCAGAACTGCAGAAATAAAAAAATACGAAAAACAAGAATTTTTTTTCAAGTTTAATAAAAACACGCACAGCACGCGGGGAAGGCCAGGACGCTGGGGAGAAAGGTTGCACGCGTATTTAAGTCTAAATTGACAAGTTTGGCACTTGAAAATCGGCTAAGTGAGTAAAAAAATGGCGGTCAAATTTTTTTTACACAAAGCTAAAGGAGAACGAGGCGCACAAATCACCACCAGGCACATATGAGTAAGCCAGGAACGTTGCAGATACAAAATATACCATTAGAATGGACGGAAAATGCTTGCGAGCCAAGTAACACATAGAAAAATTAGGCCATTTTACAACACTAACTTCCAAATAATAACATTACAAATCTAAAATGGCACTTTACCCGCCTAAACAAACGGTTTGGCCTCGCACACGCAGCCTATTTACACTGCACACTTGGCACATTGCTGAAACTTTCTCCTCAGGTGATCAACAGTCCAACTGTACATTTTCAGATGCAGTAAAATCCAAAGAGATTGTTAGCTCTTCAGCAAATTGATTGCTGCATATTAAATATAAATAGGTAAAGTATATTAATTTATTAATTCATATTAATTTATTTATTCACTGTACTAAAAACATTTTATATTTGACACTGTACTTATATATCTGTCTTTGCGATGAGCGCCGAAGGTGATTGTTGCAAAGCAGGAAACTTGAAGTACACGAGGGGAGAGGCTTGCAATGACGCCAATGGCGTTCAGCGCAGGGCTCGCATTGAGCGCCAAAGGTCCTTAGAGGAGCAAAAGCCTTACATTGTGTGGCAAACAGCATTCCCATGATTTAAAATGTTATTACCACGTAATTTTTGATGCGCAAATCGCTAGTATATATATATATATATATATATATATATATATAAAATAAATAACTAGCACTTTAGTGGCCCAATCTGATAATGCATGATTAAGTTTAGTTGTGCTGTTTTTTGTATCCCCTATTCATTTAATCTGGGGGGGATTTGTCCCCCACAACCCTGCAGTTCCTACTCCCCTGCCTGTAAGGACCACCATGGCATAGGGGAAATGTGTTAGTGCCACGGAAGTCCTTGTAGTACCTCCATGGCTTGGTTAGTATTTATATGCCATTGGGGTCCATGCCACAGGATCCATTAGAGGTGCCACAGGGTGAGCTAGGGATGAATTGTCAGGTGCCATGGAGGTCTTTTAAGGATTAGATTCCATGGTTGTCTAAATAGACCCCCATGCTTATTGACTGATGTGGGGATCGGGGTGAGCGGGGAGGTTTCCCTTCAGTGCATGGGAGAAGGGAATCCCTGAGGTTTTCTTGTCTCATAGAGGTGATCTGCAGTGGGATTTTAAACCCCCTGCCGATCTAATTAAATCTTTAAAGCCTTCCCTGCCATGGGAAATGGTTTATATAAATAGATCGTGGGAGGTATATATGTAATGTTGTGTTTAACTATGCAGCACTGCTGGGGAGACTACTGGGCAGACATCTCAGTGTCCCCTGCAGAAGATTACGTAGAGGCTATAACGGCATCATTAGTTTTCGTTTAGTTTTACAATAGTTCAGATTGGAGTGGATACATAGTTTGCTCACAGTTACGGTGGAGCGTTTTTGCGAGGCTACGTTTCTGATTGGAATTGGGTCCCTATTATATTACACATGACTTATGCCGAAAACAATATTCTCAGAGACTCAGGGAGTAATTAGCAATAATATATAATGACCTGCCATTAGGAGGAGATTACATGCTGTTTTATTGAGTGGAGAAAGTGTTTTTTACCAGTTAAACATTTAAAATTGTAATTTAAGATTATTGTATAAAAATGCATATTTTTTTATAACATTAAACTGATTAAAGTATTTGTTATTGCCACATTCTTAAATGATATCATATTTGGAACCTCCACTGTGTCACTTTAAGTGTGTGGATAAATTAAATCTACAAGAAATATGCACAATGTTAGTGCATCATTGTTGAATGTGTCGCCGTGATTCATTGTTGGCTTTACTGGTCTTGAAAAAAAGATTACACATCCCTAAATAATCCAAAATGAACTTCTTTGTGGCTTTCTCTATATCAATGAGATGATGTGGTTCCAATGTTAATTCAAACCAGTCTCTCTCCATGGCAGATTGAGGAGATCTGGGAATACAGAGAGAGAGCCTGGCTGTCCTTTAAATAGCTGGCAGAGTTTAATTTAATCATGGGGATTATATAAAGTTATTGCCCTATGTATTCACCTGCCTGTTTAATGATGAGTTATTTGGGGAAGTTTGTTCAGGGCTGTCTATTTCCACATCACCATAAAATTCACAGATTCCTGCCAAAGTCAACATTGTTTTTCTCTGTAGAAAACGGCTGTGCAGAGCACACAGCAGAAGGGAACTCGGCCTGGTGTATTTGCATTTTCACGAGCGGCTATAGAGCTACGGTGTAATGCTTTGTAGATACAAATCTAGGGCCAAGAGGTTTTTAGGGACCAGAAACCTAAATTATAGCCTCAAAATAAGCCTGTCAATCAGTGCATTTGTAAATCAACGTATGGCCATGTGAAACGGAAGGGATCACTGTGTTAATTTGTTTTCTATATTGTCTTTTAAATAACCAAACATCACAATGGGAAAAGCGTTTTAGAAAGCAAAAACTGTGGGGTTCCATTTGTTTTTTGTGCCTGCTGCTGTCTTGTATGTCTTTGAAAACTAATAAGATTCTGTTGAGAGAGCTGGCACTTGTTGCTGCCACATTCTCTTTCTGCAGCATAAACTTCCTGTGAATTCAAAGTCTCCTCTCACCTTATGAATTTGATCTGCTGAAGCCAATATGGTAGATTCCACAACAGTATAATTGCATACACAAGTTAATACATAAGAGACTTTAATATTATTTTACATTCTAAAACATGATGCGTATTTTCAAGTATAGTTAATCAAGATAGTACATTTTAAAAATATAACTGCAATGGTCCTTTAAGACTAACATGACTGCTTCCATTCTGGTATGGATCTATCCTGAGAGATATTAAATGTGTTACTGGGATCACAGATGTGCAAATATTTCCCCAGTGAACACAGACATGGCATCCACCACTTTGACACTTTTGCAGAAAATTAAATATCTGCAATTCAGAGCAGTGGCAGAAAATTTGAAGAAACCACCACTAACAGTATAATTATACGATCACCCGTGAGAATTTCTTTCTAAACAAGAATCCTCTTTTCTTAGCAGTCATTTATCTAAGCGTTTTCCCTTCGGTACCGAAGAAGGTAACTCCATTCTTGCCAGTGGGGCTTGCTGGGGGAAAATTATCTGTATAGTGCCAGATATTTTCATCAATCAGCTGAGCGATACAAGAGTACAACTCAGCTTGTAGACTGCAACAGAGCAAATATCGCAGATTTCAGACATAAAATACCAATGAAGTCCCCAATTTATAGGATGCTCGTTTGAAGAACTACTAGTGATAATGGGCAAACATTTTTGGAAAATAAAATAGTCCTTGATTTATTAACCATTACATACAATTATTCTTTACTATGGTGTTGTTTGCTATAAATTGCATTTCTTTGTGGATTCTATTGATCCTTCTGTAAGTTACACTCCATTGTGCCAGCTCTTCTAACAGAATTGAATGGAATCTTACTACATCCAAGTTCCCCCTACAGGTGACATATTGAATTAAAGGACCACTGTGGTCCTATACTTAAATATACTCTTTTGAAGAACTTCACTAAAATAGGTCAACTGTTTTTCATATATAAAAAAATATAGTCTTGATTTCCTTGGGTGGGATGAGATCTTGAATTCACAAGAAACTTCTATCTGCACAATGGCATCTACAACTACCAGTGCTTTCATTAGCAGTAAAAGAAAGCGCAGAGTAACAGACTGAATCGGATGAGTATAGAAGCCTTCATTAAAAAAATAATTGCACATAATAGTATAAAATGAAAAAATTATGAGCCACATTCAGTTGTCTGAATTTGAGATCTGGGAGCCTGTAAGTGTGGTCGCAGGCAAATTTGCTATTCAATTGGCGTCTTTTTGCGGGCTCCGATCTGGTTACGAGTAACCAGCTTGAAAATATTGCGTCCGTCAAACTCATAACTTACAGCCATCAATCTTTCATTTTTGCAAGGCTAAAATCGCAAATCGATATTCAATTGCTCAATTTCCCCAAGGTCGCAAACGTATTCACACCCGTAAACCACAAATGGAGGAGAAAATCCTACATGTGCAAGAGAGGATCCGCAAGGGGTTAAACACAAATTCGTAGCAGTGTAAATGCAATGCTAAGATCAATACTGCACTGCAAATAACGGGGAAAGCGATGGAAGACATTAGAATAAATTGCACAACAGTCTCAAGCTCTCAAATCGGCAGAAAATAAATGTTATTTTTAGGTGTCATTTGGGGGTTTAAAATTATCCCGGGAATCAATGAGTTAATACATATCAGGCCACCCATATGGATAAGAAAAGTATTGGCATTAATTTTAATAATTCTTTAGTTTGCATTTTTTACGTGTCTGATCTTAACTCGGACCCCCGGATCTAATTGAATGACATGTAACCTCCATGTTTTACTTCCGTAA
Source organism: Discoglossus pictus (assembly GCA_027410445.1). Lineage (NCBI taxonomy): Eukaryota > Metazoa > Chordata > Amphibia > Anura > Alytidae > Discoglossus > Discoglossus pictus. Next base: position 430,087,769 of record CM050163.1, on the reverse strand, counting down.
GTTTGACAGTCTCACTTTCTATTGGGTGATTTGAAATGGGAGGTTACAGGCTTGCTTAATTGATCATGTTCCCGTCATCAACTGCACTGAAAAAGTGCATGGTTTACGGTTTTCGCTTCAAGCCCGCAACTTGCCAGCTTGAGCAATTGAATAGCCTCGCAACTGGAGACCAACGGGAGCCTGCAACTCACTCGCACACATGAGGCTGTCTGCGATCGAGTTACGGGCTTGGAAATGAATGTGGCCCCATACCTTTTTGCTTCAAGCCCAGTTCTACTAATGAGCATATTATAAATATTGGTCTTCAGTGTCTCTTTCAAATTAGACTGGCACCTTAAAACTATATTGCTTCATTTTGAAGTCATAAACATTTGAAACTGTCTCCCCAGTGCCAAGCAGAATTCATTGGAATATTCATCCGGAATTAAAAAAAAAAATTTTTAATAGGCGATCATTACCTCACTAGGTGGACTGTTTAATATTTTATGCAGATCTATAGCAAATGCATAGTTACATAGTTACATAGTAATTAAGGTTGAAAAAAGACTTTCAGTCCATTCAATTCAACCTGTTAAAATCTCCTTTGATCTGCAATATGCGGAATAGTTATTAATTAAATTATTGATTAAATAATTATTAATAGTATTGGAGGATGAATAAAGAGTTAGTCCATCCATTTTCACGAGCGGCTATAGACCTTTTTAGATCTCTATTGATCTTTTTAATGTGGACTATTTATTATTATTTGTTAATTGTTATTTGAAAATTCACCAATGTATTAAAAGGTGTATTAACTAGTTAAGAAAAACAACTGACCTAGTGAAGCTGATGTGGAAATGGATTAATTCCATTACTGTAAATTCATGTACAAAGGTGTAAAGATATTTGATGAGAATATTACTTGTCAACCTGAACTAGGTGAGGGGAGAAAACCAGCACACAGTCCTCTGTAAGAAGGTGTTTTGTAATGATTTTGTATAATTTACAAAAGCAGCTAGATGTATACCTGAGTTGTCAAATCTAAGGCTCAGGGGCATCACTTGATCCTCCAGTACATTTTGAGTTGCCCTGCTGAACACACTACAGTAGAGGTAGTCGATACGTAGAACTGAGTCCAAAGCAGAACTTTTGCCCTTTCTTCCTGAAATCTTATTTTATTTAATTTAATATGTATTAATATTGAAACTTCCATATGCTTAAATAAGCCATTCGCTGTACTGCATCCTTTTCCTAGATCTCCTTCAACGTGCAAACTTTGCTCCCGTGCTTTTTTAATTGACATTATATTAAAATATTCACTTACATATTCAAAAAATCTAATTTAGGACCTTGACTTAATTTTCACAAATATGATTGTATCTTGTAGATTGTATGAAAAACAGTTTATTATTCGTTCTTTAAAGTATTGGTCTGGTTCACAGATATATTCTGAAACATTTTTACAGAAGTGGCATGTCATCCCAAGTTCTCTACCTATCTTACACTTCTCTCACTAACATTTTCTCTCACGCCTCCCATAGTTTCTCTCCCTTAGCTCCTAGAACACCATTCAAAGCACTTCAAATATTTCAGTTTTATCTATCTATCTATATCTATCTATCTATCTATATCTATCTATCTATATCTATCTATCTATCTATCTATTTATCTATGTACTTTGGGGGCGCTAGAAAGAACACACAATTGGAAAAAGCAAAGTTGCTGGCACCTCACTACTTATGCATTAGTAAATTTACAACCTTATTAAATTGCGATTCGGCCAATTGAATAGGGCTCTATATAAGCACACAGCATATTTTTTTACAGAAGTTTTTAGTTAGTGAACTTCTATCCAAAAGCAAGGTCTTCACTAACTAAAAACTTCTGTAAAAAAATATGCTCTGTGCTTATATAGAGCCCTATTCAATTGGCCAAATCGCAATTTAATAAGGCTGATAATGTTATTATTGTCACATATGTCATGTATGTATACTACACTTTATAATTTATTGAGGATATTGTTTTTTCTTTACAAATAAAAAGCACAAATAATAATCATAATTCTCACAGCATTGGGAACATAGAGCATTGGTAGAACCAGAAAGGATGTGCATAATACATATGGATTAGAATAGATTCTGATTATAGTTATCATTCAATTAGATATATTGGAATATTACTGTACAATATATATATATATATATATATATATATATATATATATATATATATATATATATATATATATATATACTATTATTTTACTTTATACTATTTGAGAAAATGCCAACATGTACTCTTATGTGGGAAGATTGGACATCCCAATACTATATAATACTAGCGACTTGCCCGTTAAAAAATGACGGCAATAAAATTGTAAGGCAGGTAATGCTGTTTGCCACAGAGAGTAAGTGTTTTGGTCTTTGGCGCTCATTGCGAGCCTCTGGGTTGTTGTTTTTTTGTTATCAGAGGCACTTTTGCGCTTATTGTAAGGTCTGCGCTGATCTCCTTTTTGCGCTTATTGCAAGTCTCTCCCCTGGTGTACTTTGTGTCCTATTAGCACCATTGGCGCTCCTTGTTTGGCACGCGGTGAAGGTGTTTGTGGTTTTTTGCGATAACGTTTTTTTTTGGTTGTTTTTTTTTGTTTTCTGTATATTTTTTTATGATAATTAATTAATGAATGAAATCATAAATTAATATGCTTTATCTATTTGTAATTAATATATGCAGTAAGGAATGTGGTGAAGAGCTAACAATCTGTTTCGATGTTCCTGCAGCACACAATGTAGATTTGCAGTGTTGGTGAGCTGAGGTGTAAGTGTCAGCAATGTGTGCAGTGTGTAGTGTAAATAGGCTGCGTGCGCGCCGGAAAATTTGTGTAGCTGGGTACTTCCGGATTGTTTAAGTTAGTGTTGTAAAATGGCAGCGAATGTGTATGTGGTACGCGGGTGTGGATGATTTAGCGTCCTTGCTAATAGTGTATGTTGTACCTCATACAGGTTTTTTGAAAAGTCGTATGTGTTTGACGGTGTTTTGCGGCTTTAGGGGTCGTGTAGCGTTGCTTTAGTTTTTTTGCGTTGGCCATGTTTTCTCTCGCTTAGGGGATTTTCGTGTGTGTAAACTCTAAACTTTAAATTGGACTGAATTGAGGTGTAACTGCACTTGCAGAGGTCTTGGGTGTCCCCCCTTGCTGTGGGTAAGGTTTTTATTGTATTTGTGTTTTTGTAATGTTTTCTGCTGTGTGTGGGTCGGCCGTTAAGGTCGTATTTTTGCGAGTTCATAATGTTTTTTTTCGAAGTCCCACGGCTCGTATTTTTTTGTGTATGTCCGTATTTAGTCATTGTGTTTTTTTAGTTTTTTTTTAAAGTCCCACTTCTGTGGGCGTTTGTAACCGTTTGTGAGGCACCATAGAGCCTCCATCTCCGCAAATGAGGTCCCCTCGATCTGCGAAGGTTCTCATATCAGGCCTGTAATGAACCTTTGGCATTTGCGGCCCGAAAGTCGTACGGGGTTGTAGGGATGAGCTCCTACGGCACGCATCTCCACCAGCGCAAGGAGCACCTTTGGCACTCCTTACCAGCAACTACGGCCCTCGCTTTACGAGGGCCGCAGTTGCGGTGGGCTCGCTATGCGAGCCCGCAAGCGTTAGCAACAACCCATATTGCTGAGAACTATATATGCGATACCATTTACTATAGCACCAATGCACAAATCCTTAGAGCCTCATTCAAATGTGATTTGGCAAATTGAAAAGGGCTCTATATGAGCAAACAGCATGTTTTTTTACAGAAGTTTTTAGTTAGTGAAGACCTTGCTTTTGGATAGAAGTTCACTAACTAAAAACTTCTGTAAAAAAATATGCTCTGTGCTTATATAGAGCCCTATTCAATTGATCAAATCGCATTTGAATGAGGTCCAGAATAGGCAGCGCAGATCTGCTCCGAGACTAGAAGGGCAGCTGGCAACATCCTACGTGTAAATATATTATCAACTTTACTTTATTAATTTGAAATATAGTATACACTCAAATCGTACACCTAAAAAACAGATTCCCCTGCCTATTGAATCTTCAGTCTGACAGTCCTGTCCCAGGGTACATTTCCTGGGCATATATATTCTAGGGACAGAGGGCTTTGGGTGGATCTGTGAAACGGGCATGTCTAGTCTTCCTCATCTACCAACCATCTTTATTTTGAACTGGATGGGTTCAGGATGCCCAAAGTTCTGAGGCACGTCCGGTATTTTGGAATCTAGTAGTTCTGATTTCCAAGCATTCAGAACTTTATACATTCATTGAACTGAACTTTGCAGCTTTTAGAAAGGTAGAAAACCAGTGGAAATCATGACCTTTTACAGCTCTGCAGACTATATTGGCACTCTATAAATCAGTGACAATTATGACAACTTGAAGCACCTCATATGCCCTTGGGCCTGGCACACCTAATACAGAAAGTACGCAGAACAACCTACGCACTATATTTATATCTCATGTGAGAAATACGCAAACAGATCTACTAATTCAATTTAATGCTGAAGAACCAATCTGTGTGACATTGAGAGCAATAATTGCTTGATGATAGAGTACAAGCATGTGAACTATAGTTGACTCTACGGTAAGACTGGAGGAATTAAGGAAGTGTTTACGTAAACATCGTAGATCATAGGAAAATCAGCATTTACCAGTGCTGCTGCTTATGTTTAGTGTCATAGGATACAGCAAATTAAAAGACACTGAAGTTTTATATTTACAATATGCTCTTTTGAGTAACTAGAATAATTAAAGAGGCAAAATATTGTTTCAAAAAGTAAAAAAAATAATTAAAATAGTCTCTCGTGTTTTTTCACGGTTAATGCAGCTCAACTATAGCTGTTTGATGATCTATCTTGTCTAGTGGAAATGGTACCTAGTCTGTAATTTTTAATAATAGATTATTTAGTATAATCTGCAAAACTCCTACTCACTTGGCATGACAGATCAAGGAGGTTTAATTGACGGTAATGGAACTGCACAGCATATGCTTTGTGAAAAATTTTATGGACACATACTGTATCAATTCTAGTTGTTCAAAAGAGCATGCTGTCAATATGAAACTCCCCTTGTCATTTTAAGTTAAAAAAAGAAAAAACAAATATAAAAGCAAAACAAACAAGAAAACGCAGTTTATATAATCTTTGATGTGGAGTAGTAATATCACAGTATAATAAGTGTGGACTGAGAAAGGCATGTCATAGCACAGTGATAAAGAGATTAGGGAGAAGCAATGGGGAGATTTAAAAGTTAGTTTCTATGATAATTATCCAAAAAATACCTTCATCTCTTGGACAGAAATATAAGCTTTTCAGTTGTTCTTTTTAGAATTTCACACAACTGGAAAATTAAATACATAAATTACAAAATCTGTAAGATAGACTCTGAAGCTCGATATTTATTGAACGTACGAGTCTATATGTTATGGGCTTAATCACATTAGCAAAAGAAAAAGTCACTTAAAAAGTTAACTTTTAAAATTATGTACATCAATATTTAAAGGACCAGTGTATAGAAAAAAATACATTTGTGAAGTATGTAATTTTTTTAAATAGAAATCTGACTATTAGCAGGCTCTGTTTGTGCCTAGGGATAACCGGTTTATTGTGTGATGGTGGGGTGGGGTTGGGGGGTTGAAAAGGGCAAAGAAGGGACAGCAGAATTTAAATTTTGGAGTGCTTGATTCAAAGCATATGATGGAGCAGGGAGTGGCAAACGTTAAAAGTTTGACCGGTGCACCATTACGTCCCAGCCCCACCAAACGCACAATTGATGAATACTGATCAAAATATAGCAAAACATGCCTCTTCACACTTAAGACAAGAAAGCAGAGCTGGATAAGCAAATATGTCAGCCAATCTAAAAATGGAGGAATGGAGGGCCTTGGTGCAAAATAATTTAAGGGCTTCACTTGCAACTTCTCTATACAAGCTAGGTTCCTGTAGCCATCAAAAAGAAAGCCAAAAATAATTTTAGATTGTCTCATCAGCTACTAGGGTTAACAGATTCCCTTTCTATAAACATAGTTATCTTCCCCTCTCCCATAATAAATGATGCTGGCCTCTAACTTGTCTTTGAGCCTGAAAGAGTTAACTCATCAACAATAGTGACATTTGTATTTAGTATGCTTGTAGTTGATAAATGAAAAATCTAAATCTGAAGAATGGATGTTGAAGGCTCCCACAACAACATCACCCATTTATGAAACTTCACTATGTTTGTTTTTTTTACATTGGATTTATTAATATCTAGATGAATGGTTGCATGACTGCCGTCAACATTGTTAATTTTGTATCCAATAAATATTAATAATTTTTTTTTATATGAATAGGGATGTTAGTGGGGAAATTTTATTTGTGTAGTCTCCTATTGATTTGGTCTAAGACTATTTGATAAGCTACCTGAAGCTAAGGGTGCAAACATGGACCCATTTTATTTCAATGTTCTGTTGTTTTTGTACCTTATCTAAACACACTATGATATTTGTGTTTACAGTACTTGTTCTGACAGCACCCATTAGTTATTTCTGACTGTAATTTATAATATATATATATATGTTTTTATTTAACGGTATATGCAAGTGGGCTGGGTAATTAATGAATCTGATAGAAGAGAATTAGTAGTTTATGAAAAAAAATGTTGCATGAAAAAATACCAAAATAAACATTTAAAGTTACCCTAAAGTTTGCTGAATTTCTTGCATTTGCAAATGTTTTTCTATCAATGTTGACGCCCCCTGAAAATTCCAGCTGAAATTAGCATACATAATACATTGTATATTTTTGCCTTGGGATTGAGCTGCAGCTTTCCTTTAGACTTTTGTAATAACCAGAACAAGGTATGTGTCCCTTCATTCACTGATTGTTTTATCTACATCCCAGGTGAAACTTCCCCCAGCCCCAGTGATTTGTCCCTGTAACCCTTGCAGCCCCAGTAATTTAACCCATCACCTCCCCCACCCCCAGTGTATTGTCCCTGTGATCTCTCCCAGCCCCAGTGAATTGCCCCCATGATCTCCCCCAGCCCCAGTGAATTGCCCCTGTGATCTCTCCAAGCCCCAGTGAATTGTCCCCATGATCTCCCCCAGCCCCAGTGATTTATCCCTGTAACCCCCACAGCCCAAGTGATTTATCCCATCACCTCCCTTACCCCCAGTGAATTGACCATGTGATCTCTCCCGGCCCCAGTGAATGCCCCATTAGCTCCCCCAGCTCCAGTAAATTGCATGCACTCACTCACACAGAGACACATGCACACAGACCAGAAACGCAAGCTCTCTTCCTTTACAGGTCATTGCAGGACCATAAATCAAGCATAAATGCTCATTCGCCTAAAAGACAAATTAGAATAGGAAGAAGAAGCTGAAATGTTTGGTTTCAGTACAATTATAATTTATTAGAATTTATCAAGGAGAGGGTGTATGTCTAAAGAACAACCGTGTAACCGCTCAAGCATTTTTACTTGAATATCGATTTATGGTCATCTCTGCTGGCTGCATTCAGCATTGCTGATTGGCTGCATATCTGAGCTTCAATCCTTTTTTTTAATGCAAAAATGGTTTGCATTTTTTCATGCAAACATTTTTGCTGGGTGGGTTATGATGCTCCTCTACAGGATGCATTCATAACCCACCTCACTTTAATTTGCCTTTAACTGTAATTCACTTGATATAATGTCTGTTGTGCTGTTTATGGTTTTATTTGTATACAGAATGTCCTGAGCATGGCGGGATTACCCATTAGGCTTCCTGTAAAGGGCACCTCATTTTATAAAAAGGGTATAAAATGCTCTCTGACTTAAAAAAAAAACTAAATAGTGCAGTTCACAAACTACCACTTAAAAAGGAAGCAAAAGCTTGGCGTGTGTATGAGTAGCTATGTTGTTAAAATGGTTATGTTATGTTATGGAGAAATATATTGCTGCACAAACAGCAAGAGAGAGATATACACGCACAGAAAAATGGTTGCGTGCATACCTTGAACATGTCTGCAGGGGCTTATCCACTTCACTGCCTAGGAGCTCCAAAAAGGTAGATCCGGCACTGATCCTGAGTGGTATTTATGGCTGCATTGATTTTTTATTCATGGTATCCTCAAGTGTTTTTTTCCTATACTATACATTCCCATCGATGTGTAATGATTGTATAAATCCTCAATGATGTTAATGTTTGTCTTGAGGCTTTATACCCTCAGTCATGTTACTTGTTCTTGTATACTCTATATAGCCCTGGTGTTATTGGCTATGTTGGTGTGCTGTATGCTCTCTGTAATAATGTTGGCTACTTCTATGATATTTACTAGAGGCATGTATTTGTTTTCTTCCTAAACTGATTAGTCACATGTGAAGGACAAAGATCTCAAGGCTGACACAATTTTGTGAAATTTACAGTAGGATTAAATTGAAGTGTAATTTACAATGACATCAATCTCCCAGATCACTGTTCAGAAAAGCAAATAAAGTATAGAAAAACTGCACATAATAATGATAGTTATTTTTTCACTTTCTAAAACATGTTTTCCTGTAATCGAGTTCTTCAATAGAGCATTCTATACATATGGTATTTCAGTGGCCCTTTAATCCATGAACTAGAAAAAAAATGATATGGTTGTACAATTTGGATATACCACAGATTATCTGAAATAAGAGGAGTCTAGTTTATTTTCAAATCATTGGGAAGGGCTATTAGAGGATATCAAGAGATAAAAAAGGAATGAGTGGGACAGTTCAGGAGAATGTTACTGCAGTACATCTGAGCCTTTGTGCAATATGCTGACAGTTACTAGATAAAGTACTTGCCAATATTACTCAGGAAAAAATTACATTTTTCTTCGATGATAACTTATTCATAGATGTTAATTTCCTCAAGCAGTAAGTGTAATGTATGCAATTTACACGGAAGTATTTAGTTGGTAACCTGACATACCCATAAGAATGTCATTAATATCTAACATACTATTATGGCAACAGCTGTTACAAATAATTTGCAGACAGAACAGAAGAAATTAAGAAACATGATCTAATTTGAATTCACAGCTGTAATCTGTTAGTTTAAAGACCAACAGGCCAATATATTTGCCAGCTGTAGTTATTGTCCAAATGGGCAAAAACATTTTTTTGTTCAACTGCCATGGGTCCTACTTACTGATTAACAACAATGTATTGTATGTATTGAGACACATTTCATCTTAATGCTACCCTGCACCCTCTTGTCCTAGAGGACAGAGCAAAATATGTGTTTACCACAAGCAAAAAGTGAAACAGTGGTCCTACAAGCATTGCGCTAAGAGACTCATAAACACATCTGCTATGCAGCAAAAGCCACTGCAGAGGTTCAAAATATGATAAAAGTAAAAGCTATGGGTAATATTTACTTTATAAAAACCCATTGAGCATGCCTGGTCTCTTGTTCTGCAGAATACTTACCTTGAAAACAATAAACTAAGCGTTACAAGGATTAATCAGTAATTATTGGTAATTATTGATAATTAATTTTTTTTGGGGGGGTTGATTAAAAAGACTATAGCATATTTGTTTTACAGAAGTTTTTAGTTAGTGAAGACCTTGCTTTTGGATAGAAGTTCACTAACTAAAAACTTCTGTAACAAAAATATGCTCTGTGCTTATATAGAGCCCTATTCAATTGGCCAAATTGCAATTTATTAAGGCAGTTAGTTATGCATGTTTTATCGGCTCCTTTGCTTGGATATCACAATGTGATATTCAACTCCTTTGACTATCATGGGAATCGGATGCATGGGTTGTTTTACGGACATAAGTCTTTCTAAATTTTAATTGCAATTACTTTCAGGGAAATGGTAAATGTTAAAAAATATTTTAAAAATACTTATTTTGGGACTTTTTATTAAAAATGTTAAGTTTTTGCTTTATATAATTAGAAAAATTAGAGCATACCTTGAATTAACTCTTTCAATATGGAGTTGTGTTTGCCAAACACAAATTAACATTAAAATATTATGCACATTGTGTGTAATTAGGACATCCTCAGTAATGATCCTGGTCCTAATTTGATGAACAAATAAACATAGATTAGAAGGCAGATGTTACAAACTAACAGCGGATATTATATAGTTTTCTGTGTTTCCTCTTTATTACATTTCCAATATACTTAGCTGAAAAGTACCGGTGTTTTCGGTGATCAAGTGGTCTGTGGAGCATTGTAAACCAATTAGAAACTGTAAATTGAATTATGAATTGTAAAACTAATGTGCTGTGCAGTACTCACCTGTCCTTCCAACCGCTGAATGGTCTGAATATAAAATCTGCCACTCCACAAACTTCTCTATCACATCCAACAGTTTGCTTTTTAATCTTGCATGACACTGACTGTTCTGTCCTTTTCAGTGTGTTACAATATGGTGCTTCTCTCTAAGACCCCTTTGCTTTCAATTCAATCATTTGAACATCGTTTTGAAGGAAATGTATCTGTACATTACATATATCACTTTACGAACCACCAAATACTTTTTCTGTCTGTTGTGTAACACTTATAATGCTTTTGATGGCATTTCACAGATAATTAAAAAAAAATCAATAATGATGCATCTAAGCACTTAAAAAATCAATATATGATAAAGTGCCACTTATATACTACTTGTTTTTAACCCTAGTAATTCTGTGGAATCACCTGAGATAGCTCATGGATCCCTATTTGTCCAAGGGCCACTGTTGGGCAACCTATACTGCACACCAAACAATCTTGGTGGGAAACTATTGACTGTCTTCAAAGATGTTACAATGCATACCTAAACATCTTTCTATCAAGTTCTTTATTTCCTCAATCTCCCAACCACAAAAGTCCTATTTCTTACAGTCCTCTTAGAAAGTCATTATCTTCCATGTTTATTTCCCTGATCTCTTTCCCTTCCTGAAATATTCTTTCAAAATCTTATACAAACCCACCCAACCTCACTTTTCTCCCTGTTAATGATGGTTTTTCCAACAATCTATCTCCAGTCAAGTCACCACCAATTCTCTGTAACTTTGCCAGCATCAAACCTCCTTTGACCATCACCGATCTTATTTCTGACAAACTCTTCTTTAGATAAAATGTAAACTTTATATGAGACATTTTAGGACATCCATACAGTCACGTGATTATTTGTTCTTATTACCATCCTATAAATCATGCAGAGCATGTCACAACCACAAAAAAATTGTGGGGTTTAGATTCTTACTATCGGAGGCCTATTAGTCACTTCTAGAGTGGACTTTAGATTCTTGTCACCATTTTCCTACCAGTGATCTCTATCATGATCTGTTAAACCTTAATGGAATACAGAGTCTTACCAACCTCATTATGCCAATAATCCCTGGCAAGACCTGTCAAATCAACAATTCTGATGGAATGTAGAATTGTATCCCCATCATCCACAGATCTCCATTGTATCATGCTACACCCAAAACCTAGATTAAATACACTGTCTTCCTACTAATGATCCCTAGTATGACAATGTTGATGAAATATAGAACATTTTGATTATTATTCTGCTCAAACATAATCAGTCAGCTTAACAACTTTGATTTGGGTTCTTGACCAATTTTCCTATTGCAGCAAGAAAATATAACTCAATTTCTTTTCAGATTTACATTTTTTGTGGACCGTATTTTTATATTCAACAGAATTATGAGTGTTCATCATTTATAACTCTGTAAAGCACCTTGGATAAAGGTGACATATAAATGTAAATTAATAAATAAACCATAGCAGCCTATGAGTTTTACGATCTTGATTTAAAATTGATGGCAGAAACAAACAAAAACTGCTAGGCTCATCCAGACTACCAATATTCCAATCTGTTTTTAACATCTTAGACCCTATTTGATTCTTCATTTAATTTTATGTTCATCATAACTTTATTCCCATACTAAGCATTTTTTTTAATCTTCATACAATATTTAGCTTTTTATTTCTGCTGGAAGGGTATTTCATGTATCATAGAAACATGGAATTTTATGGCAAATAAAAATTGTTGGCCCACCTAAAGTTTTCATTTTCATATCTATTTTAACAGCATTTAAACCAAAGCTTTGTATTATTAATCAAATACAGACTTGAGTATAGGTGACTCTTCAGTGTACCCCCTGCCATCAACTGAATTTAAATAAAAACATTATTGGCTGCTCTATCTTTTTGCATACATTTTTTTGTGTGAAAGGAGAATATAAAGAATAGCGAATTTAATAAAGGCTCCATACACTAGAGCATCAAAATAGAGTGGGTGATTTGCAATTGTATTTCCTGATCTTATTTGAAATAAAAGTCAAGGCTCTCAGTACAGTAGGGAGTTTTTTAATTATTGTTTTGTGTTTCATTATTCAGGTAATGTATGAGAAGGTGAGACATAAATGTCTGGCTTCCAGGCATTTCTGTATTATACCAGCTACTGCATTCCTAGCTACCACATATGGTTTAGTTAAATTAAAGTTTGATTTATGATATCATTTTTTCATATAACATTGCTGGCTTCTGTCCATGTCGGTCCTGTGGGGCTGAGACTGGGACTTGGGAACCTACCCAGAGTGATTCCCACATCCAAAACCCACCACAATACCACACCCTCATACACGCCTAATCTCTAAATACACCTTTAATTGCCCTATTTACTTTGCCATTAACAAACGCCTTTCTTCACCAATCATTACCTTTTCACACTTGTCTCCAAGACTTCTCTTGTGGTGCCATACTTACCCTATGGAATACCCTATCTCACTCTGTCAGACTCTACCCCACCTTACTCTCTAAAATCCTATCTATTCTGAGAAAAGTATTTATTTCCTAATGTCCGCTATTCAAACAAGAATGTGAACACCTCATGTGTATGGATCCTGCTGCTTGAACAGACCTCCAGGAAACAATCCCCTACCCTTTAATCTCTTATACCCTTAACGTATACTTTGATTGTATGGTCTTACAAGACTAGGGCCTTCCACAGCTTTTGTACACATACATTTTCATGCTCATTTCGTCTTTGGGTTGTGCAAACAAAGCCAGAGATTACTGTATGTATTTCTTTATGTGTGCCATTGTCTATACATATATTATAACATACTTTTAAGGTGAATTTCCTCCTAATATACACATCTTCTGTAGTACAGAAATGTGAAATATTTAGCAAGGTTAAATTTTAGAAAAAAATAGTTATTAATGGCAGATGATGTCCTAGATGATTGAGTGCTTTAATCTCCTTGTATAAGCGTGTGACAGTACCCAGACACCATCGGGACCCTCTGATAAGCCAAAACATAAAACATCTGTAGCTGGTGTATGGCTTATCCTCAGTTTCAGAAAATTCAAATTACTTTGATAAGAAGCAGATCTTGAAAAAGTATTTCCAATTACAGAACTGTTCTGATGATGATCATTCTTTTGGACATGATCATTTTTTGAGGCTGTTAACATCTGTGTGTTTTCTCATTGGGTACTAAATAAAAATATGTCACATTATTTTCATACTGTCAAATAATATATTGCCCTTCTGCTGAGTTAATATTATGTATCTTTATTTCTTAGGTACCAATGATTTCCACACATTTTACAATGGCTATACAACTGTATAAAAACTTTATTGAAATTCTTTACATAAAAACAATATTTTGTAAGGAGGTTCTGTACCGAAGAGTTTAGATTTAATTTGTTTTCACCTGAATGCTCTGTATGAAATCACATTTAAACAAATCAAGAGAAAGAAAAAGAATGCCCGCATAGTTTGAACTGTGGCATTTTGTAAGCTTTATATTAATTTCAGAGGAAGGACTTCAGGTTCAGTGACAGTGTACATGTTTTACTTGAACTATTGACTTGGTACACTAGTACACAGCTCATAATCATTAGTATAAATCCCTTGTAATAGGATCTCACTTATATTATCAACTGATTTTCAAATGTACATCTATAGTTTGTAATCCATGACATTTTCCCAGTTTGGTGATTTAATACTCTAAAATAAGTAATAAGGAACTGAAAGATTTCAACTGATATAACATTAAATAGGCTGTCTTGGTAAGGCTTCAATAATGTTATATCAGTTAAAATATTTCACTCACATTCAGTAATGCTAGGACAAGGAGAAAGGTGGGGAAAGACACTGCAACTACCATTAATAAAGTGAACTGTGACCATTCGGGAGATACGGGCTCGCAAGTGGAGGCCACAAGTTATTTTGCTTTTGAATTGGGTTCCGTTTGCGGGCTCCGATCAAGTTATGGGCTTCGAGCTGTGATTCATTGCCATCCATTGCGATTTGTAAAATCGCAAGTTAATACCCTCCAAGCCTTTGATCCTTCACAGCAACAAGAGTCCCGAATGCTAAAATTGCAAATCGCTATTCAATTACTCCGATTCTCCCTCGCTAACTACTTCGTCAAGCCCGCAAATGGCAAATATCTAACCACAAGTAAATGGTACCAACAAGGTCTCGCAAAGGGCTTAATGACAAATTGGAGCACTTTAAAAGCAAATAAAACAGCAATACTGTACTTTTATTTTAAGAGTGAAAGTGATGTTAGGTCTTAGAATTAATAGCACAACATTCTCCAATACTTTATTTCATGTTCAATTATCGTGTGATATCGATCAATGTGAAGTCCTACGGGCTTCAACCTCCAAGCCCATAGGACTTTGAAATCCAACCTTCATTTTTCATTGCCGTAACTCATGGTTCAAGCCGTAACTCCTGGTTCGGCCTTGCTTCAGCGATCCTGTTCAAGCCCCCAAATGCTACTGTTGATAGCATGGTTTCTGATTTTCGCGCTCGGCGCCTAACTTGTGGACCCGGCCAACTAAATAGCATCACAAAAGTAGAGCAACGGGAGCACACAACTCAATCACAGGCATTTGGCTGTCTGCGATCAAGTTGCGAGCTCCGAATTGAATGAGGCTCTGTCTTTTTAAATATTTTCTGGCTAAAGTTTGCTTTGTAGGTGTTTGCACATGTAATTTTGATGTTAATTACTGGTGAACTAAAAAGTAAGTTTACAGTGGAAGTGGCTTACATGGGCTTTTAAAAAAAAGGGATATTGTTTTTTTTCTTAAATTAGATTATCTCTGCTGCTTCTCTCTTCATTATAATTTGCTTTCATGTTACTGCAAGTGTCTATTACCTCTTACAATTCCAGTGGGCCTAAAATAGAAAAGAAACGATCTCTGGAGAGTTACCAGTCAAAAGAATAGTTTCACAATATCTTAGCACAACTATGCTCTGAGGAGCCCTTTCACCCAGTGGAGATTTTATCAGGCCCAATGTATCCCACTGCTGGGCAGTCAATTTTATTATAGCATTATACATTAAAGTTGTCCAAACCCACAGAGATAAGCCAGCAGCAGAGGTTAAAATATTTCCCATAGTTTATTACAATTCTTTGTTCAGTCAGGTTGGTGACTTTCCCCCTAAGTACTGGGTAAAAATGTTAGTTCTGGTCTCTTTTATAACACATGGACTGTTAAATGCCCAGGTTTAGTCTGCCATTGTCCCTGACATCTAAGTGCATTGGTATGTGCGCTTTTATATTGCTATGAATTCTTAAATTCACTTCATCACCCTATACATGTCACACCAGACAGATTGATGGCTCATGCTGTTTGTTCAATCTGCCTTTTGTATTACTTTATTTAGCAGGAAACCTATTCTGTTAAGGAACTTTTAATGAGAGTTCCTACTGGTTGGTAACATCTGACAGAGACTCCCTGGCATCTGAAAGGCTTTTAAAATTGGAATAAAGCAAGAACAAAACCTTTTGGTCATATATATATATATGTATATATATATATATATATATATATATATATATATATATATATATATATATATATATATATATATATATATATATATATTCATATATGCATTTAAAAAAATGAAATCTCTTTTTCATGATAATAGTTTACAATATTTTTCTATCTCCTCGTTCTAATCAGATGTAGAATCCATCAACTCTAAATTCTCTCTCACAGTTATATATATACTAGCGAATTGCCCGTCAAAAAATGACAGCAATGAAATTGTAAGGTAGCTAATGCTGTTTGGTGTATAATAATGAAATATGTAATACATTACTAAATGAATATACTGTACCAATTTTGAAGCATTGTGATGAAGAGCTGGCAATCTGTGTTGATGTTGCTGCAGCATTAGTGGTATGGAGCTGCTGTGTAAGCATGCTGAATGTGTGCACTGTGTGGTATGAATATCCGTAGGTGGTTTGTGGCGTTTTGCGAGTTTCTTGTGGTGTTTTGCGAGTTTCTTGTGGTGTTTTGCGAGTTTAGAGTGCTGTAGCCTCGTTTTCGTTTTGTTCGGCGGCCATTTTTTCTGTCGCTTAGATTTTTTTTTAGTCTCAAAACTCTTTTATTTCTAGTAAAATCGAGGTCTAAGTTGCATTTTTGAGGTCCTGGGTGCTCCCTCTTGGTGTAGGTAAGGTTTTTATGTATGTGCTGTGTGTATGTATTGTGTTTTAAATGTTTGTATGTCGGCGTGTTGCGTCCGATGTTTGCGAGGTCGTAATGTGTGGTAACGTGTTTCGTAGGTTGTTTGTGTTCCTCGTAAAATTTAGCGAGTGTCGTAATTTGTGTGTCGTGTTTTTTGAGTAGCGACGTGAAGTTTGCGATGGTTTGAGGCCCTTGCCCAGTGACCTCGCCAGCAACTGAGGCCCTCGCTTTGCGAGGGGCCTCAGTTGCTGGCATGGAGCGCCTTCGGCGCTCCATGCCAGCAACTGAGGCCCTTGCCCAGTGACCTCGCCAGCAACTGAGGCCCTCGCTTCGCGAGGGGCCTCAGTTGCTGGCATGGAGCGGCTTTTGGCGCTCCATGCCAGGACCGGAGGCCCTTGCCCAGTGACCTCGCCAGCAACTGAGGCCCTCGCTTTGCGAGGGGCCTCAGTTGCTGGCATGGAGCGCCGAAGGCGCTCCATGCCAGCAACTGAGGCCCTTGCCCAGTGACCTCGCTTCGCGAGGGCCGCGGGCTCGCTACGTGAGCCCGCAAGCGTGAGCAACGACCCGTACGCTCACAACTATATATGTTATATACTAGTGATTTGCCCGTCAAAAATGACGGCAATAAAACTTTAAGCCATGGCAATGCTGTTTACCACACAAAAAAATACGAGGTCCAAAAAATACGGAGTTAACGGCTGAACTGAGCACATCGGAAAAAAAAAAAACATACAAGAAACATCGCACACAGCACGGGGGACAGCCAGGACGTCTGCGAGTGAGGTTGCATGCAAATTTAATTCGAATTTGCAGACTTTCAGCACTCGAAAATCACCTAAGCAAAAACAAAAATGGCCCCCGAAAAAAACTAAAACGAGGCTACACGACCCATAACCACGCAAAACACCTCCAGGGACATAAGACTTTTACCCAGGAATGTACGAGGTACAAAATATTCTATTACAAAGTACGCTAACACATAGACAATTGCTGCCATTTTACGACACTAAATTGAAACTAATAACACCATTCTAAAATGCCTCTTTACACAACTAAAGAAACGGTTTGCCCTTGCGCACCCAGCCTATTTACACTGCACACTTGCCACATTGCTGACCCTTTTCCTCAGGTCAGCAACAGTCCAAATGTACATTGTATGCTGCAGGAAAAGCGATTTTAGCTCTTCAGGGTATTGATTGCTGGATATATTAATTACAAATAGGTAAAGTATATTAATTTATTATTTAATTCATTCATTATTATTAAAAAAAATCTATATATAAAAAATTAAAATACCAGAGGTGAGGCTTGCAATGAGCGCCGAATGCTCTCAGCGTGAGGCTCACAATGAATGCACAGGGTGCTCACAGAACTAAAAGTACACCAGGGGAGAGCCTCGCTCATTGCAAACCTCATGATGAGAATCGAAGTCGCTCAGCACGGGGCTTGCAATGAGCACCGAAGGAGCTCACACGACCAAAACTACACCAGGAGAGAGGCTCGCAATGAGCGCCAAAGGCGCTCAGCTCGAGGCTCGCAACGAGGACCAAAAGCTTTATATTGTGTGGCAAGCAGCATTGCCTGGCTTACAATTTTATTGCTGTCATTTTTTTATGGGCTATTTGCTAGTATATATACTGGCATATACTTGTACGAAGATCTTCAGTGTTTCCTTTTTACTATCTTTGAGTTATTTGGTTTCTGTTTAAAATCTGAGATCTTAGTTGTAACACAAATGCACATCGTAGTGTAAGATAGACAGAAGTCAACCTGACACTAGAACTGTCTTTTATAAACAATTTTCTTCTAGATCCTCAAGTTGTTTTGAAAGTATTTGCAGACTTTGGGCCCTATTCATTTGCGAGCCCGTAATTACATTGAACCCATTATTTTGGCTGCGGGTTAACTTTTTTCTCACTGTCTAGATGTATTCAATTCTCTCAAGCCTGCAATTACAGGCTCACAGCCTCCACACTTAACCCACTTTGTTCATAAGCTTTTAGTGGGCGTGATCATATGATTTTTAGACAGAGACAATAGTAAATGAGACTAGTGTTTGGAAGTACAATTTGCGATGGGACTCGCAATCCAGAAATGTAGAAATCAATAAAAATCAATAAAGTCACTGTTCTAGTCCATGCGGGTTCCATGATATGTAGCAACCACTTGAATCCCGAGATCTATATAACACGGAAATAAAACTTAAACTTAATATAATTAATATTTTTTGACTGCAGATTTACAAGCTTTAGACTGTTGTGCAATTAATTATAATGTCTTTCATAACTTTCCCAGTATTTTTAAGTACAATATTGTGTGTTTATTTGCTTTTTCAGTGTTACGAACAGGTGTGTAAGCCACTTGCGTGTAACCCACTTGCGGGTAAATCTAGTACTCTTATTATTTTTTTATACGTTTGCCATTTACAAAGTAGAACGCAATTGCGGGCTACATGAACGTTTGTAATTGATTAGCAATTTTCCTTCTTCATCACTGGTAACATTTGCGGCCTTGAAAAATAGGACATCATTTTTGACAACTGCAGTAATTTTGAACCTGTAACTTGCAAATGGAATGCGAGTAGGAAAAAGTAGCCAATTGAATATCAGTAACTTTTACGGACTGCGTTACGGGCTCATGTGATTGCAATTTGGACTATTTAATAGGGGTCTTTGTGTTTTGTTTTCTGCAATCCATGTTTCAAACAATATAAAGAGATTATAATTACTTCAAATTACATAATTCTTTAGGTTAATGATACATGGAAACATTTTCTCACTGCCTTTTCTATATATTCTCCTTAGTTAATTTTAGTATCATCATCTATTTATAAAGTCCTTTCCTTTTTAACATATTTATCAATGACTTAGAAGTAGGACTTGAAAGTATTGCCTCCATTTTTGCTTATGATACTAAGTTGTGCAAAGTAATTGAATAAGATAATGATGTGCTTTCCCTCCAAAGGGATTTGCATAAATTAGAGAAATGGGCGACTAAATGACAATGAGATTTAATACGAATAAATGTAAAGTTATGCATCTGGAAAGGAAAAATAGCCATGCAATTTATAATCTTAATGGAGCAAATCTAGGTGTATCAGATATTGAAAGGGATTTGGGAGTACTTGTAGACAACCACCTAAGTAACAGTGCTCAAAGCCAAGCAGCAGCTGCAAATGCAAATACAATATTGATAGTATAGTATTAAGAACGGTATAGAAGCAAGGGAAGCAAATATAATTCTGCCACTATACAAATCCCTAGTACGCCCTCATTTGGAATATGGAGTACAATTTTGGGCACCACTAAATAAAAAGGACATTTTAGAGCTGTAAAAAGTACAGAGAAGGGCAACAAAACTAAAAAAGGGGAATGAAGAAAGACTAACCACATTAAACGTATTTTCTTGTTATTATTAATGAACTTTTTGTGCCAAGATCTGTGGAGTTCTCTATCAAAGGAGGTGGTGACAGTGTATTCTATAGATAACTTTAAAAAGGGATTGGATATATTTTTAAATAAAAAGAGCATTCATGGCTATCCTGGATATTTAGCGATGGAGTATTGATCCAGGGAGGAATCCGATCGCCAGTATCCGGGGTCAGGAAGGAATTTTATATTTTTTTCCCCTTTTGAGACAATTGGCAAAGTTTCACTTGGGTTTTTTTCTGGATCAATTTACAATTAATAATTAATCTGCATATTGCAGAACAGAGAAAATCTAAAAAGGTTAAACTTGATGGACTAAAAGTCTTTTTGCAACATCAATTACTATGTAACAATGTAAAAGTGCTGAGATATTCTGTAGCTCTAACTACAGCTAACATACTAGCCACACACAACAAGACAAAAAATATATGTACACAAAATGTGGACCCTGTTCTTGTAAAAGCATACAGTCTAAGTGAGTGCAAAAAAATGTAAGGACAAATTAATAGAATTACTTGTCCGTCTGATCGGGTGACATGGTCAGTTAAAGGAACATTTTTACTGGATCATATATTAAAGTTCTTTTAGTGGATATTAGGGAGCATGGTGGTTTTCAGTTAGCCTGAATATAGTAGTTTTCAAAGAGTGTTTGGGGTTGTGAACACTGGGTGCAAATTTGCCACAATGAGGAAGAGAATTCCACTGATTTTATTTTACATTATGTTATATATGTTCCTAAATTAAGTTGAATATCCACATTTACAATCTAGCATAACAGGCAGCAGGATAGGCATTCGATATGAGAAGAAGCTGCGCTGGCCATTTGCAAAGTATGGATTGCCATCATGTAAACTGGGCAGGTACTCTCGACCCATTGAAGTGAATAATAAAAAGTACAAGACACTGAACAATATGTTAAAGGAATACAATATTATATATAATAATAAATATTTATTAAAATGGTTGCCTTATAAATATAATTCAGTTTAAAATTAAGGATTGTAAGCAGGTCTGTGATAAGCATAAAGCTTTCCTTAGGCTTAATTAAACAAAGATTTTAGGTTGACAGAAAGAACAGACTAGATGGACTCTTTGTTTTTATCTACTGTCAAATTATAACACAAACTAAACTTTCCCATATATTAAATTTAATTGTGGATGTAGAGCTTCACCAGCCCTACATGATAAACTGGTCCATCTTCACGTCACTTCATTGTTCAGTACGTATTGTAATAGAACAGTTTTACTCTTCTATCGACCTGCAAGGGCCAGATTACTTGAATAAAGCCTGACAAACTGAAGGTCATGCAGCATTGTGATGCATAGTATGAAGCCAGTGATTCTTAAATTGATTTTCCAGTAAATGAGTGAAGTTAGCAATGTTTGCCTCCATCATGGGAAAGCACTACATTGTTAAATGAATGAACTTTTATTTTTTCTGCAATCTGTATTTGTAACAGTATTAAGAATTCCTTCTGACAGACTCTAATCGGGATATTTTAAGGCACTGCACCACCTAAGTTATAAAGCTTTATGGAGACATCAGTTGAACCCTCTAAATAAGCTGCTACAGACACTTTGAAATCAGAATTAATTCAGACAGTATCACAGAGTTGCATTTTGAATGTTGTTTTCATATAAAAAAGACTAGTAATATATTAAAGTGATCATGTATGTGTACATTTAGAGGACCCTCAACAAACAAGCAAGCAAACGTCCATTTCTTTTGTAGATATTAAAGGCTTTGATTCAATGGGTCCAAAAATTCAGGGAAATAATTCTCCTTATCGGCTAAGGGAGTCCCACCACTTACAGACTCATTTGGGAATGTTGACCCTGAGGTAAAACTTTGTTGCTTAAGTGAAGCCAAGCTGTCACCTCAATATGAATTCTATGTTTTCCTTATACCGTGTTGTGCAGCCATCTCAGAATGTACATTAACCACAAGAGTGTCTAAATGTAGCAATGAAAATAATAAGATGAGGGAGAAATAGAGCACAAACACCTAGTGCAGATCACTTTAATAAATGGAAATTGGACAATATTAGTAAAATAATTAGACTCTTACCTTAAGACCTCAAAATACTTGAGGTATAAGAATCATATTAAAGGCATATCTAAGTTTCCTGGATTAGAGGATAATCAGTAGTGAATGCAAACATTTTTTTCATGTAAAAATACTAAAGTAGACATTTACAAATTCACCCTGATGTTTGCGAAATCCCTTCAAGCTGCAGCTTTTGTTATTTGACACCCCTGTAAATCACTGCTAAGGATAGCATAAAATTCATAATTCATTTTGGCCAATCAGGAGAAAGCAGAGGTTAGCTAGTACATTTGTATCATGCTCTGGGGTCCCTGTGTTACAAAGCAGCCTGGGATATGTAGTCTCTCTCTCTCTCATATTGTACTCTGATTCAGCTGTGAGCTCAGACTCCACCCAACCATGTGATTCCATCCTGGAGCTGTCCCTTCCTGTGGTCTCTACCAGAAATGTCAAACTCTGTACCTGGCTGCCTCTGCTCTGTGTACTTGGTTATGTAAGTACCCTGGTGTTCAAAGCTGCATTTTACTATCTTGCATTTTACTGTGCAAGTACATTGAACTTTTCTGTATAAATCATATTTTTTTCTGATAATCACGGCCTTTTTCTTATCAAACACTTGAAACCCAGGAAACATATATTTATCTTTAATCTTTAATCCAGCATCTGGTCAGTTATAGAGTCAATCCCCTGTTGTTTTCTTTGCGGTATTCTCCTTGTGCTTCAGTCTGTAGCCTGAGCGTGAGTTTGGTGTAGTACAATATATTTATATATATATATATATATATATATATATATATATATAAAAATATATATATATATATATATATGTACACAAAGCATGTGTCTATAAGCCAATACCCAAATGAATCAGTAGACTTACTTTTGTATTATGGTGGTGGTCTCTTTGGGGTCTGATGTAATTTTAGTGCCCACCACTGATCTATGTGTGTGGAAAGTAAGAGGAGTTATAGAACTTGAACTATCATTTAATTTGTCATCTGCATTAAAAATGTGCAAATAACTTTCAAATATGTGTATCATAAATAGGATAAAAATGTATAGAAAATGCTAAAACATGTTCGTATTTAGATTGTATGCCATCCCTTATGTTGTTATTTACAATAAAAGGTCTTCATTTCTTTATTTATTTTTTTGCAGCTCAGTAATTTAATTTTAATTTCAAAACAGAAGCTTTGATCATAAACTAGATAATTTAGATTTTTATAAAGAGCACTTAGCATGAAATAGCTCTGTAGTGTGAAAAATCAATGACACTTCTAGGATACATTAGAGCAGTTATTACTTTTTCACTGCATGCTGATTCCAGTGAAAAGCTAGATTTATTCATTTCAAGTCTGATACACTTTGCCAGCTTCATACACTGTTTCGTTGTCATATTCAGTAATATGGAAATGGTGTAAAAACTGGTAACAGCTCTTCATATTTATCACCTAAACTGTTACAGATAATACGGTAAACCGATTCTTCAGTTCACCATTAATTAACATTAAAAATACATATGCCAGCAGCTGCAAAGCACATTGTTAGCCAGAAAATATAATTTAAAAACACAGTTTACATCATTATTGGACACTGCTATACTTCTCCCACCTCTCTCATTGTCCTGAGCACTGCTGAAAGGAACAGAAAGATTTCAAATGAGATAGCATTGATTAGGCTGTCTTGGTAATGCTTCAATCATTTTATCTCCGTTGAAATTTTTACTTCCTTTCTGTAGTTCTCAGCAGTTAATTTTCTGGCTAAAGAATTGCTTTGCTGCTGTTTGCACATGTCATGTTAATGTTAATTACTGGTGAACTAAAAAGTAAGTTTCATGTGAAAAACACTTACTCTGGCTCTTTAAGCATAACTTAACTTTGGTTATGTCTTTTAAAATGTGTTCACTGCACTGCTTTTTGGGAGGGCACATCCAGTTTTAAAGGTTTATGCCAAACTACAGTATATATGTAATATACAAGAGTCTTCATGGGAGTGATGCTTTCCCAATAGTTCAACTCCTAGGCTAGTTAAATGGTAATTTACCTCACTGCAGTGTTCTTCATGAATGAAAGAGCACAAGATTATATGTTAGAATGATCTATTTTATTTTTAATTACACTACTAACAGCTAAGAAATCTAAAGTTTGAAGTTTGTTTTCATAACAAAGTGTATCCTGCCTACTGACAGTTTTGTGATATAGCAGGTTTTCCCTGAATTCAGGAATGCAGTGAAAAGTTAACTGACCAATTTAGGTGATTCCAGGGACCCATACATTTTTTTGTTGGGGGTTATCCTCTGTTTTTCTTTTGCTCAGTACACGGAGCTGCAGCGTGGGTCTAGCTGGGGGCAGTCAGTGACTCTTGTAAACACAGTTTTAATGTATTTGATCCCTTAGTGAAAAATACACACATTTAAAATTCTAAAAGTATTTAAACATGCTTTTAGGAGATCTTTACTGTGATGTGATCCAAATTGTACTGAATTACGTGACCCTTTAACAGTCTACTAATATAGCAGGTTTTCCCTGAATTCAGGAATGCAGTGAAAAGTTAACTGATCAATTTAGGTGATTCCAGGGACCCATACATTAGAGCAGTTCAGGAATTCAGGAATGCATTGAAAAGTTAACTGACCAATTTAGGTGATTCTAGGGACCCATAAATATTTTTGTTGGGGCTTATCCTCTGTTTTTCTTTTGCTCAGCATAACAGAGCTGCAGCGTGGGTCTAGCTGGGGGCAGTCAGTAACTCATGTAAACACAGTTGTGTATGTATTTGATCCCTTAATGAAAAATGCACGCATTTAAAAAAAAAAAAAAAGTATTTCAACATGCTTTTAGGAGATCTTTTCTGTGATGTGCTCCAAATTGTACTGAATTACGTTTTACGTGACCCTTTAACAGTCAACTAATATTCCAAAGGACTTTTTCATCTTCTAGTTGTTCAGGTTTTTATGGTGCTGTATCTAGCAAAGAGGTTGCTCTAGGCAATGAGGAAATTCCAAACTAATCCTGAAAAGCAAAACAATATCATTTTATTTAACATGAATGGCTGATACTAAAATCATTTGTATCATTGTATCTGAGCAAAGCTATTTAAGATGAGGTTCTTATCAATTAAAGTCATGTTAGCTATTACCAGCCCGTTAGAAAATAATGTTAATGGAAGTTAATTAAAAGCACATCATTATACATAATGATTGCCTAGAAAAAAGAGATTCCAAGTTTATGCTATTTCTTGTAAAATTGTTCAAGGAGTTTGGACGAGTTAACCTTAAGAATTGAACTCAAAACCACAGCCCAGCCAACTTCCTGGGGGTGCAGATAGGTAGGGTGTTGCCAGAAAGAATTCATGCCTCTGCTCATTCAAGCCTTGGTGGAATGTTCTGGCCGTCTACTGGTGTGGCAAACCCTGCCAAGAAGTTTTAAATTGAAGTATTGAAGAATAAATTTAATGGACTAGACTCAATATAATTGTCACAGTGAACATAATATAGAATGGAATAATTACCATTCCTGTGATAGACCATAAAGCAGTGGTGTATGTATGTCTAGGGTAATAATGCAATGGCCTAGGTCTGTACTTTTTTAGGGTGCAGTAGGCTTCAACAAATTGTTAGTGTTTTGTCAAAGACAAGTATGTTGATCTGCACAGAAATATTAAGACTTACTTGAATTGCTAAGCTGTAGTACAGAGCATTTCCTCAGGCTGTGCAATAATCTTAAAAAGATGTGTGAAGATGGTGAGAATAAAACAGCTTATTCCAGTGTCAGTTTTCTTACAAAAAATCTTTAAACATTTCGAAAGCAGGACCATTTCACTAGTCCTGTGTACCAATATGTAACACAAAGAGAACAAGAATTGGAACTGAAGAAGAACAAATTTGATGTTATATTGGTATGGTTTTCTTCTAACAAAACCATGTGCCCTTGAATCCTGTACAAAATGGAGGTGACGTTAACTTAGTGACAAATGGAATATAAAAAAAATAACTGATAAGTTACACACATACACGGTTAAGCTAGTGAATTTTTGTGTACCATCAAGGATGTAGCAGACGTCTGATGGAGTTTCTTTCTCTCTTGCATCGTAGAAGGTCATTATTATAGACTCAAGAAATAGAAGGCAATAAGGAAGTTAAGAAAAAATCAATCTTAAGAAGAGTATATGAAGTGATGAAGATTCAATTTGGTAACCTGAGCATTATATTTACAGGGATAAATACGCAATAGGACTAGTGCAATTTTTTAAACCTAAAAACGAAATTACCTTTCACCATCCACTTCCACAGACCAAATTGCATTTTCTTATTGTCGTTTCTGTATGTTATATTCAAATGAGCTAGTCCATTATAATGGGATATGGATTGTTCAAATGATATTTCTTTCTTAGAAAATTTTACTGCTTCAATTTCTCCATGTCCTTGCAAGGAAGAAGAGACTATTATCGTTTAGAATTGTGAATAGCTGACTCTCATTAACCATTTTTGTTTTACAGTGGTGGATTGTTTCATGGTGTTTTTCTTATAATATAAACAATTGCACAAAATAATTAAATAATTTCCCACTATAATATATAATAATATATAATCTCTCTCTCTCTCTCTCTCTCTCTCTCTCTCTCTCTCTCTCTCTATATATATATATATATATATATATATACACATGTGTATTTTTGAAGTAATTAAAAAAAACAAACAGTTTTGCCTAATCACCTATATTTAATTAATTATGTCTTATTATAGACACCAGGGATAACTTACTACTAGACACCACGGTTCATATAATAAAAAATATCAATAAATAAATAAATAATATGGGCCTCATTCTATTATCGGCCGTAAACCGGCCATAAGGCTGCGATTCCTTGCGGGGGTCCCGTTACCTCGCAATTCAATTAAACGGCCCCGCAAGGATCTCCTCTTACGGCCGGCCGTAAATCTTGCAACCCGCCGTAAGCTCTGAAATCTAAAAAGTAAAAAATAAATTGAAGACTGCACTGTAAAGCTCTGTAAATGCTAGCGATCATATTGGGGGACATGAGGATTAATAGTAACCCCCTCTCAAGCTTGCACATCAGCCCAAACCCGAGTTTAAATTAACTGTTTATTTTCCGGCTGCGGCGTGGGCGTGTCTGAGGTGCTCTAAGCCCTATGGACTTTTTACATGGATATTTGACGTATATTAAAAATAAAATATTTTACGGATTTGAGTATAGGGGAATTTTGTGCTATTTTTGCTAACACCGAAAATCACTTTATAGTCTTCTCAAAGTGCAGGATGGCTTTATTTGGGCTATATTTTGTGCTTAATTGGTGCTAGCGGGACCTTTTTCCTGCAAGTAAGCTGCGGCTCAGTTTTAGCCTTGCAGAGAGGTTTCCCGGAGCAATTGAATTGCAAATAGGCTTTTCTTACGGCCGATTTCCTTGCGGCCGTTTTAGATCAAAGGATTTCCTCCGGCGCGAGCGGCCACAAGAGATAGCAAGGCGCCGGCCGCAAGCCTGCCGGAATCCCCGGCCGGAGGGGAATAGAATAGCCGGAAAGCTTGCGGCCGGTCCTTGCGGCCCCGCAACGGCTGTGGCCGATAATAGAATGAGGCCCTATGTGTGTGATCAGATATAACTTTTTTTTTTAAATATGTGGCTAGAGGAAGATAAAGGGACTTTGATTTAGCCTAGCCTTGTCTAGCCTGCATTTAAAAGAGCTTGTAATAATGTAGAAATGCAGTTTTGCAAAACTGTCAGGACATCCTTCTGACAAATTCAAGTTTGGGATTGTCATCTGAGCTCCATGCGCCTTTAAGGTTTTATGTTGTAATTACAGATATTTTCCCAAGAACAAAAGTGAAAATATTATTATTAGCCTTTTTTTTTCTAACTCACCAACATCTTTTGTAGTGATATCCAGGGGATAAGTCAATATAAAGCCTTAATATTACTGTAATATTTAAAATAACAGTAACATTAACATTTATATTTGTACCACTGCTTTAGAACCCCATTTTGAATTAGACACATTAGAATATTGACTAAAAATATAGGTATAAGATAATATATTTTACATATGTGTCAATGAACAGGCTTAACAAATATATTTTTCTTAACTGAGGTCTGATTAATTTCTAATATTTTGCAATTTTTATGTCTATGTTATTTGTATAGAGCAGTTCTATTATAGACATCATTACTTCATTCTATAATATACAAAGATGACGTGCATTTGAAAGAAAAGTATTTATTTGACTGTTGGATGTGAATGGCAGGGAGGGGACATATGGTCTCCAACCAGTATAATCAGTACTGTATTCATGATACCCTAAATAACTGAAGCAATAGGCTTGGTTTGATGGAAAATAAAAGTAGCACTAATTAACCAAAAACATTGAGGTAGCTTCACATTGATAACATGAGCACATATAACTCATTGGCTTCTTATTCGGTGCTCTTAGATGTTATCACATGGAGTATATATGTATTTCTGTGTGATTAATGACTTCAGAAGCCCATGTAAAAATCTTGACATTTGTTCTAGTGCATTGTAGTTGGAGTAAAATAATAAAAAAATAAAATGAGGTTTTACCGACCTCATTTATATTGAGATGTTATAGGGCCTCATCTCCCCTCTGTACCCTGGTGCATTGGGGTGTAGAGTAATACATACAAAATAAAATATATCTCCTATACTTAATTTACAGCCAGGGAGCATAGGGCCCCTACTTCATCCAACAAATCAAAATAATATTTACAGTACTTGCTAATTCTTGCCAACTGCGGAAAGGGGGAAAAGAGACACAGGGGAGGGAGGAGGGCAAAAGAGACAGCGGGGAAAGGGGGAAAGAGAGAGGGGGGGAGGTGGTAAAGAGAAATAGGGGAGGGGGTAAAGAGACAGAGGTGGAAAGGGACACAGGGGAGAGAGAAAGGGGGGAAAGAGTCAAAGGGGAGGGAGGAGAGGGGAAAGAGACAAAGGGGAAAAGGGACACAGGGTAGGGAGGAGGGGTAAGAGACACAGGTGAGTGAGGAGGGAGGAAAGAAACACAGTGGAAAGGGGGAAAGAGACATACAGGAGAAAGGGACACAGGGGAGGGTGGAGGAGATAAGGGGAAAGAGTCAGAGGGGGAAATTGAGAAAGAGACACAGGGGAGGGAGGAGGGGGAAAAGAAACACAGGGGTAAGGGGGAAAGAGACATACAGAAGAAAGGGACACAGGGGAGGGAGGAGGAGATAAGGGGAAAGAGTCAGAGGGGGAAATTGAGAGACACAGGGGAGGGAGGAGGGGGAAAAGAGACACAGGTGAGGGAGAGGGGGGAATAGACACAGGGGAGAGAGAGGGGGGAAGAAACACAGGGAAGGGAGAGGGAGGAAGAGACACAGGGGATGGAGAGGGGGGAAAGACACAGGACAGGGAGATGGGGGGGAGAGACACAGGGCAGGGAGATGGGGGAGAGACAAAGAGCAGGGATAGGGGGGAGAGACAGAAGGGGAAGAGACACAGGGGAGGGAGAGGGAGGGAAAGAGACACAGGGGAGGTAGAGGGCGGGAAAGAGGCACATGTAATATTATACCGTCATTTATGATGTGTAAATGACTAGTAAAATATAACAATAATAGCTAAGACACTCTGTATTAATCTTGCTAGTTTTTGTAAGTCTTTGGCAGCTTCGTCGATCATATTCCCTGAGCTTGAAGGTATATCTTCTTAATGTGTCTTTGGCAAACACATGAGAAAACTTCCTATAATCATTCCAAAATCCTGGATATATTTATTGGACTGTGCGCACTGGCCACCCCATAGCCTTCCTTACCAGAATAAATCCCAACACCACATAGTACATCCCATCCCTAGAGCAGTGATGCCATTATAAACCTTTATAAAAAAAAATGCTTTTATTTTCTAAAAAACAAGATGAGATATGTAAAATATTGAGTCATAATTACAAAGTCAGATAATAGGCAGACACTAGTAATATAGCTACATTTTCCTCTGGTGTTATCTGCTTACAATGTTATGGTAATGTACATTGGGTAGTTGAATCATTTTTTATATTCTTGTATAATGTTTGTGAAGCACTTTATGTGGATTTTAGGAAAGCATATAAAACACACTTATGATATTAACTACATGCACTGCAGGCATTTTCTTGCTGAGTATCACAGATATTCTCCAGATACCCACTTGATATTTGCTGCAATGATTTGCATGTTTCCTGGGAAATGAAGGATACATTTAAATAAACCTGGTGCTGTCATTAGAAATCACATTGTTATTGGTTCAGTAGTAAGCTTCAGATCTCATTGCATTCACAGCATGCGATGCTCTGTTTTATTTGGGCAATATTGTTCCCTGCCTCTTGTATACAAACTGCTAATAGCCTGTTGTTTTCTAGTAGTAATTGTGTGAATGCTGCTACTCCTCTCCACTTGGTCTGACATAATGAAACATCCCATTAATTCTTCACATTTATGCTGGTGATTAGCACTGTGTTTGGCTTATATATTGAGCCATAATACCATGGCATTGCTTATAATGCAAATACCGGCCAGGATGTAACTGCATGTCTATGTGTCTGTCATTCTGTATCTGTCTATTACTTCCTCTCTGCCTGTTACTGTCTGTCTCTGTCTATGGGTCTCTGACTGTTTATCTGTATGTCTGTCTAGGTATTAAATCATTTTGTAACCATGTGTATTCTGCCTGTGTTTATTCTTGAATCGTTACCCAAAATAGCTATGAGGAATCTGAACAGTGTCCCCTGGCCCCATAGCATCCTATAGCCAAAACCAGATTTCATTGGTGCCTTACAATACAGGAGGTTGTCATTGTGGGGCAGTGTTACAGATAGTGAGCATGCACATTGTACAACCTGTCAAAAGAGCAACGTTTATCTCGTATGCAGTTTCATAACATAAGCAAGGTGATGCTAAAAGACCACAAATAACTATAACTAATAAAAGCTGCCCAGAATTCAAAACTCATTAATATAAATATGTCTTAAAAAGTATGCTCCTTCTAGATCGCTTCCTTGTTGTAGTGAAGGGGCTTGTGTACTTCAATGAAGCTGTGAGCTACCATATAGGGTCACCCAAGATTGCCCATCTTGGGTGACCCTACATGGTAGCTGACAGCTTCATTGAAGTACAGAAGCCCCTTCACCACAACAAGGAAGCAATCTAGAAGGCGCATGCAGAGAGGTCATAGCAGAGAGGTCAGACAAATCACTGTTTGCTGGCGAAAGGAACTGGTAACCCACTTCAGTATATTTGCCAAAATAACTTTATGGATAAGCATGACCAGAGTCATAATGATAGAAGTGTCTGGTGTGCTGTGGTCCAAAGAGTTACAAAGTTTTTATTAGCTTATCCAAACTTGCCATAGCTTTTCTCC
Source organism: Discoglossus pictus (assembly GCA_027410445.1). Classification (NCBI taxonomy): domain Eukaryota; kingdom Metazoa; phylum Chordata; class Amphibia; order Anura; family Alytidae; genus Discoglossus; species Discoglossus pictus. The sequence goes on along the minus strand of CM050163.1, from coordinate 430,056,466 downwards.
CCAGAAGCAAACATCTTTTAATTTCATGGCTGCAGTTGGCATCTGTAGAGATCTTGGAGCCCTTTTCAGTTTAAAATACTCTAATTGTAAAATGATGAATGTGTGGAAAGTTATATTTTAACGTTTTACTTACTCACTTCACTATCAGTCATTTGAAGTAAATACAGACCAAAGCTTCTATGCAGAGACACTCATTCCATCCCACCTATATACAGTATGTGACGAGTCTTGAGAAGCAAAATGTATCTGTCTTTTTAAAGGAGCTCCTAAGATAATCAAAGTCTGTGTTTTCGCCCATAGTTACATATTATTTGAGGTTGAAAAAATACTTTTAGGCCTCCAATTGCAAAAAATTGAAACAGGTACAGATTGATTCAATTGAACAAGCCTGCAGCTACGTGGTCGCAAGCCTAAACCGTAAACCATGCACCCGTAAGTAGCATTTCAGGCTATGATCATGATCAATTAAGCAAGCCCGTAACAACTGATTTAAAAACATCCAATCGTAAATGAGACCATCATCATGACATCAATAAAACATGGAGGCCAAACGTCAATCAATTAGTGTTTAGAACTCCAATATCGCAATCCAGCAATGTACAAAATAATAAAAATAATAAAAATGAATGTTGGTACTGTTCTAGTCCATGTGGGTGGCCTGATATGTATTAACTCCTTGATTATCGAGATTGCTATAACACGGAAATAAAATGTAAAATAATAAAAATGTTATTGCAGATTTGCGAGCTTGAGATTGTTGTGCAATTAATTCTGATTTTTTTATTTGCTTTTACAGTGCCGCGAACAGGTGTTTAACCCCCTTGTGAGTCCTATCTGGTACCCATAGGATTTTCTTCTACATTTGCCATTTACGGGCTTGAGGAATTGTAGCAATTAATTAGTGATTTGCGATTGAAACATTTACAGGCCTGAAATATCAAAGGCTTAGATGGGTTGGAGTTACAATTTTGACAACAGGCAGGGATTTTGAGCTTCTGACCCGCAAACCGATTGCGGGGAGCTAAAAGACGCCAATTATTTTACGGGCTCAACTACGGGCTCTTTTAACTACAATTTGCTCAATTGAATGAAGGCCTTGGTGTATCAAGTTCAACATTTTTAGATCTCCTCTGATCTGCAATATGCAGATTAATTGATAATTGATCCAGAGGAAGGCAAACAAAAAAAAAAAAAGCCCAGTGATACTTTGCCAGACTTTGAAGAACCGTTTTCTTTCTTTAAGGTGGAATCTTTTTTCTTCTAACCTCAAAGGATGTCCTCTTGTCAGTTGAAAACCTCTTGGCACAAAAAGTTCACTTGACAAAGCTTTATATTGAGCCTGGATATATTTATATAACTTAATCAAATCCCACTTTAGACACCTTTTTTTCTAGACAAAATAAGTTTAATTTGTTTAGTCTTTCTTCATAACTTAGCCCTTCTATTCCCCTTATTAGTTTTGTTGCCCTTCTCTGTACCTTTTCCAGCTCTAAAATGTCCTTTTTATGTAGTGGTGCCCAAAATTGTACTCCATATTCCAAATGAGGGTGCACTAGGGATTTGTATAGTGGCAGAATTATATTTGCTTCCCTGGCTTGCAGGTGCTGCTTGGCATTGAGCTCTGTTACCGCAAGTACTCCCAAATCCCTTTCAATATCTGATACCCCTACATTTGGTCCATTAAGCTTATAAATAGCATGGCTATTTTTCCTTCCCAAATTAATATTGTTACATTTATTCGTATTAAGTCTCATCTGCCATTTAGTTGCCCATTTCTTTATGCAAATCCCTTTGGAGGGAACGTACATCATTACCGGTATCTGATTGAATTACCTTGCAAAACTTAGTGTCATCAGCAAAAATTGAGACAATACTTTCCAATCCTACTTCTAAGTCGTTAATACATATGTTAGAAAGGAGAGGACCTAATACTGAACCCTGACACTTTTCTTCTGTCCACCCTCCTTGTAAAAATAGAAATTATAATAAACACTCAAATCAACACAGATATTTATTGTTTTTACTTATTTTTACCTATATCTCCAGTACTGAATTGCTTTTTTTTCGCTTGATAATAGTGTTTAAACATGAGCACTTCTTGCATTATAGAATATTATATACATTAGCATCCCTCTACATTTAACACATATAAGTGTTCTTAAATACTGTAATCAGCACATTGGATGATTTGGAGTAGTTGTGAAAATATAACCTGCAGTTTCTGCAATGTGCAGCATGCCAGTCTTAAAGGACCACTGTAGTTTGGGAAAAACTTCACATTTCTGTATTTGATAAACTAACAACATATGCAGTTGTTTACATTGTGTATATAATATCCTTTTAGAGAAAATCTTAACTTAATGCTGGTGACATGAGTGCTTCCATCATTGACTGCTTGTCTGGAACAGGAGGGTTATCCTACTTGTCCAATGTTGTTATGTCACTTCATAGTGGCAATCTTTCAACAGAACTGAATAGTGATGCTATCTGCATCCAATGTTCTTCCTATTCCTCAGAACGATATAACCCTGGTGCAAAAGCAAATGTTTGCTGCCATTAAATCAAAATAGAATATAATAGTTACACAATAAATATTGTATTTATTAATTTTAAATTCTGTAAAATAAAATAGGAGACTTTGGTCATCTAATTGGATCTTTGATTGTTCTTGGTCACACAAGGCCCCCAGCCTCTTCTCTAAGGTTAGAAAGCATATTCATTTCTGCTTTCTAGTGTGCATTTCTATAGACATTATTACCTAGATTCACCCTCAGTCAACTTCCTCTAGATTAGGTCCTTAGACAGATGTGACAGTTATTTCTACTTAACATACATCATATTTTTCTGTTATTTTTGGATATATACTGAGAGACTCTGCTGCCCAAGTCTCAGTTAAAGGGGCACTGAACTTACCAGATATGCTCCAAGCTTGAAAATGTGGGAAAGATATTTACATTTTTCAAAATTGATCAAGATTTGACTTTGAATTGGCAGTTTTAGTTCATTCTTGTATAAGATGTGTAGCCCTCCCACACGAAACTGCATAAACAAAAGGCACATAATGTATAACTGTGGCACATTCTATTTTATATATATTAATTATATACACTGCGCGACCATGTAGTATGTTTGTGTACTGGTTAAAGTTGTTGTCTAACATATTTTTCCAAGTTTAAGTTATGGGTTTTTAGTCCACTGGGCTACAATCTTTTTAATGTATGTATTTATTTACATATATACCTCATGTTTTAATATAATGTATTTCGTTAAATAAAAATAATAAAGTGGTAGTCAATGGATCAAATCTATGACTTCAAATAGAAAAACCTCTTAGGTAGCATTTTTAACCACTACCCCAACATGCTACTCGGTAGCCGTTGGTAGAAAACTTAGTAGGATGCTATCTATCTATCTATCTATCTATCTATCTATCTATCTATCTATCTATCTATCTATCTATCTATCTATCTATCATATATACATAGATACATATTAGTTTAAAACAATCTAAACTCATGGGAAATATGTTAACTCAAATATTTAGTTGAAATAATTATTGTAAGAACAACAAAACCAATATTTGCTGTTGCTTTATTAAATAATCTAAATAACATTTATGTTTTTAACAATATAAAAAGAAAAAATAACTATTTGTGCTGGTACCTAAACCTCAACTCCTTAGTCAGCAACTTAGTTTCTGGTGCTATTCTTGGCACTTTGAGCTAAAACGTGGATAACTAGCTACATGGGACATATACACTGTAGGACTGAGAGACTGTACCCTTGGTTCTGATTAATATTCATTATCAACACACATTGACAGACTCATCAGTGAATTAGGGTATAGGAGATATACTGAAACTCGTGATTTGTACTGATCATAACTCACATGAATTCCACATTAAATTTAAAAAGGAAACTCTTTTCCCACATGTTTTTCACCCTTGATCAAATGGTGCAGAGCACATATGGTGATTTCATTAGCACTTCAGTGATCTTCCCAGACCCCATAGAGACTTATAGCAGATCAGGATCCAATATATTTTGCCCCATAGTCCAGTTCTTTGAGTTAGTCTCTGGTCCTTATATATGCTGCTCCATGATACATTAAACACAATATGATAACTATTATATTTGACTAGCGTATTGCCCGTCAAAAAATGACGGCAATGAGATGTGTATGTTTTTAAAGTTGTTTAGTTATTAATATACATATGGAATTGTAAGGTAGCTAATGTTGTTTTGTGTGTACGTTAACGTAGCTGTGTACTTCCGCATTATCCTAAAATGGCGGATAATGTGTGGTATGCGTCTTAGCGGATGATCCGTCCGTCGTTTAATGGCGGGTAATGTGTGGTATGCGTCTTAGCGGATTATCGGTACATGTTTTACGTGGTTATAGTGCTGTAGCCTCGTTTTCGTTTTGTTTGTCCGCCATTTTTTCTGCGGCGCTCATTGCCAAAGTACTACGGTTTAACAGCGAGGCGAGCCGGGCGATGATCGCCTGCGGCGCTCATCGCTAAGCCTGCTAAAGTACTACGGTTTAACAGTAAATATGGTAAAACGGTCAAATGACGGTCAATAAAAATTAAATGTTGTGAAATTTGTTTGCCACACAACATGACTCAGCTACATTTGTCCCTTTTTTTTCCCTTAAAATAAATACACATTTTTTTTTTAACTTTTTATTTTTGTAACTTTTAACTTATATTTCATCAAATGCGTTGTTTTAGGCGGGAAATCCGATGTTGCGCGAGACAAAGGCGTTAAATTTGTGTTAATGTGTAAATCTGTAATTGCGTTTCGTAAAATGTACTCGCTACTGTCTTTTTACTCATTGCGCGGTTAATCCGCATCCTTTATCTCGTTGTTTTTCAAATACATACGTCTGAGGCTGTGTTTTACGCAGTTCGTAGTAGTATAGCCTCGTTTTCATTTTTTTCGGTGGCCATTTTTTTCTCGCTTAGCCGATTTTCGATCTTTGTAACTCGTCTAAATCGATGTAAATTGGAGTTCCACGTCACTCCCAGACGTCCTGCCTGGTTCCCCATGCTGTAAGTGACCTTTTTTTTTTATTTTTTAGTGTGTATTTAGTGTTTTTTTATTGTTTTGGTTCCACCACTTATCTCGTAATTTTTTTCATCTCGTATTTTTTTTCTAAGTGCTACGGTTTAACGGCTTGCCTCGCTACACGGCACTCATTGCCAAAGTGGTACGATTTAACGGCTCACCTCGCTGTCGTACGCACTACGCAACACAGCGTGACGACGAATCGTAGTTAGACAATTATAATATGTGATTATTTGTAAAGTGCATTACATTAGATGTGTTTCTCTTGCATTAATTGTCTGTATAACCAAACAAAGTGACTCTGTAAGCACTGGACCAAGGACAATGATATTTAGTTATGTGATTGCACCATTTCAGTATATGAAGCCTGTGTTTTTTTTAGGTGATATTAGCACTTTTCATGTAGCTATTCTCTGTATGAGGCCCGTGGTACCAACAGCAGCAATGACATTCTTTGGCACAGAGAAAGTTCCAGCAGTGAATGAGTGTATCAGCTTCTCAGCAGGCTATTACTTGGTATTGTATTTATTGAAGCTGCTTTTTCTTCCCTGCCTTTTGTTCTCTCTCTCAGATAACACAAATTAATAAAATCAAAATAAACCAATTCCCATGCCTACCATGAAAATCTGTGCATTCTAAACAGAAAACAAATTGGAATTCTGGAGAAAAAGTAACAGTAGGACTGACAGGGAGGGAGGGGATTTGGAGAAATAAAGAGGCAACAGGAAATTTAAAGAGCTTGAATTCCCTGCGTCAGTTTTTGTTGGAAACAATAATTGAAACTGAACTAGAAAAATAGTTTTAAACATCAATATTATTCCAAAGTTCTGAGCCCAAATGTTCTATAAACAAAAATGCGCAGCAGAAGTAAACACCCAGAGATTTGTATATATATATATATATATATATATATATATATATATATATATATATATATATATATATATATATATATATATATATATACACACTCAAATATCTATCTATCTATCTATCTATCTATCTATATTTATTTATATATATATATATATATATATATATATATCACATATATAGTTGTCAGTGTGCATCACGTTACGACGTTGGTCACGCTGTTGCGGCCTGTAGGCAAGCAGTCGACCACGCTGGACTAGCGAAGCATGGCGAGCAGTTGAAGCACGCGGGACTTAGGCTGCAATGTGCGCCGAAGGTTCTCATCGCACTGCGAACCTCGCAAAGCGAGGCAAGCAGTTGAGGCACGCAGAACTTACGACCCGTGCGACTTTGGACCAAAACCCGTACATGCACTGTGCACCTTGCAAAATTACGACTTTAACAGCCGAACCACGAAAATGAAAAGACATGAAAAACACAACAAATACGCCTCAAATTAACTTACACACTCACACACATCACATTGGGAGAGGAAGGGAGCCTGTGAGTCAGCTTGCAAGTTAATTTGATTCATATTTGTGAGAAAAAAATGGCTCCCGAAAAAACGCAAAGCAGCGTAAAAACTACCCCAAAGGATGTAAAACTAGTCCGCAGGACATAAAAAATAGCACTAATCGGTAACACATAACGGAAGCCAGTAACACTTAATCCAAGCCACTAACATTTAACACAAGCCAGTAACACAACCCAAGCCACTAACATTTAACCCAAGGCAGTAACACAACCCAAGACAGTAACACTCAAGAGCGAGGTCTATACAGGGGGAGAGGCTTGCAATGAGCGCCGAAGGTGCTCAGAGGGCCCATAGCCTCGGATTCTGTGGCAAACAGCATTTCTAGTCATTTTTGACGGGCAATTTCCTAGTATGTATATATATATATATAAATAAATAAATATGTTCTTTTGAAATCCCTGGAGATCAAACCTACACACCATTTCAAGGAACAAAGCACTCTGCAGCTGTAATTCCCCACTCCAGTAATGAGTTAATATTATTAACAGTGCAGGATTTAAAGAATTGTCTGTGGGGGCACTGGTACTTTGATAGTAGTAGGTGATAACTATTAGAAGATCAAATGACTAAAAATCGTTAAAGAGAGGTCACAGGGCTTTTGAAACCACAAAGTATTTCAAAGAAGAAACATTTGGAGTTTGGAACACTCTGCAGCTACAAAGATTTTATTTTTCAGTTCTCCCTCGATATGGTATTAGTTGCCACAACTAACGTTATTTTTTTAGGGAACAAACTGGCAATATATACTTTTATATAGCTCATATATGTGCTCAGGCAAGATGTCAAAGGCATTCTTTGAGTATTTTTTAACTATTAAATTAAATATTTTAACTAGGTTTATTAAAATATTTTTTATAATATAAAATATACAATTTGCTAACCAGCCAAAAGACTAACAGTAAGTTTCTGGGACTGCCCAATTCATTCCTGCTATTTATGTGCTGCCATAAATAATCATTAATGACCATATTAATGATTAAAATGAAAAATAATAGAAACATGTTATGACAATAAAGGTTAGTGGGTATCTGATTAAAGAGAAGTCCTTCAACAACCATCTGACAGTCACATACAAATAACAATCCCTGTGTTGTCTCTGACACCATGTAAAGAAGTAAACATAATTGACACTTCTTCGCCGATTGTTAAATGTTTAGAGTTAATTGAAGGATTTTCTATCTGTTTTCAGTATGAGATGAATACAGTATATTATATGGTATATTATCTAGTGTATAATAGTATACACTAGATATAGTGGCAGGCTGAAGGGAGTTTATTTATGTATTTCTAACAGTTTATCAGTTAAGTTTGCATGGTGTCAAGAGACTGGAAGCGGCTATAGTTTCCTGCATGCTGTGTGGGTCTGTAGGGCAAGTGTTAAAGATAAAGGCACAAGGCTAACAGGAGGCTTCCTGTAATGAGGCTCCACCAGTTGTTGCCATAAAAGTACAACCCTTGGCCATCCTCATTGGTTGGTTTTATCTTAGTAGGGTATAGCAACTTTTATTGTGTGTGTCATTCAATAATGAATTGGCTTGTCAGGAGACATGTTTTGGGCTGCACCTCTTGATCTTTAAGGAGTTCACAATGAAACTAGTAATTTTAAATGATATAAAATGTATATATAAAATAACAATATAGAGCAAAAGTGAGCTAAAATCAAGCTAGTTATTTGAAATGATATAAAAATGTATATATAAAATATAAAATGCGCTCTGAATAGATAACAAGACCTATAGGGCAAACCTACTTTAGGTATTGTCCGTTCTCAGATTGAGCACCTCTAATTTTGTTGTTGTGTATGGAAATGACACTTAGGGGTTTTTCTCACCCTAAGGGTGATAGGGGGAACCAGACGTGGACTCCTTGCTCATTGTGCCTTAGGGATTAAAGCTGAACCTCACTGACGGGACCCACAGAGGCCGAAACGCGTCTGTGTTTTCTCCCGTTCGGGGTAGAATTGCCTAGTTTTTCGGGCCTGAGTCACTCTTTTGCGTGAGACCAGACTGATATACTACAGGATATTTCTCCCTGTGAAGGGCACAACTGAGCTAAAATCAGGTTGCTCTCTGATTAGGTAACCAGACCTATAGAGCAAACCTATTTCAGGTATTGTCCGTTCTCAGATTGAGCACCTCTAATTTTGTTGTTGCCCTGTTATTAAGCTTAAAATCAGCACACATGGTGGTTTTTCTAAAGCACCTAATAAGATTGCAGACTTACAGTCTAGATGGTATTGGTGAGGTTTAGAAGGATGAGTTACAATACATTGTGTATATTAAGACTGAAGGTGATAAGCTTCAGTAAACAGATGAGTTTAAGTGAGGTTTTGAAGGATTTGAGACAGGAGCATAGTGTACTGGAGTGATGCAAGGAGTTCCAAATAATAGGGACAGCACTAGAAAAGCCTTGAAGGCGAGAATGAGAGGAAGTGACAAGAGAGGAGGAAAGAAGAAGGTCATTATCAGAGAAAAGAGGACTGTTGGGACAGTATTTGTAGACAATAGTCAGATTTATCAGAGGGTGAATTATTTTTGAGGGCATTATACGTTATGTTTAGGATTTAAAATTTGTATTCGGGAGGCTATGGGAAGCCAGGGGAGTGACTGACAGAGAGGTGCGCAAGACACTAAGCATTGAGTATAGTAGATGAGTCTAGCCGTGGTGTTCATTATGGATTGGAGAGGAGAGAGACGGGTGATGGAGAGTCCAGCAAGGAATTGCACTAGTCGAGACGAGAAATTATAATAGAGGGAATTCAAATTTTTGCTGTGTCCTGTGAGAGAAAGGGACTTATTTTCAGATGTTTTAGGTGAAATTGACAATATTTAGTGATTGAGATTGTATGTATGGAATAAAACAGAGGGCAGGATCCAGTAGAACCCCAAAACAACATGTCATCTGCATATAGATGATACTGAAATGCAAAATAATGTATTAGGGTACCAAGGGAGAAAGTATAGATGGAGAAAAGGAGGAGACCTAGGACTGAACCTTGAGGTACCCCAACAGCCAGACGGCAAGGCGAAAAAGAGGAGCCAGAGAAGGAGACACTAAATGTTTGATTTTCTAAATATGATGCGAACCAAGAGGGAGCAGTGTCACAGATGCCAAGAGAGCTGAGAATTTGGATGAGAAGAGTATCAAAAGCAGCAGAGATCCAGAAGAATATGAATAGAGAAGTGATATTTTGGCCGTGAGCCAGATTGGAAGTTGGTCTGAGTTCAAGAACGACACACTCAGTAGTGTGTGCAGTTGGTCTGAGTTGAAAAAGGAAACACACAGAAAGAAGTGTGTGCAGATGATCTGAAGCTGGACAAAGACAGGGAAAGAGCAGCTTGCAGCTGCTGATTGGTTGGAGCAGAGTGGAGTCCTGAAGAACACAGACCAGCAATTGTGAACAAAGCATAGGACTGTTTGTTTTGTGTTTTGTTCCAGCAAGACTTAGCTTGATAAGAGCTGGATAGTAAGAGAACAGTCTATCAGTAAAGGTAGTGCTTTGGTGGCAGCTAGACCTGTTATTTTCTTAATTTATTCTGCTTTATTTGAGTTTTATCGCTGGCTAAAGTTTTAATAATATTTTGGGTATTTTAGCCTCCTGTTTTATTTTAATTTTAGTATTGTGTTCCTCCATCAAAGTGCTTGAAACATGGGCACAAACCCTCAGGCGATTAGTAACTTGTCACACATCCTAAGCCATTATACTGTATATAATGTTTATCTCCGCAGTGACAAGCCTATAATTATTCTCTGTGTAGATGAGGAATAATAAACATTTCATTTTATTATCCTCTTGTAACCAATTGGTTTTGAACATTTTCCTTATTTATTTTTCAGATATATTGAAGCAAAGGTTAATGCAAAGTAATTACTGGCACAATGTATGCCATTTTTGTTTTGAAGATTATATGCCTGGACTTTGCACATTTTGTCAGTGCAGCTGAACAGTTAAACAAGCACGAATACACTAAGAATATAATTTGTGGACATCAAATTGATGATAATGGTAACAAAGTCTCCATTTGGGATATAACTGGGTAAATTGGCTATTGTTATCTATAATGAGCAGGTTTGCTGTGCCCAGCAGAGTCTTGTGCTAGGTGCAGCAGTGGGCTTCCTAACAAATTGTCAGAATGGTTTGTTTTCTGCTGTGAAATCTTAAAAAAAGTTAAAGCTTTAACTGGTTGGGATGTTGCTGCTTTGTCACCATGTCTGAACACCAAGAGCCTCATTCAATTCGGAGGCACAAGTTATGTAGGTTTATGCCGTATGTCTGTGGGTCTGCTGCGGGCCTGCAGCGTTTGCAAGTTATGGTGCTATTCAATTGCTCAAGGCCGCTATGGGCCGATAGAGAAATTCGGAAATCATGCAGTCGCATTTGCAAGCTTGAACATGAAGGCCGTAACTCCCGCGATAGAAGCAGCCAATGGAAACAGAGATTGTCATCATTACGGCTTTGAAAAATGGAGGTTGGATTTCAAAGTCCTGCGGGCTTGAATTACGATCGGACCCACATTCCAGATATAATGCAATATTGATAAAACCGTAAATATGACATTCTATTACATGCAAGTTTCATTATATGTATTAACACATTGATTGCCGTGATCGATATAGCACAAAATTTCAATGTGAAATAAAGTATTTTGGGGGGAATTCCAAGACCTACCATCACTGTTAATAAAAGTACAGTAGTGTGTGTATGTGCATTTAGAGTGCTCTGGGCATGTCATTAAGCCCTTTGCGAGTCCTCCTTGGTACCATTAACTTGTGGCTCGATTTGTTTCCATTTGCAGTGTAAACGGGGTGGTAAGCAAGGGTGAATCGGAGCAATTGAATAGCGATTTGCGATTTTAATGTTCACAACTCTTGCGGCCGTGAAAGATCAAAGGCTTGGAGGGGCATTAACTTGCGATGGTAACCATTGCATCGAATGGGAGGCCGTAGCCTGTAACTCGATCGGAGCCCGCAAAAAGACGCCAATTGAATAGCAAAATAACTTGCTGGCTACATTTCCGAAGCACGGATCTCCCGAAAGCTCAATTGAATGAGGCTCCATGTCTGCTTGCAGGTTGAGGGTTCAGCAGAGCATGGGCATGCAGGTCTCTCTTGTAGGGTTAAACTCCACATTCTGATTAAGGTTCGAGATGACACATGAGCTGCAATAACCCAGCAATCTGCCTCTTTCTTTGTTTATTTCCCCCGAGCTGCAGTCAGAACAGTTTGATTTGGCTGAACAAACAGACTCAGTGTGGCTGCCAGACTCTGAAATATCCCCAAACTCAGGCTCTGACATAGCACCAGTGGACTTGTTTGGGAATCCATAAATAGCTGTGATTTACAGTCTTCTTTCAGCACTGTACACGGGATCCCTCAGCCGGCCTGCGGTAACCCAGGTCATTAGCAGCCTTCAACAAAGCAAGTGAATAGTTGAAGCATGAGGTAGAGGAACCTTACAATCACATAGCATTATCAGTGGAAATTAATATTGTGTATGGATCAGACAATCTTTCTTATGTTATCTATCTACAGTTAATGTCTTGAAATAAAACTAGGCTTACTGTTTTTGTTTAAAGGAATCATACAGTGTAAGAAAGAATGTGCTTTACAAACAAGTATTAAGGGACCAGTTTACTATGGAAAAAGTATGTTTGGAAACTAAAAGCATAATTAAGCAGGTAAATGTTTCAAAGCTAGCAAAAATTAAAAATAAATGATGATGCCCCTGCTAGTTCCTGGAGGAAATTTGGTGAATGAACTTTGATACTTTGGTGAAGGTTGGGTGTGAGAGAGGATTTATATCAATTACTGCAAGCTGTCTGCTTCTGAGCATGTGCAGGGAGACGGTGTAGGTGTCAAATTCTAACATCCAACTATGTGACAAATCCTCCCACTTTCCTCACCCACCACTTCCTCATCTGATATATTATATGAACACACCCTCAGATGCCATGCTATCCGGAAGCATGAAGAAGGAAGCTTTATGTAAAAGTTTTCAAAAATGTAATGTGAGTTTATATTTGTGTCTTATAAAAGTGCTAATGTTGTTAGTGTGTTTTACATATTTCATCCATGTACTGGTTAAATTGAACTGTTTTTTTAAGGCTTGTAACTAAAAATATCTCTGAATACAGAATTTCAAATGAGCATATACATAGTGAAAAAAAGGGGCAACCCATTTATATTATTACACTTTAACCTCAGGTGCTGGCTATCGGTTTTCAAACATGTTAAAATAGGACACATTCGTCATTTTATGTGGTTGTTGAAAGTTGGATTATAAACTCTGAAGATGATTTAATTTCAGGTGTCTGAACTCTGTCAACAAAAAAACAACTATTCTGTATGTGCACAACAGCTTAATCAACTTAATCTGATTAAATATATAGATTTTTGCAGCAAATAAAAACCAAGAAGTCTATATAACCTGCCCACACTATCTACTCACAAATCTTAACCTTAAAGGACCACCGTAGTTTGGTAAAAACTAAACATGCTTGTATTTATGTATGTAGCAAAAAAACAATATTAGCGGGTATGCAAAAAAGGAACATATTTTTAGGGAAAATCTTATACAGCTAGTCTGCCTGTAACTTGAAGATGAGGGTTATCCTATGGGCCTTTACTTTTCCATGGAGCTCTAATGTCACATGAACTATTTGGAAATTGCATTTTCTACAGAACTGAATAAAGATCTTAACTGAATCCCAATTCCCACCCAACCCCCAGCAGCACCAACTACTCCTTCCCAGCAGCCCCTTTCACCCCCCAGCAACACAACTCACCCCCAGCATCCCCTTTCACCCCAGCAGCCGCATTTAGCCCCCAACCCACCAGCAGCACCATTCAGACCCTCGGCAGCCCAATACAGTCCCATTCACCCCCAACAGCCCACAGTAGCCCCATTCAGACCCCAACACCCCAGTAGCACCATTCAGCCCCATTCACCCCCAACACCCCTCCAGTAGCCCCTCAGCAGCCCCATTCAGACCCAACCTCCAATAGCACCTTTTAGACCCTCATCAGCCCAATACAACCCCCAGCAGCCCCATTCAGCCCCCAACCCCTCAGTTGCACCATTCAGCCCCCCAGCAACCCCACAACCCACAGTAGCACCATTTACCCCCACCCAGCAGCCCATAACCCCCCAGCAACACCACTCACCCCCACCCCCGCCCTACTACTATCCTTGGAAGGCTGTTCTTATTAACTACCATTTGTTTTTTGTAATTTGGTACTAATGAGTAAGGGCATGGGGAGATGGATAACATAATGAAGAGAAGGTCTATAGTAAAAGAGAACAGTGTTGCATTGACTAGAGGCTATTTTAAATGTTTGACCACAGTCATTTCAGCAGTTCAGCTCTGTGTTATTGTGTCAATATGTATGAGTGATTGTAAATGTGTGAGCATCAGTGTCTTAATAATTCACTGCACTAGTGGTTAAATATCAAGTGCCGGTATTAGGAGATATAAATGGCATCACCTCTGGTAATGTAGCTGGTAACATTTGTGCTTATAAGACCTATTCCCAACATGTTTTCTACTAAATAGCTTTAGAAAGGTCAAGGTGTCCCCAAACTCGGGACATTTTGCCATAATAACTTTAAAATGAACATTGTTTTTTCATAATTACTTTCAGATGGAGCATTACCTTAATCAAAAGGGCTCATGCTTGTCTTTTAAAGTACCAGTTATATGCATATATTACAGGCAAAGTGTATGAACCAGATACTGTAAACCAGGTGTAGTCAATAGGCAGGCTTGGGTCCAAAGGAAGACATCCTGCCCCTTTCTTGAGGACCTATATTTTGTCATTGAATTTACTATTGAAATCTTCTCATGCTTCTGAATCTGTAAAATAATGAGTTCTTCCTGGCTAACCTACAATAGGTAAGTTTCCTTTTGAATATAGTTATCTTAAAATATTATATCTAGATTCTGGACCTTTATACATTTATTTGGACCTTGACTACGCCTCCTGTAAACATCCCTTGTCAATGTATAGAATGCCTGGTGGGTTTAGGTTAAGCATCCTATACAATGTCTAGGAATTTCGTAGAATTACATGTGAGATTTTTTTTTTTACCCATTAAGTCAAAAATAACTGGGTCACTATAAAAGTACTCTAATGTCTACAGTATAATAAACAACTTTGCAATAGACTTTGATTAAAAAAAATGAAATGTTTTTCTTCTTGTAACATTCCATGTTATGCCGTTTATCAGAACATTTTCTCTGCCGCAGCATATTTGCTTGTACAATAATCACATATACAGCCCCTTGCAAAAGTATTCACCCCCTTGATATTTTTAGTGTTTTGTTGCCTCAAAACCTGGAATTAACATGGATTTTTTGAGGATTTGCTTTATTTAATTTACAGAACATGCCCACAACTTTGAAGATTTTTTTTTTCTTATTGTGAAGAAAACAACAAATAGGACAAAATGACAGAAAAAGTAATTACCCCCCCTAGTCAAGTCAATATTTTGTAGAGCCACCTTTTGCGGCAATCACAGCTCCAAGTCACTTTGGATAAGTCTCTATGAGCTTGCCACCTCTTACCACTGGGATTTGTGCTGAATGGACATGTTTTCAATAGTTTTGTTATTATCTTAGCTTCATGATAAAGGCCACCAAAGATCAGAGTCAGAGTAGTTTACAAATTGATCCCTCAATGTGTTTAATGGTTCTATGCTGCTGATGGGCACTCTAAGAGAAAAGTTATATTTTGAAAGACAATTTTGTATGTTCAGAAACAAAAAATGCAGTTTAATAAGGGAAATACTATACTGTGAAGTATACATATTTTAGAAAATGAAGTGAGGGTCCAAAATCCATGTCTTCTATGGATATAGGAGGGTATATCAAATATTTTAATATAATGGTATTTAGAAGGGTATAGAAAGGCAGTATATAGTTCAGGAGACACAGAGAGAGCAATCCTTATTTTAAAGATATGGGTTTTTCATGATATAGTAGACTCTCAGTTAACCAGAACTCCGAAGCAACCAGAAAAAAAATGAATACTGTACTTTAAATAAAAATGTAATTTTACAGGGCTCAACAAATGCGAGGAGCCAAGCTGCCATGCCACAGAATGCTTACAGGCACCTAGATTGCATCCGCTGTACGTCTCTGTGATTCAGTTTTACCTGGAAGCAGAGAGGCATGAGTGACTGAGCCAGTGCAGTGTTGGCGTTACATTCCCCGGGTTTAGCATCGCACCCTCCAGCTGAACGTACCTGTGTCTAAGTGAGGAGTGAAAGCTGCTGCTGCTAGAACAGACCTCACTGACAAATATACTTAGCAGAGCATCCTATGTGCATCCAATCTAGGCCTCTTTTAAGAGTGACTCTCAAGCAACCAGAAACTACATTTATCCGGCATCTACCAATCCCCAAGGGTGCCGGATAGCTGAGAGTCTACTGTACATAGATAGTAAAAATAATATGCATTGGAGATCCGGAGCAAAGCTAGCAGAGCTTATTGAGACCCAATTCTTCTAGGTCCTCTTACTATTGAGTAGTCATCTAATAGAGTTTAATCTGTTAATTTAGTAACTATCATTAAAAGCAGTCATTAAAATATACATTCAGTGCATCTGCACAGGAGAATAAATTGAAGAGATATTTATAGACCAAAAAACATTATGCAAGTGCTTAACACTAATGTTACATTGTAACCAAGTAAAAAAAGTAAAGGACAACTTTATTCAACAATCATAATAAAAAGGGTGCTATTAGAAGTCCTGGAGTCAAAATGCCCTATGCCCTCAAATGGGTCCTCTTACCTGGAAGGCTTACCAGATGTAAAAAAAAAAAATAAACTAGCTCATAGCCCAGACACAAAGGTAACTAGTAACTTGCCTGTCATAAATTACGGTATCATATGTTATGTTCAATTGTCTGTTCTTTATCTCTCTTTGCTGACTCTCTCTCTTTGTGCCCTCTACCTCTCTCTGTATGCCCTCTGTCTCTGCACTGTCTCTCTCTATGCGCCAACTCTCTCTCTCTTTGTGCGCCCTCTCTCTCTCTCTGCCTCTCTCTGCGTGCCCTCTCTCTCTGTGCACCCTCTCGATCTCTGTGCTCTCTCTCTGTGAGCCCTCTTTCTCCGTGCCCTCTCTCTCTGGGCACCCTCTCTTTATGTGTGTTCTCTCTCACCCTCTCTCTGTGAGCCCTCTCTCTGTGCCCTCTCTCTCTGTGCACCCTCTCTTTGTGTCTGTGCTCTCTCTAATGGTGCCCTCTCTTTGCTCACTGTGTGCTTGCTCTTTCCCTCCATCCCTCCCTCTCTCTGTGCCCTTTCTATGTGCCCTCTCTCTCTGTGCACCCTCTCTTTGTGTGTGTGTGCTCTCTCTCTCTGTGTGCCCTCTGTCTCTCATGGTGCCCTCTCTTCTCTCTGTGTGCTCTCTCTCTCTCCCTCCCACTCCCTCTCCTCTCTCTGTCACACTCCCTTTCTCTCTCTCTCTCCCTCTCTTTCTGCACCTTCCAGGTCGGAGGACCCCTTGAGGACATAGGGCATTGTGTTCTTTGGACATCTATACATGTGTACTGTTATTTTTACCATTTTTTATTTTTACTGTTGGTGTGTAATAGTTAATATTGGTAAAAGAGGGTGCAGAGAGAGAGAGAAAGAGTGTGCAGAGAGAGAGAGAGTAGGGGGGGGGGGCACACAGAGAGAGGGAGAGAGGGGCATAGAGAGAGAGAGACAGTGCAGAGAGAGAGAGGTCACACAGAGAGAGAGAGGGCACACAGAAAGGGCACACAGAAAGAGGGAGAGGATGTACAGAGAGAGTTTACAAAGAAAGACAGCACAGTTACATAGTTACATGGGGCCTCATTCTATTAGCGGCCGCAGCCGTTGCAGGGCCGCAAGGACCGGCCGCAAGCTATTCGGCTATTCTATTCCCTTACGGCCGGGGATTCCGGCAGGCTTGCGGCCGGTGCCTTGCTATCTCTTGCGGCCGCTCGCGCCGGAGGAAAGCCTTTGATCTAAAACGGCTGCAAGAGTTTTGCAATTCAATTGCTCCGGGAACCCTCTCTGCAAGGCTAAAAGCGAGCCGCAGCTTACTTGCAGGAAAGAGGTCCCGCTAGCACCAATTAAGCACATAAAATAGCTCAAATAAAGCCATCCTGCACTTTGAGAAGACTATAAAGGGATTTTAGGTGTTAGAAAAAATAGCACATAATTATCCTGTACTCAAATCCGTAAAATATTTTATTTTTAATATCCGTAAAATATCCATGTAAAAAGTCCAGAGTGCTTGGAGCACCTCAGACACACCCACGCCGCAGCCGGAAAATAAACAGTTAATTTGAACTCGGGTTTGGGCTGATGTGCAAGCTTGAGAGTGGGTTACTTTTAATCCTCATGTCCCCCAATATGATCCCTAGCATTTACAGAGCTGTACAGTGCAGGCTTGAATTTATTTTTGCGTTTTTATATTTCACAGCTTACGGCCGGTTCCAAGATATGCGGCCGGCCGTAAGAGGAGATCCTTGCGGGGCCGTATAATAGAATCGCGAGTTAACAGAACCCCCGCAAGGAATCGCAGCCTTACGGACGATTTACGGCCGGTAATAGAATGAGGCCCATAGTTACATAGGGCCTCATTCTATTACCGGCCGTATCCCGAATCCGAATCCCCGGCCGTAAGGGAATTGAATAGCCGAATAGCCCGCAACGGCTGCGGCCGCTTATAGAATGAGGCCCCATAGTATCTAAGGTTGAAAAAAGACTTTCAGTCCATCAAGTTCAACCTTTTAAGATCTCCTCTGATCTGCAATACTATTAATTCATTAGTTGTTAATTAATTATTAATCAATTATTTAATGTTTTTTTATTTTTTATTATTATTATTATTAATTAGTCCAGAGGAAGGCAACAGTGAGAGACAATACAGACAATTGAACATAACATATGATACCATAATTTATGACAGGCAAGTTACCTTCTATTCTTGTGTCTAGGGCTATGAGCTAGTTTTGGGGTTTTAACATCTGTTAACCCTTCCAGGTAGGAGGAATCCTTTGAGGGCATAGGGCATTTTGACCCAAGTTTTTTTTTTTTTTAATAGCAGTGCTGTTTATTATGACTATTGAATACAGTTGTCCTTTACTTTCTTTACTTGGTTGCACAAGAGAATAACATGATAGAAACCTTTATTTATCAAGACTACCTCCTGGGCAAAGGGTCTACTACCTCGCTTTACACCTGATAAGGGCCAGAGAAAAACAGATCTACTCAGGTCATAAACACTAACATTGAAATATACGTTTAAGAAATTGGTAGTCATTTTATTGTAATCATTTTGTAAATAAACCACAGAATCCCATACTGTATGAGCACTCTCCAGACCGGACCCCAGGCTTGTTTTAGGAGGTCAATGAGACACAAGTATCCTAGTGTAATGAGTGCGCCTCTCTCTTTTTGTTACCAGATCGCCTTCTATAACGTGTGATTTGTAGCGTTCATTTTGCAAACGACATGTGACAGGTGCGCTGCAGCGCTTCCCTTGTGTTACAACAAACGATTGTCATGCAAATAAAAACATTGTTTAAAAAGTCCTTTGAAAGTATTTACATGAATAATGTATCGACTCAAATGGATCCGCTGCGTTATAGAGGGAGGGGCGAGCGTTGTAAGAACATTGCATATGGGAGGCAGGATATGAACCTAACAATTGCTGTACATTTTAAATGTTGAGTAAAGAAAAACACACTTAAAATATACCGCTCCCTGTAGCACAGAAGGAGCTGAATTTATTGCATCAATTAACATTTCAATAATTATTCTTCATAGGCATTCTATCGCTCAAAATCTTACAGCAATTTATTAGCTGCCCAGCTTAGACTGAAGATGTAAAGAAGGATTGAGATTTATTACATCACATACTGTACTTCTATAGATATTATTATTTCTGTACTTAATTCATAAATTCTGGATTTATGGTAACTGATCTGCACCATCATAAAGAGCAGTCAAAATCAAGTGGAAATTGTGTAATCATTTTATTTACATAGATCTTAGTAGATAGTGGCTGGACTGCAAAATGTATTGAGCCGATGGGGACATTTTCTAAGGTGCTAAATTACAAGCAACCTCCAAATGGCCTTTGCTGTAATAATAAAATTCACAATTTTCCCCCTGAAATTAGTCTTAATAAGCCAATATTTTTGGTTGCATTTGCATGTTCCTTGTGATGTTTGGTCCTGAATAGGAAGCTCCATATTGGATATGTATATGCTATACTATATAATACAGTGATATCTGCATCTATGAAAATGTTTTATTTATTTGTTTGTTCCATGTTCTGTTTGATGATGGAGGACACTATTGATGAATCCCATGTCCTGATGAAGTTCTATAATAATACCACACTCATTTTAAGGTCTACATGTGATATTGGGCAAAATATTTTATGGAATTAAACATACAAATCCAAGCTTTACCTAATTAACTATTGTATACAATTATACTGTAATGGGAACTGCTCCTATTTGTTATTCTGGTTTGCCACCATGAGAAAGCCTTTTATGTAGACATGGGGTGGGCAAGTCCTGTCCTGGAGGGCCCCCACACAGGCCTGTATTTAAGGATATCCATTCTGTGCACAGGTGAGTCAATCAGGATGATGGAAGAAGCGATTTACTCTGCTGTACACATCAGGGATATCCTCAAATCCTGGCCTATGTGGGGCTCTCCAGGACCGGACTTTCCCAACCCTGATGTAGACAAAGCTTTAGTTGGTAAGGTTGTAAGTACACTTTCCACTGAGGATGTGCTGTCAATAAAACTACATTGAAACCTTATCTGCATCTAAGATCCCCTCCCCTTCTATGGAAATGGCAGCATCTGCATGAATATAATTTCATGTAAAGGTTTGTTCTTTAAAAGAACATATTGTAAATATGGGACTTCACTGGTTAATTAACCACTACATTTGGATCAAGGCATTTCAGATGAATCCAGTAATTGTGGAGCTGATCCAAAATACAGCAATTCTGGGAAGAGATTATTAACATCATATATAAAGCCATAGGTATTAAAACTGATAGAGAGTAATTATGGCCTTTACTGTAGAAAGAAAACAAATACGGAAACAAGGCAAAGAAGTACTATCAAATATATTTATTGCCTCCAGGTTGCCAAGTACCAGATTTAGAAATAAGTAATAAATATGATAAACTTTGTACTCAACATGAAATATAAAACGCATTTTAGAGCTGGAGCAATATTTAAACACAAACATGCAGCAAAGGATGACATAGGAAATGTTCTGTCAAGAGGTCACAAACACTTCATCCTTTAGTATATCTAGCCCAAAGGAATGTGTCACTTGTTGGGCAGGGATTCCTTACTAAGGGCCTCATTCAAATGCGATTCGGACAACTGAATAGGGCTCTATATAAGCACATAGTATATTTTTTGTACAGAAGTTTTTAGTTAGTGAGGACCTTGCTTTAGGATAGAAGATCACTAACTAAAAACTTCTATAAAAAAATATGCTATGTGCTTATATAGAGCCCTATTCAATTGGCCGAATCACATTTGAATGAGGCCCATAGTGAGATAGATTCTCAGGAGTTGGAGAGATCATTTCACACTTTAGTGAATAGGCTCCATAGAATAGCATATGCATTGGATAAGTCTCACCTCAATAATAAGAGACCTCTCACTTAATTAAATCTGCACACAGAAAAAATAGTCTGTCTGCCACGTACCAAAGTAATGTTGTATGATGAAAACTGAAGTATAACCAGATTTAGTTTGGCAGCATGTCTATATAGCAAAGCAGTAATGGATGAGCGATAATAATAAACTAGCCAGTTGGCAAATTGCAGATCTAAAATTTAACAATGTTAATTAATATTTTCTCATTGTTCCCTTTCTTCCTGCACAGCTCTCCGATTCCCACAAGGTGGCACTGTCGTCCATCAGTTACATTGGCTGCTCCCTGTCCATTTTCTGCCTGGCAATTACATTGGTCACATTTGCTATATTGTCGTGAGTAATTTTTCACGTTTTATTATTTAATTTTTCTTTCTCTCCCCGCTGAGCAAATATTACTTTTAAAGACTATCTGAGATTTATGTGCATTCTTATTTCGGACCACCAGTTCACGTTATCTTTGGGATTCTCTCAATCATAAATGCCATTAATTCTTCCAAACCCTTTAATTAGATTTTCCCTATATATTTGTAACAGTCGGGTGGTTTTGCTCAAATTGCTTTAATTTCCTGATCGGAGGAGTTTTAAATTTGCTTTCAAGACGTGTTCTTGAGCTGCTCTTTTATTATTCAGCTGCTTTAGTGAGAGACACATACCATCCTACAAGTACCCTTTCCTGCTGAAAGAGCCTACGATGCATTGCAGAACAAAGATGTGAGAAAAGAGGCCATGTATTTTTTTGATCCAAAAAATGTTTTCTATATAATATTACATATTTGTTTAATCATTCAGTCATGACCAACTCTCTGTGACCCTATGGACTGCAGCACACCAGGCACATGTATTTTATATCTCTGGTTGTGCTTATCCATACGTTTTTCTTGACAAAGATACTGCAGTAGGTTGCCTGCTCCATCTCCAGTGGAGCGTGATTTGTCTGACCTCTCTTTCATGACTTGCCCTTCTTGAGTGACCTTACATGGTATAGCTCACAGCTTCACTGAAGTACAAAAGCTCATTCACCACGACAAGGTAGTGATCCAAAAGGGAAGTATGATATATACATCTGTTCTAATTCAGTATTGTGATTTTCATGATAATTAATAGAAGGCAAGATGGGAGAGATCAAAAAGTTGGTTATTAAAAAGTTCCCTGTCATGGTACGTCTGTAAGCTATTGACAGTGCATTGTTATTTGCAAAATAAAATAACTTTACTTTGAACAATGCATTTTCCCAGCATTGATTGAATTAAACCAATGCTTTAGGAACCACTGGATTAAATGCCCTTCCCACCTAGGCCAGGCTTCTATTATCATTTGCCTCTGAGTTCTCAATGGAATCCCAGGTCTATCAACTGTTGTAACAATTGAAAAGTGTTTTTTATCCCTCCAAGACAGGACGACAAGTATATGTGGATCAAAAAGAGCCGTCCCAGTATATACCTTATTCCTTGAGGTGATAGTCTTAGGAAGAGCACAGATGAATTTCAAGGACCCCCACTTTTTCAACCATGTGTAGCCATGTTTATCATGTTTAATATAGATAACATTAGAAGTCAGAACTTTGTATTCCCAGTAGTTACGTACGTATGTGAGAGCTGGACCATAAAGAAGTCTGAGGGCTGTAGAATTGATGCCTTTGAATTGTGGTGTCATTGAAAACTTCTTACAGTCCCTTGTACTACAAGAAGACCCAATAAATCAATACTACATGAAATCAAGACAAACAGTTCACTAGAAAGTATG
Organism: Discoglossus pictus; assembly: GCA_027410445.1. Taxonomy (NCBI): domain Eukaryota; kingdom Metazoa; phylum Chordata; class Amphibia; order Anura; family Alytidae; genus Discoglossus; species Discoglossus pictus. The sequence continues at coordinate 430,033,534 of CM050163.1, read as the reverse complement.
ATCATGAGGCTGAAGCTCAAATATTTTAGTCATATTATGAGATGATAGGATTCTCTAAGACTCCAATGATGGGCATGATTGAAGTCAAATGAACAAGGGGACAGCAGAGGCATGGATATGATAGATGAGATCACTGAAGCAATGAACATGAACTTAATTGAGCTGAGAGGGGCGGGGACTGACAGATGTACCTGGCGTGCTGCGGCCCATAGGGTCACAGGGAGTTGGACACAACTGAACGACTAAACAACAACAATATTAGAAAGGCATGTTTGCACATTATAAAATGTTGTTTTTTTTTAATGTAAAATGTCTTTAAACACCCTTTGAGCTAACCAGAAATAACTTGCTGTGCATAGTGAGTACTGTGTCTGTACATCTCATTGGCAGTCAAATATGACTCATATAGCTATATTCCTGCACATTGCCTGATAGACAGAAGCCCCCATGGTCAATTATATGTTCAAAGCAATTTTATTCCGCCGCAGAACATTTATTGAAAAAAACCCTGAACAAAACGGTAAGATATTATAAGACACAAGTTATAAAAAATGCCTTAAATACAGTCTCGGCAGCATTTCAGATATCAGTAAAAATGCTCTCTTAATATATGTGCATAACACACCAACTACAATGACACAATTACCATTCATAGACTGCCCCATATAATTCAATCCCAGTTAGACACTGAAGTCATGCAAAGCAAAATAGAATTGGTTTGGCCTTATTTTTATTCTGCCTGTTTCTTTCCATCCCACCACCTATAGCACTGTTGTTTAAAGAATATATAGTTTAAGGCTGATCAAAAAAACATATTTTCCAGTGCCTGAAACCTCTACTTCTCTCTACTGTAATAACAGCGCCATGTTCTTGGGCATAACATTGTACAAAGTAGACAATACATTAAAAGAGTTTATGACAAGCCACATATCACCATTAAACCTCCAATTTATATACAGTGATTTTTACTCGCTAGAATGAGACAGAAGGAGAATTGTTCTACTGAGACAGCTGAAGGAAGAGCTGAGATTTAATATTCCCCACGCAGGCAGATCTCAGTGAATCAGTACATTGTGCCGACTGATAAAATGCAAACCGTAGAGGCAAGAAAGACCTCCAGCATTTTAGATTAATCCATGGACATTTAGCACATTTAGCAGAAGGTTTTGACCCACTGGACGTTTGATAGTTCAGATGAATTGTTTATGATTGCCATCTGTGCCATGCAGAGCCCCATGCCAATATGAAATGGTTGCATTTGCTTTTTACTGGAGGCTGATGAACTGTTAATGCATAAAGAGGACAGTTCACCTTAGTGTTAAACAGCTCAGGGATATGCGCACAGAACAATGGCGGCCATTAGCTGACTGATATTTTATTACTATCCTCATCGCTTGAAGCAGAAATACCTTTAATGTATTACTTTAGTAGTCCAGGGATATTAGTTTTGTGGGGAGTTTGCTGAGTGGTAGTGTCATAAGTTTATATGCATTGGTATTGCTTGCCTCTGCAATGACCTTATGTAATTGAAGGATATTACTTTAAATGCTTACTCGTACTATGTAGGTAAGCATTTGGCCACATACACAGCCTAAGTGGGATTTACCCTAATCATTGCTTATGTATACCATCATATGGAAGGACATTATTCTAGAGCAATGTTTCCTACACGGTGCTCTGTGGAACATTGGGCACCATTTTGTATAGCACTATAAAGTTATCCCCAAATTATGTATCTCTGTCTAAAGCTTTGTGGTGTCCTTGACATGATTCTGTTGGTTATGAGCTCCTGGTTAGAGTTTTTATGTCCCCATCATTCAATTTGGGAACATTGGATGGAGCTTGCTTTGGCATTGGGAGAAGCAATGGCTTTTTAAGAGTTGTTTTTTGGAATCATGGGAACATGTCATAATTTTAGGGCCCCAAATAGGGTTTTATGACTGAATTAGTCTGAGAAACAATGTTTCCGAGTCAGGCACACCATACCAAACATATAGCCATATTGGAACTATTAAAGAACCACTGAGTTTTCATATATATTACAGTTACTTTTGGATGTTCTTAGAAAGTAAACAAATGAAACTGTTAATTATTAGCGATTATATTATATTTTGCTTTTCTGGAGGCTGACATTTTTTTTTTTTTTGTATGATGAAGTATAATAATATCAAAGTGCATTTTATTACAGGGTCACCATGCCAGCTGGAATTTATGGAAAACAAGTAAAGCAATTGAAACATACAGCAAAAAAATCCAAATAACAATTAATACATTATTGTTCTTTTTTTACTCTCTGTTTTTTTTCTGTTTTCTGGGTTCTTTAAAAGAGCATACTATAAAATGTTACTTCCATAGTTCTTTAATGCCATATAAATAGCATACGTGAATTCTCTCCTGTTTCCAGAAAGAAGCAATTTGCGGCCAATGAACAATTTACAGTCTTTCAAACCAATATGCAATAAAGATGAAACTATCAAATAGGAAAGGTGTACTGTGCAATAAAAAACATAGAGAAACATTATACTATAATGTTGACAGCACTGCTTACCATTGTGTTTATCATAATCCCACGGAGATAATTCAAAATAATTTGCCCCCCCCCCCCCCCAAAAAAAATATTTCAAAAATGCTCAGTGGTATATATCATATATTTAAATGTTTTTCTGTATCTTTTCTATTGATATGGTCAGTCTCTTTTGCATCTAGTTATATTCCTTTAAAATATTAAGAATGCCAGTCTGGACCAACTGACGTGTGACCGAGTTATTTCTTGTCTTCCCATAGCTCTGTGAGTACAATAAGGAATCAGCGCTATCATATTCACGCCAACCTCTCCTTTGCGATTCTGGTTGCACAGATCCTGCTCCTGATCAGCTTTCGCTTTGAGTCTGGGACGGTAAGCAGCTTGTTTTCTCATTTCTGTTTACATCAGGTCATAGCACATTATTGAAATGGAAACCCCATAGAACCTCTGATATATGTAACCTGTATGTGATGCTTGCTTTAAGTAATGGAAAAGGCCTTTGCAATATAAATTCAATTTTCTGAACAAAAATGTAATTCTTGATAAGAAAGTTATTTCAGCCCCATACCAGTGGGTGGTATCACTGTTTTTAATCTCAATTCACGGTTAGTTCAATTATTTTAATATTAATTCAAGACACTGTCAAATAAAATCTCATACTCACTTCATCAGCTACTTTACAGTTTGTTTAATCTGGCCTTAATGTCAAATGAACACTTGCAGTGATTGTCCCAAAAGTGACATTTTAAAACAACAAAGACATAAAAAAATGTGCATTATTATAAAATCTGCTTTTTTAAGTATAATTAGAGTTTTTCAAAAGCTTTCTTGGCACAAAACAGGAAAAATTATGAACTTGGAGGTTGCAAGGCTAAATAAGCCAAAATAAATGTTTGTTGCACAAACCAATTGTATATGCAGTCAGCTGGCCAAATGTAGCATAACTAAATATCCAAGGAGATTGAATAAAACCCTTTACAGAGGTGCAGCCAACATTTGTATGTTGTAATGTCCTGAGCCTGCCAAACCTTGGAGGCAATAAGCTTCATTTACCAAGTGCTCTATTGAGTGAGCCCCAGAGGATTGCATTGATGGCTGATACCAGTGGGCGTTCCTGCTCGCTTAAGCTCGGGGCGAAAATATATATTATCTTGCTTTATCCAAAAATGTGACATTATATGAAATTATGTATTCAAAGCCAACATATTTCACTAAGGAATACCAATGTAGGAAATGTTAATGCACACACAGAGAAACTCAATATGTCGGAATAAATGCAGCAATACATTAGTCTCATGAGCAAAAGTAGGTGAGAGTAATTTGGAAAAAGCACACACACAATAAATTTGATAATGTATCATGTATGTATATATAGACATTTTCTGCCACATTGCCAATACCTTTCATCATCACCTCATTCTTTATTTACTTTTAAGTTAACTATTACGGCCTCTATTCATAAACACCTTCGTACAAGTTATGAAAATGCCAGTTTGCACCAATAGTCACTGAGTGATCTAGGATCATTCCTGACACCAAACCTTATTTGATATCATTTTCAAGGAGGAAGTTCAGTGTACAAATTTAAGAAAAAGGATGTCAACATTAATCAGAAAAATGCTCTTTATTAGTTTCCATTTTCCTACACACTCCTCTATTTCCCATTGGTTCCATATTTTCTCTTTCTTCCATATACACATTTTTTCTTCTCTATATGCTCTGTCTTTCCACTTTCTGCACCAATGTACTCATTTCCTACCCAGCACCGCTCTTCTTTCTATTACGGCCTCATCTCTAATCTCTTTCTCCCTTCCCCTACTCCCATCTCTTACCTTTTCTTAAAATAACCCTGCAGCTCTACCCATTTTAATGGTCTAAATGTATCTGCTCTTTTCACTATTACTCCCCCTCTATACATTCTCTAGTACTTTCTCTATGCCCATTTCTCACTTCTTCAGAAAGAAAAGCATTTTTCAAAACTGGCCTCTGGCAACAAAAAGTGTTATTGTGTAGTGTGTTGCCTATGTATCTGACCTAGATGGTTTGACAATACATGGTTGTATCTGTCAAATATACTTAGTGATCTCTTATCTGCTTAGACACACAAATGTATGTATTCCATTAAAAGTATTTATCAGTAATTCCTAAATATCCAATTGTTGTCCATTTAATAATGCGGGAAGCTGTTTTATTTTCTCACAGGAGATACATTAGAACCTCAGATAAATATACCCCATAGACATGTGCATTAATAAGCAGATTAATCCTGTTACGTGAAGGCTTTATCTGTTTATTCTTATCACAGCCTTTGCTCTTCATTACCATTCCAGCGGAATTTATTCTGTTAAGCTTTACGATCCAACAATGGAATAATCAAAGCACGTAGCCCAAAAATACTAAATGTGTTTACAATATAGACTCAGCAACTAGCCATAACAACCTCCTGTCTGTGTAATTCATACAAGTTGGCTAGTCATTTGTATCGATAATATCAGTGTGATAATGTGTTAGCCCGAAAAAATATGTACTGTCGGAAAGTACAATTACCTAGATATGCAGAAGGGGATGTGAATTAGGAACAATGGAAAATTGCCAATATGACTCACTTGCATAATATTATTTTAATCAAACCCATCTATTCTAACTATGGATTTTATGCTTTTATTCCAAGGTATTTTTCTACGGAAATTGAGTTAATTTCTGAATATGACTTTATATTGTGACTATTGAATACACTTATTGTATATTTTTACTTGTTTTACAAACTTAGTTTTATTGTATTATCCAGCTATGTTCAACTGTTGGCTTGAGTCTATCTTTAAGTCCTTGTTTGTGCCTCTTATTTAACTTTTATTACATTAACATTTCCTATATGTCGAGAGTAATATGAGCAACCTGATATCTCGTCTTGGTGTAATAAAATTAGGTAGAGTGCCATTTGAAAACTAGCAGAAACAAAGACTAGCATTGAGCAGAAAGCTCAGACCAAAGAGAAACTGGACAAGTTAAGTTTCAAAGCTATTTATTATAACAGTAATAATAATTTGCTCTCACGCATATAAAGGACAGATTTTCAACGTTACAAAAATGTTTTTGTTTATTTGAAAACACTGCAGGGTATCACAAAAATATTAATTTAACCCCTGTACAAACTGCTTTTGAAACAAAGTCAGTACCTTCATCTTATTAACTTTGAAGTGACACAATTCTTTAGGTGTTCTGTGTATCTTTAATTATCAGAATGTCTTTTGATACTGTTGATCTAAAGCAATAGTATGGAGGAATCAAAAACAATAAAGCATGTCTCTCAATTCTTACAGCCCTATTATATTCCCTCAACATGTAAAACCATAGCCCATAATGTAGTCCACAAGACTTGCGGCTATTAAATTGGCCCCGTTCACGAACTGCGGGTTAAGGGCGAAAAAAGGCTACGGGACATGGAAATTTGAACTCCGTGGCTGCAAATCCTTTGTTCTCTCAAGCCCGTAACTGCTGCATTCCAATTTTGCTATTAAATTGCAACACATTTACAAAGACACCATGGCGTTCAAGCCCATAACCCGCAAATGGAGGCAAAAACTTTACGAGCTCCAAATAGGACCTGCAAAGGGTTTACAGACAACTTGTAAACACTGTAAAAGACAATAGAAACACACCAGTGGACATTAGAATATGGGGAAAGCATGGAAAGGCATTACAGTTACTTGCACAAAAATCCCCCAATAAAAAATATGCATTTAATTATTATTTTTTTTTATCATATGTTGGAATGGTCATACATATGCCAATGTGAAAAGCCATGCTGCAACATGCAGAAAGCAATTAAAGACACACTACTTGATTAAATAGCAACACAAAACATGACACTCATGCCATATTAACCCTTTCTCACTCACAAAGGCTCTAATGTGGATCCTGAAATATAAATATAATTGCATATACATCTCACTCATCACATCTACATTTGGGAAAACAAATAGTGGCCATTTTTCACCACCACATCACATATATAAAGTACCCAGGAAATATTTTAATATTTGTTATTCAGTCCTTGAGTCGTTTCTGACTCTCTGTGACCCTATGGACTGCAGCACATTTAGCTAGGTCTCTGCCTGTGCTGTTATAAAAAAGGTTTGCATGCCAAAGATACTGGAGTGGAATGCCAGTTCCTTCTCTAGTGGACTGTGATTTGTTTGACCTCTCTGCTATCACCTGCCCACCTACACTGGCCCTACATGGTATAGCTCACAGCTACATTCAGGTACATAAGCCCCTTCACCACCCCACTTAGCAATCCACACTAATGTAAATTGATGAATAGCAGAACATAATGGGAGGTCACAAAATGGGAATGGCTATACATCTTGGCACATGACCACCAGCAATGGCGTGGGACCTTCTAGGATGGGCATAGCAGAGATTACCCCTGATGTTGATCCACATGCCTCTGCACAGCCTCCATGTGTTTTGCGGACCCTCCTGATGGGTTAGAGTCGATTAGTGTGGTGTATGTTCCCCTGGTCCCCTTCTGCATTGCTAAGTGGTGGTGGTGAAGGGGCTTGTGAACTGAAATGAAGCTGTGAGCTATACAATGTTGGGTCACTCAAGGTGGGCAGGCCATAGCAGAGAGGTCAGATAAATCACAGCCCACTAGAGAAGGAACTGGCAACCCACTCCAGTATCACCTGTCATATTCCTTTTAGGCCCTCAGGGGAATGTTAATACTCTACATTGTCACTAATTGGACTTTGCATGTGTATTAACCCTTTATTATTATATATGATATAGAGTATTATATGATATCTAATGCTATTATGACTATTATTATTTTTATATGTATTGATCTATTGCATGGTAACTAGGGCTTATTAGTTTACATATATAGGAATGTGATACAAATGTGATGTATGTGGATGTCCCATAACCCCAACCATTGAAAACACACTGACACGATTAGAACAGTATAACAAAGCTTTATTTCAGACACAGAGCACAATCAGAATTTTACAAGACTGTGAATTAATATCATGGGTGTGGTGTGGGTGGATCCTGAGAGAGCAAGAGGCTTGTGGGAAAAAGGGGAAACCTAAAGGGGGTAATGTCATAGTCTAGAATAAACATGATGCACAGCACCTACCAGGATCACATTGTGGTCACTACACCACTGAAACCGTAATCTGATGAAGAAAAGAATCATCAGAAATCACTCCATGTAATTGAAGAAAGCATTAATGTGCATAGCACTTACAACTTGTCTAGATCTGCTCAATGAAACAGATGTTTCAATCTCTGGACTGTGTAATCCAATCCAGTTTCACACATAAAGTGTGCTGACAAAAACTAAATAAAAAAAAGGTGGAAGAGAATAAAAAAAAACTAATCAACATGCATGTATAGTACTGTGCTGAATACTGTACCAATATACCAACTCACCTGATTCCCATCTGCAAGCATTACTATTTGCTATGTATCTGGATAATCAGAAATATGGAAAAATACCCATTAATATGGAGAGGACACAAAGGTCAGCAGCCAGATTCACTGTTACTTCCATCAGACCAAAGTTTTTTTTCTCAGACCGATATTGAGGTCAGGATCACAAGCTTCCCAAGTACATATATCTATGCTGGCTGTCATTTACATGCCATTGTGAGACTTTGCAAGTCCACTGCCATATCAGTATTAGTCTACATTCAAGCCAACGATAGGGGTTGAAACCCTGTGAGGTGGCCGGATGTCCCGATGGTAACCCCACCACCCATATTACATCCTCCTTCTCTGAGCCAAGGCCCTCATATCCTCTTCCTTCCTCCTCCCCCTACGCCTCTTCCTTCCTCCTCATCCCTTGGTGTTGTGCCTACCACAGTAACTTCAGCCGCTACCTTCTTCCAAGCCTGAGCCCTAGGCCCTGGCTTAACTTCCCTCCCCTGTGCAAGAATTACAGGTCGGCCACGGATAGCACAGCGGAGGACCACATTATTCCTGTGCGAGTAATTGTGTGCCCTGATCTTGCGCTTAGCCTCTTGCCCTCTCGACTGTGGACGGGGACCCTTTTCTCCCTGACCTGTCCCTTCCCCAAACTATCACCCCCCTGGGATCAAGCCCCTTCCCCTCTGTCCCTCTCCTATGTGTGCCTGATGTTCTGGCCTCTCTGCCACCACCCACCTCCTCCTCTGCACTTCAATCCTCCTCCTTCTCTCCCTCCTCTCCCTCCTCCACCTCGTCTCCGTCCTCCACCTCGTCTCCCTCCTCCACCTCCCCTCCCTCCACCACCTCACCTCTTTCTCCCCACCTCTACTCCCCATGGCCACCTCTCTCTCCTCCTCACCTCTCATCTTCTCGTCCACCCACCTCTTCACTCCTCTCCTCTCCCTCCATATTATCCCAAAAGTAAAATAAGGATAAATAAAAAGAAGTGTAAGTGTATATGTCTGATGGAATAACTGTTGGGGATGGGATGGGGGTGCGTGGAGTGACCTAACTCTGTATGTCTCTATGTGTGTTCTTTAAATGATGTGTATTACAAATATGTGTAATCTATAAATATGTGTAAGCAAGTATTAAGTGTAAAATCGTATGAAATAGAATATAAATGGATAAAACCGCAAACCACCTCTCTCAAAACTTTCCTATTCTCTCTCAAATTGAACCTGACCACCGACTCCGGGACATGCGTGCTACTTTGAAAGAGAATACAACGCAGTCAACGCATGGGCGGGTGGAACGCAACTTTATTATCTCTCTCTGTCAATCATCTTCAGCTAGACTGCTTTTTATTGGCTGAGAGGCCTGTGTAGCACTACCTTATACCGCAATTGTTTATTGACGGACGATCGCGGCTCGTCTGGCCCCTTTACAGCTTGTGTGCGTGGAAAGGATTTACGATCTTGCATCTCAAGGCCGTAACTTGCGCCATGGTCTAATTTAATAGCTCTGTAACACAGATGAATTTCAAGCCCGTAGGCTTTGCAGGTTTCTCGCTGCTGCTACGGGCTTCGAATTTAATAGGGCTGTTAGTGTAGCAGAAAATGTCATCCCTTGTGATCTGTCACTGTCTCCTTATATTAGACCTTTATTATTGAAAAGAGTAGAGCTCTTCTGCCTTGCGAGGTAGAGACACATCACAGCTTATTGGGAAGGTGTCATAATATGATCTCTGTGATATTTGTAGAAACACAACTACAGGTATGTTCTGTAGGTTTCAATTTCCATTGGCATATTGAGAAAATGGCACTTTATTTTCCACATATAAGAGATGAACTGTATCAGTTTTACAAATGATACAGTATACTGATTGCTACTGTGCTATAGGCTAATATCAGTAGTTATGGTGTGTTCAAGCTAGTAAACACCATGTTATATTTCTGACTCTTATTATGCTTAATAGTAGTATCCAATGGAATATATTGGCCTGGAGTCACTTAAGGGATAAATAAAGTTTGACTTGAGTCACTAAAATGTATTCATTATCTTGAGGTTTGTGAAGGAAAGAGATCCTTTGGTTATAGAGGTGCCTACTAAATGATATTAGAGCAATATTAGTTTTTATTCAAAACATGGGTATGAAAGCTGTTTAATGAAGCTCACTATCACTTCACTGTCTAGTAAATACACCAAGTTGGTTTTATTTTACCACAACATGTCACACGTTGTCCATTAGGAGATGTGGGCCACTGACACCGAAATTGGAACTGTTTTTGATCTTCAGATGCATGATCAGCTATTTTGGTGCAAAAAAACCTAACTATATATTCATAACACATAGAAATTTGTGTGCAATTGGCATTCAGGGATTTTATGGCCTTTTAAATATAATAGGTTAATGCAGTGCGATCTGGGTATTAATTTGCGTTTAACACTTGTTAATCAGCTTCATTAGAAAAGAACTGCTGAAAAGGCCAGTGCAGTTGTTGGGATGCTATGTAGTAACATTTTCCCTGAAAAGAAAAAGGTTTCTTTATCTGTTCCCAATATTATACTCCTATACTCCCTGTAATCAACTTTTCTCTCTTTTTTGTCTCTCTCTGTCTTTTCTCTCTTTGTTTTTATTGGTATTTCAGATGGATATTTTTTATTTCAGGATCATCGTGAACATGTTCTTTTGAAGTGTTCCCTACAGGGGATTACATGTCTGTTTACTCACTCCTGGAATAAGTGTGAATCATAGCTACTGGTAGCCTAATACACCTGCAATAGTATAGCACACTTAAAGGGCCACTGTAGTACAAACATTTCTATCATGCATTTAAAAGATCACATTTTAAATGTTATAAAAAGTTCTGCATAAGAATTGATTTTAAGTGTAGAAAGAAATACATTAAATATAGACATGTGGGGTTGTTGTCTTCTCTGTCCTGATATTTTACAGGAAACAAAAGGGCGGTGAGCCTCAAAGATGTCTGAACTGCAAGATATTATTCCTTTGTTCCACTGATTTAAATATAAATCAGATAGGATGACACGATTAACAGGGTCTTCATAAGTCCTTCTTTACACTTCCTCTTCATATACTAATAAGACAAAAGTGGGGGCAAAAATATTGTTCTTCCTTCTTTTTCATTGTTCTTGTGTTCATTTTCTTCAGTTACTAAAATTAATTTTCCATCAGGTAAAACGATTACAAATGTTTAATATTTCCTTATACAAATAATTTGAGTTGAATAAAAGTACAGAATATTGAGAACCCATATAAAACAGTAGGGCCTCCATTCAGTTGCAAGCCAGTAATTACCTTCATATGTCACATGTCTGCGGGTTAGGAATTTGTTACAATTCCAGCTTTATTCAATTGACTCAAGCCCGCAATTACAGGGCTAAAGTCTAACAGCCTTATTCAATTGTGATTCAGCCAATTGAAAAGGGCTCTATATAAACACAGAGCATAATTTTTTACAGAAGTTTTTAGCAGGTGAATACCTTGCTTTTGGATAGAAGTTCACTAACTAAAAACTTCTGTAAAAAAATATGCTCTGTGCTTATATAGAGCCCTATTGATTTTGAGCCTGTAACTCGCAAATGGATTGCGAGTAGCAAAATGTAGCCAATTGAATATCAGTAACTTTTATGGGCTACATTGAGGGCTACAGTAATTACAATTTGCTCAATTGAATGGGGGGGGGGGGGGCTATATGTTTTATGGAAAACTGTATTCTACCATTTTAACTTTAACACAGTTCATCCCAAGTATATATTTCATATTAAGGATGATTTATTTCACAGAGTAATTTATCATGATCCATTAATATGTCCTTTGAGTTTATAAACAGCTTACTTCTGCCACTGGAACGCTATAACAATGCAAAACAGCATTCACATGAAAGAAGCAAAGTGCGTTAAATAGTTATATCAACAGAACCCCATACATGTGCAAATTGCAACCGAATGCACAAGGCAGCTTGTACAAATAACATTCTTCTATCAATGCTAATGTACAAATATCTCTGCGCCGCCAATTTTGTACATAATAAACCACAGCAATTTACTTCCAAATAGAAGAGCTGAGCATTAAAATGAGAGCTAGATCTAGTTGTCATGCTGTATTATCAAATACTAAATATAGCAGCCCATTGCACCAAAGAGTACCAATTATATCCCCTAAAATTTGTTGCATCCCAGCTATTTTAGTATTAACCATTTTTATGCTGGAAGGGCCAACAATAACACTTAATTACTGTTCTTCCTAATAAACATATTAGAGTGTATATTTGTACCTGGTAGGCTTCATATAAAACCATGCATTGATTCATTGTATTTTTCCCTGCAGCTGCCCTGCAAGGTCGTAGCAGTTTTGCTGCATTTCTTCTTCCTTAGTGCATTTGCCTGGATGCTGGTGGAAGGACTGCACCTGTACAGCATGGTGATCAAGGTGTTTGGCTCAGAAGAGAGCAAGCACCTGTATTACTATGGAATTGGATGGGGTACGTGTGATTTATCACTCTATTCTGGTTGCTTTATCTGTTCACAAATATACCGTATTGGTCCGAATATAAGCCGCACCTTTTTTCCCATTTTTGAGCTTGCGAGTTACGGGTGCGGCTTATATTCGCGATCGTCAAAAAATCATTGCCGATTTGCGAACTTTGCTTGTAACGGGTACGACTTTTATTCGCGCATGCAAAATTACTGCTGATTTGCGCGATTGCGAGTTAAGGGTGCCGATTTTCGTGCTTTAGACTGCGGTATTGAATATCGATTTACGGTTTTAGTGATTCTAACATCCTGTTAAGCCTGTAACCTGCAAAAAAAGCCTATTTCTTGCAATGGCTGATCACTTTGAGAGTCTTTTTCTCTCCAATTTTACGGGTGCAGCATATATTTGAGTACTATCTTTTTTCTATTTTTTCCCCTTGCACTTTACGGGTGCGGCTTATATGCGGGTGCGGCTTATATTTGGACCAATACGGTACTAAATCATTTTCAGTGTATAAGATGGACATAAACATATATTTATTCAGGTAAAATTGTAATCTATCAAAGATAATACTCAAACATTAGGACAAGAGCATTGACTAAGGGCCTCATTCAAATGCGATTTGGCCAATTGAATAGGGCTCTATATAAGCACAGAATTTTTAGTTAGTGAAGACCTTGCTTTTGGATAGAAGTTCACTAACTAAAAACTTGTTTAAAAAAATATGCTATGTGCTTATATAGAGCCCTGCTCAATTGGCCAAATCACAATTGAATGAGGCCCTAAATTAGGAGTGTGCAAGTGATGGCTCTAGAGACGAATGTGGCTCAGTACAGAGTATTGCATGGCTTTTTTCTCGGGTTGCTTTTATTTTTTCAATGTGTTGAATCATACTGTTTCATTACGACAGACTTTTTAAAGTAATAATAGTCATGTTTCATAAATATTTGCATATATTGGACTTCTGTCCTTTATATAAAAACAGTTTTTGACTAGAAAAAGAAGCACCTTGATTAGATGGAGCTTGGCTTCCATAGGAACTGCCGCATGGCTGACTTAAACTACAGAATTTAAGTAGCTGTTACATGACTATTACATGACACATAAGAATTTGCTGATCTGTCGCTAAGGGAAATAACTTATGAGACTTGCAAGGGTTCCTATGAGATCAGTTAAGCAGATGCAAGAGTGAAGTTGCGAGTCCAGAAACACGGTAATTTCCATAGCAACCATGTTAAAGTTAAAAAACATCAGTAAATATTGCAACATAGCAATACGTTTCCCACTCAAACATTGACACGTTAATGACAATTGCAGTTTAGACACATCATATTATGTATTAAGTGCTTTTGTGCTCCCCGGGATTGCTGAATTGTAAGGCAATACACTTAATGTATAAAGAGCAGAGGTAATGCTCAGTGAAATAAAAAGGTATGTTCTATTATATGCTAATTTTATTAAATTGTAATCTGAGGTAAAAGTACAGAAATGAGGCAGATAAGATTGAGCTTTGAAATCCTCAATGAGTATTTACTGACAATAGTATGTATTGATTATAATGCATTTTATCTGGAAAATGCACAAAAGCAGAAAAATATATTTTTTTCTTAGGTATTGCAGATTATTTTCTATTTCACGAACAGGCAAGGTCATTCCTGTGATGCTGAACACAGGTTAGGTATTCAGGATTTCCATGTTTTAAATAAGGTGAATAAAACTGTGACTTGTGCACATTCATGGAAATCCTGGAATACCACTCAACAGTTAGAGCAACTGGAATCCAGCAAATTTCATGTTAGTCACAGTCTGCACATATCTTATAGAAAAATCTTGTTTTCATTCTCTCTCTCCTGTCTCTCTCTCTCCTTCCTTTACCTCTCTCTCCTCTCTCCTCCCGCTCTCTCCTCCCTTTCCCTCTCTCTGCTCCCTCTATCTCTCTCTCTATCTCTCTCTCCTCTCTTTCTCTTCTCCCTCTCTCTCTCCTCTATCTTCTCTCCTCTCTCTCCCTCTCTTTCTCTCTCTCACCCCCTCTATCTCCTCTCTATCTCTCTCTCTTCCTCTCTTTCTCTCCCCCTCTATCTCTCTCTCCCTCCTCTCTTTCTCTCTCTCCCTCTCTTTCTCTCTCTCCCTCCTCTCTTTCTCTCTCTCCCTCTCTATCTCGCTCTCTCCTCTCTCTCTCCCTCACTTTCTCTCTCTCTCACCCTCTTTCTCCCTCTCTCTCACCCTCTTTCTCCCTCTCTCTCTCCCTCGCTTTCTCTCTCCCCCCTCTCTCTCTCTCCCTTTCTCTCTCTCTCACCCCTCTCTCTCTCTCCTCTCTCTAAATATGTATATATATATACACAAATGTATGTATTGGCCTAGAACAGTGGTGAGAAACATGAGTGCCATGAGTACTTCATCTGGGAGCCCTGAAAGGATAATCAAATAAGAAGCATGTGAGCAACATAGCTAAGGGAAATATTGAACATAAAGAAATAGAAAGTTACCATTAGAAAGAGAGGGAGCATATGCAAATCTGCAATATAAAATACTTTTTTTAATGTTTAATATGTTATATCGATCCCGGCAATCAGTGTATTAATACATATAATAGAACTCGCATGGACTAGAATATTATATTTACTGATTTATTAATATTGCATTATTTCTGGAATGTGGGTCTGATCGTAACTCGTAATTGAAATCCGTAAGGGTTTGAAATCTAACCTTGTTTTTTCTGCGACGTAATGATGATTATCTATTTTACCATTGGCTCTGTCTAAACATGTAACTATGGGTTTGACTAATTGATCATGTTCACGGCCGCACATGCAATGTGCGCAAGAATGATTTACGGGTTGGTCACGGCATAGTTGAATGTAATAGCTCTGTAACTACGCAGAATTTCAACCCTACAGGCTTTGCAGGTGTACCATTATCGATACGGGCTTGGAATTTAATAAGGCCCATAGTGTTGCAATATCACTTAAAAAACCACAGTGAACATTTGTTCTATACTGTTTTTTAATAACTAAATGTGAAAATGGGTAAAAAAATTTTAGAAAGCAAAAAAAATTAAAACTTTATAATTTTATACATAAGTATTCTTTACTGCATGGCTGCATTTTGCTTTCTTCACTGCTGCCTGTTACCTTCTCAGGGCCTTGTAAGGTAATACTAAGAAACTTAAATTTCTGTTGCTGAGAGCTCTGGCAGATACAACTGGCACATTACAAATGTGTGTACAGACACTTCCTGTGTATTTAAAGTATCCTCTGACCTAAAGCACATCAGTATAATTGTATATAACAGATAAAAACAATTAAAGGGTCTGTTTTTTTTACATTTTAAAAAGTTGCATATTTTTAAGTGTAGTTCCTCAAAATAGTAAAACTGAAAAATATGAGAACAGTGGTCCTTTAATGCTAGGTTTTCCTATAGGTTTGGTTTCAGCAGGCCTGGATCTACCATTTTGGAGCCCCTGGGCAGTAAAGTGGAGGAGTCCCTGCGAGTGTGTATGCAAAGTATGCACGCGCATATTTTTCCCTTTTCTGTGCGTGTATATCGCTCTCTTGCTGTGTGAGCAAATCATATTCCCATAACAGCTATTTCTACAACATAGCTACACACGCAGACCTATTACTTGTTTATTAAATGCATATTATGGTGGGCCATATTATTTTTCTATGGGAGGACAGCAAGCACATGTTACACAACCACATATCATTATCACTTGTATCACATATAAAAACTGAGTAAATATATATATATATATATATATATATATATATATTGTGACAAGGATGACCGTACAAGACTGTTTATCAGTAGTATTTCTGACACTTTTCGTCACAATCATAGGAGGCTTTCAATGCATTTTTCAAATTTTACTACAAATAGTTGCCAGTTTACCAACGTAATTCAAAACAAAAATAATGGAAAAAAAACCTTCTGTAGCTCTGTATGAGCACTAGCTTTACTGGTGTTAGTTCCCTCACTAACAAACTGTCATTCGGCTAAGTCTGAATGGATCCAAAAACTTACAACCAAAAGTCCAAATAATACAAAGTCATTGGCCTGTATTTCTTCATACATCCAGTGCTTCAGATCACTCTGTCTCTTTCTCTGCTTCAGCTCCTTGGCAGTCCCAACAGCTCCAATATAGCAGTCCACATTTTCTATCTGTGTCTGTACTGTTTGCTGCTCTGCTCAAGAAAAACTGTTTACAATTCCTCTGCTCCCAAAATCTCTCCTTTTGGTTCTGCAGTTCCACACAGGCAACTGTCTCTATTTCATAAGGTTCCACAAATGCAGTTGCATGTCACTCCTCCACTCACATAGACTCTCTTCAAGTGGCAGACTCCATTGCTGCCTTAAACTCAATGTGCTGGCCTGCCAGGCCTGATTGGGAACCCCACCCATCTCTACTTTCCAGGCTTTTAACTGCTGCTTAACCTGGGCTAATTAAGTCTCTCACAGTAGTTTAATTCCGTCACTCCTGTATAGAACTCTTCAAGGCTCTGTACCTTGCACCATCCTCTGAGGTCAACCGGTCACAATATATATATATATATATATATATATATATATATATATATATATTCATATACACAGTAAATAGTGTGCAAGAAGCTGGCATTACCTCGCTGCTTTTCTGTTTGACCTAATGAGGCTTTCGTAGATCAGTGTCAGGAGGCGGCTCTATGTCTGCAGTGTGAACTCCGGAGCATGCTGACAAGCATGCAACACTGCTACTGCCTCAAGACTATCACCAAGGGGAAACAATATTTAAAGACAAATGTCTAATACAAATAAAACATGTTTTTCTTTACAAATATTTGTGTTGAACTCAAAATGAGGCGCTCCTCGCTGTGGAGCATATGTAGGCATCTGCCTATGACGCCTTATTAGTAATCCGGCCATGTGTTTCAGTGTCTAGTGCTCTCACAGTCCAATCACATGAGGTATTATCACCGATTTCTTTGATTAATGTACTCCATAGGAACTGTAGCTATGAATATAGAAGAATGCAAAAAATGCAAAATCTCAGAGCCCAGTACAAAAGAAATAGCCAGCACTACCTAAAATCTTACTGATGTCTCCTCTGTGCATGTCTCATAGTAACCAATCAGCGAGAGCATTCAACATACTTCTTGAGAGAGGTCACTGATTGACTAATTTGGAACACTGCACATCACAGTCTTTGTATTCATGAGCTGCATGAGCTAAAGAGGGCAGATACAAACTGGTAAAAATTGGATAATTTAAGAAGAAAATATAGAGCTTTTACGCACTTCATATTAAAATAAAGTCCAAAAGTAAAAGTAAATAAATGCTTAGGTATATTGTACTACTAGGTAAATCCAGGCACCTTCAGTGTCATAAACTTAATTATAGCCAATCCTTGCACCACTAACACACTCACACAAATTTATTTTTTAGTACAGGATAATATATTTGTAAAAGCACAATGTTAGTCATCTTCTGATAGATATATAAAGGTTATTCAGCACACTAGGGCAACCTGCCCATGTCACCTATTTCTTCCTGCGGAGAACAGTATGGCTCCCACTGATCACATGCTGCTGTACTGCACAGATAGTTTACCCGCCCATGAGCAGCTGATTTTTTTTTTTTTATGTAAACTGCTCCAGCTGGACTTTGGGGCCTCCCAATGCATAGGATCTCCCTAATACACACACAACACCATATATTAATTAGCAGTTGTCTGTGGATGCTCCTCTGATATTATCCCAAGTTTTGTCTCGGTCTCACCTCTGTTTTACACTTGCTGTAGCCTGCCTCCTCTAACTGGAAGGAAGGTGAATCAAACCGTTTTAACCCTTTAATAAGCCAGAATATGATTTTTTGTAAAATAATCCGTAACGGCTACTTCCCAGATAGCCAGATATAAAAAATCATCACATGACAGGGTGAGATTCATGTAATAATCTTAAACATTGCACAGAAATTAATTTTAAGTACCTGTTCTGGGCCAAAATACAATATTTGACAAAATGAGCTGAAACAGATAGCCAGAAATACAAATTTCACAAGTCACACATGACTTGGTTGGATTAATTTAATAGGCTTCAAAAATTCCACAAAACTTGTTTCAAGTAGCCTTTCCAGGCCAGAATATAAATATTTTGTAAAATGAGCCAGAACGGCTACTTCCCATTCACCAGACACACAAGAGTAGGTGGGATTCATGTAATAAGCCTCAGGACTGCTAGGGAAACTAGTTTCAAGTACTTGTTCTAAGCCAGAATATGATTTTACAGGAAACAACTCGGAACTGCAACTTTCCAGAGCCTAAGAGTTAAAGAAAAGGAATTCTAAAATTAGAGATCAATATATTCCTATAAATCACTGCAAACTGGGAGTGGAAATGCTGCTGATATATTTTATGAAGAAATCACAAGGTTTGGTCCCTTCCTGAGGTGCAAAATATCTATCAGGGCTAATTTCCTTTTATGATAACCACAATTAGCTGTTGTAGATGTGTGGTTTGATCTACACTAGTCAGACACCAGACCACACAGTCTACTACAGCTGTCCTCTCCTAATTATGTAAACAGGATGCAGCTAAGAAGAAAAAAAAAATTCAAACATTATGAATCAAGTATACTAATGCATGTACTATAAATTTAACAGCCATTATTTTTTTTATAGTAAAGTGGCCTTTAAGTGACATCTAAAAGGCATATGCAATTCAAGATTTATATAGTTTAAGACCCTGCAAGAAAATTATAAGTATAAAGTCTAGGATAGTAGCATTAGTTCAGGATGCAGATCCAGTCTGGTTCTTCAATCTTCAAGTGATTATAGCCCAGTAAAAATATAATAAATCTTCCCTAAATTAAACACACTATCCATATGTGTCTCAAACAGAGCATAATCATAATTTGTTCCTTGGGTCTCATTTTTATACGTTTCTTCCATTCAATAAAGCAATAGTAACATTTACATAGGCCCTGAACCAATCAAGCAGCTTTTTAAGTGCTAAAGGTTTTTTTTTTGACAGAGAAGAGTGCCAGGATGTCTACTTCCACCAGCCAGGTGTCAACTTATCTCCCCACCAAATTGTCAGACCACCTGTACACCATTTGGGCTCACCAGGGGGTTGAGGTTGTCTCCACTGGGAAAGTTAGCTGTCTGGGAATCCAGGGAGTGACCAGTATCTTAAGTGGGATGTCATCCCTTTCACACTACAATGATACTTTGGTTTCAGGGAAGGGATAAGCCTTGTAAGGGGTTAATAAAGCCTGGGAAGTTCTTTGAAGGCGTTACAATGGATATGGCTAGTAGGCTTTATTTTTAGGGTAACCCAGTTTTCTTTAGTACCCCCATATCTCCCAATTAGTAACTCACTAATAACAGTGAAAGCACACGTAACAGACAACATCAACTAAGTGAGTCAAAGAACAACATTCAAGATGATCAGTGAAAATAGTCTTTGTTTGCCTCTTTAAGGGTTATTAAAATAACAGGGGGAAACAAATAGTCTATTGCTGCAGAAAAGTTCCACCCTGGCCCCAAAAAGTGGGCTGTGAAATGTTTGGTTTTGGTCCAGTGATATTGACATTACTTTCTTTTATAAAGGGTCTGCTATGGCCCGTTCTGTTCCAGCTCTTACACAGGAAAAGGAAGTGGAGGAGCTAGAAGTGCTAATGTGTCAGTCCTAGCAGAAGGAGACCTCTGTTTCTTTCTCCCCTGATGACAGGCATCGCAGTACATAATAGAGATGCCTCACAGCATGGGCCACCTTCCAGGATGGGACTCCCACAAAAGTACCCCCTGTCAACATCCCTGCATGCAGTTTATTAAATAAGTAATTATAAATTAAAATCTGCAGGCTCTTTATAATGACAGTGACAGAGTTGTATTTATTGTTGTTGCTTAGTCATTCAGTTGTGTTCAACTCTCTGTCACCCTATGGACTGCAGCACACCATGTACATCTGTCAGTCACTACCCCTCTGAGATTCATGTTCATTGTTTTAGTGACTTCATCTATCCATCTTCACCTCTGTCATCCCCTTCTTTGTGTGTCTTCAATCTTGCCCAGCATCAGCGTCTTATCTAGGGAATCCTAAATTATCATGATATGGCCAAAATATTTGAGCTTCAGACTCATGATCATACCATCCAGTGAATAGTTTGTATTCATTTCCTGTAGTATTGATTGGATCTTCTTGCAGTCCAAGAGACTCAAAGCAGTTTTCCCCAACACAATAATTCAAAGGTGTTAATTCTACGGTGCTCAGCCTTTTTTATGGTCCAGCTCTCACATCTGCAGGTTACTACTGGAAATACTATAGTTCTAACTATGCTGACCTTTGTTGATATTGTAATATCTTTACCTTTTACTAGCTTGCCCAAGCTTGTCATAGCTTTCCTTCCCAGAAGTAAATATCTTTTAATTTCATGGCTATAGTCACCATCTGAAAAGATCTTGGATCCCAGAAAAATAAAATCATCGCTGCCTCTACTTCTTCCCCTTCTGTTTTCCAGGAACTGAGATTGCCATTTGCCATGATCTTCATATTTTTAATGTTGAGCAGCAGCTTTTGCACTTTACCCTCATCAATAAATCCTTTAGATCTAATGTTGTTGAAATTTCTTCCAGCAATATTGATTCCCGGCTTTGTATTCATCCAGCCCGGCTTTACACATGATGTACTCTGCGTATAAGTTGAATAAATAAGGTGACAATATATAACCTTGTCGCACTCCTTTTTCGGATCTTGAACCATTCTGTTGTCCCATGTTCGGTTCTGACTACGGCTTCTTGGTCCACATACAGATTCTTCAGGAGGCGGATGAGATGATATGGTACACCCATCTGTTGTTTTATTGATAGATGTTGACAAATAAAGGGTTATAGAGACAGTAACAAATGAAAGGAAAAGAACATTTAGGTGCAGATACATATAAGAAGCAAATGGAAATAACAATTTTTTTTCTAATAGGTCATAATCTAGTATAAATGTTATGTTTAACAGCAGTATGCAAATAGAATCAGTCCCATTTATTCATTTCATCACAGCAGAATATTTTAATTCTATATTATTTTGTTATATATTATGTATCAATCAGAAATCGTACTGTACACTTGTTCTTATTACACATAAATCTAAATTACATGTAAATGCATTTTGCTTTATAAACCTAAAATTTGGAAATTATGTTTAATAATATAAAACCAGATAATTTAGAAAAAAAAGTTCATTTTTGGAATCAAGGTGTATTTTTCATAATTGGAATAAGAAAGAACAGAATGTACATACATATTTAATTTGTGACCATTTCACAAATGGTTTACAATGAGCATTGTACTTTGCTTGTTCCACTATTGAAAGCTGTATCAAACCTAATTATAAGAATAACACTCTCTACAATCATAATTATAAAGCTTTAAAGTCACTGTTATACTGCAAACCATTTTGGTAATAGCTCTAATTTCTATGCATTTCTACTGCTATCCAATTTAGATATTCCTGGCTGACCTTTTTTTTTCCTCTCCTCCTCATGCTTTAATCTCAGCTCTAACCTTTCTTTCAGTATATCACTCAGACGGTGCTATCCATAAGGTGGTCTGGCTCATGAGGCGGGTGATATTTTGTGCTGCTGCTTGGTTATAGGAAATGAAAATGACACAATTTACACTTTGGCAATTGGTGCCCTTTTGGAGACACTGTGCAATTTAACTCTTTCACTTTCATATGGATCTGAACATATACATGTACATAACACGAGATCAAACTTCAGACACCAATCAAAGCATTCCGACAGTCTGTTACTCTATTTTAGCACAATAGGCATAGTTTTCTTGTGGTAACTTATCACAATTGGGCATAGGAGAAAGATATATAATTTCACTGGTATGCCTGCTTTCAAAAGACTTGCACTTCAGAAGATGGATCCATAGATTTGAGTAAAATGTAAAAAAAAAACGATTGCTCCTGATTCCAAGTCTAGTAGACAGACTGAAAATCTGGATCAGGGATGGAGCTATCGCTGGTGCAATGTCTAATTTTTTGTTATTTCTGTAGTGTAGTCAGCCCCCCAGCCGCACCAGCATCCTCCCACTCATGCTGGGGGGGGGGGGGGCGGGATCCAAAGAAGTTCATTGGTGGCACACCTGATGGCGCTTCTTGTCTGGGCAAGGAAACTAAAAATGTTACCCCCCCCCCCCCAAAAAAAAGAAGCACAGAAAGGGGCGATATACCCTGGCAGAAATTGTAAAATTTTGGCATTTATTTTGAAAATATGACTGATCATGCACAAAAAAAATATTTTATTGAAGGATAGTGATCATATGAAGCCATTTATTATCACATAGGTGTTTGGCTCCTTTTCAAATCATAATGATAACAGAAATCACCCAAATGGCCCTGATCAAAAGTTTGCATACTATTACCGTATTGGTCCGAATATAAGCCGCACCCGCATATAAGCCGCACCTGTAAAGTTCAAGAAAAAAGCTGCACCCGTAAAGTTCAAGAAAAAAAATAATAATAGTACTCAAATATAAGCCGCACCCTAAAATTGGAGAGAAAAAGACTCTCAAAGTGATCAGCCATTGCAAGAAACAGGCTTTCTACTGTAGCTTCTTTTTGCAGGTTACAGGCTTTACAGGATGTTAGAATCACTAAAACCGTAAATCGCTATTCAATACCGCAGTCTCAAGCACGAAAATCGGCACCCTTAACTCGCAATCGCACAAATTGGCAGTCATTTTACGGTCGCGATTATAAGCCGCCCCAGTAACTCGCAAGCTCAAAAATCGGAAAAAAGGCGCTCTTTGCCAGCAACTGCGACCCTCGCAAACTTTACGTCATAACGCAAACAAAATACGAGACACGTTACGACCCATTACGACCTCTCAAAAACGTCCGCCACACGCGCACATCAAAACATCAAAAATCCAACAAATACACACACACATATATATATATATGTATATATATATGTTTCCTGGGTTTGTGGGAGAGGTCCTCTCTCGCTCTGCCTCTTCCCATGGTAGCGGCCTTCTTCAGCCTTCATAAGCACTTCCTGTCCTCCTCTCCTTTGCTCAGTTAATTTCTGAGCCTGTGTCTGCAGGGTGTTTCTCTGCACTCTCTTGTCTTTCAGCTTTCCAAGCCTCCTGTATACAAGATCATTGCTGTATTTTGGCCCTTTTCATGTATGCAAGGACATTCCCATCGCTGGTAAGCAATGGTTCCACATCTAGCCTTTTCCTTACATTACCATTATCCAAGCTCTCCTTGTTGGAATTTGACCCAAAACTGCTTAGCTGCTTCCTTGTCCATGTCCAGGGTTCAGCTTCTGCTTTTATAAACTTGGTTTTTGGTCCAAAACTTATGTTTCTCTGCTTTCCTAAACCTTTTTTGGGCAAGTTTTGACTTTGTTTGTGTCCCTTGTCCGTGTCCAAGATTACGCTCTTTTGTGCTTTTGCAACCCTGCTTTGTGGATTTTGGACCAAATCTACTAAGCTTCTCAACTATCCTAAACCTTCTTGGGTGGGTTTGAGTCAGAATCTGCTAAGTTACGTCCCTTGTCCGTGCCCATGGCTATTCCTTTAGGCTTTCGCAAGCCTCCTTTGCAGATACCAGGCCAAATCTGACTTTTCACTTTCCTCAAGCTTTCCATAAGTCCTATACCAGTCTTCGCAAGTTTTACCTCGTTCATGCTTTCTATAAGTCCTAAACCAGCCTTTGCATGCTTTTAACTCATTCATGCTTTTCATAAGTCCTAGTCCTAAACCAACCTTCGCCAGGCCTCGCCTCAATCATGTTTTCATAGGACCCCTTCCTTCTCTCCTCACATCACTCTACTCTTGTCCCTCTTAGCAGGCCAGTTAGGGTGTAGCATCAGGCCACACCTCAGCTACACGAGTAGAGGTGCTCTGCCACAAATATATATATGTCCCTTGGACTGTGGGGGGCCATCTCTCAGCATTCCCATCGCTAGAGAGCAATGGTACCTAATTTCTCGACCGTTGAGAGAGGGACTAACCAAAAATTATATATATATATATATTTGTGGTTGGCTCCCTCTCCCAACGATCGCGTGCATCGAACCATTGCTCTCCAGTGATGGGTATGCCCTTGCCCATCTTCGGGAGAGGGTCCCCCCCCTCAAACCCTGGGAAACCAGCTGCACCTAATTTGTGTAGCAGAGGTGTGGTCAATTGCTACGCCCTAACTGGCCTGCTAAGAGGGCCAAGGGCTAAGTGATGGTGAGAAGAGAGGAAAGGGAGGCCACGAAAGTGTGATCAAGTTGAGGCCTGGCGAAGGGCTGATGTAGCATTAGGACTTGTGAGGACTTTGAAAGTGTGATGGAAGTGAGCCTAAGAAGGCTAGTTTGGGACTTATGGAAAGCGTGAACGAGGTAATGCCTATGAAGGCTGATACGGGTAGTATGAGAGCGTAAACAACGTAAGCCTGCGAAGGCTAGTTTGGTTCATATGGAAAGCATAAACGAGGTAAGCCTGCGAAGTCTGGGTTGGTAGTATAGAGCATGAACGAGGTAAGCCTGCGAAGGCTGAGTTGGTTTGTGTAGAAAGCGTGAATGAAGTAAGCTTACAAAGGCTGGTTTAGGACTTATGGAAAGCTGGAGAAAGGTTGAAGGTTAGCAGGTTTGGGACAAAGTCTCCAAAGGAGGCTTACAAAAGCCTAAGAGCTGAGCCTTGGCCATGGACGAGACACGTAACTTGGCAAATTCAGGTCCAACCCACCCAAGAAGGTATAGGAAAGTAGATTAGACCAAAACTTAAGCATTAAAAGCAAAAGCTGAACTTTAAACTTGGATAGCTCAGAAGGAGTTCACAGCTTACCTTTGATGACGGTAGGAAAAGAGCCAAAAAGCAACTGGACCTTGTGATAAGAGGCCTGGAAAGATGAAAAACAAGAGAGCACAGAGAAACAACCTGCAGGCACGGGTTCAGGAATGAACTGAGCAAGTGGATGGGAACAGGAAGTGCTTATAAAGGCTGAAGGCCGCTCCCACGGGAAGAGGCAGGCAGGAAGAGGGCCACTTCCACAAACCCAGGTACTTAACCTGGACTATATATATATATATATATATATATATATATATATATATATATATATATATAGGGGTCTTGGGGAGAGTATATGCTAACAGAATTTTGTCTTGGGGAAGGATGCTGGTTGCAGTTGGGGGGCGTAGGGTATGGGACAGTGCAAAAAATTGGCACTGAGCAACTTGGCACCAGGGGGAATCCAGGGGACGGACTGCACAAAACTATTTTGGAACTCCCATACTAAAATGTTTTTTGCACCTTTATTCACTAGCTCGACCACTGATCTTCATGTATGTAGGGCCAGTGATAGATGCCAATCAGAGTCTTTGGGGTCACTGGCAGATGATTGAATCAGGTGGAGTCAAAGTGGTCAATTGAACATCAGAAGAACGAAACATGGGAATTTCTACTGAAATTGACAATTTTTTTATGCCCACACTCCTGTCACCTTGGGGTGGTGCAAACAACATCACTAGAGTGTATCTTTAGGGTATTCCATAGTATTTCCAGGTTGCACAGAGATGAAGTATCCATACTGCAGACTGTGGTGCTCAGGTGTGATACACCTAGGCCCTCATTCAATTGCGATTTGGCCAATTAAATAGGACCCTAAATAAGCACATAACATATTTTTTTTTAAATAAGTTTTTAGTTAGTGAAAACATTGCTTTTGGATAGATGTTTACTAACTAAAAACTTCTTTAAAAAATATATGTTATGTGCTTATTTAGGGGCCTATTCAATTGGCCAAATCGCAATTGAATGAGGGCCTTAGGATGGAGAATATTCACAAGGGTATAGCAATGTATCACCTAATAACAGATTTTTCAAAATGTATCAAAAGCTGATAGGGAAAAGAGAAGAAGGAAAATATCAGATATCATAGACCTTGAATAAATTGATGTCAGGTGATTTAACAGCAGTTTTGCACAGTGTCATCTGTACTGTACATATCTGTCATTATTGTTTATTATGACAGTTCCCATGAGTCTCTACTTTTTCTTTAGCATCCTTTTATCCTTTTTTACACAATCTGTGGACACATTGTTTTCAGTTTTAATCAATAGACATGCCAAAGCCAAGAAACTTTTTGATTGCATATTTACAAAAGATTCCTGCACTGCTCCAATCTTAAGTGTAAACCTACCAACAACAATAATGTGAATTCTTCTCGGATAGCTTCTGTCGTCAAAACTGTCAACAAGCTGCATTTAATTATTAACAGCATGTGGTATATTAACTAAACATTACAAGGGCTGCGAAATTATTTGCACAACTTTTATTGTGTTTTCAAAGTGGGGTTAAGAACCAAGAGTAAGCTACTACCCATCTGTCACGATCTGCTTCTTCAGGGGGGCTTGATATGAACCTAGTTCAAACCTACCCCAGCAGAATCATGTTCTCTGTGGCACAAAAGATGGCTTCTGAAGAGGGCAAGGCCCAAAAGGTACAGGCAGAGAATACTGGATAGAGGTTACTAGTGGCCCATGGCAAGACTACTCCCCAAGTCAGGATACAACACACAGAAATAGTCTCACACTGTGGATATGTGAAAGCAACATATTTATACTATCCAATACCACACCCTTGTGTACATTTGTGTATGTGTGATGTCCACCCATCTGGCTTGCAACTTTGGGCTATCAAAGCTCTTGAGATCAAAACCACCAGATATCTATAGCTGGCCATTGAACAAACGTTAATGTTAAACTCAAGTGTCTGCTTAGGACTACTTGAAGTACATACATCTATCTTGACCCAAGGTCTGTATGTGTGAGTGTGCAATGATCTACATCTAACTTCTATGCAGAGCATTTTTACCAATTCCACATATGTTCTATATAACATTTCCCTCTTATAAAATATAATACTAGGATACATAATAACCATGTAGAGGCAACATATAACCACATAATAAAACATAATCCCAATGCAACAATGTCATGCTCCCTTGGCCATATTCATAAATTACTTTCAATATGAGTCCTTAAACAATTCAATCATGACACCATCCCTTTAACACAATGAAGCTAGCAAACATGGTACTATTATATGAAGAAATATAAAGTAGGAAAAAAAAATATATGTGCAAGAGTATACCCATGCTCCATCTGTATTCAATAGTTGAAATTCTCAGAACTATGTTTTATTGAGCCGAAGTTCCAGACAGAGAATTCTAGCATGGCAAGCTCCACAATGTAGACCAGTAAATACGAAATTGGCCTAAGGAAGACTTAACACTTGAGATGCTACTTGAGATGCTACAGTTGTTCTCTAATGCATTGCTGGTTTTGGTAATGAAAGGGTAAAGGTCTCAAGTTTTTAAATCTGTCTGAGTCATTGCAGTTTTAATGAGCCAGACTTTGCAAAGATAACTTTGGGCCAAGTTTTTACAGAGAGAATATTAAAATTTCATGGGTTTTATAGGAGCCTCTATTTGTTTAGAGATAAATAGCATAGCATTTTATGTCTCTCATAGAGGTCCTGTGGGCAGTTATGAGCCCCCATAAATCACTGTGGCACTGATGCATTGGCCATGAAACATCATTCTAAAGCGAGGGGCTGTTAATCCCTTACTCTGCAAGAAAAAAATAATAGCAGCATTCTTTATAATAATACATCATGCTTCTAATTTTCTGGGAAACATTCATACTATTTTCTCCTTTGCAAAAAAATTACTTTTTCCTCCATTGTAATTGAAACACTAGGTAGTTTCTCACATGTCTCTTCCACATATATGCACTAGCTGAAAATATGATTGTATTAACTGGCAGTTTCAACAGAGCTCTACTGTATAGTGTATGTCTGCTTTTATCCACACGTTTTACTTGAGGGGCCAAATTGGACATTTTGTTTTACATAAAAGACTGCTGATCATATGCTAGAAATAATATTTGAAAAAAGTATATATATACAAATATAAACACATTTCAAATAAGAAACAAAAGTATTATTTTACTTATTTTAATCATCACTATTACTTATTAACAAACTTACCATTCTTTTTGCTTTTGTCAGTGCTAATATCTAAATTGATGCTATAGTTTTGGTGAACTGAAAACTAAACAGTAAAAGTCCCTCACATGGTGGAGACACCACAGCATTATTATAAGGCATTGGAAGGGCTTTTAAGGTTATTAGAAAGTCGTCTTCCTCTGGATCAATTAACAACTAATCCACATATTGCAGATCAGGGGAGATCTTAAAAGGTTAAACTTGATGGACTGGACATCTTTTTTCAACCTCAATTACTGTGTAACTATGTTTAGAGAATTATGATAAAGATTGGATAAGAGACAGGGAAAGGTGTGTGTTCCTACCTAGGCCCACAAGGCCCATGTCTAGTGCGGCACATTTTCAGGGGGCAGCAGGCCACCTGAAGCTGCAGTACAGTACATTGAAATATGTTTACATATGCATAGAAATGTCTATGGGCAGTGACATTTCTATCTGTGGGTGTACTCGATGCTCACTGGCATACCATATTTATACACAAACACTCATACACTTATGATTTGAGATATAGAAAGGGTACAGGAGGAGCTGGAAGAGGGGAGTGGGAGACTCACAATTCGTATATTTATTAGAATCTGCTTGTGTCATATATACTATCATCTTGCATTGCTTGTTTTCTATTGTAGGGCCATATTAAATTCCAGCCTCCTAAGTCCAACATGTAGCATGTAAGGGCTGCGTTCTTGAAATTTGGTCGTTTTACGTTGCTATTAAATTAGAAGTGCTGCGAGCTACGATCCAGAGGCTCTATTTCGTAAACCAGTTCTCGGCCATCGGAGTAACGTGCTCAGTTAAGCAAGCACATAGTTACGTGTTCAGAGGGAGCCAATTGAAAAAGAGATTGTTAGCGTTACGTCACTGAAAAAAGGGACGGTAGATTTCGAAGTCCTACGTGCTTCAATTACACTTTGCGATCGGACCCACATTCCAGATATCATGCAATAATAATAAAGCAGTAAATATGATATAGTATCACATGCGAGTTACAGTATTTGTCGTAACACATTGATTGCAGGGATCGATATAACACAAAATATAAACATGAAATAAAGTATTTTTCGGGGCCGTTTTACAGGCTTGAGAATGTTGTGCTATTAATTCTAAGACCTAACATCACTTTCCCTTATGATAAATGTACAGTAGTGTGGTGTTGTTTGCATTACAAGTGCTACGTATTGTACTTTACCCCCCTTGCGGGTGCTCTCGTGCACACGTTGGCCCTTGGGCTCCATTTGCGCATTACATGCTTGCACGCGAGTGACCACGTTGCAATTTAATAGCTGAATGGAACAAGTAGCGGTTACGGGCATGACAGATGGATTTACGTTGCTTATTCTCGTCCGTCCTGCGTCTTGACACGTAAGTCCGCTGCAAGCAATGTTACAGGGCTAATTTAATACCCATAACACGTAAATTTGGAGTTATGGGCTACGTTTTAAAACATAGCCCCAATTTAATGAGGCTGATAATGTCTCCATCCAGTCAAGCAGACTTGAATGCTATAGTTAAAAAATACAGGTTGTATTGATTTATTTTTTATACAAATTTTGTCTATTATTAAGAAAAGTTCTTCATAAGAACATACTAGAAATATGACATTTAATTTTCTATTCTGAGGCATACATTTCGTATGCTCTTAAAGGTATATCTAAGTTTCCCTGTTTTTAACTTTTTCTAATCTAACACATGCGGCTTTTATCAGAAACACACATTACATTGAGTCATCACATTGAGTCATTTTATACACATGCAGACTTATGTAAAAGTAAAATTTGTTTTCCACACCCCCAGAGCTGCTTATGCACAGACACAGTGTACTTATCAATTGAAACTGCATTTTGGTATGGTTTTTAACCGTATACTAACCTTCGAGCCAACAGCCACACAGTGAAGAGATCGACAGAGCAATGTCTGGACTCCTCCTTGCTTCCTTTTGCAGGGAACTACAAATTCAATGAGACCTTTCTGCACAAACTGCCATCACTGATTGAAACAATGTATTAGCTGCCTGTGACTGGCTAAAAGCAATTATAAATTGAATAACTATACATGATAGTGGTGAATTTATTTTAAAACAAGTATATGCAATTATTCTTTATTGTGTGGTCCCATTTTGTTTTCTTGCATGCTGATGTATGTTACTTTCTCAGGATGGTGTGTCCTTGTAAACTAATGAGCTTCCGTTTAGTCTTGGTAAGAGCACTGTTGTTGCTGCTACACTTTCACTGTGTAGACAGAAACATTCTCTATAATCAAAGTCTTCTCCCTGATCTGGTGAAAATCAAAATGGTAGATTCCTCAGTGACCTAGTTGCATTTACAATTTGATAAATTAGAGGCTGTAATAATTTTGACATTCTGTAAACACATCACCTATATTTAGGTATAGGCCTAGAAAAGATTACATTTAAAAAATGAGAACAGTGGACCATTACATGTTTACCGCCCAAGAAAATGTGTAGAATTTCTGGTGTCCTTTAGCATAGAAAGTGTTAATCAATCCTTCAAGTCAAAGTGATGTCAAGGCATTGAATAAGCAAGTAGCACATCTTATGATTTCGTATTTATAAGACACGTGTAGCTGTCAAACTTAGCATTCAAGAGACAGATCTATTGTATGGAGAAATCCACAGAGCACAGACAGGACATGACAAAGATGGAAGCACACAGGGTTCATAAACATCTCTGTATCATTGCTCTTCTGACAAGTGTTTCCTCGGCAACGCTCCTTATTAAGCAGTTTTCCCCAGGTTTCCGTTTAAAATATGACATCTTTCTCCTTGTGTTTTTATTGGCTTTCTGTTTTACCTTGATCAGTATGCGTTGCAGGACCCGAGGAGGTCCAGGGCAGTTCAAGACGTAATAAAATATTTAACGGGTAGGGTTCAGGAAAGGTTAGGATTCCAGTGTACATATGGTGACTGCGCACTTGATGGCAGATAGGAGAGCAGTAAACTATATGAGTCAAGCAGAGCTTATCTGTCATATTCTGTGTTTCACTTAACTTTCAGGAATATGGATTTAAATGGATTAGAACAAAAAAGGGATAATTTGTACTGTTTTAGAAAAAAATAAAACAAAACAATGCAGTGACTACCAGAATCTGTATTGTTAAAAACTGGAAAAATAATTTACCGAATATAAAAAACATATTAAAAATAAAATGAACTATTTTAATGTAATATCTTTTTCATGAGCAGAATTAAAAGATATTAGATTTAGGTTTTATGAGTATTTGATCTCTTAGGAATGCCTTCTACAATTTAAACAATTTGTATGTGAGTAATGCTAGAATAGATATTCTATCTCTCTCTCTCTCTCTCTCTCTCTCTCTCTCTCTCTCTCTCTCTCTTGTTAATATTATCTTTGATTAATTTGTATTTTTGCACTATTTTGTATTATTTATTATAAAATGAATAACAACCTTTTAAAATATAAACAGTACACGTCTCATTAACTTAATGAAAGCCCTTTTGCCAAGTTATAGAAAGCTGTGAATTATTACTAGTTTTGTAATTTCTCTCTACTCTCGACTAGAAGGCTGCTATGTTGGCCATACATGACCGGTTGTGTTATTTGGATGGGCAGCAAGCTTTTATTCTCCACGTAGCATCTCCTAATGCAAACATGGCGGGCAACTTTATGTTGGTACTAGTGGTATAGCTTCTAGTGCTGGAGTCAGCACCAAATGGAATCTTTAGCGAGTTGCTGGTCTCGCAGTGGTTGCTTTATATTATGCAATATGGAGAATCATAGGAGATTCACAATTTGCTGCTTGCATCTAACACAGCTATTCTTTATGTAAAGGGAGGCAGTAAAGAGGCCAGTATGGCAGCCACCTAGAGATAAACAGAGAGCCCTGTGTGTAAGTGTATTTAAAATAAGGGAGTCACTATAACTCTGTATCAGTGTGGCAACTGCAGTACTCAATATCAATCAAACAACATTAACAATAACAAAAAATTGTTCATTTTCCAGCCATCTTGAACTCCTGTGGCAGAGTGTGATAACATTACTTTTGACTAGATGGCTTTTACGATTAAACCAAAACAATAGCATTTTAATAGGAAACTGTAAAACAGACATTCAGTCCAGCGCTAAGATTGTCTCAAATTTTATAAATCATAAAGAATGGGTATCCAAGAGGGATGTTTCTATATCTTTTTTTTCCCATTGAATACTAATCTTATTAACTTTCAATAATTGTGTTTTAGATTTATTTACTATAATAACTAACCGTTCCAGCTTCTACTCTCTCATATATATAGTACAGCTCCATTGCCATTCTCTATTTTTTGTGATTAAAGTTGGGCTTCTGCTCCTGAAATATTGTGTTATTATGGAAATCTCTACAGAGTGAAATAACTCCCATGTCTCTTTCTACTTACATTTTCTTAGCTTTATAATACATGTTATACTAAGTACAATTTTAAGTTTTTCTATTGTACCCTACCATTCTTTTCACTCATTTCAAATACTAATGTATTTTTTTAATTTTAGTTAATTACTTTGAGCCTCATTGAATTTCAAGGCCACAAATTATGGAGTATAGGCTGTATGTCTGCGGGCCCGCAACTTATGGTGCTATTCAATTTGGCAAGCCTGCAAGTTAGGGGGCGATAGCGAAATTCGGAAACCATGCCATCGTATGTAGCATTGCGAGTCTCTCCCCCCTTCTAAATTTCGGGCCGCGCAATGAGCGCCTTCGACGCTCATAGCGCCCCCCCCCCCCCCCCCCCCACGACGTTACAGGCCTCGCTCATTGCAGGCCTTGGCAAACCTGTAACTTTCGGCCCTTCGGTGTTCATTGCAAGTCTCCCCCCCCCCCTCTACATTATGGGCCTTGCTTATTGCAGGCCTCTGCAAACCTGTAACTTTTAGGCCGCTCATTGCACATTCGCAAGTCCGGAATTTTTAACACTTGCAATTACCACAGCTATTATATGTGATTGCAGATTTGCAAGCTTGAGAATGTTGTGCTATTAATTCTAAGACCGGACATCACTTACTATTTTAATAAGATAACAGTATTGCTTTTTTATTTGCTTTTAAAGTGCTCCGGACATGTCATTAAGCCCTTTGCGAGACCTCCTTGGTACCCGAACTGTTTTCCATTTGCAGGCTTGGAGCAATTGAATAGCGATTTGCGATTTTAGCGTTCACAACTCTTGCAGTCTTGAAAGATCAAAGGCTTGGAGGGGCATTAAGTGTGATGTGAACCATCGCAGTGAATCGGAGGCCGGCGGCAGTAACCCGATTGGATCCTGCAAAAAGACGCCAATTGAATAGCAAAATAACTTGACGGCTACATTTCCAAAGCCCTGATCTCCCGAAAGCTCAATGGTTTGATGCTGTTTGTTCTCAAACCTGCAGAAGTAATTATTTGAGTCTTGTAAAAAAAGGTTTGTTTTACTAACATCAAACATTTTCAATTCTAAAGCAGAAAATGCTGTACCACATGATAAAGAGTAATTGCAAAATATAAAATATTAATTCTAAGTATATTAAGCAGAAAGTGTATATTTTGCAGAAAGTGCAGCAGTTGAATTTAAAACAAGCCTTTGGTTGGAAAATATGTCAAACACATAAATGGTAATGTGTGTGTATTGTACACTGGGTGCAACATACTGTGTTCATAAATAGGTCTGTAATCCCGTGGATCAATATGTTTTTAATCCTAAAAGTGGTGGAGGAATTGATTTATGTGTGTGTGAAACACCGGCATGATCTGCTTTATGAAAGCAATCAAGTCTTTTTTGCCATCCTTTTGGTATAGCAGATATATGCAGATATAAAATGTATAACAATGTACTGTTGATGCTCAGGTGGTGGATGTTTTGCATTATAATATTTTTTTATTTATTTTTTAATCAGACTCTGAATCACGGATCTCTAAAGTTAGGAAAGCTGTGTTAATATAAAGATGATTAAATAGGGACTAATTCATAGATCACTAGGCTAAAACCAGTGTTGGGGCAGTTTACCTGAACATAAGAAGTGCATGAACATATGATATTTTCCTGAATATTATTTGATCCCAAAATCAATCTAGTTCCCTGAAAAAAGAATAATGTTACTCTATGACAGATTGGCACTTACAGGCTCTAACCCTAAAACAGCTGATCACTTGAGGCCTTGGACTATGCCATCTCCGGACTGGGACTATTCAAGATGCTGAACAGAAAAACACAATGCATTTCTGCATAAACATGCAGGCTCTTCTCTTATTGGCTCATATTATTATCATTTATTTGTAACGCGCAAACATATTCCGTGGCGCTATACATAAGTTAATTGCTAGGCAAAGACAAATTCGATATGAACACATTGCAAAGAATGGAGGGCCATACAAAATACCCAGGGTTTCTTCGATGTTTGGATTGGCCATGACCCTAAAGGCAGCAACCAATGACTAAGACTCTACTAAGAGAATCCTGTGATTGGCCTTGTGGCGCTCCTGAAAGAAATTCCAGAATGGCGATGGTTTGCAGGGTGCCCCACAACATCCTCTATTCTACCACTGATAGGTGAACTGGGAAGAGGATAATTGAGACAATATGAAAGGTTGGGCTGTCTGTGAAGATCTGTTGTAGTCCTTTCTCTAAACCCTTATTACCTTCCCAGACAGATAAAGTGGCACCCTCCTTAATTCTTCTCCTTTGTTTTCTCCTGTCCTTCCCTATAATCCTATAAGCATAACACCTTTCTATCTGATTGCAAGGCTAAGACTAGGCAGGCCTTATCAAAATTGAACAGACTGCACTACTCAGGCCTGTCAGCCCCTCATTAAAGGCCCCCCCTTCCTTATATGGAAGAAATGCAGCATTGAAGTACGGATTTTAACTCAATTGTTAACTAACATCAGTGCTGTTAGACAAGGAGAGAGAGAGAGAGAGACATGCAGCAATGGTTGCAGCAATGGTTTATGCATAGAATTGAATATGTTATTCTTTGCTGCAGTAAAAGGGAGAGAATCTGCAGAGCTGAGAGCTACACCAGCTGGGGTTTGTTAGCTCTGCCAAATACCATCAGCCCCTCTCACCATTAGCAATTCAAATGAAAACAACCCGATACATAGAAGTGACTTCCAACAGGAGTGATAGAAGGTGCAAACACATTGCAGCTAGTGATTGGTAAAGCAGCATGATTGTATTTCTAAGTAAACTCTATGTTAATCTTTGCTGCAGAGACGTGAACAAGGCTGAACCCACAATGCAGCCAGTGTTTGGTATAGCAGCATGATTGTATTTCATATGTGAACTCTATGCTATTTTTTGCTCCAGAGACTGGGGTGGAATGTGCTGCATGGACTCAAGTGGAATGTGCTGCAGAGATTGTGAGAATGTGCTGAAGATACTGCTGTGGAATAAACTGCAGAGTTAATGTGAGAGTTGAAACGATCTGCAGAGACTTAAGGTGGGATGTGCTGCAGAGAGACAGTGAGACTTTTATATGAAAATAAATAGCACCTTCTTACATGGATATGTGCTAGACTACAAACCCCATGATGCTTTACTGCAGAGACAGGATCCCCATACTTTGCTACAGTGTTGAAGCCGCTTCTGATTTTATAAAATGAATTTAGACATTTTATGCTAATTTAGCCTGGGTTTTTAGGGGGTATTCAGTCTCAAATTCAAATGCCAGAATGTTCATTTTGGTATTTTTTTATGAAAAAAATGTTTTCATACACTACTGATCCTCCTCCATCATATGCATTCATAATCCATGAAACTTAAATATACCTTTATTTGGTCTCTCTGCCAATACCACAAGTCAGTAGGAGAAGCACTAATGAACTG
Organism: Discoglossus pictus; assembly: GCA_027410445.1. Classification (NCBI taxonomy): domain Eukaryota; kingdom Metazoa; phylum Chordata; class Amphibia; order Anura; family Alytidae; genus Discoglossus; species Discoglossus pictus. Next base: position 429,997,249 of record CM050163.1, on the reverse strand, counting down.
ATTACTAGGTTAAACCTAGTGTTGGAGGGGTTGAACTACCTATGTCAGCCCATTCAAGGTGGCTAAATTAAACTGTATGGGGCAACAGGCCGCAGTTGGTACAAATATGACCAATCGCAGACCCATCAATGCAGCTCCATTGCAAAATGGCCGGCTGCTCTTTAGGCAGGGAATTCAAAGACGCTTCATGCTAGTTTAAGTTAATGTTTAACCATGTTCCATTGTTTTAGCCATAAAATGTTAAACCAAATCCATGATTAAAAGGATAAACTGCGTTAGCAAATGTACTGCAGGTAGAGCTATATTTTTTGGGCCAGAAACCCTCTTTATTATTTTAAGGGCAAATCCTTTTCCATAGCATCCAATGACATCCTGATAGTCTGTCCAGGCCTCAAGAAGACCCTTCCTGATCTGACACTACAACCCCTGGAAGTTCCAGAAGTTGGAGTTCCATCTTGTTCTGTGTCGTGACATCCTCCCATTATAAGCTTGTTTTAAATTGCATTATGATGATATTAAATGATAGGTGCTTTACGGAGATATATAATAGGAAATCGTAGTTTCAGTCTTAAGTACTTAGTTTAATATGTTTTTGACTTAAGTTGGACTAAAAGACATGCGGGCTGTAGACACAACAGTGATACAGACTTCAGGGTATATAAATTTGTTTTCACTTGGTAAATAAGAGATCTTACATTTTATGCCATCACCATTATTGTTATTTATTTAACTGTAGTTATTTTTTGGTTGTAAGGAAAGCATGAATTCTATCAATGTGTCCCCTTTCCCTAAACAATTCTAAACATTTTCACTTCTTCCTGAATTAACAAAAAACTACTAATAGTGATCTTTATGTAGCCACAGTATAGGCTGACCTCACAGATGGTCTTCACGTCATTATATACCCCACAAAAATACTAGCTTTGAAAATATTGCGTATGATGTGGTTCCAATAGCATGTATTTCCTGTGAGTGACATCTATCAGCAACACTATTAGAGCTAGAGCAGTTTAATTAGCAGTTAAACCATTTGTGTATTCATGCTGGTAATAATATTATTTCAGGAGGTAACGATGTGTATTTCCAAATAGTATGGTAACTTTCTGATGTAAACATATATTGTTCAATTGAAGGAAGTGCTTTGAATTACGCATTAAAATATTTAAACTATGTACATACTAAGCAGTTGTGGATATTTATATTCCCTATTCAGGAACTGTTCAATTTTAAATAATAAATAGCAGTACTGTGAAGAAAATGACAGCATATCCTTCCTATGACCGGTGTATGTCTCCAGAGCATGTTTGCAGGATGCTATTAGTGGTGTTTTGAGTGCTAACTTATTCACAACTGCTTCATGTTTATTTGAAAGCCATTTACAGCTGGCTCTGCTCTCCACCAATGAAGGAGACTCAAGAGGACACTTGAAGAGTTGAACTGAATAGTAAATATCATCTTTTAAGCACTCACCGCATTACACAATTGTGTTTCTAGTGAATGAGGGGCAGCTGTTTGAATAAAACTAACAATGGCCAATATTTAGCACTGTGGGAGCATTGAAACATGGAAAAAAAATTAATTGCAAAATATCATTAAACTCAGGGATTTATGTTTTTCACATTTGTTGTTTTCTTTTTAATGTTGTTATTTAAACATAAAAGTGCTTAGTGTAAATGTGTGCTTGCTGTTCATCATCAACAGTTATTCTTTGAACTGCTTTGAAGACTGAGATGGGGTTTATAATATAAACCTGTGGATATTATATCCAGTATATAACTATAAAACTTGCCAACAATGAACATACTATCCAAGAAAGACATTAATAATTCTGATTCTAGGAATAAAATATGACACTCATGTGGGTCTTGAAACATGACAGTTGCATGATCTGCGAATAACACACCATTTGATTTTTCATTATCAACAAAAGTACAATTGTCACTCCTCATATCACACCTCTCATTCACTCCAACCCTGTGGCCAGGTCCTGGAATTTAGTGTACAAGCAATCGTTATCTCCGGGTCTCTATGGACAGTATAATCATGAGAACTATGTGGTGGGGTGGGACTCTTATCAACATGGAATACTAGAATAAATTAATGTTAATTATTAGGTAGAAAAGTATCAAACTGTACAGAAATGTAGGCATGGGGTACAATAATCCTCATTGTCCTTGAAAAATGATTTTTTTTAAAAAGGGATCACTCAGCAGTTCAATTCACCCTTACTGTCTGTTTTAGTATTTATTGATACAGCTAATTTATTGTGAGAGCACTATAAGGTGCATACCAAGAGCCGATATGGATCCTTAGGGGTGATATGCAGTCATACCATTCAGTGTGACAATGCAGGTGATGTAAATACAATCCAGTTGATTAAATCCATTGTTTTATTGCAGGTTCTTCACTAGTGATCTGCATTGTATCTGTGACATCTGCAATGGACAGTTATGGAGAAGGGGGCAAGTAAGTATACAATGGTGTCCCAGTAAATTAGCAATAATATAAACATGTTCCCTACACTTTTGGGTCCCTTGTTGTTCTCAGTCTATAGCATACTGCCTCCTGGCAATCTAAAAAGCTATTTTGAATTTCACTAGCATCTCTACAACCCCTATCCCTCTCTATTAACTTCTTTGTCTCTATTAGTAAAAACAACTACCCACATATTTCACCAGCTTTCTTTCCAGCAGCTCCCAAATCCTAAAAATCCTCCACCTCCCACAACATAAAAATTAGCATGTCAAAACTGAGCTCTGAATAATTATAGTCTTCATCATCTGACATCATTCTCACAATTGACAATTCCACTGTCACACCAACTACCCATGCCCACTTCCTCAGGGTTGCTTATGATTCTGGAATATGTTGATGTTTTATAAATACATAATAATTGTTATATTTCTGCTGATAGCCTGTTGGCTGGGATATATCCTGAGGATTAATCAAGCCCAAACGTGTTAGAAGAATAAAATGGGTAGCCTGGGTAAATAATATTGGTAGACTAGGTAGGTCAATGGGTTCTTATCTGTCATTAAAAATGTTTCTATGTTTCTTTAAATCATAGCTGTTTACTACACATTATTCCTGAGTCAGTTAAAATCTTTCTTCCTTTACTCACTTTAATTTAAGAGCTGGTCATATTAAGATCTCGCCTATAAAGCCCTCCAGCTACAAAAAAGATGAATCCATTTGTTGCCATTGAACAAATCAAAGGATACACAGACGTTATTACTCAAAAAGACTTAAAGGTTTGAAATAAAAATGCCATCCTGTGCACAAGTTTTATAGCAGGAGTGGGGAAGTTTTGTCTCTTGATTTATAGAGTTTCCTTGTGCACATCTCCGGCTAACTGACTTAATGGTTCTTACATGAGCTTTTTCGGATTGAGTAGCCTACTTGTGTTGCCATACTTTTGGTTAATTTGTATTATGAATAATATTATGTATGTATTAGTTGGGGCTTATTATAAAGCTCTTATTACCTACATTTCTGCCCAAAATATATATTTTTGGCAAACCTCATTTTCATCACTATACTATTCGCCCCATTAAATTCCAGGCCCGCAGCAACCATGGTACAGCCTCAAAGCCTACGGGTTTGAAATTCAGTGGCGTTACAGAGCGATAAAATATAGACAAGCCCGCACAGACGTGGCCGACATCCAAATCTGTAAACCATGCATCCGCACGTTGCATTTGCGTCCGTGAACATGATCAATTAGTTAAACCCGTAGTTACAGGTTTAGACTGAGCCAATAGTAAAAGAGATCGTCATCATTACGTCACTAAAATAATGGATGTTAGATTTCAATCACTTACGTTTTGAAGTCTGAGTTGTGATCGGACCCGCATTCCAGAAATAATGAAATATTAAATAATCAATAAATATGATATTCTAGTTCATGCAAGTTCTGTTACACATTGATTGCCGGGATCAATATTACAGGGAAATTAAACATATACTAAATAGTTTTTTATTGCAGATTTACGAGCTTGAGCATGTTGTGCTATTAATTTTAATACTTTATATCACTTCTTCTTTAATTTAAAATACATTATTGTGTTTATATTTGCATTTACAGTGCTACAGACTTTAACCCCCTTGCAGGTTATTTCTAGTACCCGTAGGATTTTTGGCTCCATTTGCCGTTTACGGGTTTGAACACCAGTGCGTCCATGGGGACTCGTAGTAGCGATTTGTAATAGCGATTTGCGATAGTAACATTTAGGGGATCGACAGATCAAAGTCTTAGCTGGGACGGAGTTCAGATATTGACAGCCCGTAGGGATTTTCTGCCTGTAACCCGCAGATCATTTGCTGGTAGCTGAAAGAGGCCAATTTAATAGCCGTAACTATTGCGGGCTCTGTTACGGGCTACAATTTCTAAAGTTGGAGCACTTTAATGGGGCTCCATGTCTTTTGCTCCTCTAATTCAAATCACCAATTTTCTTTTGTTTTGTTTATGGCTAAAATTCCACATCTCTGACTGATATCATATGTATCTTGAGGAAAACAAATCTAACTGTATACCCACTACTAGCAATGTTGTGTATGAAGACTGAATGCAAGCTGGTATTGTACATTTCCTTGATAGGCCACATGTACTGTTAAAAGAACCATAGATTAAGTTCTTATCCGTGCTAGTCCTTAGCTAATTGAGATATATGTGTGAGAGCAGTAATGTCACCTAGAAAGCATTATATTGTGCAGGAAAAGCATATAATGTGGGAATATTTGGGTGCTATGGAAGTGAGTGTAACAGACCAGTCTAAGCATGCTTTCGTTCCCAGTGATCTGATAAATATTCCTTGCTATTGAGTTTCTGTAACATCTACCAAAGCCATTTTATAGTAAAAGTTCTGGACTGAAATATTAAGTGTGTGAGTGACAGAACAATTTAGAGTTTGCCAGGCTTGCTTTTTTGGCATACATTGTGGCCCTAGTTCTATGTCCACCATCCTTGACCATTAGTGGTTGCAGAAAAATTTGTAGCCGCCTTATAGTTATAGCTTAGCTGTGAGAGGCTTAGAGAAGTGTATGTCCTTGTTTGTACTTTGAAGGTCAATCAAACCCTTGGTGTACAGACTATTCAATATGGCGTTAAGAATTATCAACTTTAGACTTAGAGAAGGTACAGTGTAGAGTAGCTTAGAAGAGTGAAACCTGCAATTATACACTGGCATATTTAAATCTAGGGGAAATTAACCTTTAAAATCATAGACACTACACAGAGCTATACAAATGTCTTGCAATAAATATTTTGATGCTTTCTCTTAATATAATGAAGATTTACCAAATGGAAATACACTTGGGTATATCAGTACCATTATGTGTAAAAGTCTATTGCCTGGCTATTAGGAAAACCAAAACCTTCATACATAAGCATTCTATATGTCTTCTATAGAGTACTGTGCATCTACATATATGTTTGCCACAAATAAGCACACTTAAACACAAGAACATATATCCCCACCATAGATTACCACAACATGCAATTTATTCATAAGGGTACATATATACACTAGTGACTAATACAAAAGGGTTATCAGTTGTTAATCCTCTTTAAACGTAATGGGCTTGTTCTGAGTTGAGAGCTCCATTTTCACGGAGAGATAGATGTGTGTTTTTACTCCTTAGTTTGTTTCATATTTATGTCATGATGTCAAGCTGCCCTTGTTTAAAATAATATCAGATAGTTCAAAGACAGACTGATAAGAAACAGTTGGTAGGTAGGATCAGTGTGGACTGACAGAGATGTAGAAAAAAGCTAAGAGATTAGTATTAGAAAGTATTCAATTGAAATATGATAATCTCTAAATCTTTCTCTAAATCTGTTGTTTAAGTCTATCTAGTACAATTCCTAAAGACTTTGTGTGTTCCATATTTTCTAATATTACTTTAGAAAAACAATCTGAAATAGGTATTAGCCTCGTCCATACTACAGTGGTTTTCAACCACTAATATTCCAGGTCTTATTGATATCCTTACCTTAGCAGAATAATTTAATTCAACTGGCCAAGCCACTGATTAGCACCCCTGTCCTCACATAGTGATATCCACAAATCCTGCACTGTTGTTGTTCCTTGAGGACAGGGAGGAAAAACACTTCTATAACGAATGAGTAAAACAACTGGAGATTGATACAGTTGAAGAGTCACTAACAGAACAATCTTAACAATAACAAAGAGAAATGTAAGAATACGGTACCTTATATACAGTACAATACATTTTTTGTATATTATGGTATTTATTTGATCGTCTGAAGGAATACTGTGGACTGGATGGTACAACACTGAGCTGGTTCAAGTCCTTCCTATTGGACAGTTTCCAGAGAATATACTCAGGAGTAAGTTCTTCAGTGTCTCTGCCAATGACATGCGGCCCTCAGAAACTTCACATAGTGCCCCCGTCTGCTTTCTGGGGGGGAGCATAATCCTCTGCAGCCATACACAGTCTATGAATAATGATTGCCTAGTGGATATCATAGAGTGGATGAGCACCAGCCGGCCGGGGTTAAACCATGACAAAAAAGTAGTACTCATGGTGGGAGGACATATTTTTATAAAATCATAAGTAAAGTAGGATCAGATGACAAGTATGACAAGCACCTCTATTTAAGGATTACACTGTTACTTCCTGGTCTGTGTACTCCAAGTGCCTGAGCCTCATGGCCGAGGGTCACACATCTTGCAAACGGATATACTTTTGGGATCAGATGACTGGCCTGGTATGTTGAGAGCAAGTACCATTTTTTTTTTAAATTTAAATAATTTTTATTAAAATACAAGGAATGTACACAAAATCGAATTACTGGTATACATTGTAAGTTTGTTACAGTGTAATGGTATAATAAACTTCTCCATGTATCTTAAACGTTTTCTTCATTTTCCTTTTTTCTTTCCTTTTCTTCTTTCCTTATTGATTTTGATTAACCATAAAGGCTTAATATTACACAAAATCAAAACAATAATAATATATGGGAAAAAAACAGGGGGCGGGAGGAAAGAGGGGACGTATGAAATTTTGTGGATGCTTTCCATAGTGCAGGTCAGGCATTGAGTTTTATCCTTCTCTTTTCTTTTTTCAGCCTTTTAGAGTCCATATATCCCAGCATGATACCCTATTTTTATAATTTTCATCTGGTTCCATTGAAATCATACTCATCTTGTATATGTATTGAATTTTTCTTTTAACATCCTTAAATATGGGAATGTTTGTTCTCCATGTTTTTGCTATTATACTTCTAACTGCTAACAAAATCGGATTTGTTAGGAATTTTGATTGTTGTTGTTTGATTTTGAATTGTGAGTCCTTCAAGAGTTTTGGAATGGTTGGAATGTTTTTTGGGGAATATGAAATCCCCACAGTTTTTCTAAGGTAGAGCATCTTTCTTCCCATATATGAGCGATTTTAGGGCATTTCCATATTGCATTTCTCAGTGTACCTGTTTGCCTCTAAAACATTACCATCCAGGGATGGATTTGAGATTTGTAGTCTCGCTGGAGTGCGATACCATCTTAAAAGAGTTTTGAAGGCATTTTCTCTTAGAACTATATTGAAAGAGGAGTTTGCGGTGTGTTTATAATTTTACTATATTGCCCTTCATCATTTGGGTTACATTTTTTTCCCCAGGAAATTTTGAAGGGCAATTTGACTGTTGTAACCTGGTCGTTTAGGTAATTATATAGAATGGATATATTTTTCTTCCATTGGAGTTGTAGATGCAGCATTTCTCAAAAGGTGTTTACTTGGTTGGCTTGCTCATATTTAGTGAGGCTTTTTTTGTTGTAGAACTTGATTGTGGATTAAGGATTGGGCACTTGAGGCATGAATTTGGCACTTGATTGTTTTTTTAGAGGACCTGGTTACACTGGTCCATCCCTTTTTGACTTTCCAGATTGATTACTACAGTGCTCCTGGGGCTTCCAATTAAGCTGCCTGCCGAAGGTGCAGAATGCTGTGGCCAGACTACTGATAAGCAAGCTCTGCTCTTGTCACATAGACCCCATTCTGCATTCTCTGCACTACCTATCAAATTGCATATTCATTTCAAGATTAGTTTGCTGGCCTTGACAGTTCTATCTAAAATAATTTTGATCTCCCTACACCCATATTTGTTCTCATTGATCATCAAGTGCATCACAGTTAAATGTACCAATAATTCATATGGCATCATTTGGTACTAGAGCTTTTAATCATTCAATTCCAGTTCTATGGAATTCTTTCACCATGACAGTCCGAGAATCCTCATTATTGGACATTTTCAAAAAGAAATGCTTAAGCTTATGATTTATTTATTTACTAAAGTCTTTAAGTAACATGATATCTGGGATATGTACTTTGGGTCCAAACAGTCCATTATTATTATTATTACTATTATTATTATCAATACATCTCTGTGTAAAATGTGTTAATTAAACACTGTCTCGGACAATCCCATTTTCTGAGCAAAATTCAGCCGCTATTCCAGAGGGAACAAAAATGGATATGGCAGTGATAGGAAAAGGTAACAAGAAGAATGGGCCAACAAGAATGATGGGAATGGGGAGAAAAAGAGTTTTGCAGGGAGGAAAGATAATAGGGTGAAACCACTCTGCTGCAAACCATTCAGAGTTATAGTCTTAGTTGACTTTAATTAGATATGACAAATGTATTGTAACTTGCATGCAATGCTTTAAATACATTTGAAATTCAAGAATCTTTTATATTCAGTTGAAATTATTTTCATATATTTTCAATGATTTTTTAGCTATTTTGTTCAAACAGGGCATTAAATACTATAGAGATATTAACTTTTTATACAACATTAGTCCAAATTTCACAACTGCTTGGCTGTTAATCATCCCCACGCATGTACTGTTCTATATATAATAGTATTTTACAATGTTGCAGTTTGGTTCAAAATTGTAGAAAACCAAACTTTTTATTGGGAAAATATTTAAATCCCTAAATGTACAGTAATAGATTATTGTTTATGTGTACTGTTTCAATGTTTATTCATTTATCAGTAAGTGATAGTTACCAATAGATTTAATTTAATGCATCAGAAAACCTTAAAATATGTTTGTAATAGAAAACATGCTGTCTCAAGCCCTCTAATTGGGATAAATATGCAAATTTGAAACATTCAATGCTCTGTTCAAATAATGCTGAATAGCCAAGATATGGAGACATTGTTATCCAAAATGGCAGTATTTCATAGTAGTTATTACTAAAATGGGGAGAATATGAAGTTCATTTGAAATATTTTAAAAATGGATAATTAAACTATTTTTCACATGGCAGTAGATGAACTTTACACAGAAGCATATATTTGACAGTAGATAATAGTAAAATATCCATTTTATTTACCTAGTTTGACTTAATTGAGCCTCAGTATGGCCTTATGCTTATCCAATACATGCTTAAATTCCTGAGATGTGTTTGACTGTGTTTTACTGCTACCACTGGCAGACTGTTTTATGTATCTAATACTGGAACTTTCCTACATTATTCCTAAATCTTCCTAACCTCTTGTTGTTGCATTCTTCTTTCTGGAAGATACCTCCATCCTGAGCTTTATTTTATTGAATCTGACTGAATACGGGCCATATTATTTTACCTAATTTCATATTTTCAAAAAAAAAGTTGTGTTCCATGTTCCCTAATAATCTTTAAATGAAAAACACAATTTTAATAATGTTTAAAACATGCTCTTTTAAATGCATAAAAAAAAGAATTGTGTTCAATGTGCTCTTAATTAGCATTGCCCACAATCACTGACCACGGTCTGCCATAGGCTTCTGAAGATATCCAGTCATTTTGAAAGGAAAGGAATTCTAGTGTTTTTGCAAAACATTGTGGCATTACTATTTAAAGGAAAATTAATTAAAGAAAAATGTTTCTTTTTTCCCATCTGCCTGCATAAAGCTATTTATACATACCAGTGAACATGTAGTTTTCCATAAAAAGAACAAATATCTTTATTTAAAATTGACAAGTCTGCTTTGCTGAGATCTAGGGGCAAAGGAATACATTTCTACAATGGTCATTATGAATTGTTACTTACCAGATATACCTAGCTAAAAAGACAAACTTGTAAAGAGGAAAGCACGAGATCTTGGTGGAGCAGTCTCAGGCATACAGATTTAAAATCTGACAAAGGCACAGAGAAAAACATTAGAGTTTAATGCAATTGAGTTTATTTGACATGTGAAATTTTATAGCTACAATATTCATCAATATTAAAAAGCTCAGACACTCAGGCTATGGTGATTTTGGATTCAAATTAATATTTATATTGACTGTCAGACCCATTTTCTGCTGATTTTGGCAGAAAAATACCCTACTTTCCTCTAGTTCTGCAGATCCATTTCTGCTGCAGAGAAGCAGGTATTTTATTTATATTTGTTTGGATATAGAGTTTTCACCATAAATCAAGATGATATAATTTCTAAGTACAAAATAAGTATTACCGAACTAGCTGACTGGCACCAAACACTCATTTTTCATGCCAGAATGCCACATGTGCCTGCTACCTGAAAATATTTACTCTGGGAACACAAGATTAGATCACTCCATCACTGCACGGAGAATAAACCTCTCACTAGTTTTATAGACCTAGATTACAATGACAGGCATTAACATGGTCATTTATCCAATGCCACAGAGTTCTGTTAGCCAAAATGATATGTACCTAGCACTTGTTAACTCCTTCAGTGCAGGTAGCGCAGTATTTTTGTCTGCACCTTAGAATGTTTTCACTCTGCATGCAAAATGAGTTTTACTTTCATCCTAAAAGACGTTTGCCATGATATCGTTGCTGAGAACTTGACTCTGAGAAACTGGGCAAGAAGAAAGGAGTTTTTTTTAAACCTTTGTCTTATTGAAATAGACGTTGCCCGGGGCAGTTCTCTCATTTTTAGGCTCTGGGCTCTTCAATTTCAGATCAGAAATCCAGTAGTTGTCTCCAATTATTCCTTAAGCACAGTATGTGCATATTTACCCTTAGTTATTACACATAAAAAATTGTCCAGTTACCATCTACTCTGTCAGGTTAAGGGTTAAGCTCTATTTTCTCTCGATTAATTAATTGGAAGATATTTGTGGATGTGGTAGAAATTCATTATATAAGTATTTTGTCATGCAGTATGAACATAATCTTCTTCTGCAGACACTGACTTGCTTTCCGTCTTTCTTGCAGTTGCTGGCTTTCTCTGGAGAAGGGAGCGATTTGGGCCTTTGTTGCACCAGCACTGTTTGTTATTGTGGTAGGTATAATCAAAAGTAACTCCGTTGTGTTCTTAAAGGACCACCGTAATAATTTTTTTCTATATGGCATTTGAATAACTAAACAAGGATACGGACAAAATGTTTTTAGAATTTAACAGAACCTATTCAATTATTCTCTACTGCCAGGTTCCATTTTGCTTTCTTGCCTGCTGTTACTTTCGCAGGTGTGTGTAAATATAGTGCTATAGTCCTGCTGAGAGCATTGGCAATTGTAACTGCCATATTCTTATCGTGCACTCAGAAACTTCATCTCAGGAAATTGATTTGCTAAAGCTAAAATGGTAGATTCTGTATATGTATGTATGGTGTATTTTTTTTTTACTTTAAAAAATATATATATTATTTTAACTCACCAGCTCACTAGCCTATATAAATACAACCAACAAACTAACTGTCCAATTAAAGTTTGTCTCTCCTCACTAAAGAAGTTGGACAACAGTTTTTTTTAACAGTTTCCCATGAACAACCACTGGTCGTGCACAGGACTAAGAAGATACTTTAACTAAAATAAGGGATGTGCTGGGGAAATTGAAGTGAGAAAAAATAATGTACCACCAAATAAAATGTGTAACTGCTCCTGAGCAGGACATGCATCGAATTAGCATGAATGATCGAGTAGACATGGTAAAAGTAACTGGCTTAGGCATAGATGTAGTCTTAATATTTAACAATGTTGGAGCTAGTGTTTAATTTAATATAAATATACCCCTAGTATTAAGCATTTTTATTACCCTTGTCCTTCAGAGAATATTCCTATTTCTCAATTTGTTTTTGTTTTTCTATGCATCTGAGTAATACCAAAGCAGTAATGTTACAATTCTGCTGTACCTTTAAGTTAGTCTTTTGACAGACGCCCATCAGTCTGTTCACCTAAACTACACAGAAATTCTAGTGTATAGAACAATATAAACTGAACCTGATAACAGGCATACCAATTCATTTAAAAGAGACCATTAATAAGAGGAACCAACACCAAATGTTTGCTTCCCTCAATGGAAGCAGACTTTTCAAGGGGCATCTAACAGTAATCCCCAGGGCACCTAACTTGAATCTCTATACGATAGGGGTCTTCAATGGAACTCCAAGATGCCATTAACCATAACCATGGGGGTCTTGAAGTACACCCATAGCACCCTACCTACCATGGGGGTCCAATATGGACCTAACCCTCCCATGGGAGTCAATAAGGACCCCCCATAGTTCTTATCACAATAAATCACAAAAAGTAAAAAAGTATAACATGAAATAAAAATTTCCACTAAACCTGTAAGGGGAGGAAAGAACATTTCCCTATCCTATGAAGCCCTCCAGTGATGATCAAATAAGCCCTTTCCCTCATTCTTCTGCACTGGTTATATTATTTGCCTTTCCATGTAGATATCCAGGTTTCTGCCTCTTCTACTCCTTTCATATTGTAAGTGGCAAGTTTCCAATCATGTAGGGTGCTTTGGGGAAAAAAAACTTGCTACATAAGATTCTAAGCTCAGAACAGGGCCCTCCATCTTTTTCTTTGCAGCTTGTTAATATTGTATTTATTCCTTCTTTTTATCCCCTGTATAGCGCTGCAGAATATGCTGGCACATTACAAATAAAAGTTAATAATAATAATAATAATAATAAGAAGAAGAAGAATTCAAGAATTCGCCCTCTTCAGTCTTTATTTTTTATCAGAATCAAGTAGTTGATGTTACCCTGCTAATTTATGAATTGGTAATTGTCAAGCCAATCAGAAATCACAGATTGTTAACAATGTGGTGGGATTTATTTTTAGATGTCACAGAGGTCCTCAAATGAACTTCATGGTTAAGGGATGAACTTTAGATGCCATAGAGGCCATAGGATTTCTGTGGCATAGGGATTAATATTAGGTGTCATGGAGGTCCTTAAGGGACATGCATGGTGGGGGTTTACGTTTTCTTGCTAAAAGTTAAGTTTTAGGTGGCATTGTTATAGTTAGATGAAGATCCTCAGAGATAGCGCATGATAAGGGGGAATCCTCGGTGATTCGTTGCTCAAAGCTGCATGGGGTAATCCCTGGGGTTCCCATGATTTTATACTGTAGCTGGTATTGGAAGGAATTTGTGGGGATCCCCGGGCTTATAGGGGGTAGCGAGTGATAGGCAGAAGGCCACAGGAAGAGGTTTATATAGATAGATAGGAGAAATGGAGGATATTAGGGCTAGTGTAGCGTGTTACAGTATTGGGTAGCCTTCTTCAGCAGAGAGAGAAAGAGAGAAAGAGTAAGATTTGGCCAAAAATAGCTGATAGTTAGGAATCAGGGAGATTTTATGGGAGCCAGGCTTGCTGTTTCTATTTCCTTGGAAGGCAGCACTTCATAGAGATAGATAAATATTTATGAACCAGAAGTACACATTTTCAGGGGTCATGGCCCCTATATATACAGTATATTGTGACCAAACCTGTTTTATGTATTGCTTTTTATTTACAAAGTATTAAACATTACTTTAAAGATGACAAATAATATTTATGAGAAGCATGTCAAGGGGTGCAACAAAAAGCAATATTATGTGATATATTCTGTCATATTCTTGGTAATTCACTTGAAGGAACCAGGTTTGACTGTAGATTAGGGTCACCAGGTATTTTTATTCACAATCTTGGTGAGGGAGTAATGAGAAACTCCACCAATAAGCCATGAGAATATGTTTAATGCAGTTAATAAATCAAACATGTTGTGGTTTTAAGTATGTATCAAATATAGCACATGTATAATGATTTGTATATGCTTTGACTGACCCTAGAATACTACATGCAATGGGAACATGTGACATTTTGTATTTGTGGATTTAAAGAGGTAAAAAGGTTAAAAAAAAAGTATTTACCTCCCTTGGCATTTTTCTTGTTTTGTTGCCTCACAACCTGGAATTAACATGGACTGTTTGAGGGTTTGCATCAGTTAATTTAACATGCCCACAACTTTGAAGATGTGTTTTTAATTTTTTGTGTGAAGCAAACAACAAATAGTACAAAATAACAGTAAATGTGCATAACTATTCTCCCCCCTAAAGTGAATACTTTGTAGAGCCACCTTTTGTGGCAATCACAGCTCCAAGTCGCTTTGGATAAGTCTCTATGAGCTTTCCACATTTTACCACTGGGATTTTTGCCCATTCCTCCTTGCAAAACTGCTCCAGCTCCTTCAAGTTGGATGGTATGCGCTTGTGAAGAGCAATCTTTAAGTTTGACCACAGTTTGTCTATTGGATTGAAGTCTGGGCTTTGATTGGTTGCTTTAGCAGTGTGTTTGTGGTCATTGTCCTGCTGGAAGGAGAACCTCCGTCCTAGCCTCAAATCACGCACAGTACAGGTTTTGCTCAAGAATATCCCTGTATTTAGCACCATCCATCTTTCCCTCCTGGCTGCTGAAAAACATCCCCACAGCATGATGCTGCCCCCACCATGTTTCACTGTGGGAATGGTGTTCTTTGGGGGATGTGATGGGTTGGGTTTGCGTCAGACATAGCGTTTTCTTTGATGGCCAAAAAGTACAACTTTTGGCTCATCAGACCAGAGCACCTTCCTCCATACATTTTGGGAGTCTCCCACATGCCTTTTCGCAAACTCAAAACGTGCCATTTTGTTTTTTGCTGAAAGTAATGGCTTTCTTCTGGCCATAAAGCCCACCTCTATTAAGCGTACGGCTTATTGTCGTCCTATGTACAGATACTCCAGTCTCTGCTGTGGAACTCTGCAGCTCCTCCAGGGTTACCTTAGATCTCTGTGCTGCCTCTATGAATAATGCCCTCCTTGCCCGGTCCGTGAGTTTTGGTGGGCGGCCGTCTATTGGCACGTTTGCTGTTGTGCCATCTTTGCATTTCGTTATGATAGATTTGATGGTGCTCCAAGATTTGGATATTTTTCTATAACCTAACCCTGACTTATACTTCTCAACAACATTGTCCCTTGCTTGTTTGGAAAGTTATTTGGTCTTCATGGCAATGTTTGGTTAGTGGTGCCTCTTGCTTAGGTGTTGCAGCCTCTGGGGCCTTTCAAAAAAGGTGTGTATATGTAATGACAGATCATGTGACACTTAGATTGCACACAGGTGGACATAATTTCACTAATTATGTGACTTCTGAAGGTAATTGGTTGCACCAGAGCTTTATTATGGGGTTCATAACAGAGGGGGTGAATAAATATGCACTTGCACATTTTCTGTTTTCTATTTCTAAAAAATAGTTTTATATATATATATATATATATATATATATATATATTTCTAATTTTACGTCACCAACTTAGACTTTTGTGTTCTGAACCATGACATAAAATTCAGATTAACAAAACATTGAACTTAAGGCTTTAATGTAAAACACAGGTAAAAAGTCAAGGGGGGTGAATACTTTAAAAGTTACTGACTCGCACCCAGGAAGTAGTGCACATAACTCTCTAAATTTGACATTTGTGTGTAACCTGCTTTACATATAATCATATGAGACTCTGAGTCTGAAACTCAATAGTCTCCATAGCAACAGTATTTACTCACTACCTAATGTGAACACACTGTACTAGTCCTACTGTCCTCCCACTTATATCTCTATCCATACATGTAAATATATAGCCCCCCATCCCTTGGCATGGAAGGTGTTAAATAGTAATAAAAAGATAATGTGTTTATACATTCATCCACTGGGATCCCTAGAGACCCCATTACTTCTAAAATGTATTTTCACCCATGGGGGTCCCTTTGGATCCCCATGGCATTTGACATTAATTCTCTACAATGGGTATTCCTATGGACCCCCATGGTGTCCTAACCTATCACAGTAGGGGCCCTTAGGGACTCTCATGGACCTGTTCTTTCATGGGGTCCATAGGGACCTGCATAGTACCTAAAAATACCCTTTAAACTACCTACTCTAAAGTAAATAGGAATTACAGAAAAAAAGCTTACAGGAATAAAATATTATAATAACAAATTAAAAATACAGAAGATTCAAATAATTAAACCTGCTGTTGGAAAAAAGGGGTTACATTATACATTACCCTCTTTGGATTATCCTCCAGTGCACATGCAATCTTGTTCGAAGCCCTATCAAGGTCCCTATTCTTCAACCCTTGATAAATGGGCACATCCAGTCTTGTTTGAAAACCTGGGAGCCTGATCTTCAGGCAATGCCTTGCTCCTCATCTTTGGGCCATGACAAGGCCATTCAAAAAAAAACCTCCTCTGAGGAACTCCTCCGTCCAATAAGCTTTTTATCTGCTTCTGCTCCTTTATAGGCTTCTGATTGGCTGAAATATGCAAACAAATGTATCCTTCTATGTTTCTAAGACACTGCTGGACTCTAATAGCAAAAGTTACACTTTTGTGACATTTGCATTGTTGAGATGGGTGTTCACATTTCTGTAGTAGCTGACTTGCAGTTATTGTTGTATGCCGCCTGATTTTGAGCATGTGCAGGGAAAGGGGACAGGTGACATATTGTAACAGGTTTGAAGATTTAACTAATCCCCACCTCTCTCTCCTCCCTTACCCCACCCACCACTATTCATTAGAAACAAGTGTTCCAAGATATCAAATATCAGGAAGTGTTCTAGTCAGACAATTAAGAAACTTGTATCCTCATTCAATTGCAAGGCCGCAACTCACGGTGTACAGGGCGTATGTCTGCGGGCGTGCTGCAGGCTTTAACTCTTCTACAATTATGGAGCGATTCAATTGAACAAGCCCAAAAGTTACGGTCCGAAAGCCGAAAACGTAAACCATGCCAAACCAAATCGGATGTAGCATTTCAGAGCGTGAACATAATCAATTAAGCAAGGCCATAACTACCCATTTTGAAACAGCCAATAGTAAATGAGACCGTCATCATTACGGCAGTATAAGATGGAGGTTACATATGACACAATTAGCTTTTAGAGGTCCGATATGCGATCGGACTCGCAAACCGCAAAATACAAAATAATAAAAATGAATGCCAATACTGTTCTAGTCCATTTGGTTGGCCTGATATGTATTAACTCATTGATTCCCGAGATCAATATAACCCCGAAATGACACATCAAAATAATAATTTTTTTTATTACGATTGTGCAATTAATTCTAATGCCTTTCATAGCTTTCCCCATCATTTACAGTGCAGTATTGATTTTTTATTTGCATTTACAGTTCTACGGACATAACCCCTTTGCGGGTCCCATCTGGAACCCGTAGGATTTTCTTCTACAGTTGCCGTTTACGGGTGTGAAAACATTTGGGGACTTGTGGAATTGTAGCAATTGAATAGCAATTTGCGATTTTAGCCTTAACTCTCGCGGACGTGAAAGATCAATTGTAACAACCGCAGGGTTTTCAAACCCGTAACCCTTAGACCACTTACAAAAATACATCAATTGAATAGCAAATTAGTTTATGGCCTACATTACGGACTCCAGTAACTTACAATTTCTTAGTATACACAAGCATACACAAAAATGAAGTACTGAAAATACAGTGGTCCTTTAATCTTATCCAAGATGACCTGTGAACAATGTGAGATAGCTTTTGAAAGACCAATAAGTTGCATTATATGAACTTTTAACATTTCAGTCTTTATCAGACAAACTGTTAAAACGTCTCCATAATGGATCTAAATGCTGATATATAGGCTGCTGTACATCTACTGTGTATATACAGAAATAGCTAGATCCGTTTTTCTTGCAATTACTTTGACTAAAGAATCTGCTTTAGTGCAAAGAAAAATAAACCTCAGTTTAATAGATGTAACTTACATTATATCTTTAAGACTACTATTGTATTATGTAGTGCCAGAGGAAAACTAAATATTCTCGTCTTGCAAGACGTCACACTGATCCATGGTATTATCTAACTGGGGCAGGATTGTCTCTTCTGAGCCTCTGCAATCCTCCCATCCATTCTCTATTACCACACAAATAATGCCTCCTATTGTGGTATCTCTGTTTCATGAAACAATGTTCGGCTTGATATACTGTTTACTAATTGAAATAGCTGTGGATCTGTCACTATGGAAACGCTCGTCAGAGGAGCGTAATTGGGTAAACCATGGTAACGCTTTATACCTAGATATTGCTCTTGCCTAGCTCAACATCCGTGCCTATTATGAGATACGGATGACATTCTTGTCCTTTGCTTTGATATTAAAACTATGTCTTATTCTGGCCAGCAGTTTTATTAGGTTTCCTAATTGTGATATAAGCAACCTTTACCCCCATCAGCCCCCACAGGAAAGACATGGATACAATGATGTATTTAAAACAAGCAATAACCTTTTCAGAGCGCCTGAGGAAACTGAAAGAGAACTATTTAACTTTGAGGTACTTAAAATTACATGGAAGGTTTCTGGATTTCACTTGGAAAATAATATACCTATGCATCTATTTACTTTATGTACTTTTTTGTTAAAAGCTCTGTTTTTTTCTGCCTAAAATCATATAATTTCTCTATGCTTGGGTCTGCCCTCTGTAGCTCGTGCAGCTCATGAATACAAACCCGGTGAAGTGCAGTTTTTCAAATGAGTGACTTCAAGTAGCATGTTGCCACAGATTGAATACTATGAGTCAGTACAGCCCCTGTTCTTAGAAGTACACTGTCTTCATATGCAGGGGAAATCATGAGCCTCATTCAATTGAGGCATCAGGAGATCCGGGCTTTGGAAACTTATTTTGCTATTTAATTGCCGTCTTTTTGCGGGCTCCCATCGGGTTACGGGCTCCGGCCTCCGATTCATTGCGATGGTTCACATAGCAAGTTAATGCCCCTCCAATCCTTTGATCTTTCACGTCCGCAAGAGTTGCAAACGCTAAAATGGCAAATCGCTATTCAATTGCTCCGATTCCCCCTCGCAAAGCAAGCCGTCAAGCCTGCAAATGGCAAAAGTCGAACCGCAAGTCACGGGTACCAAGGACGCCTCGCAGAGGGCTTAAAGACATGTCCGGAGCACTTTAAATGTAAATAAAAATTCAATAGTGCACTGTAAATGATGGGGAACACTGCGTAAGACATTAGAATTATTTGCACAGTCTCAAGCCCGTAAATATGGAATATAAATTAAATTTTTATTGTGTAATTTTCGGGGTTATATCAATCTTAGGAATCAATGGGTTAATGCAAATCAGGCCACCCACATGGACTATAACATTGGCTTAATTTATTTTTAATTTATTTGTACATTGAGGGTTTGCGGGTCTGATCGCACATCAGACCCCAAATTGCTAGTTGAGTGACATGTCATCTTCATGCTTTACTGTCATAATGGCGACGGGCTCCATTTCTATTGGCTGTTTCTGCATCGGGAGTTACGGGCTTGCTTAATTCATCATGTTCAAGCTCGCAAATGCTACATACGATATCGGGCCGGGACTTGCCGGCTTGGCCAATTGAATAGCACCATAAGTCTAGGACGCGGTGGGCCTGCAGCAGGCCCGCAGACTTACGGCCTACATCTCGCGACTCGCAGGCTTGGAGTTGAATGAGGCTCCATGTTAGGAACTATTTGTAAGATTTTAGTCACAAAAACAGCTATTACGCACTTCTTAATAGAATAAAGTACACAAAAGTAAAGAAATACATACAGTGCCGTGCAAAAGTATTCACCCCCTTGGCATTTTTCATGTTTTGTTGCCTCACAACCTAGAATTAACATGGATTGTTTGAGGATTTGCATCATTTAATTTACAGAACATGCCCACAACTTTGAAGATGTTTTTTTAATTTTTTTATTGTGAAGCAAACAATAGGACAAAATAACAGAAAAAGTCAATGTGTATACTGTAACTATTCACCCCCCTAAAGTCAATACTTTGTAGAGCCACCTTTTGCGGCAATCACAGCTTCAAGTCGCTTTGGATTAGTCTCTATGAGCTTGCCACATCCTACCACTGGGATTTTTGCCCATTCCTCCTTGCAAAACTGCTCCAGCTCCTTCAAGTTGTATGGTTTGCACATGTGAACAGCAATCTTTAAGTCTAACCACAGATTTTCTATTGGATTTAGGTCTGAGCTTCGACTAGGCCATTCCAACACATTTACATGTTTCCCCTCTAACCACTCAAGTGTTGCTTTAGCAGTGTGTTTGGGCTCATTGTCCTGATGAAAGGTGAACCTCCGTCCTAGCCTCAAATCACGTACAGAGTGGTACAGGTTTTGCTTAAGAATATCCCTGTATTTAGCATCATCCATATTTCCCTCAACTCTGACCAGTTTCCCAGTCCCAGCTGCTGAAAAACATCCCCACAGCATGATGCTGCCACCACTATGTTTCACTGTGGATGGTGTTCTTTGGGTGATGTGATCTGTTGGGTTTGCGCCAGACATAGCGTTTTCTTTAATGGCCGAAAAGTTCAATTTTATCAGACCAGAGCACCTTCCTCCATACATTTTGGGAGTCTCCCACATGCCTTTTTGCAAACTTAAAACATGCCATTTTGTTTTTTGTTGAAAGTAATGGCTTTCTTCTGGCCACTCTGCCATAAAGCAAACCTCTATGGAGTGTACAGCGTATTGTTGTCCTTTGTACAGATACTCCAGTCTCTGCTGTGGAACTCTGCAGCTCCTCCAGGGTTACCTAAGGTCTCTGTGCTGCCTCTCTGATTAATGCCCTCCTTGCCCGGTCCGTGAGTTTTGGTGGGCGGCCGTCTCTTGGCAGGTTTGTTGTTGTGCCATGTTCTTTCCATTTGGTTATGATAGATTTAATGGTGCTCCTGGGGATCATCAAAGATTTGGATATATTTTTATAACCTAACCTGACTTGTACTTCTCAACAACATTGTCCCTTACTTGTTTGGAGATTTCCTTGGTCTTTATGGCAGTGTTTGGTTAGTGGTGCCTCTTGCTTAGGTGTTGCAGCCTCTGGGGCCTTTCAAAAAAGGTGTGTATATGTAATGTCAGACATCATTTCACTAATTATGTGACCTCTGAAGGGAATTGGTTGCAGCAGAGCTTTTTATGGGTTTCATTACAAAGGGGGCGAATACATACGCACATGCCAATTTTCTGTATTCTATTTCTAAAAAAATAGTTTTATTTTTTCTCATTTCACTTCACCAACTTAGACTTTTGCGTTCTGAACCATCACATAAAATTTAGATTAACCAAACATTGAACTTAAGGCTGTAATGTAACAAAATAGGTAAAAAGTCAAGGGGGTGAATACTTTTGCAAGGCACTGTAGGTATATTATATTTCTAGTAAAGTCCAGAAATCTTCCAAGCTCCTCCTTGATTTAGAGAATCAGTTAAGTTAATAAAAAATTACATCTTTGTATTGAAGCTGTAACCTCAATAAGTTAAAGGACCACTGTGTCCATAAGTGTAATATACACTCTTTTGAAGAACTACACTTGAAAATACAAAATAGGCAACATGTTGTTAGAATATAAAAAATAACAATACAGTCTATAACGTATTACTTTCATATGCAATTATGCTGGGGACGATAGAGAGCACATATCACTTTTAGGAGAGATTTTCTGTTTTGACTAGCAGGATCCAAGCTGAATGTCACAGCCTGTCTCTCAATATGATCTGCAATACCCTGATACCTCATTCTTCCAATATACTAAAGCATATAACTCCATCAGTCTAATTTCAATGTTCTTTAAGCAGCATAAAAAAACTGTTATTGATAATAATAAAGCCAAGTCTTCTGTATTTGCCCCATCACCTCCCCTTTAATGTGCTGTGCTCATCTCTCTTGCATAGTGTATGCTAGGGCTTCATTGCTCTTGCACTAAATCTTTGTAGAGGAGTACACAGGATCAAGGCTTATTCACTGATACATGAATGCATTACAGCAGTTTAATTATGCCTGCACATTAAATTACACAGAATTGTTGCTAAATCACTTTCATGGCCCAAGGAATCATTGTGTTTTTTTTTTCACTTAGTGGGGAGGGACGTGGAGTGAGCAGTGTCTTTGTGGAGTAATGTCCCCAGACTAATTGAAGTGCATTTGCTATCCATTGGCCGGTGGTGTTATTCTGTTTTTTCCAGTTCATTAAATATTAATGAATGGTTTGATATTAATATATTTGTGTTTCTTGCACAGGTATTGTTAATAATGTGCTACAGTATACTGCAGCAAATCTATATTATACACATAGTTTTAAGCAGTATAGCACTTGACTTGTTCAATGTTTTTTTGCTAATCAAATTGTACAATGTGGGTTTTGTGTATTAAGTATGGCAGAACTGGAACATTTAATTGTACTGTAAAACAGTCTTCCTGCACTGCAGATGTATCCCTCATCATAAACTGCTGCCCTTCTCATTTTCTAAGAAAATAATGAAATTACATTTATTCAAAAGCATATTTTGTCAAAATGTATAGACATGTAAAGATTAGATAAAACAACACAGAAAGCTATGATATTGTTACGCCCCCTGTTTAGCTCCGCTGTTAACTCTCTGATAAATATCCCCAAAAAGTATAAATTGAAGATTCATTGTAGCTCCATGTTTACAATATATTTTCTTTTGAAGAACTACACTTGATTATAGAAACAATGTCTTGGGGGAGATGGGATGGGGACAAATCCTCCCCCCCCCCCCACACCCACATTTTTCCATGTTTGTATGTATATATAAACTATTTTATGGCATGTTTATATAATGAACTGATCCCCCCTGCTTAGAATGTAAAAAGCCTTTAATTTATAAATTATTATATTGCAATATGCTGCAGTGGGAGTGATTTTATTCTACGGGTGGGAAGAGGCCATGAATTAGTCCTGTTGAAAGCACTGGTAATAAAGATTGCTGCATTTCAACTGTAGAAGCCTTCATCTCCACTCTATAGAGATGGAAGCGCAAATAAGGCAATATCTGTTTACAGTAAGGAATAATGGCAACAATATAATAATAGTTGATACATTAAAGACTGTTTTTTGCTTTCTAAAAACATTTAGTTAAATATTATCAAGTGTAATTCTTGTAGTGTGAAATTATATCAGTGTCAGGCAACTTATTTACTTAATCAAAGGAAAAAGAAAGTCAGCATCCATAATATTTTAAACTTTCTATTTTATATATAACAGTAACTGGCTTTTCCTCAGTTTCCCGGTTTACCTACTGCATCATGCCTTGATCAGCAAGGATTATTGTCATGGTATGTAAATAGGGCCCTGTTACAATCTTTCAGCAGGCATTTACATGTCAGGTTGACAAATAACTTGCCAACCTGTCAATTACAATACAGAAAAAAATTAGCTTTGTGTAAAGGCAGTGCTGAATAGAGTAGAATGAGATGTGTTGGCAACTTAGGGCTAGCTGTCATATTTCAATTTCTTTTCAAGCCATACCAAACGGTTTTACTGGTGCTTAACCCAAATTAGTTACTGTGCATAAGCCCTGTTTTCATCCTCAATCCTATTTGTACTGATGACCACCCTTAGACCCTGACCCAGTACTTCTACCTCCTATGAGCCCATTGGTTATCACGATTCCCCCACTGAAGGACCTCCTTGGCATATAAGGTTTGTTAGGAGCCACATGTAAGAGGTTTTTTACAGGGCCTCTGTGGCATTTGGGTTAAAGTGGGTGCCACCGAGACCCTGTAAGGACCTTGCTAGCATATAGTTAAGGTGCTGGTGCCACGGAAGTCATTACAGGACCCCAGTAGCATAGGGATTAATTTAGTGTGCCATGGGGGTCTGTTAAGGACCCCTGTGGTAGGGATTAATTGTTAGGTGTCACTGGGGTCCTTTAAGGATCTCTGCTGCACTTAAATATTAACCTGTGCCACAGAGGTACTTAAGGACCTTTGTGCCATGGGGTTAATAATTAGGTGCCATCCAGGTCTAAATATACCCCCATCGTTATAGATTTATGTATCGATCGGGAAGAGCAGGGGGAGGGAACTCCCAAGGTTTTTTTTAGCTTGTGGGAAAACTGAATCTCTGGGGTTCCCTTGGCACATAGGGGTTTTCGACAGTGGGGTCTTAAACACCCTGCCAATTATTCTTAATGGTTAACGCCTTCCCTCCATCAAAAGGTGTTTATATAGATAGATGCTGGTGACGGGGTTATGTGATGTACTTTAGCACTGCTACAGAGACTAATGGTGACCACAGGACTTTAGGGACACGTAAAAACAGCCCTGGTGCATGTTCCCTAGTTTGTAGGAAGGTTTGTAGTGGATCCGATTGGGATGGATACATAGATTGCGCAAATAAATCTCCCACAGTTATCCGATTGTAATAGGGCTCATAGTCATTTCTCTACATCTAATGTTAGTTTGTTATTTACTTCACAAACATAAAATATTTCTGCTATACTACAGTGATCAGTTAAGATATAGAGACGCATAGCATGTCTCTTTTGAGCACCATTTGAGTAATTGCCTCCTGTGCTCAAGGACTTTTCTTTTTTTGATCCTTTTGGAACACCACCTCTACACTACTTACCTTGTAACCTTTTAAAGCCTTATTCTTGTAAGTGACAAGTTAGAGGGAATGCTTCACAGGAGTTAACAACTTTAATGTGACCCACAGAAAGTGCATCCTGTGACATTGTTTTCTGATTTGAGCCATTTCATTCCAGTGCGGCTACAATAAAAACTTAAATATATTGTATAAATGTTTCAGAGATGCATGAAATAATAAATACAGTGTTGTGTTTTGTACTTGTTTTCTTTCTTAGCTGACAGCATTCAGTCCTCCCACTCTTTGAAATCAAACCTCTTTTTATTTCACCTCTGATTCACTGCAGTGAAGATAGTGAGAGCTGCTTTGTATCTGCCAGAATAGAGATATTTTGAAGATATCTCTAGCTCTGATGGGAGTTTCTTTTCAAGGTTATCTGGGCTGCAAGTGACATAAAATAACACAAAGCTGCAGCTCTCCTCAGCACAGAGCTTCAACTAATGGCTTCCTTTCACTTTCCACTTTATAACGTGTTTGAAAACCTTGTTATATAAAAAAAGTTATTTAAATTCCACACTCAGAACGGCTTAGAAAAACTGGTTTTAAAGGATGTTACATTTTATTCAGCCATATGAAAATCAGAGGAACGCATCACCCATGTGTAATACTGAAATATACATTGAAACACAGTACAAAAAGAGGCAAGATAATATCTTCAGCTGTAAAACCTACTTTAATATTTTTGTCCATGTTCTTGGGAGACAGTATATCATATCGGGGCAGGCAATTTCCATAGGATTTCCATGCTTTGCACAAGTGAGGCAACCTCTGCCTCATTTCTTTGAATGATATATATATAAAAATAAATATAACAAAACATATTTATTGTAACTTCCTCACTGCTTTTGTTTAGTAGTTTTTGTAGGTAGGTCTAATCTTGGATTTGGAAATACATTTTATCAAAAGAATCTGGCAGCCTCAATAAACCAGAATAAAGAAACTGTCTACTAAATTTCTGATTTCTTTATGGAGAAATTTATGGTAATGGGCATGTTCAAGTGTTGCCTTAAAAAGAAACAAAAATCTCTTAAATATACTAAAAATCAAAATGGGCAAACTTGTTTATTTTCTAATTTCACTTATATATATTACTTGCTTTTTTAGTGTTTTAAACTAAATTTACACTAGACATACAAAATATCTGATGAGTGGTTTATCTAAGGCAGTTATTAAAATTCCATATATCTGCTTTATATCAGAGATGATGTTAGTATTTTTGCCCTTGTATGTATTGTAACCCTGCTGCTGCTTTTTTGAACGAAAGTTCTTGATGGCATTAAATGCTACATAATCCGTTATCTCTTTTTGTATGATTAGGTGAATATCGGTATCCTCATTGCAGTCACCAGAATTATCTCCAGAATTAGCGCTGACAACTACAAGATCCACCGAGATGCTAATGGATTCAAGTAAGTGCTTGGCTTTGAGAAAGATAACTCCTGCATAGGTCTATTTCAATGATGTTATCATCTGCTATGTAACCACTGGACTTGGGATATATTTAAACAATGCTTTCCTCCATGGCTACTAAACCACAAAAAATAAGTAACCTTTGATATGATATTTTGATATGAATATGTTTGTGTTACTTGCACTGGTATTCTCAATAATGTGGTACAGTATTCTGCAGCAAATCTGTACTGTACACATAGCTTTAAACTGTATTGCACTTGTTGAATGTGTTTTCATCTGTGTGAAAATCAAACTGAACCACAAAAAAAAAAAAAAAAAAAAAGTTTAACTATATTTTTGTTTGATATGGTTTGCATTTTTGGCATCCATAGGAGCAGCGACCTGTGGCTCCACAGACAAAGATGGGATCCAAAAAACGCAGTAGCACAAATAATTGTTTACTGTTAATTCTGATCAATGTCAGTTTGCTTCTTTGATAGATCAAAGACAAAAAAGACAGATTTCAACTGAGCTCATGTGAAACTCTTCAAAATATAAAATATTGTGTTTGCCATTTTTAAAGCATGACCCAATGTGCACTGCTGATAGGCCAGTGAGTCTGATTGTGTCCATTTCTGTCTGTACATACTAATATATTGGCCCCTATTTAATTGCGCAAATTGTAATTACTGGAGCCTGTAAAAGTTTTTAAATAAAAAAAAAAGCCTCTTCTAGCTACCCGCAATCTATTTGTGAGCGACAGGCTTAAAATTCCTGTGGCTGTCAAAATCGTAACGCCGACCCATCTAAACCTTTGATCTTTCAAATGTTACAATCACTAAAATCGCATACCGCAAGTTTAATTACAACAATCCAACAAGCCTGCAATTGCCTCCAAACCCATAAATGGCAAATGTAGCAAAAAATTCTAGTACTAGAGATGACTCGCAAGGGGGTTAAACACCTGTTTGTAACACCTTAAAAGACACACAGTCTCAATCTCTCAAAGCTGCAATAAAAACATTTTTTACATTTATTTTCTGTGTTATATACATTTTGGGAATCAAGAAGTTAATAAATTTCATGCCATCCACATGGACTATTGATTTCTAAATTGCTGTATTACAAGCCCGATCGCATATTGGACATCTAAACACTAAGAGCCTCATTCAATTGAGCCATTTGGGAGATCCGGGCTCGGAAATTGAGCCCGTAACTTAATTTTCTATTCAATTGGCAACTTTTTGTGGGCTCCGATTGAATTATGGGCTCCGAGCTGCGATTCATAGCGATTTTCAAAATCGCAAGTTAATGCCCTCCAAGCCTTTGATCTTTCACTTTCACAAGGCTAAAATCGCAAATTGATATTCAATTGCTCAATTTCCCCATGCTCGCAAATGTATTCACAACCGTAAATGGCAAATGAAGGAGAAATTCCTACATGTGCTAGAGAGGACCCACAAGGGGGTTAAATCTTTATTTGTAGCACTGTTAATGCAGATCAATACTGCACTGTAAATGACAGGGAAAGCGATGACAGACATTAGAATTAATTGCATAACAGTCTCAAGCTCTCAAATCGGCAGGAAATAAGATTCAATTTTTTTTGTTTCATTTCGGGGTTAATTCGATCTCAGGTATCAATGAGTTAATACTTATCAGGCCACCCATATGGACTAGAACAGTATTGGCAATTCTTTATTGTGAGGGTTTGCGACTCTGATCGCATATCGGAGCCCCTAAACAAATTGAATGACATGTAACCTCCATGTTTAACTGCCATAATTCAGACCGACTCCTTTCCTATTGGTTGATTCGAAATGGGAGGTTACGGGCTTGCTTAATTGATCATGTTCCCACACTCAACAGCTCCGAAGCAGTGCATGATTTACGATTTTGGCTTCGGGCCCACAACTTGCGAGCCTGAGCAATCGAATAGCCTCACAAACGGAGAGGAACGGGAGCCTGCAACTCACTTTCGGCTGTCTGCGATCGAGTTGCGAGGCTTGAATTGAATGGAGCCCTAATTGATTGACGTTTGAACGCCATGTTTTACTGATGTCTCATTTACTAAATTTTCTGAATCGTTACTTACAGGCTTGCTTATTTGATCATGATCATGCCCTGAAATG
Organism: Discoglossus pictus; assembly: GCA_027410445.1. Lineage (NCBI taxonomy): Eukaryota > Metazoa > Chordata > Amphibia > Anura > Alytidae > Discoglossus > Discoglossus pictus. Next base: position 429,969,049 of record CM050163.1, on the reverse strand, counting down.
CTACGTATGGTTACATGGTTTACGGATTTGTCTTTCGGCCATGTAGTTGCGGGCTTGTTCAATTAAATTGCTCTATAACTGTTGCAAATTTCTAACCCGCAGACTTACGGCCTGTATGAAAGCAACTGTGGGCTTGAAATTAAATAAGGCTCATAGTGTAATAATGCATAGCCATGCTGCCTCCTCTGCTGTTATGAGTGGCAGTCAGAAACATGTTCCTGCTGTGCATGGATAAAATATTCAAAGACTTAGGGCCTCATTCAAATGCGATTTGGCCAATTGAATAGGGCTCTATATACGCACATAGCATATTTTTTTTACAGAAGTTTTTAATTAGAGAAGACCTTGCTTTTGGATAGAAGTTCACTAACTAAAAACTTCCCGTAAAAAAAAAATGCTATGTGCTTATATAGAGCCCTATTCAATTGGCCAAATCTCATTTGAATGAGGCCCTTAGAATCTGGCTTAGACTAACACTTGCCCTTGGACACAGGTTCTCCAAGGTAGTGTTTTAAAAAAAAATAGAAAACGGAAGTTTTCATTATATCTTCTGCTTTGTTATCATTGTAACCTTAAGTTAATTGAAAATCAACCTTTAGCTTTTCTCTATCACTCTATATCATATGCCTGGCTGCCCCCGCATTAGGAATAGCGCAGTCTTTCTCTTTTCTAGAAAGCTGACATCCTCTCAAGTACTTGGAAGCCTCTTCATACAAGAAAACAACATAATGATTTTTTTCTTCACCTTCCTATGTATGGATAATAGAGATAGTAATATGAAAGCACTTTTGTTTATACTTTTTATGTAATGTAAATAAGTGACATTCACTTACATTTTATTTGTAAGTTGATGAATTGTAGAAATTGTTGAATGAAGGGGCTCAGCTGCTGATACAGCACAGCAGGATATGCCCTACAATTGTTCTCTTTTATTTATAAAGAGATATACAAAAAAGGAGAGATAAGTATTCTAAAACAGAACTCATTGAGCACTGAAACATTATAGGTTAACACAAGTATACAATATGCATGATTGAATACTACAGTTGATAATGGGCTATTTTTACATAGTTAAAAAAATATACTACATTTAATTTATTATCTTTGTGTTATGGGGCATATTTGAGTTTTATGCTGTCTCTGGACTGTTCAGATTGGTGCATTCTTCCCAATGATCCAGTTATTACTCCTCATTTCCTTTTGCTATATCATATGTTTTCCACACCCCTATATAGAAAATTATGAGCCTCATTCAATTGAGGCTTTCGGGAGATCCAGGCTTGAAAATGGAGCCTACAAGTAACTTTACTATTCAGTTGGCATCTTTTTGCGGGCTCCGATCGAGTTACGGGCTCCAAGCTGCGATTCATGACGATTTTTAGAGTTGCGAATGCTAAAATCGCAAATCGCTATTAAATTCCCCCTCTCTAACCACTCAAGCCCAAGTCAAGCCCACAAGTCAGAAAAATCGAACCATAGATTAATGGTACCAAGGAGGTCTTGCAAAGGGCTTAATGACTTCTACGGAGCACTGTAAATGCAACATTCTCAAGCTCGCAAATCGGCCCAACAAAATACTTTATTTCATGCTTAATTTCTGTGTTATATGGATCCTGGCAATCAATGTGTTAATACATATAATGGAACTTACATGTAATAGAACATCATATTACGGCTTTATCAATATTGCACTATATCTGGAAGGTGGGTCCGATCGTAACTCATAATTCAAGCATGTAGGACCTCAATAAAAAAATGGAAGTTGGATTTCAAAGTCCTACGACCTAGTACGATCGAGTTGCGGCCTCCAAATTGAATAAGGCTCTATATGTGTATATTTGTCTCTGTAAGTAATCTGTAAGTCACTTATAGACAGAGAGCCTCATTCAATTGAGCAGTGGTAAGTTATGGGCGCCCAGTAGCCCGTAAGCTAATTTGCTATTCACCTTCAATTGACGTCGTTTTGCGAGTCGCAAAAAGAGGCTACGGGCTTGAAATCCCTTTGGTTTTTACAACCAGAACTTAAAACCCATTTAAGCCATCTTTCCCGCCTGCAAGAGTTACGATTGCAAAAATCGCAAATTGCTATCAAATTGCTACAATTCCACCCGTAAACTGCAAATGTAGAAGGAAATCCTACGAGTACTAGAGAGGACTCGCTAAGGGGTTAATGACATGTCCGTAGCACTGTAAATGGTTGACATGTAACCTCCATCTTTTACTACTGTAGTGCTGGCGGTCTCATTTTCTATTGGCTGTTTCGAAATGGGTAGTTAAGGCCTTGCTTAATTGATCATGTTCCCGCGCCTTGCGGGCTTGTTCAATCGAATAGCTCCGTAATTGTAGCAGAGTGTGAGCCCGCAGCAGACCCGCAGGTATATGGCCTGTATACCACGAGATGCAGGCTTCTAATTGAATGAGGCTCAGAATATTCTCTGCATGTGTACATTTCAGTACATTATACCATGGTGCTGGATCAGTAACTTCAGGAAACATAGTGCCGCCTAAAATGTGTTGCTCTAGGCTTGGACCTTGTGCGCCTAGGCTGAAACACATCCATGTTTATATGCAATTATGCTGTAGTGGGAACTTTCATTTTAGTTTCTGCTCAACAGTTTTCTACAGGTAGGAGAAAAACTTGAATGCAGAGAAAGCTGTCATTTTCTGCAATGAAAGCATGACATAATTATTTTCAAACAATTCATTATTGCATTCAGTAAATGTAATGGAAATTGTGTTAGGTCAAACTATTCCAAGAAACAGCTTGAACAAAATAATAGAAGCCTGCAGTAGAGAATTACTGCTTAACAGTCTTATTAAATTGTGATTTGGCCATTTGAATAGGGCTCTATATGAGCACATAGCATATTTTTTTACAGAAGTTTTTAGAATGAATATTCCAGGTCTTATTGATATCTTTACCTTAGCAGAATAATTTCAATCAACTGACCAAGCCACTGATTAGCACACCTGTCCTCACATAGGGCCTCATTGAATTGCGATTTGGCCAATTGAACAAGGGCTCTATATAAGCACAGAGCATATTTTTTTTACAGAAGTTTTTAGTTAGTGAAGACCTTGCTTTTGGATAGAAGTTCACTAACTAAAAACTTTTGTAAAAAATGATGCTCTGTGCTTATATAGAGCCCTATTCAATTGGCCGAATCGCAATTTAATAAGACTAAATGTGTAACTCTTTATAAAAAGCTAATTTGTATATATTTTTACTTTCCAAATATCATTTACTTATGATCAAGTTTTGTTCTTCAAAGAACAATGGAAAAATGGGAATATGATGGTATCAAGCCAAATGAACTTCTTTTCTAAAGAGCACACATTCCACTGTCTTGCTCAAAAAGGTAATGACATATAATAGTTGTCAAACTACGAATTGTCGTCACGCTTTGTGGGCTCGCAAGAACTGGGGATGCAGTTCGGGCAACAAATGTGGACCCTTGCAGAAGGTGGAGGCTCCAACGTCGGCTGCAATGAGCTGAAGTCTCATTGCAGGCCGCAAATGCTGACCCTCGCAAAGCGAGGCGCCTCACAAGCAGTTACAAACACCCACAGAAGTGGGACTTTGAAAAAATACATCTAACACGCAATAACTAAATACGGACTTACACAAAAAATACGAGCCACAGGCCTTAAAACGAAAAATGTAAAGACTTACACACAAAAAAAAACGAACCACGGGACTTAGAAAAAAAAACATTACGAACTTGCAAAAATACGACTTTAACGGCCGAACTGTGCGCACCTGAAAACATTAAAAAAACAATAAATACATGAAAACGAAAACGAGGCTACAGGACCCTAAAGCCGCAAAACACCACCAAGCACATACAGTTTTCCCAAAAAGCCGTATGAGGTCAAGATACACTCTTACCAAGGACGCTAAATCATCCACACCCGTGTACCACATACACATTCGCCTCCATTTTACAACACTAACTTACACAGTGCGGAAGTACACAGCTACACTAACTGCTTTCCCTCGCGCACGCAGCCTATTTACACTGCACACATTGCTGACTCTTACACCTCAGCTCCACAACAGTGCAAACCTACATTATATGCTGCAGGAACATCAAAACAGATTGTCAGCTCTTCAGCACAATGCTTCCTGCATATATTACTTCCGCATAGGTAAAGTACGCTATATTAATTTATTAATTATTTAATTAGCATACAAAAGTACATATACACTAAAAAAAAAACACTATCGCAATAAACACAAAAGCCATTCACCACGTGACTCACAACGAGCGCCAATGCTTCTCTTAGCACACAAACTACACCAGGGGACAGCCTTGCAATAAGCGCAAAAAGCAGATCAGCGCCGACCTTACAATGACAGCAAAAGCGCCACTGAAAAAAAAAGTACAACAACCAAAAACCTCGCAATGAGCGCCGAAGGATCTCAGACCACCAAAAAACGTAATATCTGTGGCAAACAGCATTACCTGCCTTACAATTTTATTGCCCCGTCATTTTTGACAGGCAAGTCGCTAGTATTATTATAAAAACGAACGGTTAATATACACCAGGCGTGGGCAAGTTCGGTCCTGGAGGGACACACACATGCCTGGATTTGATGATATCCATGCTGCACACAGGTAAGTTAATCACTTCTTCAGTCATCCTGACGAAAAGGATATCTTCAAATCCATGCATGTGTGTGGCCCTCCAGGACCGAACTTGCCCACCCTTGATCTACATCCTATGTGTACTTTTTCACACAGTTGTCATTTGAAGTTAACACTACTGGGTAAGAACTTTACTGTATTTTACTTATGACTGTGAAAAATATAGTTAAAAAGCAGTGCTAATATTTGTTGCTGCATATAGCACCAACCTATTTGTGTAGGAATCATTTGTATTAGGTATGCTTGCAGCATATAAGTATCCAGAAAGATCTTGGACTCTAAAAGCATGATGCATAGAATGGATGCGTGTAAGGCATTGTGGTTCAGATCATTTATTTATGCTCTCGATCGAGAATAGTGTATTTTCTACCAAGACTTGTGGACACTAATGGGAAGAAGTCGAAAGACTATTAGCATGACGGAGTGCTAGAGTAGGTACATCTGTAGCTCTTTATTTCAGGTCCAGCTTTGTAGATAAAAATATTTTTTTTATATTTAAACAATGATTTTTAATAACATATGTAAGCATGGACATATATATATATATATATATATATATATATATATATATATATGTGTACGTGTGTGTATAGTATAAATATAGCATAAATAATCTCTAAAAACAGGACATTTTAAAGGAATTAACATGTTAAATTAGAGATATGTGTTAAATATCAATAGTAGATTCTAAATCAATATTCAAAATTATTTCATTATTTGAATAAAGGTCAACAGACTCAAACTGCAAAATTAGGTTACTGTAGAATAAGTAATAAGCTCTAATTTATTTCTAATGCTGAAGCTTTTGGATAGTGCTTTATTATTGAGTGTTTTGGTAGGTGCTAACCATCAAGCAGTACCCTATTACATTATTTTAGATTGCAATGTACCCTAATGTCCATCCAAACCTTGTGCTCGCCATTCATATGTTATTCTATGGGACATATGTACTAAGGATCGGTATTCACTATAACAGTTCTCCAATACTTCACCCTTCATCAGTATGGCCCAAGACATCACTTTTGTATTAGTATGGCCTCTTGTCATTAGGTGTATGAATTCCAGTTTTTTATTGAAAAACTAATGTCACTTTCAAATAGGTAAGAGGAACAACATTAAAGCTACAATGGGTAGTGTCTCCTTCCCTGCCATCACATTTGTAATGATAGAAAGAGGAAAATATTTAAAGTGCCATTACAGTAAAAAAATTATTTGCTGTGTTTTATGATAAACATAAATCAAAGGAGGAGACATGCTATTGCTTTTTTTTTTTAAATATCTTCAAAAGGCTCATTACTCATCTGTACCATTTAGATAATCCTTGTAGGGGAGGAGTAAGCCGCTTGCCTCTGCAACTATAGATCACCCATTTTATCACCAAAATACCCATTGTATTGTTTTTAAGTGAGCTAATGCTGTTTGGTGTATGATAATCAAATAAATAATACATTAATAAATTAAAATACTTTACCTATTTTGAAGTAATATATGCAGGATGCATTGTGTTGAAGAGCTGACAATCTGTTTTGATGTTGCTGCAGCATACAATGTGTGTTTTCAGTGCTGTGGAGCTGCTGTGTAAGTGTCAGCAAAGCAATGTGTGCAGTGTGTAGTGTAAATAGTGTGCGTGCGCGAGGGAAAGCCGTTAGGTTAGATGTATACTTCCGGATTCTGTAAGTTAGTATTGTAAAATGGCGCCTAATGTGGTACGCGGCTGTGGCTGATTTTGCGTCCTTGTTTTCAGATCTCGTCCGGCTTTTTCGGAAAATGCGTATGTGTTTGGTGGTGTTTTGCGTGTTTAGGGTCCTTTAGCCTTGTTTTCGTTTTGTTTGGCGGCCATTTTAACTTCACTTGCAGAGGTCCTGGGTGCTCCCTCTTGCTGTGGGTAAGCTTTTTATGTGTTTGTTGTGTGTATTTATTGTGTTTTGAATGTTTTGAGGTTTGCGCGGGTCGGCCGTTAAAGTCGTAATTTTGCGTGGTCGTAATGTTTTTTTTTCTAAGTCCCGTGTCTCGTATTTCTGTGTCGTAAGTCCGTAAATGTGGGAAGGTCCGCAGTTGCAGGCAAGGAGCGCCTTCCATACCTGCATTTGAGACCCTCGCTTTGCAACAACGTTTGACAACCAGCAGTTATGACAACTATATATGTGATACACAGTTATTCTGCAGGCTTCCATTCACTTTTCCGACCTGATGTTGTCTACTGCATTCTGAGGATGGTGTGTCTTTGTAAATTAATGAGCTATTCATTATCCTTGTTGAAAGCACTGACAACTTGTAAAATTTAGATTTTCTTACATTCTAAAACATTTTGTTTAATTTCAAGTGTAGTTCTTTAAAAGAATATAATTTAACTAAATGACAACAATGGTTCTTTAAACACAGAAACATTGATTTCATGGATAAGAAACAATAGACATACCTGGTATGTCCATTCTATCTACTTAAGCAGCTTGGCCTAAGGAAACCTAAGGACTGCTTTCCCCTTATCCTAGTTATGCTTACATTCCTTAACCATGTTTATCCTTACTACATCCACTGGAATCATGGGTGTAGGAACTGAGGGGGGACGTATATGTGTGTTTATGTGTAGAGAAGCAGTTACGTGGTACTTTTATACTATATGCGGTATCCCCCCCAGATTTTCTTTGGCTCCTACACCCATGACTGGAAGGCTGCTCCATATATCCTCTCCTCTTTCTAGTATTATTTTCATAATGTTCTTGCATTTCTCTTCTTTTTCTGGAAGATACATCCCTCCTAAACTTTATAAAATAATTTGTTAACTCTGAAGGTTTCTATCATATATCCCTTCTTCTGTTCATATTTATGGTTATGAAGTCATTCCTTAATTCGCATATATATTTTGGGCTATGCTCCAGTCTTCACAGTTGAGGGTGTCTTTTAACTATGGCTGCGAAAACAAGATCCTAAACACCGTGAAATGTACGGGGTTTACTTAAAACAGTCTAAACAATCAGCAATGACAAGAAAGTCCTAACTCAAAATACAAATTAATATTGCATTTAAACAATTATAAACAAGCATTAATTCACAGGACATTAACATTATTTTGATAATAACAATCTACTTATTACAAAGTTTCTAGAAACATTTTTGGATCACTAATTTAGTAAATATATTTTCTAATTCATTAATATGTGCTTATATATTTATTCTATATTTATATAGTAGCCTCATATTGCACGGAAATGCCTGTCAAACTGTCCAGCAACCAAACGGAGAAAAACTCTGGATTAAATAAATGTTATTTTTCATGCACAGGTTCATGCAGTGAGACTTTATTTTTATGGTGTTTGACCAGTGATGTTAAAATTGCATGAACCTTGCTTCTGATACGTAAGACTCATAGAAAGCCAGCACTGTGGATGTTCGTCAGCACTTGCCACTGTGTTCTCTCCTTTATTGTCATGTTCCTTCATGCTCCTTCACTTTGGTTATCCCACAGAGATTCCTGTCAAGAGTTACACTTTTTCTCAAACTTGATACTTTTCCTTCTAACTAGTTAGTCCATATCAGATCTGTCCCCAGTCTCTATAAACTTTTTAATGAAACACCTTTATTTATCAAGCTGTTTACTAAGAAACAACTGGGAGATACATTTAGCATTACCCAACAAGGATGAGATAATAACGTCTGGCCCTCACTCTTGTTCTTTATCCTTGGTACAGAAAAAATGTACTGTAATTCTAATCGTATCGAGTGATATAAGTTTCTTATTTATCATATTGATCAACTACTGCACCTTTGTCTGTACATACAGAGCTATGTTTCAGCAGCTTCCGTGACACCCCTGAGAATCCTTGCTAAAATTAGCATAAAATTCATAATTTGTTTTGGCCAATTACAGGCAGCTATACATTTTGATACAATGTAACAATCTGTGATAGCAATTTGTGCAGGAAGGAAACATGGGATGTGTAATCCTACTGTTGACGGATGTAGGAGGAGTTAGACACTGATCTGTAGATCTCTGAATTGAGCTGCTGCTGGCTTGATGGTTAATAAAGTGTTAAAATCTGTATTTGAATGCAGTGTTTTAATTGGGATCTATCCGGTGCCTATATAAGCAGCTATAGGGTGTGGGAAACAAGTTTTGTTTTTAAATAAAATAAATCTGTGTGTGTATAGAATTACTCAATGTAATGTGTATTTCTGATATAAGCAGCGTGTGTTAGATTAGAAAAAGGGAAAACAGGGAAACTTGCCTCTGTTCTGTGATTTCTCCTGAACAGTAAGGGTGTTTGTGTACTTGTGCATCGATTAGTGGCAGCTGAGAGGGGGTGTGGTTTTGCCTGTGTAAAGCTATATCAGTGTGTGACTTTTTGTGGTCTGTTTACCTCTGTTCTGTGATTTCTCCTGAACAGGAAAGTGAGTTTGGGTACTTGTGCAGTGATTAGTGGGCAGGTGAGTAGTAAGAACCTAATAGAAATGGGAGAAGGAGCAAACTTGTAAGCTTGCAAACACTTTTGGAGTTTAAGTAAAAGGAGGGAGTTCAAAAAAAGGGGAGCACATTGTATTGTTTTATACATTTCCCCCCCCCCCCCACTGTAATTAGTATTTATGAGTCAGTCCAGTGACAACCTCACTCAGTGTCACATGTATGAACTGTTGGAACAGCTGATCCAGAGTCCATACCTCTGTGGCAGGTGTGAACATGTTGACTATCTTGAAGCTCAAATTGGAGAACAGGAAGGGGGAATTGCAACACTTAGTGATATTGCTCCACTGGAAAGGGAGTTGGTGCTCACTGAGCACAGTTTAGCTGGGCCAGGCATGGAGGGTGGAGATGGGACTAGTGAGGATGTCCAGGGAGGTAGCTGGGTTACAGTTACAAGGGGAAGCAGGGGGAACAGGAGCAGGAGGCATGCCAGTTCTGAGTTGGCACAAACTAACAGATTTGCCAGATTAAGTGAAACTGTTGGGGATGTCCATTCAGGAATGGCAATGCCAAGAGCTGTTCCCTCTAAAAACCGGGAGAACAGTTCTACTGGAGGAGAGGGAGGGCAGCATGGGCAGAGCAAGATAAAGGTTTTGGTGGTTGGGGATTCTATTATTAGGAAGGTAGACAGGGGGATTTGTCACACAGATTCCAGCAATCGAACAGTTTGCTGTCTCCTGGGTGCTCAGGTTTGCCATGTTGTGGATTGGGTAGATAACTTATTTGGAGGAGCTGGAAATAAACCGGCTTTCTTGGTACGTATTGGTACCAATGACAAAGTTATTGGAAGATGTCCTAAATAATGATTTTATAGAACTAGGTAATAAGCTTGGCCCTATCCCACCATCCTTTCCACAAGCCGACAACACCCAACATTTACCCTTCCCCAATCCCTCCTCCACTATGGATTCCTTTGACCCTGTTACCGAGGATGAAGTATCTACTTTACTATCAACCTCTCACCTTACCACATGCCCACATGATCCTATTCCTTCACAGCTAATTCCTCCCCTATCCACCGCACTTATCCCAGCTCTCACACATCTATTCAACCTCTCCCTAAACACTGGCAGGTTTCCATCCTCCTTAAAACATGCCGTAATTACACCCATTCTCAAGAAGCCCTCATCTGACCCAGCTTCTGCCTCCAACTACCGCCCTATCTCACTACTTCCCATGGCTTTTAAACTGCTTGAGCGGCTTGTTTACAATCGCCTCACTCAATTTATTTCTTCCAATTCCCTTCTTGACCCCTTCCAATCTGGTTTCCGTGCCCAACACTCAACAGAAACAGCCCTCACAAAAGTCACCAATGACTTGCTAACTGCCAAATCAAAGGGTTACTTCTCCATGCTAATTCTCCTGGACCTCTCTGCTGCCTTCGACTCAGTTGACCACCCTCTTCTAATCCAAACTCTTCGTTCATTTGGCATCCAGGGCACAGCTCTTTTATGGTTCACATCCTATCTAAAAGATCGTACATTTAGCGTCTCCTTCTCTGGCACCTCTTCTTCACCTCTCCCTCTGTCTGTTGGCATTCCCCAAGGTTCTGTCCTAGGCCCCCTCCTCTTCTCTATCTACACCTCCTCCCTTGGCACCCTCATAAAATCCTTTGGATTTCAGTATCATCTCTATGCAGATGATACTCAAATCTACCTCTCTGCACCCGATCTATCCCCCTCTCTTTTAGCTCAAGTTTCCAACTGCCTCTCTAGCATATCCTCCTGGATGTCTACCTGTCAACTCAAACTCAACATGTCTAAGACTGAACTCCTAATCTTTCCACCCTCTACTATAGCTTCCACTCCTCAAATATCTCTCACTGTTGACAACACCATCATCACTCCCACCTCCCAAGCCCGTTGTCTTGGGGTTCTACTGTATCCCGCCCTCTCTTTTATTCCTCACATCCAATCGATAACTAAATCTTGTCAGTTTCACCTAAAAAACATCTCCAAAATTGTCATTATCTTACACAAGACACAGCTAAAATTCTAATACACTCTCTCATCATATCTCGACTCGACTACTGCAATTCCCTTCTTGCTGGCCTCCCCATCTCTCGTCTGTCTTCCCTCCAATCCATAATGAACGCCTCCGCTAGACTCATCTTCAATACCAAACGATCAGTGTCTGCAGCTCCTCTCTGTCAATCACTCCACTGGCTTCCCATAGCTTCCCGAATCAAATTTAAAATCATGACCCTAACACATAAAGCCCTCAACAACAGTGCACCCCCTTATATCTCTGCTCTTGTTTCAAAATACTCTCCCAACCGCCCCCTTCGTTCTGCTAACGACCTTCTTCTTTCCTCCTCTCTCATCACCTCCTCTCACTCCCGTCTTCAGGACTTTTCTCGTGCAGCCCCTACTATCTGGAACTCCTTGCCTCGCTCCATTAGATTAACTTCCTGCCTCAAAACCTTTAAAAAATTACTAAAAACACACCTATTTAAAAAATCATATCACCTTCACCCTTTATAATTACAACTGCACACTCCACAGCTTAAAAACACTCCCACCCACAATCTGCAGTACAGCTCACAGACCCTCCAACTGATTAAACAAATTGCATTCACGTTGCCATTTTGTATTTGTCACCCTCTTGTATCACACCTAAACCCTTAGATTGTAAGTTTGCGAGTTTCATTTGTGTGTCCGTGTCTTGGAAACAAGCACTATGTACATTTGATTATATGCTCAAAAACAGGGCCCTCCATTCTTTAAGGTGTTAAGTTTGTTTTTGCCATGTACTAACCACCTGTAAAGCGCTACGGAATATGTTGGCGCGATATAAATAAAGATAATAATAATAATAAATAAGCTGAAGACAAGGACCTCCAAGGTAGTATTTTCTGAGATACTACAAGTGCCACGTGCTAGTCTAGGGAGACAGAAGGAGCTTAGGGAGGTTAATGCGTGGCTAGAAAAGTGGTGCATTAAGGAGGGGTTTGGGTTTTTGGAGCACTGGGCTGACTTCTCACTTGGGTACAATCTCTATAGCAGGGATGGATTGCACCTTAATGTAGAGGGAGCTGGTGTGATAGGGGTAAGGATGGTCGAAAGGCTGGAGGAGATTTTAAACTGGTAGGTGGGGGGAGGGACTAGATAGAAGTTATGGGGTAGAAAGTGTAGAGGGGGTAAGAAACAAATTAACTAGTCAAGGGCGAGGAGTTGGGGGAGGGTAAGTATAGTCAATAGGGAGGTATTGTTAAGTAACTCAAGTAGTGGCAGGCACTTCAGAACCATAGACTCGTAACATAAAGTTTATGCTTGCTAATGCTAGAAGCTTGCCAGGTAAAATGCGAGAGTTAGAATTATTAGCAGTTAATGAGAAATTGGATTTAATAGGCATTACTGAAATGTGGTGGGATGAATCTCATGACTGGACTGTTAATCTGGATGGTTATAACCTATTTAGGAAAGATAGGGGAAATGGTAAAAGAGGAGGAGGGATGTGTCTGAATTTGAGCCTATAGTCAGAGAAGATGTTGATGGTGGAACTAGCGATAATGTTGAATGTTTTTGGGTAGAGTTAAATAGCAAGGAGCAAATTCTAAAAGAATATTGGTAGGAGTAAGCTATAAAACCCCAAATATAAGCAATTATTATTACAGATTGGAAATGCAGCTAAGCATGGGCAAGTTCTAATAATGGGAGATTTTAACCACCCTGAAATAAACTGGATGAATGAGACCAACAGTTTAGCTAAGGGGAGCAGGTTCATGAGCACACTCATGGTTCATTATCTAGCCCAGGTTATACAAGAACCCACTAGAAATAAGGCTATCTTAGATTAAGTCATCACAAATAATATTGATATAGTATCAAATGTTGAAATAGGGCAACCTTTGGGAAACAGTGATTACAACACAGTCTCATTTGAGATTGAATTAAAAAAAAAACTGTAAGGGGCCAACAAAAACTATTCATTTTAAAATGGCAGATTTTAATGGTCTATGGACAGCAATACAAAGTATAGACTGGGACAGAGAACTGACAGGTAAAAATTCTGAACATAAATGGACAACATTAAAATACTTACTAAATATACATACTGTACTTATCACCATATACCATGTGAAAATAAAAGTAGGAGTAAATCACATCCGATGTGGGTTAAAAATGACCTAAGGGAGCAAGAACAAATCCAGGAAATTCTAGACCTGTAATTCGCACTTCTGTAGTGGGAAAGCTTTTGGAAGTGTTAATAAGGTATAGTATACAAGAATATGTCTATTTAACCAAGATTATAAATAGGAATCAGCACAGATTTATGATGGATAGGTCATGTCAAACAAAGCTAATTAGTTTCTTTGAAGAGGTTAGTAGGAACTTGGATCAAGGCAACTCAGTGGATGTAGTCATTTAGAATTTTGCAAAGGCTTTTGATACAGTGCAAACTAAGGGATACATGAATTCTTGTAAATATCTGCTCATGGATTGAGAGCTGGCTAAAAGACAGGAAGCAAAGGGTTTGGACTAATGTGGGAAGTGTGGTTCCTAAGAGTTCAGTATTAGGTCCTCTCCTTTTTAACATATGTATTAATGACTTAGAAGTAGGATTGGAAAATAGTGTCTCCATTTTTGCTGATGACACTAAGCTGTGCAAGGTAATTACATCAGATAATGTTGTACTTTCCCTCCAATGGGATTTGCATAAATTAGAGAAATGGCCGACTAAATGGCAGATGAGATTTAATACGAATAAATGTAAAGTTATGCATCTGGGAAGGAAAAATAGCCATGCAATTTATATTGTTAATGGAGCAAATCTAGGGGTATCAGATATTGAAAGGGATTTGGGAGTACTTGTGGACAACCACCTTGGTAAATGTGCTCAATGCCAAGCAGCAGCTGCAAAGGCAAGACAAATATTAGCATGTATCAAGAGAGGTGTAGAAGCAAGGGAAGCAAATATAATTCTGCCACTATACATATCCCTAGTACGCCCTCATTTGGAATATGGAGTAGAATTTTGGGCACCACTTCATAAAAAGGGTATTTTAGAGCTGGAAAAAGTACAGAGAAGGACAAAAAAAAACTAATAAGGGGAATGGAAGGCCTAAATTATGAAGAAAGATTAACCAAATTAAGATTATTTTTTCTAGAAAAAAAGGCGTCTAAGAGGGGATATTATTACCTTATATAAATATATCCAGGGTGAATACAAGGCTATGTCAAGTGAGCTTTTTGTGCCAAAAGGTTTTCCACTGACAAGAGGACATCCTTTGAGGTTAGAAGTAACAAAAGAAAAGGGTTCTTCACAGTAAGGGTGGTTAATCTGTGGAATTCTCTACCAAAGGAGGTGGTTGTATGTTTAAAGGCATACAGAACTTACATTGTTTTTAAACAATAGAAACATTTCCATGACAAAGAAATGCTGCAAAGGTGAAAAACAAACTTTTTAATTTCATCTTTCAAAAATGCATTAGCTAAACTCAGATTTATCAACTGCAGCTAATGCCTGTATAGTGAATAAACGATTTCTGATACACAAAAGAAAAAAGGATCATACTTCTTACTGAGCACTGAAAGAACTGTACAATAATCCAAAGACTAATTTAGCCTGTAAACTGATTTGCTATTTAATTGGCATCTTTTAGCCAGCCGCAAACAATCTACGGGTTACAGGCTGATAATCCCTGCGGTTGTCAAAATCGTAACTTACCATCCATCTAAGCCTTTGATTTTTCAAACCTGCAAATGTTACAATTGCTAAAATCGCAAATCACTTTGAATTCCTACAATTCCTCATGTCTGAAAATGTTTTCAGACCCGTAAATTGCAAATGTAGAAGAAAATCCTATGGGTGCCAGATAGGACTTGCAAGGGGGCTAAACACCTGTTCGTAGCACTGTAAATGCAAATAAAAAATCAATAATGCACTTTTAAAAACGTGGAAAGCGATGAAAGACATTAGGAGAAATTGCACAACAGTCTCAAGCCCGCAAATCGGCAATAGAAAATTAGTCTTTTTTATGTTTCCTTTCGATGTCATATCAATCTCTGGAATCAAGGAGTTAATACATATCAGGCCACCCACATGGAGTAAAACATTCATTTTTTATATTTTGTACACTGCCAAATTGCGAGTCTGATCGCATATGGGACCTCCAAACGCTAATTGATTGACATGTAACCTCCATGTTTTACTGACGTAATGATGATGGTCTCATTTACTATTGGCTGTTTCGAAATCAGTTGTTATGGCCTTGCTTAATTGATCATGATCACGCTATGAAATGTTACTTACCATTGCATGGTTTACGGTTTCGACTTATGGTCCATAAATGGCCTGTATAACGTAATCTGCTGGCTTGCAATTGAATAAGGCCCTATGTATAAAACACTACACCTACATTATTAAAAAATTAAAGTAAACCAACCATCAACCAAAAGAAAATGCTAATCACAAAAAATAAAAACCCACATAATTACAAAAACAAAAAACTTGTAAAAATATATTTTTTTTATAAGATTTAAATGTCAATAAACTAAATAAGATTGCAATAAAATAACAAAATCTAAAATAAAATAAAAAATGTAACCCTGTAAAATAAAATAATGTTGTAATAGTTCAGAAATTAATAAGAACCACATTTCACAAAATAACAACACTTTATTAGCAAATTGTTAAATTTCATATGAACATAAAAATGACTGTTACAATGTTTATACTTGACAATAAAAAATATTGAAAATAAAATAAAATAATGAATACTTACCTATCCTAAAGTTCCTCCAGCGATGATTACCAAAGCCCTAGTCCTCACTATTCTGCCCTGGACCAATTGTGCTATCCATATTGCTTGCAGCCATCACATATGCATCACATTGCTTGATTGAAGGCAATGTCCTCATCTTTTGGGCCCTCCAAAAATAAAAACCACAGGTCTAAAAAAAAAAAAAATGACTCTAACTAATGGAGCTCCTCCTGTGAGAAGTTCCTCACAACAAATGCCTTTTGTAGCTTAAATAGTCATTTCGTTTTTCAGAAGTCACCCTGCTCTTTTAGCATAGGTGGTTAATTTTAGGGCCATGGAGATCCTGCAAGAAACCTACTTATATTTTTTTAGGATGGATGCATGGCATATATATGTTTTAAGTGAACTTAACCTCTTAACTGTGCTGCATATAAGGAATCACTTCTTATATACAACTCATTTGAGGGGTTGAGGGGTTTTCAGAGTCAGATCTGATGCTTGATTCATTTTCAGAGACATTATTCTGCCTCTACGAGTGGGTCTGAGTTTGCATAGTAAGTGAATTGCGTATAGCCACATCAAAAGAAATTTTGATCGCTTGGAGGGAAATTTGAATGTGACAGGTCACTGTAACTTGGTAAAACGGAGCATTGTTTCCTATTCTACTCTGCTTTTGTGCAGCGCTATAGAAAATACTTAAATTGTGACATTACTAAGTTATGGTGCAATGTGCATATGAACTCTTTCTAAAAAAGATTTTGATCAAGGCTTTACTTGGTTGCTTGGAGTCTGCACACTTTTGCAAGACATTATTATTATTTTTCATTATAGATAGGCCATTTAGTGGTACATTTTGGAAATGAATAGCCAATTCAGATTTCTTAAAATAAAGCTATTAGTTTTGTGGGTACATGTAGAGACACTTAATGATCTTGTCACTTAAGAGGAAGTGCATCTTAAACAGTTTATAAGCCAGGTTAAGTTTGAACTGTGTGAGACGAGGCCTCCAATATGGAGTACTTTCACTGCTCATCTCATTTAGAGCATTGCAATGAACTGCCAACACTTATTAAATACTTTGTCATTGTCTTCTCAGAGATGGCCTAGTGAGTTGGAAAAAATCTGTGTCATTTGTATACGATGTAGGCTTTAGAAAGCAATGGAGCAGAGATGATAGGTATCACAATCAGCCATGAAAAAGCAATTACAACATCATTAAAAAAGTTGCATGTGCATTTCCCCCCGCCTTTTGCTAAGGGTTGGTAATTTTCTTTGTGTACTGCTCCTTTCAGTCAATTTGTTAAAAAGAAGAGGGTGTTTAAACAAGAAACCTTGTCTGATTGATTTTGTGTTACATGACTGATTACATATACAATATAGGCCTTTTTTTGCAGAATGTGCCTAGGTGTAAGGGGTTACAAATTCTGAAAGAGCAGACCATTAATACAGTACCTTTCCAAAACATAAGCCTGTGTTAATTTTATTGTAAGCTTTTTTTAAAGAACTAAATTGTGATAATGGGCATAATTATTTTAGAAAGTAAAGACAATAAATGCATAACTAGTATGTGCAATTAAGCTGTAACAGAAGCTTCCTTTTCTTTGATGGTTAAATAGAGCACAAGGATATGCACCATCACATAAACCAATGATAACCTGGAAAAGTGTTCATTTAAAGCTCTTTTACTTATTTTAGAATTACTTTTAAATGCTGCATTGTTAGACTTTAAAACATTCAAATATGTATTTGCCTTGGCTGTTGTCTGTAGTTCATGTGGAGCAGTCGTGGGAGTGAGTTTTTAAGCTCTCCGGTTATGAAGGTACCATAAACTACAAGGTTTCCCTACATGCCTATGTACTCCTTCTACTGTAACGGTACATTTCAGGTTGGATTTTCTGTTGCAGTTTGTATATCTGAAGAATCCAAAGGAAAAATCTGACATGTTTTGCAGCAGACAGAGGCATTGCCATTTACAGGTAAATTCTAAATGGTGTTGTTGTTTAGTCGTTCAGTCGTGTCCAACTCTCCATGACCTTATGAACCTCAGCATGCCTGTCACATATGTTTGCCACTTCCCCTCTGAGCTCCATCAAGCTCATGTTCGTTGCTTCAATGATCTCATCTATCCATCTCTGCCTCCCCGTTCTTCGTGTGCCTTCAATCTTTCCCAACATCAGAGTCTTCTCTAAGGAATTGTGACTTCTTATGATATGGTTAAAATATTTGAGCTTCAGCTTCATGACCATACCTTCCAGTGAACAGTTTGTCTCGATTTCCTGTAGTACTGATTTATTCAAACACATCAATTCTAAGCTCAACACAGGGCTTCCATTTTCTGCAGTTGTTAAAATTGTATTTTTCCTTGTTCTCTTCCACTGTACAGAGCTATGATATATGTTGGCGCAATACATATAAACGTTAATAATAATAATAATAATAATACAGTGCTTAGCCTTCTTTATATTCCACCTCTCACATCCGTATGTCACTACTGTCAATACCATACCTTTTACTATGCGGACCTTTGTTAATAATGTAATATTTTTACTTCTTACTAGCTTGTCAAAGCTTGCCATAGCTTTCTTCCCTAGAAACAAACGTTTTTTAATTTCATGGCCACAGTCACTATTTGAAGAGATCTTGGATCCCAGGAAACTAAAATATGCCACTGCCTCCACTTCTTCCCCATCTATTTGCCAGGAACTAATATTACTGTTTGCCATTATCTTCTTCTATTTAATGTTGAGAATTAGGCCAGCTTTTGCAATCTCTTCTTTTACTTTCATCAATAGATCCTTTAGTTCCTCCATATTTTCAGTCATCAGGGTAGTATCATCCGCGTATCTGAGAATGTTGATATTTCTTCTAGTAATATTGATTCTGAATATTGGATTCAGCCAGCCCAGCCTTACAAATAATGTACTGTGTGTTTGAGTTAAATAAATAAGATGACAATATACAACCTTGTCGCATACCTTTTCCCATTTTGAACCATTATGTTCCATGTTCAGTTCTGACCGTGGCTTCTTGGTCCTCAAACACATTCCTCAGGAGGCAGGTGAGATGATCTGGTACTCCCATCTCTTTAAGAACTTGCCACATTTTGTTGTGATTCACACAGTCAAAGGCTTTAGAGTAGTCTATGAAGCAGAAGTAAATGTTTTAAGGTAAAGTTATTCTAAATGCACATTAACTTATTTTTCAGATGACTTTTTGATGTATAGCAGCATTGATAAATTCCATATACTGTTACCATGAATGTAGATAAGATCTCTGTTTAAAGTTTTCCCTATTGGACTGCATCTTACAATAGCAGCACCTAGAACTTTATTTGCAACCATCACCCTGTCCCAGGTGACAAAACAGGTAAACAAAGAAGTATTTGTTACAGGATAACTGCGTATAATATGTTAGAGGCTCTATTTAAAAAAACTAAACAAAAAACATTTGCCCATTATCAAATCTAGTTCCTCAAAAGCGCATACTGCAAATATAGAATGTCAATGGTCATTTAAAGATAATTTTATATTTTAAGTATCAACATTTCTGGTCAAGCTCATGATGACAGAATGCCGCAAACTGCTCATTAGCTTCCAATACTTAAGAACAAGGGCTGCTAATGAGCTTTTTATTATCAGGACTGCCAAGAATAGCTCCCCTAACTAGAAGTCAGACTCTAAAATATGTGTGGGTCAGATCACTTTACAATCCCACTCTTGTTCACGCTGTGCAGATCAGCCCTAATGTATGCAAAGTATTCAGATGACAATATTATCTTGATTCAAGATGGCAGAAACAAGCTTAATGTCTCACTATTCAGCTATGTTTTCCGGATTATCTTGCAGAAAACATGTGGTGCGAAGAAGGATTTTGGCGATGGCTTAAATGCTTTCAGATCTGTGAAGGCAACACAATAAATAAAAGGCAGTTTTTAGCTTTTATGTCTTGGCTGCAGTGCTAAGTGTATCTCGGCCCATGGTAACACTTTGGCGCCAAGTTATTGTAATGCAGAAGAAAGCACCAAATGAGAAAGGCATCTTAATATCCCATAGAGCAAAACACATTGTATGGGCTTAATCTCCAGATGTAGTCAGAATCACTTACCATTCAATTAAGGAAGGGCTGTTCAACTGGCATCCTGCGTGCCAGTTGCTGCCCAACCGCTGATTTATGTGGCCAACAGCCTGCCAGGGAGAGTCTGCTTGGTAAGTTATATTTATTAAAACATCCAGATGAAAAAGAAAGTATAAAAGTTACTCTTTTGAGGGATGATGCTCTTACACCACTGGAGAAGATAAAAAAAAACAATAAGAGACATACTGGTACAGGAGAGACGGGGTAGGGGGTCATACACACTAGATTCTGAGCTGAAAGACAGGGCACTCCATTCTTTCAGTGTGTTAATATATATTTTTTACTTGATATTGGCGCTATGGAATATTTTTATGCAATACCAATAAATGATAATAGTAAAATAATAATAATTATAAATGGTGCATAGAAAGTATTTATGCAGATTTTTTGTGCTATTAACCATGTCTATTACATTGTCCCTTCTGCCCAGTAAGTTTGCTGTTTATTGTTGTAAAGGAATTATTTACAAGATGGAACCAGTATTGCTTTTTAGAGTTACGTAATTTTTTTAGTCACTCTAAATTAATTTGTGTTATACAAAAGGTATGACTTTATACTGAAATATTCATTCATATTTTGTATTCGCTCTAAACTTATGCTTTTACCCCAGACTTTTAACAAGCCTTATTGGTGCTATTTATTATGTCTCTTTACCCTAGTGGGTGTAGTTTTATACTTTGCATTCATTGATTGCTGTGAGAGGAGCATAGATACATTGGTTTGTTCCTGTATGTTTCATGTCTCCATCAATTAAACCCATCAGCACCTTACCTTAAAGAAATCTGGCATTGCACATTAAAGATGTTGGACAGCAAATAAGTAATGGCCAGCATCATAATATATAACTTGTTGGCTACAAATTAATCTGAAAATTGTGCCCATCCCTGCTGCCACATATGATGTAAAAGGCCCTTTTCCTGCTCACATTTACAGGCTTGTACTTTAAATAATGTAAGAAATGCTGTTTTTATATAAAGACTTGTTTAAGCTAAAACTTGTCAGTATTTTTTTATATGTTATTCACAAACTGATAATCTGAGAAGTTCTTAAAGCAGTCCCACCTCTTCTCATGTTTGTGTCACTTTTGTCCTCCGTGCATATGTTTTATTCTGGTACCTGACTTCTGTGTTGTGAGATAAAATTGCTTTAGAAAGCACTTCCTGGTGTGTTGTTGTCCTTGGAGAACAACGTGATTAGAAATAAATGAGCAGCATTTTGCATGTTGAGTACTAATTACAGCTGAAAATGAAGTAGGCTTGCTGCATCTAGCTGTCATAAAGTGAGACGTATGACTGGCTCATTAGGAGATAAACATGACACAATTATACAGGAATTATATTCATATTGATAGCACTCACAAGGAGAGCATTCTCAAGTGATAGACCCAAAGCATATGGCCTTTTGCATGTTCAATGCTCCAATAACTTTGTGTAACTTGAATTTCAACTGCACATCACTACAGGGATCCTTCATTTCAGGTTATTGGTTAATAGAACAACAACACAGCTCTTAAATAAGATAAATGTAAATAATGTTCAAGATCTCTGACCTACTTTAGGCCTGTACATGCTTTAGTCCGTATCATTTACTAATTTACTCTAGATTTAAAAATAATTTAAAGCACCACTGTAGTGCTAATGCAATAGAGTTTCATTTGCTTTTAGTCAAAACACCTACATTTAAATTTGAGTGCAGCAGAATTCAGCAAATATGCTTCTTTTCTTATAAGATACCAGAAGGTGAGACTGGGACTTTCTAGGAGACCACTTAGGAGACTGTATCTGCCTCCATCCCTGAAGTGGCCACTACGGTTAAACCCAGTGAGGAAAAAATGTGGTCAGCCTCGGATCCTCTTCTCTCTCCTGAACTCCTAATAGGAGAGTGAAGAAAAACAGCCCTGCTAGTTCCTGGAACAGTAAATTGTTCAAGTGTACGTTTTAAGAGCTGCCTTGAATTTATTTTCTTCAAATACAAAATTTCTTGCTAATCACTCTCTAAACAAACAAAAGAAACCCTATTGTGTGAGCACAAATAGTGGCCCTTTAAGATTTTGATACTCTAGTAGGGAATACAACCTAACTGTGCCTGGGGATCCTGACCTCCCTGTGCTGGTCCTAAGCCCTGGGGCTAAATCCTCCTCCTCCACCACTAACCCCTGAATCTTACACTACTGCTGGGGTGCCAACTGCAGTTCCCTCGATCTCCTCTCATCATTTCTCACCCTCACCACTCTTCGGATTAACAGAACAAAAATGTGTAAATGTTTTTCAATGTGTCTTTTCATGTAGGGTAATGGTATGGGATATGTAGTAGACACATGTTTGTTATATATTGTAAGGGGTATGATGCAAGAGGTATGGGTGGGAGATATGTATTCCAGGTGTGGGGGGTAAAGGGTAGATTGGATAGGGATCGTGCAAATCCCATGAAATGTATTATTGAAATTATTAATGTGGGGGTATGTAGGTTTAAGTGAATAATTTATGGGGAAATTTAGATGTGAAAAAAAAGATAGCAGGAAAAAACATACCTTCTATTCTATCTGCTCCAAGCTCCGACTCTTTCATTTACGATAAAACCTACCCTCTTCTCCTGGGACCTGTGAGTTAGCATTCTCATACTGCATAGTCAATGTTTGAACGGGAAATATGTTGCAATATTTATTGACGTTTAATTATTATAGTTCAATCCTCAAGTTGTTGACACAGCACGTAAGGATATTTGTGAGTGCTTGATAGTTAATCTCCATTATGTGAAAAACCCCTTGGCTACATAAACGTGAGTTAGCTTGCTGTACCAATGTAATCGCTCAATAAGTTCTCCCATTAGACCTCCCATAGAGCCAAGATAGCCTTACAGGGCCATGGAATCCAGCCTTAACTTTTGAGGCAGCATCACTACTTATTTTTTTGTAATGGTAACTATGGATTATTTTGCTCTGTATTTCACCTACGAGACTTTCACGGTTTTATACCAGATTCATAAATATTTAGAAATGCACTTGTTCTTCCATCAATTAGGAACAATATATAACATTCAGAAGTATAGGTAAAACCAGGCTAATTTACATGACATGTCACCAGATTTTTTCTGTTGAAAATATTGCCTATAACTCGACTCTCGTTGTTGGATTTTTATTACATTTTCTGCAGTGAACACAGAAGTATTTCATATTATAGTGCCCATTGATTAAAAATACATATTTCTCCCTCATTTTTTATTCCAACTAATACTGTTTTATTCATTAACTGATTCCCCAATGTACTGTGTAAAAAAGGGTCCCAGGGACAGTTAAAGCCGAAAGCTGAATATCACCCTATTGTACGAGATCATCATATTCCCTAGGGATTTTATATAACTTCATAAACCATCACTTCAAGATCTTTAGTTTCTACTGGCAAGAAGGTAAACAGAAAACGGCAACCAAAATGAAGGGAAAATATTCACTAATTGTATTAATATTACAAATACCTACACCCTATTATTGATGTTTTTTTCTAATTATTTGTCTAACTATAATTAGCACCATTGATTTGAGAAACAACAAAAAAAAAGAAATTCATATTGCTTGATTAAAGATCAACTATTGGTAAAGATATATTTTAATATCCATTGAATTGATGAAGAATATGCAATCCAAGAAAGGGATTCTTCACTAAAATGTGTGTCTCTTTAAATGGTAGAGTTGCTGGTATCAGTTGCTGAGAGGCTTTTTTTTTTCTCAACATTTTTTATTAGGCAACTTTATAACATGCACATCTGTTTAGGAGTCATACCATAACTTTGACATAATTGGAAAGATACATCATAAATATGCAAGAATACATAACATAGTATACACATTACCGTGAAACAAGTGGATGACAAGATAGTGCCAATATTTACGTGAGGTCAGGGACCTATCTCCACCTGAGGGGAGGTCTAAATAAACTAGGTTACCTAAACATTTTCATTTTTAAGGATAAAGGCAACAGTGAATGTAACATCTTAAAGGGCTTGGTGTGAGAGCCAAAAAGAGCTATATATTGTGGAAAAACAATATAGCTCAAATTCACCTAAAATAAATAAATAAAACACTGAAAGTAAAAAGAACCAGAAAATGAACATTAAAGTTAAAATGAAAATTTAATTTCCTGTCCTGTTTCCTGTCTCTTAAAGTCTAAGAGACTATTAGCTTGAAGTCTATTACCTGTCCTGTCCCGTCGCCTCCGGTCCCCGGCAGTCACTGCCAGTACAGAGATTGCTAAAACAGTGCTGAGAGGCGTTTTGAGGGATGTGGGTAGTTGGTAGGGTGGGATCTCATGTTCTGATGAAACAAAGAGTGTGAATGTTGGGAAACTGTTCTGGAGTTGGATCAAATATTAAAGAGGGCATTTAATGATTACAGTTGAGTGAGATTATTTTTCAGTATTTGAGGAAATGCATGATAGAGAGGGGAAAACAATGGTAAGTTGTATAGGGAAATATATAGGTAATGATAATCACTGGAGCAAAAACAAAAAGGGATGTGGTAATAATGAAAGAGATTGGACATTATATATGTTTTAGATTTGTCTCAGTATAGAAACAGGCATTTAAGGCCAATGAGTGCGTTGGATGTGTATATGTGTAAGTAAATCAAGAGATTAGTAGTGTAGATTGAATGGAGAGATGGAAGCGAAAACGGCAGTGTGTTAATATTGCTATTGTTTTTGCCTTGGTCGCATCCCATGTATAGTACTGCAGAATATGTTGGCACGTTACAAATAAACGATAATAATAATAATAATAGGGTGAACCAAAAACGTTTTAAAGTGATGGAGAGGCCAGATTGAATAGAACACTGCGATTTAGTGCAAATCTAGACGGGTCAAAGACTAAGGTTGAAGGAAATAGGGAACCTGGGAGATCAAATAATATGCAAGAAAAACAAATGAGTTTACTACAGGTGGATTCATTAAAACTGAATTGCCATAATAGGTACCAAGCAATACAGCTAGAAGCCACTTGTAGACATGTAGCTCAAACTGGGGAAAAATAAAATGTGTCGAAAAATAATTTGTTAAGTCAAAATTCATACCTTGAAGCTTTTTCTTTTGAGCTTTATATTTGATTATGTCAACACTGTTCAAAACAACTTTTAAAGCATTATTTTAAATTATTTGCACCCAAATAG
This sequence comes from Discoglossus pictus, assembly GCA_027410445.1. NCBI lineage: Eukaryota > Metazoa > Chordata > Amphibia > Anura > Alytidae > Discoglossus > Discoglossus pictus. Next base: position 429,943,946 of record CM050163.1, on the reverse strand, counting down.
TGAAAGATTATAGAAATCTAACAAACATGTTTATTATCAAATTGTATATGGTCCCTTAGATTGTAAGTTTGCAAGTTTTAGATTGTGTGTCCGTGTCTTGGAAACAAGCACTATGTACATTTGATTATATGCTCAAAAACAGGGCCCTCCATTCTTTAAGGTGTTAAGTTTGTTTTTTGCCATGTACTAACCCCCGGTACAGCGCTACGGAATATGTTGGCGCAATATAAATAAAGATAATAATAATATGACTAAAAGTATGAAAGATTTGACTAAATGATTACAAAAGTAGAATAAACAAAGCCACACAACAATAATAAGATCAAAACAATTTAATATTCATACCTAGAATACTAAATTTCAACTAAATTATGACTGTATTTACTTATTAATATATATATATATATATATATATATATTTTTTTTTTTTGTGTGACAAGGATGGCCGTTTACCACAGGAATTCTTTATGACAAAAGGTTCCGCAACACAGATTTAGGATGCAGGAGACTTGTTTATTTGTAGTGCTCATAAACAAGGGTTAGAAGTAGAAAAAATAAAAATAAAAATCTACATAAACGTTCTTACTAAACATACAGGAACACCCTGACTACACCCGGGCAGCTTCTCTGCTTTGGATAAATTATAATTCATAAAGAAAAAAAATTAATCCAGTTACTTCCAGCAGAAGTACTTGTGGATTATATAAATCACAGTCTCTGCTATGAGGGATAGTGCCACCTTGTGGCCAGGATACAAACAGTCTCTTATAGTGCCACCTTGTGGCCAGGATACAAACAGTCTCTTATAGTGCCACCTTGTGGCCGGGGCACCAAAAAGTCTCTGTTTTGTCAGAAGTTCTTTCCCCGTCTTTAAATAGTAACAGCAGATGAAGCGTAGGGCCTGCCCGTCTCTCCCATATGCTTCACCCCATGGCCCCTTTGATATTGCAAAAGTAACTTACTGCAAATTAACAGGACAAGCACTCAGCCTCTTCCCTGGGGTATAATAAGTCTGGTACCTTCATTCAGTGCCTCTGACAGCTCCACACTCACCAAGACATCTTAGGAAACTCTGCCTGGGAATCCTCAATATTCACTTCCCTGACTTGGTGCCTTTGTAGTTTCACCTCCTGAGTCTGTAGTCGCTCTTTCTGTCAGCTCTGTTTGTCCAGCGACTGCAAACAGCACACACTCCTTTCTGTTGTCCAAAACTCGCAGCCCCAGTAAACAAGGTGATCTCCTTCAGGTTTGCTTTCCAAAGTTCAAAATGTAGATCCACACAGGACCAGCCAGCAAGCTCCTCTCTGTGACTTGCTCTGGCTGCTTAGGAGCAGCACACAACCTAGGCCAGAACCTAGAACGCCAACCCCCCCTTCCCTGTCTGCTTTCCAGGCTTTAAAGTGAAGCTGCACCTGCTCCAATTAGGAGTTCTTCAGGAGTTTAGCTCCATCACGCCTGTCAAGAACTCTTTACACTTCTTTACTTGGCACCATCCTCTAGGGGGCAAACGGTCACAATATATATATATATATGTATATATATCACATATATAGTTGTGAGCAGGCGAGCCAGCCAGAGCCGTTGCTCACGCTTGCGGGCTCGCAAAGGTGTGTGAGTGTGCTCCCGTTCCCTGTCTATGTGTCTGTCCCTCCATCCATCCCTGGTGTGTGAGTGTGCTCCTGTTCCCTGTCTATGTGTCTGTCCCTCCATCCACCCCTGGTGTGTGAGTGTGCTCCTGTTCCCTGTCTGTGTGTCTGACCCTCCCTCCATCCCTGGTGTGTGAGTGTGCTCCTGTTCCCTGGCTGTGTGTCTGTCCCTCCCTCCATCTCTGGGTTCTGTCCCAGTCCCAGTTGCACATCTCACACTCACACGACAAATGCAAATATAACCCGGATATGGAGCCGACACCTATATTTATACACAGGAAGTCAGAGTAACCCAGACAAAGAATACATAAACACTGTCCTAGCAGCACCCACTGTGTACAGACCGATTACACATATTAGAAGGGGTTGGAAGGCACTACAAACTACTACAACCCCCACAATCCCCAGCACAAATAAACCAAAGAAAAAACAGAGTGCGGGGCTTGTACAGTTGGACCTCTCAATGCACCTAGATACAGCACGTTACTTTAATTAAAGATGTAATTAATTGTGCTGAGTCTTGATTCGAGTAGCGTTGGAGTAAGTGCATAATCTGCTTACCTCTCAGTAATATCACTAAATGGTTTCCCGAATATTAACCATAACAAACATGGCGGATCGTTCCTTGCATTCTTAGTCGTGTAGAATTGGCGTGTGACGTCAGAAACCAGCGACTGTCTGCAGTGTGGGGGATATATATTTATTATGGAGTATTTATAGTAACAGGTGTTATATATATAAATATAATTATATATTGTGTGTGACATGAGGGGGATTTATATACCTGGGGTGTATGGGGGAGGTGTATATCACATATATAGTTGTGAGCAGGCGAGCCAGCCAGAGGGCGCACCTTGCCAGCAACTGCGACCCTCACAAACTTTACGTCGCAACGCAAACAACACGCCACACCAACTACGACCCTCGCAAACTTTTACCTCGCAACCGAAAACAACATACGAGACACGTTACCACACATTACGACCTCGCCACAATCGGACGCAACTCGCGAACATTACAAAATTAAAAACACAATAAATACACACAGCACATACATAAAAAGCTTACCTACAGCAAGAGGAAGCATCCAGGGCCTCAAAAAAAAAATTACACCTTCATTTAACTAAAAAAAAAAGAGTTTGAACACTACAAAATTCTCCAAGCAAGAGAAATAATGGCCGCCGAACAAAACGAAAACGAGGCTACAGCACTCTAAACACGCAAAACACCACAAGAAACTCGCAAAACACCACAAACGACCTACGGATATTCCGTTAACAAGCATACCACACATTACCCGCCATTTTACGCCAATGCTGAAGTACACAACTACGCTAACGGTTTGGTCTCGCGCACGCACACTATTACACTGCACACATTCAGGACGCTTACACAGCAGCTCCACACCAGTAATGCTGCAGCAACATCAAAACAGATTGCAGCTCTTCAACACAATGCTTTAAAATAGGTAAAGTATATTCATTTATTAATGTATTATAGATTTCATTATTACACACTACCTTACAATTTCATTGCCGTCATTTTTTGACGGGCAATTCGCTAGTATATATATATATGTGTGTGTTTTGCATCAACTTTTGTGTTTTTTGTTTTGTGGATGAGGTACCAGCACCCACGTTTGCTATCAGTATTCTTTGTGTTTTTTTGATGTTTTGACATTGTTTATTAGCATACCTCCCAACATTTCAAGTGTCCAAAGAGGGACAAATGTTTTTGAGAACAGAGTAAATATTTGTGTTATTACTATACACTAACAATCCCACCATCATTACGTAATAGACACACATATTCTTGAACTCACTTTTTTGCATATGGAACCTTGGAAAAAACAACTGAATATGAACTGGGGAAAGGAAGAGAGATATGGTTGTATTAACATATAGGGATCTGTCCTTAAATGGTGGACTAGCTTCAAAAAAGGAAGATTTGGGAGGCTTGGAGGAAGGTGAGTTTTGTTATGAATAGGGACTGTCCCTCCATATAATGTATTGCATTATTATTTGCAGAGTAGCCTTAAAAAGCCACACACAAGTCCCTGTTATGGCAAAATGAAAAGTTAATGTATCAATAAATCTAGTGTAAGTTATTATTATTAAACATTTATGAGTATAAGTGGTAAATAATAGAAGTTTAATTATTTTAAAGATGTCCGACTCCTTGTAACCCTATGGTCCACAGAACTCCATTCACATAAGGTCTTCTTGGCAAAGATACTAGATTGGGATGCCAGTTCCTTCTCCAGTGAATCTCGATTTGTCTGACCTCTTTGCTGTGACCTGCCCATCATGGGTAACCCTACATGGTAAAGCTTCATTGAGGTACAAAAACGACTTCACCAGGACAAGGTTGCAATCCGGAAGGGGTATTTTAAGGGTAAATGACCTGAAAAGATTATCCCTCTCTTCTATTCGCTTTGTCTTAGGTAATTTGTTAACTGTTACATTGTGGGTGGTAAGCAGGAAGAATCTGCCAATTTGGTTAAATTGGCATAATCTCAGAGGCAAACAAGTGTAAAAGCAGCTGTCATAATTCATATTTATTCCAACTGGTCTCTTCCTGGTAATAACTCTAATTATATATGTCTCCCAAGTCAGGTTACCATAAGTCACAGAGAGTGAAAGGAAAGGTAAAACAAATTATAATATAGAGGCGAAGATCAACATCACATTACAAAGTGGCTTTCACAGGATTGCAATGTTATTGCTGCCTAAGGATAGTGTTTTGTTTTTATTTGCTTGTCTTACTGCCTTACATGTTGTATAACCTTGCCACTGGTCCCTAATTGAATCAATTCTGCTTCAACTACATTAGCCTCACTGTTGAGTGTAATGAGAGAGCAGATTACTCTGGGGATAGTTTGATAAAATGGAGTGAAATCAATAGTTACTATTAAACTTGTGAATCATCTGATCAGTGATGGAGCCTCATATTCATTCAAAATGTAGGCACAGTCTGAGACCAAGATTTAAATCCTTTTATTGTCAGAGCAGAGTGTCCATTGAGACAATTTGTGAATATGTACACTCAGTCTTAAAAGGACAATTAAGTGCAACATTTTCTGCCATGCATTTAAAAGCGCATGTTTTAAAATGAATGATGTGAAGTCCACCAGGCCTGCCTGTTAGCGTGGAGCAAATGAGATTGCAGAAAATGTTTCGCCCTCATTAAATCTTCGAAAATTATGTGGGTGGATTAATCTACCACATAAAACAGTATCACTCTATGCAAGATAGCTGACTGACAAATGCTTATTGGCTGTAAGAAAAGCTTAATTTTAGCAGGCCCTGCGAAGAATATGGAAGCTGTCATGGTAATAATACTTCCTTCTCAAAGCAAGCAAAGTCGCGTGTAGTGGAGGACAAGTAAGGATTGCGTGTTTACTTTATGCCAGGAGGCATATGAACTGATACAATGATCTAAAGTAGAAAAAATAAAAATAAAAAAAATACTACTTAGTAAAATTATTAATGATACTATGCTGTTTTGGAACATTACATTTAATTTAATGGACAAACAAAATTATCTATTCCATCCATATCGCTCTGACTTGTAAAGATTGATGGCGCAATACCATTTTTCTTAGAAAACAATCTGCTTGTTGCTGTTCACTGTGTAATAGTTGGAAAATGTGACATTTCAGAATATTAAATTAAAGGGACAGAAATTAGGCATTGTGTTATTGTACCCCAATAAACATATTAGAAAATAATGATTTATTGAGAACAAAAATTCAGTCTAGAGTGTTTGACATCAAAATCTAATTTAGTACAGGGGAAAATTACTAGTTACAGAGCACAATTCCAAGAAGAGGCAATTTATTTGATTATCCTAATTCACAGAGCATTAATGGAACTCTGTTTTCGATAATATGGGTTTTAGTGCAGGGAAGTCTGATTGATTAATGATTAAGAGCCAATTTCTGTAATTAATAAAAGCAGAGATTGGTGGGTTGCTGTATAACCATAAATGGACAAAGTCGCATATAAACAGAATCTTATGGGTTCACTAATCAATGCATCAGGACTTTTTCTGAAACAGGTTGTTTACATTGTATCCTGTTTCCTGACATCTGAAACATGTACACTTATATTTTGGGCCAACCTTTATTGAAGCCATTAGCCAGTAAATATTGCATTAAATGACAATGTTTATTAGCTAAAACTGGTGCATAAATAGTTCATATGGTTGTAAGGATTATAAAAACAACCTTACACTATTTGTAAATGGCAAAAATGAAACCTAATAACTGAAATATTACTTTGAAACAATGGGTCAGTCACATAAGAGGCTCTGTGTAGGTTTTACCAGGCATAGCAATTGCTGCTAAATGGCCAATCTCTGAGGTGCTCTTGCTATTTGACACCCTCCATAGAGCTCTTATTCAGTGGTTCATAAGAGGCTGACCGAGGAGATAGGGCTGGTGTGTCTGATTGCAACTGGGTAATTGCAATTTACAAAGTAACATCTCTGCCATAAGATTTAGTTTTCTCCAAGAACAATAAATTGCAAACTTGCACAAGGTGTCGTATTTGTGGGAGGAATTTGACATCAGTAGTTTAAGACTTATTTGACCCTTCACATAAATAACTGAACATTCACAGTTACATGGATGCACTGAGCTGGCTAGATACTGAGCCATGGGGAGCAGAAAATACCTTTCAAAAGATCTGCGTAACAAGGTAATGGAGCTGCATAAAGATGGAAAAGGATATAAAAAGATATCCAATGCCAGTCAGTACTGTTCAATCACTTATTACGAATTGGAAAATTCAGGAATCTCTTAATACTAAGCAAAGGTCAGGTAGACCAAGAAAGATTTCAGCCACAACAACCAGAAGAATTGTTTGGAATACAAAGAAAAACCCACAGGTAACCTCAGGAGAAATACAGGCTGCTCTGGAAAAAGACGACATGGTTGTTTCAAGGAGCACAACACGACGATACTAGAACAAAAAGGAGCTGTATGATAGAGTTGCCAGAAAGAATCCTTTACTGAGTCAATGCCACAAAAAAGCATGGCTACAATATGCGCGACAAAACCTTGACACCCCTCACAGCTTCTGGCACACTGTCATTTGTACAGTATATATGTATAGTGTGGGGGGCACCGTGAAAATATAAATATACATTGATATTTATATACCTTCATACATCTATACATCTATAGTGTGTGGAGGGTAACTGTGAGGTTATATCTATAATGTGCAGAGAATTAGTATCTGCCCCTCTATCTGTCCGTATATATCTGTGTGTTTCTACCTTGTGTGGAGGTATATATATATAATACTCTGATTATTCAACTGGATTACTGGACACTCACGGCTACCTCAATCTTCATAATAGTCTTATTATTCAACTATATATATATATATATATATATATATATATATATATTATTCATACCTCAGAAAAATTGTCCCTGTAAGTTATTGTTCAGCATTGGCAACTATTTGTTTTACACATCACTAGTTCACTATTCAAATTGGATTATTGGAGCCTTTATTATGAGAGTGTGATATACAAGATGGCTGCACTCTGGTTATATTATCTGATGGAACTGCATGGAGAAGTGTCAGATCAGTACCTAGTGCTCACTGACATAACACATGAGGTGTCTGTATGTCACCAACTCTGTAGTCACCACCTCCATATCATATCCTATGCAGCCCAAAGCTCCTCTGTCTCAGAACTCTGGATAACAGGCAGCTCCCATGCAAGTTAAAGGAAGCTTGTCTGCCAGCCATCTTGTCATGCTTTTAATATTCCATTTGTTTGTGCATCTATTGTATCTTCCCACCTTCAGAAATATTGTACACACAAATTAATGTTAACTACAAATATTATGTGATGCATTTTAAGGAGGGGCCTGCAGCTGGTAAGACATATCCTAATCACACACTTACTGATAACTTATATTAGTAATAGCATTCAATTTTATCAATAAAGGTCCACTGCAGTTCAAGAAAAAAGATTGTTCATGAAAAACTCTGTTTATTAGTATAGGAATCAGTTTTGTGTTTGTTACATACTTCATGAGGGCTGGATCATGTCTTTTCAGTGGAGGTAGGATTAAGGAAGGAGGGATCTGAAAGCATTTCTTTATTGGAGAAGATTGAAATGATATGTCAATAATATTAATTATGTTAATAAAGACCCAGGTGCTGATGAAATACATCCAAGGGTACTGATGGAACTGGGCTCTTTAATAGCCAGACCATTATATCTAACTAGCTACTTGCCCATCAACAATGACGGGAATAACATTTTAAGCCTGGCAATGCTGTTTGCCACTTAATGTTTGCATCTTTGGCGCTCATCGTGAGTCCCGTGCTGAGCGTCGTTGGCTCGCAATAAGTGCCTTTGGCGCTCAATGCGAGTCCCTCCCCCTGTCTATTTCCTCCCTTGTGTCTCATATCCCCCCTCTCTCTCTTGTGTCTCATTTCCCCCTCCTCCCCCCGTGTCCCATTTTCCCCCTACTCTCCCTCCCTTGTGTCTTATTTCCCCCCTCCTTTCTCTCCCTGGTGTCTAATTTCCCCCCTCGTCTCTCTCCCTTGTGTTTCATCCCCCCTCCGCTCCCTTGCGTCTCATTTCCCCCCTCCTCGCTCGCCCGTGTCTCATTTCCCCCTCCTCTCTCTCCCTTGTGTCTCATTTCCCCCTTCTCTCCCTCCCTTGTGTCTCATTTCCTTCCTCCTCTCCCTCCCTTGTGTCTCATTTCCCCCTCCTCTCCCTCCCTTGTGTCTCATTTTCCCCCACCTCTCCCTCACTTGTGTCTCATTTCCCCCCTCCTCTCTCTCCCTGGTGTCTCATTCTCCCCTCCTCTCTCTCCTCTGTGTTTCATTCCCCCCTCCTCTCCCTCCCTTGTGTCTCATTCCCCCCTCTCCCTCCCTTGTGTCTCATTTTCCCCCTCCTCTCTCTCAATTGTGTCTAATTTCCCTCTCCTCTCCCTCCCTTGTGTCTTATTTCCCCCCTCCTCTCTCTTCCTTGTGTCTCATTTCCCCATCCTCTCTCTCCCTTGTGTCTCCCTTTCCCCCTCCCCTGTGTCTCTTCCTCCTCTCCCTCCCCTGTGTCTCTCCCCCCTCTCCCTCCCCTGTGTCTCTTTACCCCCTCTCCCTTCCCTGTGTCTCTTCCCCATCTCCCTCCCCTGTGTCTCTTTCCCCCTCTCCCTCCCCTGTGTCTCTTTCCCCCCTCTCCCTCCCCTGTATCTCTCCCCCCCCTCTCCCCTGTGTCTCTTCCCCCCTCCCCTGTATTCCCCCCTCTACTCCTGTGTCTCTTTGCCACGCTCTCCCTCTCCTGTGTCTCTATACCCCCTCTACCCTTATCCTCCTCTCCAATTACCCCCACATCAGTCTCCCTCCAATTACTGTGATCATATGAGCTCCTGCTGCTTTCTGTCTTGAATCGCATCTTCTGGCTGTGTCTGACCGGCATATGCTAATGACGTGATGTCACATGCACGTCATTAGCATATGCCGGTCGGACACAGCCAGAAGACGCGCTTCAGGAGAGAGAGCAGCAGGAGCTCATCTGATCACAGTAATTGAAGGGGGGGGGGGTAATTGGAGAGGAGGATAAGGGGGGCGGAGGAGGATAAGGATGGAGGAGACACAGTGGGCCTGCAGCTGGGGGTGATGCAAGGCTAGGAGCTCATTGCAGCCCCCGTTGGGGAGGAGGATGAGCCGTGGGGAGGAGGAAAGGGCCCAGCAATGAGCGGCAAATCATCTAAGCGTTCCCCACACTTACAACTATATATGTGATTTTTCAAGATTCACTCAACACAGGGTCTCTACCAGATGACTGGAAAAAAGCAGAGGTGATACCTATATTTAAGAAGGGAGCCAGAAGAAATCCTGGAAAATATAGACCTGTAAGCCTCACTTCTGTAGTGGGAAAGCTTTTAGAAAGATTAATAAGGGATAGTAGGCAAGAATATGTCAGTTTTAAACAAGATTATACATAGGAATCAATACGGTTTTATGAGGGATAGGTCATATCAAACAAATCTAATTAGTTTCTATGTAGAGGTTAGTAGGAACTTGGATCAAGGCAACACAGTGGATGTAGTCTTTTTTTATTTTGAAAATGCTTTTGATACAGTGCCACATGGGAGACTATTGAGCAAACTAAGGGATACAGGAATTCCAGTAAATATCTGCTCATGGATTGAGAGCTGGCTTATTGACAGGAAGCAAAGGGTTGTTGTAAATGGACTCAGATTGGACTAATGTGGTAAGTGAGGTTCCTCAGGGTTCAGTGTTGGGTCCTCTCCTATTTAATATATTTATTAATAACTTAGAAGTAGGATCGGATACTATTGTCTCCATTTTTGCTGATGTTGTGCAAGGTAATTAAATCAGATAATGGTGTACTTTCCCTCCAATGGGATTTGCATAAATTTGAGAAATGGGCGACTAAATGGTAGATGAGATTTAATACGAATAAATGTAAAGTTATGCATCTGGGAAAGAAAAATAGCCATACAATTTATAATCTTAATGGAGCAAATCTAGAGGTATCAGATATTGAAAGGGATTTGGGAGTACTTGTGGACAACCACCTAGGTAACAGCGCTCAAAGCCAAGCAGCAGCTGCAAAGGCAAGTAAAATATTAGCATGTATTAAGATGGGTATAGAAGCAAGGGAAGCAAATATAATTCTTCCACTATACAAATCCTTAGTACGCCCTAATTTGGAATATGGAGTACAATTTTGGGCACCACTACATAAAAAGGACATTTTAGAGCTGGAAAAAGTACAGAGAAGGTCAACAAAACTGATAAGGGGAATGGAGGGGCTAAGTTATAAAGAAAGACTAACCAAATTAAACTTATGTTCTCCAGAAAAAAGGTGTCTAAGAGGGGATATGATTACCTTATATAAATATATACAGGGTCAATACAAGGCTTTGTCAAGGGAACTTTTGTGCCAGGAAGTTTTCAACTGACAGGAGGACATCTTTTGAGATTAGAAGTAAAAAGATTTCAGCTTAAAGAAAGAAAGGGATCCTTCACAGAAAGGGTGGTTAATCTGTGGAATTCTCAACCAAAGGAAGTGGTGACAGCAAATTTGATAGATAACGTTTAAAAGGGATTTGATATATTTTTAAATAAAAGGGCATTCAGGGTTATCCTGAATAATTTGCCAGAAATGGGAGCTTTCTTTTGGTATATTTTTTTTGGTGTATTATACTTGCCTCATAGAGACTTTTCATCAGAAAGTAAAGATTGCAAAAGGTAATTGACCCATTATTTGGTATTTTCTGTTCATTTTGATACAAAAGTTAAACTCAATTTTTTTAAACATGCAAATTTTGTCATCATGCTGTGTTCCATTAATATAACTACAAATAATATAAACTGGACACCTGACCGTTTTGTAAAAAACACATGAAAATTTTCAGATTGTATTTTAAATAGAAATGCTGCTCTATCTATCCAGATCCTTAAAGTGACTGTAGCTAGTAATGTAGCTCGAAAGACTTACGGCTATTAAATTGGCCTCTTAAACCTGCCCGCCAACAACTTGTGCGGTAGGAGCGAGAAAACCCTACGGGACGTGATAATTCGACTTGCGAGCATGCAAATCATCTGATCTGTCAAGCCCTTAACCGCTACGTTCCAATTTCGCTATTAAATTACATCAAAATCACTAATGTTCAACCCCCGTAACTCGCAAATGGAGCCAAGAAGCCAATGAGTGCTAGAGAAGACCCCCAAGTGGGGTAAAGTCAAATCCGTAACACTGTAAATGCACATATACACACACTACTGTACTTCTATTAAAATGGAAAGTGATGTTAGGTCTTAGAATTAATAGCACAACATTGTCAAGCTCAGAAATCGGCTAAGTTAAATATTTTATTTCATGTTTATTTTCTGTGTTATATTGATCCCGGTATTTAATGTGTTAATACATATAACGAAACTCGCATGTAATAGAATATCATATTTATGGCTTTATCAATATTGCAATATCTCTAAACCCGTAACCACTAATTTGACTAATTAATCACGTTCACGGCCGCACATCCAACAAGCAAAAAATGGGTTTGCCTATAAAGCCTGTAACTCGCAGCTTGTTCTAATTTAATAGCTCCTTAAATCCGCAAAATTTCAAGCTTGCAGCCGTTGCGTGTCTCATGTTCCACATACGAGCTTGGAATTTAATGTGGCTAACTGAGAAGTAGTATACATAGAGGTATAATTTAAATTAACAAGTACCCTATTAATTGAACGCTACTAGAAATGCATTTTCATACAGTAACAGAAAATTTGTGTTTACAACCTTGATCTAATAAGTCCATTGTCTTCCATTCAGTCCCGTACACAAAAAGAGACAAGGTAGGTAAATTACTGAGCACATTAACACCTAAGATGAAGTGAAAAGAGCTGGGATAAGGTGAGAAGAGCTGTTTTCCCTATAGGAAATAGTGCTTAATAGGTAAAGAGATGAGTTGGGATGCACTTGAGATGCTTAGTAAATTCCCCCTAGCCATGCTCAATGTGCATCTGAGTACATGCTATGACGATGTTCTATACCGTATTTATCGGCGTATAACACATACTTTTTCTCCCTGAAAATAGGGAACAAATTATAGGTGCGTGTTATACACCGATATTCCCTCCCCCTCCTCATCCTCAACCTCCCTCCTCATTCTAACCCCCCCTCCTCAACCTAAACCCCCCTAAATAACTCCCCCTCACTTACCTGCTTCTGTTCCGGCCTCCGCTCCCTGACCGGCGCGCATGTGACGTCACATGTGCGCCACGTCATTAGCATATACCGGGTATATGCTAATGACGTGGCGCACATGTGACGTCACATGCGCGCCGGGTCAATGAGCGGAGGCCGGAACAGAAGCAGGTAAGTGAGGGGGAGGTGAGGAGGGGGGTTTTAGAATGAGGAGGTGGGTTGAGGTTGAGGAGGGGGGTTTAGGATAAGGGGGGTTGAGGAAGGAAGATGAGGATGGGGGGTTGAGGAGGGAGGTTGAGGATGAGGAGGGAGGTTGAGGATGAGGAGGGGGGTTGAGGATGAGGAGGGGGATTGAGGATGAGGAGGGGGGTTGAGGAGGGGGGTTGAGGTTGAGGAGGGGGGTTGAGGAAGGAGGATGAGGATGGGGGTGGAGGAGGGGGTTGAGGATGGGGGGGTTGAGGAGGGGGTTGAGGATGAGGACGGAGGTTGAGGATGAGGAGGGGGTTGAGGATGAGGAGGGGGGTTGAGGAGGGGGGTTAAGGTTGAGGAGGGGGGTTGAGGAAGGAGGATGAGGATGGGGGTGGAGGAGGGGGTTGAAGATGGGGGGTTTGAGGAGGGGGTTGAAGATGGGGGGTTTGAGGAGGGGGTTGAGGAGGGAGGATGAGGAGGGAGGTTGAGGTTGAGGATTTTGCTTCAAAGTTCTTCATTTGAATTTTTTTTTTCCTGAAATTTCCTTCTTAAAATGAGGTGCGTGTTATACGCCGGTGCGTGATATATACAGATAAATACGGTAATTAGAGAGGTCTCAGCAGCAAAATAACTGTCCCCATTTGAACTAAAGCCAGCTTAGCTATTCTGCTTTCTAAAACGTGACTTATTTCACAAGCTATTTTATGTCTCCTCAATTTTGCATACTTCTATACTGCCGTTATTCCATGTCACGCAAACTGACCTTTTACATTATAATATTGACCTTGATTTGTTTCAATGTTTTACTGGAGTTGCCATGGGAATGATGCAGACATCATACTTAAATTGGATGATGTCCTTCAAATACCTACCTTTTTTATCTCTTCTGAATATTTTCAAATTGCAAATGTGCAGATTAAAAACGAATGTGATGCGCATCCTAGCTGAGATATGAGATGGCGGAAAAATACACCATTAGCAACTTCATGTAGCGACTCCGTTCTCAAAGACTTTACAAAAATAACATTCATTCTCTTGGATTATCTCATAAAATGTTTAAACTGAAATATATTTGCCATTAAGTAGAAGCCGCTAAAATGACAGCATTTTGTTAGATCTATCTTTTGATTTATACAGTTTAGGAATCACAATACGAAGCTGATTTGTCAGGATGACAATGCTCCAAGCTTATTATTATTTTAGTTATGTTAAATTTGGTTTTGATTACAAGAATGCAAAATGTTGTTATTGCTGTTTTGATATAACTATGAACAACATCAACATATGCAATATATCATAATGCAGTGAGCAATGAAGATGGCAGGAACATAATGAGAATATTTTTAGACTGACATTTAGAACTGACAAACATAAAGAATCATTTGACCCATGCCGTGAGTTTCAAATCGCAGAATATATTCATTCGTCGATGTTCAATATAACATTAAACCCAAACTCTTTGATTGCTCAAACTGTGTTAATCTTTGTCTCTGTGGACAAGTGAAACCATCAGTGCATGAATCAGTGCAGAAGTACATCTTTACAGATTCCCAGAAACTCCCACCTTAAGGAGAAACAAAAAATGTCCCAGTTGTTTCAGTGATTTTAGCAGCAGATGCAACAAAAACTATTTTATTGTTCGTAAGAAAAAGTAAAATTAATGCCAGACATCTTACTTAAAATGTTGTTTTGTTAACTGTAATCAAACTTGGTTATTCTATTTCCTTGATCGACCTCTTTATCGGTGAGTGCATTTTAAATTACTACTTAGTGGTCATACAGCAGGCTATAATTAAGGATACAATAAGTGTTTGCAAAAAAAATCAGTGTACAGTAGCTTTTGAATCTTGCAAATCTTTAGTGTTGCAACCTTCAATAGATCAGCTTGTCTCTAACCCATTAGTTATTTAGGGGATGATTTTGCCCATGAGGCTATCCTGATCTGAGTTAGTTGTTCATGGGGATAAGAGGGGATCTACCCAAGAAACAATCCTTGTAGGAGTTTTTTTTTATCAGATTGCCTATACTCCTATTAGTTATTCAGGGAGGTGATAGTGAATCTGCCCAGGAGGCAATTTTGATAGTTTTTATGAGCTTGTCTCTATCTCCATTTAGTTGTTTAGGTGGTGGCTGTGAATCTGTCCAGGGGGCAATTCTGATTTTTTTTAAATTAGAAAATCTCTAACTTCTATAAGTTGTATAAGGAGATAAGAATAAATCTATCCAGGAGGCAATCCTTGTATGAGTTTTTGTCTTAATTTCTCAATGCAGTGGCCGCTGCAGGCAAACAGACCAGTCGAAAATACATTTTAGAGCAGTGTCCTGGGCAGATCTGTAGCCACCGCCCCAACACCTAATAGGGGATGGAGGGAATTAGATTTGCTGAAGGCTGCAATGTTAAAGTTCAAATGTAAGTTTAAAGCCACATTGAATTTGTTTAATCAATGACTTATTCTATTGCTATGCAATTATTATAAAATTAAATAACTCTATCATGACCACTACTGGAATTTGTGGGTGGATTCAGGTATAGCAAATGATGCTTAATGGAAACTAAGTTATCATATCCGATGTATATTTTATTTGTTTAGAAGAAATGTGTCCATAAAACAAGGGTCTTTTAACTATTTTTAACTATTTCTTTTGTGAGCTTTATAGAAAAGTAAGTTAATTCTGTCAAGTCAAATTCACTAAAATGAAAAAGAAAAACATGTATTGGGTGCAGACCTGCTTTTGTACTTTATCAATAAAAATAGAATGGAATAGAATATGTCACTGAATGTTTTTATCTAAATGTAATTGTGTAAAGTACTCCAAAAAACAGAATAGTGAGAGCTGGTTGGTTTAAGTAAAATATCATGTCAAAATGTAACCCTTCCTTCCATCCATAAGGGAAAACTGTTCATATGAATCTTTTTTTTATGTTAGAATTTTATTTGAACACATTCACAACCAGATATTTCCTTTGGTTTTCTTCTGTAGCGAAGTAGTCCTAACTAGATATTAAATGCAGTGCATGGAGCATTTAATAGAGCACCAATGGGCAGTGAGTCCTGCAACACAAGGTTAATGGCACTGACATGCTATATGAAATTGTGATGAAATGTGATTAATAAAATGTGGCTGTTTTTTCCTTGTAATATGTACTGACATTGTGTAGACAGATTTAACTGCTAACCAATCTCTCAATTTTGGTAACACACTGTTCCTCTCAGTACTCTTTCTTTTGTAGAGACCAAGACACTTGTAAAGGACAACTGTAATTAAAACAATAGCCTGTTGTTTGCCAAGTATTTACCAAGCTAACAATATTAGCTGTGCAAGCTACACAGACAATTCTGTTTTTGAAGACTCTATATGAGCAGAAGAATCCATTTTGTGTTAGTTATATTACTTCTTGAGAGCTGGATAATGTGTGTGTGTTTTTAATCAGTGGAGGGAGGGGTGGAGAAAATAGGGAAAAGACAGAAGCATTCGTTAGATAATTGGATAGACTTTGAATTCCCAAACCTTTCTTTCTCTTTTGCCCAAATGCAGGAAGTTTCATCAGTAGATGCAGCCACTGCTCTCCAGAGATATATATAGCTCTCTCACTTCCACCAAAGTAGTGTGGAAGCCTCACAGAGCCATTAAAATGGATTTTTAGTTGAAAAACAGCTTTATGACCTTTTTTTTCTTATTAATTATTCTCTTAGACAGGCCCAAAATAACATATACAGTTTTTAGCATTGTACAATGGCTCTTTAAGAGAAAAAACACCTAAAAAGTGGCATATTTAACTGCATATTCTTATAACGTATCAGCCATGTCCCTCTGTCTTTTCACAAAAATCTTGGGTCTGTTCTGGAGTATGTATGTATTTTCATGATTGTACACCCATTCTGAGCTTATATACTGTATCTATATTGTTTTGACACGTTGTTCACGTCACTGCCGTTGTTAATGAAATGCAATATCACTAGCAATTTGTGCAAAAAGATATGTGTCCCTCTTTGGGCACTTGAAATGTCGGTAGGTATGTGACTGAAGTTAGCACTTGAATACACAAAGGGACAGAAAGTGGCAGTAGTTTGTTGTTTATTTAAGTTCCTGGTACTTTTCACATTACTTTACTGGAGTATGAATAGAACAGGCTGCAGAACTGTAGACTTTAGATCTGACACTCCATATTTTGCTATTGAATATTTTGCTACACAAATGCTTCTTCTGTAAAATACATTTTACCACCAGAAATGGCAAGGGATATTATGTTTTACCAATCACAAAACAAATACATTTGTCAATGTTCCATTAAAGTGAAATAGGAATAAGACAAATACATTCTCCCTTGTGGTACCAGATGCGTCAGAAGCTGTGCTTTTAAAGTGATTTTTCATATTATTGTTGATTCACATAGAAAAGAAATAAGTGCATGGAGTTCTTATCTGCCCTAGTCCAGTTTCATCACCTTCTGATGAAAATTGCTATTAAGCTTCAAGAAATACTGGAGTTGTTGAGTACTATATCCAGCTCTCTGATGCTCATCAATAGTAGCTGTAGGGCAAATATGTTCTGCTGTCACATACTTTGAAAACTGCAATTAAACATCTATACTTTTTAACATGACTTTATTGGACTATGATTTGAAAAGGCTGCAGAGCTATGGACTTCAGATCTGACACTCCATATTTTGCTGGACGCCATTGATTATTCTGCTACACAAATGCTTACTCTGTGAAAAATTAGTCCAGAGATTACATTGAAGGGATTAATTGCTCAAGTGAATCAACTATGGCTATATACCTATTGCTACTGTAGTGGTCACTGTAGTGGTCAAACAAAGCTCTGAATTAAATATTTGTATAGAAGATTTCTAGCAGCCAGATACTAATGATTAAGAGCCACATAAAATTCTTAAAACGTAGCCCGTAACGTAGATCTTAGGGCTTTTTTCTATTAAATTAGCCCCGTAATGCAGCCCACAGATGACTTGCGGGTTAAGACGCAGCAAGGCCGAAATAGCCTACGTGTTGAGCCACGTTGAACTTCGCAGACGTAAATCCTTTAATCTATCAAGCCCGTAACCGATACGTTTCCAATCATGCTATTAAATTGCAACAAAGTCATTTGCGGGCAATCCCGTAACACGCAAATGGAGTCCAAAAGCCAATGTGTGCTTGAGAGGACACGCAAGGGGGCGTAAAGTCCAATACGTAGCACTTAAAGCAAAGTAAAGCAAATAAAAACACACTACTACTGTACTAGTATGAAAAGGGAAAGTGATGTTAAGTCTTAGAATTAATAGCACAACATTCTCAAGCCCGCAAATCGGCCCACAAAAATACTTAATTTCATGTATATTTTTTGTGTTATATCGATCCCGGCAATCAATGTGTTAATACATATACTGTAATTCGCATGTGATAGAATATTTGCGGCTTTATTAATATTGCATTATGACTGGAATGTGGGTTTGCTCGTCACTCGTAATTGAACCCCGTAAGACTTTGCAATCCATCCTACATTTTGTTGTGACGCAGTGCTGACAATCTCTATTTTAATTTGCTCCATCTAAACCCGTAACTACGAGCTTGCTTAATTGATTGTGTCATAGCCCGCAAATCCGACGGCCGACAACTGGTTTATGGTTTTGTGTCTCCAGCTAGTAGCTCGCAGCCCTTCTAATTCAATAACCATAACTCGGCCAAATTTCAAACCTGCAGCCGTTGCGAGCTTCACGTTGGAGTTACTGGCTTGGAATTGAATGTGGCTATAAATTATTTAAGGGTCACAAAAGGAATATATTTGTCTAACATACATTTGAAAGAGCAGGGTTAAATGCACATATTAAGAATTGATGAAAAGGTAACTTTTCATCCATCTGCAATAGTCAAGACTTTCTTTTGCCAGGCTTTAATTACTGAGAGTTTGGCACTGTACCATCTGATTTATGGAGCTCTATGGAGAAATGATTTATTCCGTCTAGATGATCGGCTGCAGCTAACACTCCCAAATCAGAATTTGTCAGAGAAAGGTCCCGACAGTACTGCAGAGGTGCATTTGCAGTATTTTTATGTTTTGATACAAGTTTTCAGCAATTATTGTGTGGAATAAAAGCCTTAATTGATGTTAAAAGCCTATTCTTTTGAATAACTACTAGATAAATATGTGACTTAATTGTAATTTTAAGCTAAGGAATAATATTGAATGATATTTCATATATTTCCATTATTATAGAAAATTATTTTTAATGACTAATCATCTTTTAAAGCAGATTTTCTGACTTTATTTTCCCAGATGAGAAGTGGTTCAGAGTGTAGTAACTATATAAGGTTACAGAGTCTTATTATAGACGACATAACAAGGATTTTGAGTGGTGCTGATTTTTCATGTTTATTTTATATCCTGCTCATGAAATGTCACTAATAATCCCAAATAATCATACTGTGTTTGCAGTGTGTGGGAGAGAATAGAGAGCTGCATTGTGAGCGCGCTTAGATTTATAGACTCTGTGCAGCAACACAATGACATTTGGAAAGAAATGGTAAGTCGTGTCCTGGCAGACCTGACTCAACCATCTTTCTATCTGTCCATTAACAATGAAGAGCCAAGAATGAGACAAGTCGGGTTGCTGTAGAAAAAGAGTCATTATTTCTGGCCACAGGACAAAAATGTAATCTCAGGGTACTTACCAAGAGTTTCGAGTGACTTTATGGGCCTGGGGAAAAATCACTTTGATAGCTCCAAGAAAGTATTGGATAGATTTGTTATCATTTAATTACCCATTTACAGGTCCACACAGTGCAATGACTTTCCAAAAACTGGATGTGCGTCTCAGTTACTGATATTCTATACCATGTCCATATTCATCATTTAGTTTGCACAATGGAAAATCTATGCATGGGAAAACTGCAATGGTGGAGCCCTAAAGTGTTCTGAGATCAGGTACATATGATATTCTACAAGCATAATTAATATTCTTGAGGTATATTATTTTACTTTAAAAGACTTTTTGTAGCTTTTTCTTCCAATGTCATGTAAGATGTTGACTCTCTTTTGTAAAACAATACACAGTTTTAACTAAAGGAACACTGAAATACCTTGTTTTCTTTCAAGGGTGGGTCAAATTATTTTTTTTGAGGTCCAGACAGTGATAGAATTACTGTTGGTGCAACATGTGCAAAGCCTTGGTGCCTACAACAGGGTAGGGGCCCTTTGCTTCTGGCAGTAAATTAGGAAGCTTAATTTATTCGATGAGGGTGACAGATAATTACTTTTATCACCATAGGGATGATCTCATCATCTACTATTTTGGATTTGTTTTGTTTACTCCAAGGTGTGGATAGAGAAGTTACAAGGCGAACCCCTATTTTTTTGCCCTCCATTATTTTACTCCATCACTGTGTTCAGATGAGTCACTGGTGTAAAAAGATATATTATTACCACATTTAATACATACCTCTAGCTAACCTAAAGGCTTATTTAATAAAATTATTTAATATATAATGAAATATAGTTCACAATATGCTACAACTGGTCTATGTAGAATCACATGTTCTTTAATGGTTAGTAGCAACTGCATTACAATTACAAACTCTGCCAGAATACATGCTGACAATGTGCTATTGTCAATCAATTAGTAAAACATGGAGGTAAAACGTCAATCAATTAGCGTTTCGAAGTCCGATATGCGATGTCCGGCAATGTACAAAATAATAAAAATTAATGCTTATACTGTTCTAATCCATGTGGGTGGCCTGATATGTATTAACTGCTTGATTCCCGGGACTGATATGACATAGAAATGAAACGTAAAAAAAATAATAATATTGCAGATTTGCGAGCTTGAGACTGTTGTACAATTAATTCTAATTTCTTTCATTGCTTTCCCTCTCTTTTAAAGTGTAGTATTGATTTTTTTTATTGGATTTAAAGTGTTACAAGAAGGTGTTTAACCCCCTTGCAGGTTCTATCTGGTACTCATAGGATTTTCTTCTACATTTGCTATTTATGGATGTGAAAACATTTGTGGGCTTGAGGAATTGTAGCAATTGAATAGTGATTTGCGATTGTAGCATTTACGGGCATGAAAGATTAAAGGTCTAGCTGGATTGGAGTTATGATTCTAACAATCGCAGGGTTTTTCAGCCCATAACCCGTAAATTGTTTGCGGGTAGCAAAAAGACACCAATTGAATAGCAAATTAGTTTACACACTTCATTACAGGCTCCTGAAACTACAATTTTCTCAACTGAATATGGGCCTTTGTGTTTTATCTCTAGTTCGAAATAGAGCATAGTAAATATAGGGATACCCCTCTCAGCCACATGAGATGCTTGGTAAACACCCCCACTATCTTCACTAAAATGGTACAATTTAGCTTTTCTTCTTTGGGTTTAGTACCTCTGGAGAAACTAAAGGAAAACAAGTATTTTGTTTTCCTTTGGTTTCTCCAGCTAAAATGAAATGAACTTTATCACCCCAATAGGAAATTTGAAAGCGTAATTTAAACAATATTTAAAACTGGCTATAAATTGCACAAGCAGTTTTTCTCTACAGTAAATAATTTCTGAAATATTTAGAACTGATTTTATGTATGCTAATCTGCAGCTCAGTATGCTAGAGTGCGGCTGAGCGTACTTATTAGCACATCAAAACAGTTAATTATGTATGACCTGCTCATTTGTGTATGCAGCAATAACAATATGGAATTTCCTAGGGCTGAAAACAAATGGATAACACAACATAGTCAGTTTTTCATGTTCTATGAGAATAACCTTAAAAATGATTTTGGGGTGACAGAGACTCTTTCAGTACGCAGAAATATCACTTTATTTTTCTCACTTAGCCAAAAAGGTATTTTATTTACACCACCTTTGCTATTTTTATTGTTTGTTGCAACAACATAGTGCATGAGCATTTGCAAGGAGCTTGTGAGTTATTTTTGATTTCTTTCAGAATGTATATGCTGGGGGGGCTCGAGCTGGAGGAATAACTGCTAATAGTTGTTATGTAAAAAGTCTTTCAAATCAGTGAATGTAAAAAATATTTGTTTTCACTTTATTCTCAAGGATAATGCAGCTAGATAAATTCAAAGTCTCTTTAACTTTAAAACATTTTTCTAAGCACACTCTGATCTGCCCGTTCTGCAGCTGTAGCATTTCTGGTGATAAATAAGGGGCCTGTCTCCTGAAAACAAGGATGTCTGGTCTTCCTAAATTAGCAACTGTTAAAAAAGTATCACAGAGAAAGGACATCTTAAACTTTCAAAAAGTCCCTCTACTTGTACATTTTGAGGTCAGATTTTATGAGTGTATAAGTTACCCATATCATCGCAGAATCTCCAATGTGACTTATGAGAAAGAAGCACAATTTGCTTTCTCTTGGTAATGGCAGTCCAGGCTAATTTCTGCTAGCACCATCAATCTTTTTCAGCTTCATGGGACTGACAGATTGGAAAGAGAAAGAAATTGGAAAACAGAAAAAAATGGAAAGTATTGACTTAGAGGGCTAGATTCTTTATGGCATTATAAACTTCCACCTTTAGTAGCACCAGTAATGCAGTGATGTTTCTTTTCTTGTTTTATTTACTTTCTCTTTGCCTTGATCATAAAATGAATAATGGAAGCTGATGTTAGAAAAAAAATGAATGTCTTAATAAATAGCTCAGGCGCTTTTTCTCTTGTGCAAATACACAGCCACAGTCTGGCAGAAATATAGAAGCCAGCGAGAGAGCCTGGAGGGTGCTGTAAGAAAATATGTCAATTGCTGTCACTTGTCTACAGAGCTTACAATCCAGTTGTACTTTAGGCATTTATTATTATTATTATTATTATTATTATTATTATCCAGACTAAAGGATTAATGAAGCAAAAGGTGAAGCAATTAAAAATGAGAAGCAAGGGTTTGACAGGTACTGGAAAAGAGAGCAGGGTGTTAATTAGTGATTAAGTTTGTGGGTGTTACATGTGTGAAAGATGGAGGTGATAGTGCAGAAACCTACACTATAAAGTAGCACTAATCATAGGAAATTGGGTAGGTGTGAGAGCATGTTAGATGAGTTCAGAGGCAGAAGAGAAGTTGGTATTGTGTGATGTGAATGGAACTGTAAATAGAACTGCTTAGCTTGTTTGTATTTCTTTTAAAGGGCCACTGAAGTCACCTCTTTCTTTGTATTCTTTTAAAACCAAACTTGGTAATAATTTAAAATACAACCCTTTTATATATTTTTTTACGTAATCACATATATAGTGTGAGCCAGCCGGCCAATGCTAACGCTGCAGGCTCGCATAGCGAGCCTGCGCCCCTCGTGAAGCCAGGGCCTTAGTTTCTGGCATGGAGCACTGAAGGCGCTCCTTGCCAGCAACTGCGGACCTTGCAAAATTTACGGACTTACGAAACATAAATACGAGACACGTTACGACCCATTACGACCTTGTAAAAAACGCCCCAAACCCGCGCACAGGAAAACATGAAAAACACAATAAATGCACACTAAAATACATAAAAAGCTTACATACAGCAAGGGGGGCACCCAGGACCTCGAAAACTGAAGTTACACCTCAATTTAACTCGAAATAAAAGAGTTTAGACACCCGAGAATCTCCTAAGCAAGAGAGAAAAAAACGAAAACGAGTCTACAGCACTCTAAAGACGCAAAACACCACCACACACCTACGGATTTTCCGAAAAAGACATACGAGATCCGAAAACAAGGACGCAACCCGCGCGTCACGAAAAACATTAGAAACATAATAAATACACACAACAAAAACATAAAAAGCTTACCCACAGCAAGGGGGGCACCCTGGACCTCTTCAAGTGAAGTTACACCTCCATTTAAGTCCAAATTTTGGAGTTTAGACACCTGAAAATCACAGAGAGGAAAAATGGCAAAACGAAAACGAGGCTAAAGGACCCTAAACACGCAAAACACCACCAAACACCTACGCATTTTCCGAAAAAGTCGGACGACATCCAAAAACAAGGACGCAATATCAGCCACAGCCGCGTACCACACATTAGGAGCCATTTTAGAACACTAACTTATACAATGCGGAAGTACACAGCTACCCTAACGGATTTGCCTCGCGCACGCACACTATTTACACTACACACTGCACACATTGCTGACACTTACACAGCAGCTCCACAGCACTAATGCTGCAGCAACATGAAAACAAATTGCCAGCTCTTCTACACAATGCTTCCTGCATATATTACTTCACAATAGGTAAAGTATATTAATTTCTTATTTTATTAATTATTCATTGCCATACCAAAAAAAAACACCAACGCCGCTCATAGCCCACAAACAACCAAGAGCCTCGCAATGAGCGCACGCAATGAGCGCTAAAGGCGCTCAGCGCGAGGCTCGCAATAAGCGCCAAAGGATCTTAAAACACCAACAAAATTAATTTTGCACACAAACAACATTACCTGCCTTACAATCTTATTGCCGTCATTTTTTGACGGGCAAGTTGCTAGTTATTATATACTGTTGTGCTCCATTACCTTCCCTGACATGCTTTTAACTGCTGTTTTGGAAAGGTATGTGCTTTTAAATAATGAGCTTTCCATTAATCCTATTAGAAGCATTTTAGCTTTTGCCTTTCCATTGTAGCAGATAGAAGCTACCTCTGCATTCAAAGTCTCCCCCATCAGTGGGAAGCTAGAATTATACATTTTACTCCAGAATGATTTCATAGAAAAAGTAGTAAAGGTTGTATTATTGTTATTATTGTGTAAGGTCCATGTGAATTTGTGTAATTTAAGTTAAGATATGTAATCCATACAGCTTCAGAAGAATTAATAGTTAATTTAAAGAGGCACTGTAGTCTAATAGGATTAAAGTGCAATATTTTCATTAGATTCCATTTCAGTTTATGTTTTTTATAAGAAAATTAGTCAAAAAAATATTGAATGAAAGAACAGATGCTTTGTATCATTATATAAATGAGATGGATAATCATATGGAAGTAGCTTCTTTATTCCTTAGAGATTGGTAAACCATTCTGCATCTGAAATACAACTTTAAAATAGCCTTATGGAGTTGCAGCAACAATTCACTGCAAAACCAGCTCGCGCCTCTCAGAGACTAGCTACGAGGTGATGTACTGTTGGTCCTAGCCAGATTGTGTCTTCTAGCCATAAATGTCAACAGTGAATGAAAACAGTCGTTGAGGAAGACACAGCCAATGGCGTGTTTTAAAACGCACAGGGCATTTGATTTGGTGCAGCCGTCAGTTTCATCGTCATGTCTGCAGATGTTTTAGTGTTGCATTTGCTACCAATGTCCTTTCGATGTGGTTTTGTAGACACTATATGCGTGTTTGGCTTGTGGCACAATAATTACTGAATTTGTACACTCTGCTATGAAAACTAGTTTTCTTATTGATAACATATTAAAGGGGAAGTTTCACCTAAATGTAAGTAACTCTCATGTATTAAAAAGATATGGGACTTGTCCAGTTTGCCAGTCATTCTGTTTTAGGAGACAGGTAGTTGCTATCACCATTTACTCAATCCATCAAACTACAACTGCAAATCTAAACGGTGGCAGTTTAATTACTTTTTCAGTATTCTTCTATAATCCACAATCACCTGTCTCCTCTGTTCGCTAAACTATTGCAAGATTTACAAAGAGCAGAGAAGGGCTCCTATGGCAGTATTCTGCATAGGAAGTAGACCATTTGTGATAATTAGTGAATATAGGGGACAGACTTCTTGTACGGAAAAAAAACTATTCTTTTTCTTTTATATACATTTTTACATTTCTGGAAGTGTACTCCTGCATATAAGCGCAACCTATATTTAGGTGGAACCTCCCCTTTAAGAATTAAAAAAAGGCTAGCTGAAACCAAGCAATATTGTATTAAAGGCCCAGTGTAATGTTTGCACTGTAAGGAAAAACAAACATTTTATGAATTTGTAAATTTCCCTAAAATCTGCTCCACAAGATAACCAAATACTTCCTCCTTCCCACTCATTATCCTGTACCATGAGAATCATATGATGAATTTTCAGCCAACCACACTGGCTCATACAGAAAAAATCATCCGCAGTTATGAACTTTGACTTAAAGTAGAACTGGCAGGGGGTAGAACAAGTATTTGGACCTGACTTTCTTGTCCGCAACTTTAGGGTGAGTTTACATCGACATTTTTTTTCTCTATTTTGTACACTGGCTCTTTTATCTTTTAGATATTTTTATTGAGGGAAGCATAGCAGAGTTCATTTTTCAGACATTAATTTAAAGGATATTGCAAGATTCTAATTCTCTTCTTTATCTTTATTCTCTCTTTTCCCATGCAGGCTAACAGCGAAAGCAGTTGCTGTGCTCTTGCCAATTCTCGGAAGCTCCTGGATATTTGGAGTTCTTGCTGTCAATGACCAATCCATAGTCTTTCAATACATGTTTGCTGTATTGAACTCTTTGCAAGTGAGTACAACTTTAGATAGCAAACTGCATGCATAGAATTACTCCAGAATATGCCACTTAGGAGACAATCCACAATGAGACATTCCAAGTATTACTATTTACAATTACAATTTTTCTGTACAAAACAGACAACTACAAAATATATTAATGCATGTTTCATTTTTTTTCAGAACATGCTTTTACAGTTTTATACTTTTCTCCTATCATTTCATTTTAAATTGTATAGATCATCTAGAGTCAGATCTGCCTAAACTATATTGAAGTAAAGGTAGACTTAACCTCCTGTCTTACCAAAGTGCTACTTATCTTACTAGTTTGTGCTGCCCAGAAGACTACAAAGAAATATAGGTGCTCAGTTGAACCCATAGAAAATCTCGATTGGTTGCATGGAAATATTAAATATTTTCTTGGTGCCTGCAGGACATTCTACTATTCTGTAACATTTATACACTCCAAATATATTATAATTTGATACAGAAATGCACATATTACACTAACTTGACTGGGATATGTAAAAAATATTTTAAATATGTGTGTGTTATTAAAATCATATTTTTTCACCAAGCACTATGATGTTGAAAGAAACGTAACAAAAAAAATGGTATTTATTTATATTTTAGACATTATTTCATTTTCAAACCTAGTCATTAAGTCATAACAAAACACAACTTTGTACAAGGATATACTAAATAGGCATTTCTAAATACACCTGCTATATTCTAGGTTAACTAAGCCTTACAGCGGTTGCATTAGCAATTTTTCCAAAATAAATAACCATTGCGTCTTTTAGTGAAGCATTTTGCAGCCTTGCCAAAGCATAGTAAATCTAGGCAAAATATTTTGGCCACTGTAACGTTTGCCTTGAAACATTTAAAGAGATTCACTAATCAATGTGTTTTTCTAGCTTTGTTATGCTTTATTTTTTATGGGAGAAAAGTTGCCATTGCTGCCCAGTGGCGGAGCTACAGGGCTGCAAAGAACTGAGGCCCACTAGAGGGTGGAGCCCACAACTACAAACAGCAAAAGGAGGAATCTTAATTTATTAGGGGAAAGGGGCAGATAATTATTTTTTTAAATAATCTGGTCTGATCATTCTACACATATTTAAGCATTTTTATTTACCCCATGGGCAATAATTTGTAGACATGGTGTAAATTATTTTGCACTGTGGCACTCCAATCACTAGCTCCGCTACTGCTGCAGCCCCTATGATATCTTAGTGAATCCCCATATTTTGCAATGAATTGATGCTTCCCAAGTCATATTTTTATCATGCGTACAATATAAACTGTGATTATGTTGGGATTATCATTCTGCAGGTTAAATTTGGGTTCTGGAGTTTCAGAGTCAATACTAAAACGTCTTTTAGATCATAAGCGTCTGGCTGCATTTTTAATTTAGTGGTAGCCTTTATGGATCAATAAAACATCTTTGTCTTCTTTTGCTTCAGGGATTTTTTATCTTTCTCTTCCATTGCCTCCTGAACTCCGAGGTAAGTGCACTAAATCACCAAACAGAAACATTTTTTGGGGTACTAACGCATCTTTATGCACACATTGGGATCACTATAGGTCACAATACAACTACAATACTTAAAAAATATATATAGACTAGTTGTTTACCCGTCATAAATGACGGCATAATATTACATGTGTCTCTCCCTCCCCTTTGTCTCTTTCCTCCATCTCCCTCCCCTGTGTCTCTTTCCCCCTTTCTCCCTCCCCTATGTCTCTTTCCCCCTTTCCCCCTCTGTCTCTTCCCCCTTTCCCCTGTGTCTCTTCCCCCCTCCTCCCTCCCCTGTGTCCCTCTCCCCCTCTTTCTCTTTCCTCCTTTCCCCTGTGTCTCTTTTCCCCTTCTCCCTCCCCTGTGTCTCTTTGCTCCTTTCCCCCTCATTCTCTTTCCCACTTTCCCCTGTGACTCTTTCCCCCTTCTTCCCTACCCTGTGTCCCTTTCCCCCTCTGTCTCTATCCCCCTTTCCCCTGTGTCTCTTCCCCCCTCCTCCATCCCCTGTGTCCCTCTCCCCTTCTGTCTCTTTACCTCTTTCCCCTGTGTCTTTTCCCCCTACTCCCTCCCATGTGTCTCTTTACCCCTTTCCCCCCTCTGTCTCTTTCCCCGTTTTCCCCTGTGTCTTCTTCCCCCCTCCCCTGTGTCCCTTTCCACATCTGTCTCTTTTCTCCTTTCCCCTGTGTATCTTTTAACCTTCTCCCTCCCCTGTGTCTCTTTCCTCCTTTCCCCCTCTGTCTATTTTCCCCTTTCCCCTGTGTCTCTTTCCCCCTCTTCCCTACCCTGTGTCCCTTTCCCCCTCTGTCTCTATCCCCTTTCCCCTGTATCTCTTTCTCCCTCCCCTGGCTGGCACCGCCCTGCGCATGCGCACTGCGGCTTGTACGGAAATCCGTACAAATAGTTTATAAAGTTTAAACTAGTTGTAAACTATATTAGTGATTGCACAATCCTTGACAATATTTTGTTCATTATTAGGCTATTTTTCTCTTCTTATTTCATTATTTGATCACTTTTTGTTTATTTTTATAAATGCTGTAATGCCTTATTTATTAATTTGAAATAAGTCATTTCGTTCTCTTTTATTATAATTTATATTATTTATAAGTCCCTGTCCAAGACTAAGTATTATTGAACAATTTCAAAATTTCCATAACACAATTGCTGATCTTATTTGAATCTTCCAAAATCCAATGGTTTTAGTTTTCATAAAACTTGAGAATCAATGTTCCATTAAATGTTAGTAGGATTAAGATTGTGTGTATAATATGAAACTCTGGCTTACTTTAAATTAAAAAATGTGTTGATAAATATATTCAATTATTAACAACTCCAAAAATAGGGGTATACTGGTTCAACATGTTTCACTCATTAACACTATTAACACTTACCTCAAATATCAAATTATTACAGAGTAGATATAAAAAGCAAACAAAAGATCTTTCACAATCTGTGTGTTGGTAGCGGTGTATTTCTCTCTACTCCAACAATCGATTAAGGTGTAAATGTATTTGTCAATATTAAGACAGGATCCGGAGTCCATATTTTATTCACATATGCACACACATTCAAACATTTTAACATAATAGCATTGCAAAATGGCACGAAGATTACTTTGGAAATTGTATTTAGAGAAAGGATACCATATGACTATTAGCTTATTTAAAGGAGCACTACACAGTAGAAAAAATGTAGATTTGGAAACTTTGAGCCTGTTTCAATTGAGTTTTTGCATGTTACTGGAGCCCCTAAGTGAGGTCTCAAGATAATTTGCTATTCAATTGGCGTCTATTTGCGGGCTCCGAACGAGTTACGCGTTACGGCCTTAAAAATTTTGAGATGGTTAAACCTGTAACTTACAGCCTCCAGAAGCCTTTGATATTTCACTTTTGCAAGAGTTACGATGGCTGAAATCTCAAATTGCTCTTCAATTGCTCAATTCCCCAAGCCCGCAAATGTTTTCACACCCGTAAATGACAAAAGAAGGAGGAAATCCTACGAGTGCTAGAGAGGACCCGCAAGGGGGTTAAACACCTATTTGTAGTGCTGTAAATGCAAATAAAGAATTAATACTGCACTGCAAATAACGGGGAAAGCGATGATAGACATTAGAATTAATTGCACAACAGTCTCAAGCCCGCAAATTGGCAAGAAATAAAATGTATTTTTATGTTTCATTTCAGGGCTAAATCGAGCCCTTGAGTCTGACTAAGAGCATAATTAAGCTGGAAAATAAGTCATACGCCTTCTACTTTTTTGTAGAAAGAGTTAATTTTGATGTCCCTGCAGGACCATGAAGAGATCTATGATACATTAGTGAAAGCTGTGTGTGTGAAAGGAGAGTCTAGATTTCTGTAGTGTAATGTCCCGCTTATGGGCTCTTGTCGTCTGCCTATTCCTTCCCCTCACCACTCCCTTTAGTGATAGCTTCAAACACAAACACCCATCCTCCAGTTATTAGAATATGATGTAACAACAACAAAATAAATTCCAGTACTCATAAACAGAGTCTTGAAAAATTCATCTTTTCCCAAAAATATTTTATATTTATGGCTTACACAGCTGCTAATATTGTTAGATTGGTGCATACTCAACAAGCAAGTGTCTTTGTTTTGGAACTAGTGTGGTTTATTAAGGATATTGTAGCTTTGTGAGGGATATACAGAAAATGTACTTGTAATGTGGAGGTCTGAAAAAAATGGGCCAGTGGTCTGGAATATTACCCAGTTGTGTCTAGTAAAAGGAGGAATAGTAAATGTGGGGTGTGGGGATCACAAACCAGAACAGGCCCACAAAAACCTAAAACATATTATATATTCTAAAGTTTTCCACAAATTATAAGATATATTTTTAAAAAAACTTTTCAAAATGTTATTCGTGAGGCATACTGAGTATCACTTTCTAATTAAACCATTATCACTGTAGTGCTGGATTCAATTCTTCATTTGCATTTAGTTATGTACAAGTTATCTACAAAACCAGCATCTTACAAGACCTTTATGTCTCAGATCATTTATGTGAGTACACACAGTAGATTAGATATTATGTTCCATGTTTAATTATAAAGCTGCACTATACCCTTGAATCGTCAAACACAGGGTGCCCTTGACATGTCAGTGCAAATTGGTACTTAGATATACAAGAGGCCTATTATCACCAGTGCCACATTAATTTATAAAGTCCTCATTACTCTAAGAACTTTGCTGTCATAAATAGAGACAAGATTTATATCTCTGTTTTATTTCACTGGGGTATTTTCACACCTCATTCATTTTACAAAGACTGGTCATGTAGGTAGAAAAACTGGAAACTAGCCTCTAGCTGCCTTAGCAAATGTTTGCATATCATTAACATTTGTAACTGTCAGTGGAGAGTGTGGAAATATCACTGGTTTTACAGGTAGCTTTTTATGTTTCCTCATCATGCACTCCCTCTCTTTATAGCAAATTTATGGCATTTACATAAATACTAAATTCTTTATATTACTAGATAATAGATCAGAACAGAACTCCAAAGGGATAATACAGTTTCACTGCAGGATTAATGCAGATGTTAGATTTCCACCATTTCAAACAGGATTTTAAAGATGTTTTTTGGCAGCATAAAATGCTTATTTAATATAGTCATGTAAATACTTCCCTGCTTTCATTCAATTCTAATTTTTATCTTGAGGAGATTAACCTACAGGGAGTGCAGAATTATTAGGCAAGTTGTATTTTTGAGGATTAATTTTATTATTGAACAACAACCATGTTCTCAATGAACCCAAAAAACTCATTAATATTAAAGCTGAATATTTTTGGAAGTAGTTTTTAGTTTGTTTTTAGTTTTAGCTATTTTAGGGGGGTATCTGTGTGTGCAGGTGACTATTACTGTGCATAATTATTAGGCAACTTAACAAAAAACAAATATATACCCATTTCAATTATTTATTTTTACCAGTGAAACCAATATAACATCTCAACATTCACAAATATACATTTCTGACATTCAAAAACAAAACAAAAACAAATCAGTGACCAATATAGGCACCTTTCTTTGCAAGGACACTCAAAAGCCTGCCATCCATGGATTCTGTCAGTGTTTTGATCTGTTCACCATCAACATTGCGTGCAGCAGCAACCACAGCCTCCCAGACACTGTTCAGAGAGGTGTACTGTTTTCCCTCCTTGTAAATCTCACATTTGATGATGGACCACAGGTTCTCAATGGGGTTCAGATCAGGTGAACAAGGAGGCCATGTCATTAGATTTTCTTCTTTTATACCCTTTCTTGCCAGCCACGCTGTGGAGTACTTGGACGCGTGTGATGGAGCATTGTCCTGCATAAAAATCATGTTTTTCTTGAAGGATGCAGACTTCTTCCTGTACCACTGCTTGAAGAAGGTGTCTTCCAGGAACTGGCAGTAGGACTAGGAGTTAAGCTTGACTCCATCCTCAACCCGAAAAGGCCCCACAAGCTCATCTTTGATGATACCAGCCCAAACCAGTACTCCACCTCCACCTTGCTGGCGTCTGAGTCGGACTGGAGCTCTCTGCCCTTTACCAATTCAGCCACTGGCCCATCCATCTGGCCCATCAAGACTCATTCTCATTTCATCAGTCCATAAAACCTTAGAAAAATCAGTCTTGAGATATTTCTTGGCCCAGTCTTGACGTTTCAGCTTGTTCAGTGGTGGTCGTCTTTCAGCCTTTCTTACCTTGGCCATGTCTCTGAGTATTGCACACCTTGTGCTTTTGGGCACTCCAGTGATGTTGCAGCTCTGAAATATGGCCAAACTGGTGGCAAGTGGCATCGTGGCAGCTGCACGCTTGACTTTTCTCAGTTCATGGGCAGTTATTTTGCGCCTTGGTTTTTCCACACGCTTCTTGCGACCCTGTTGACTATTTTGAATGAAACGCTTGATTGTTCGATGATCACGCTTCAGAAGCTTTGCAATTTTAAGAGTGCTGCATCCCTCTGCAAGATATCTCACTATTTTTGACTTTTCTGAGCCTGTCAAGTCCTTCTTTTGACCCATTTTGCCAAAGGAAAGGAAGTTGCCTAATAATTATGCACACCTGATATAGGGTGTTGATGTCATTAGACCACACCCCTTCTCATTACAGAGATGCACATCACCTAATATTCTTAATTGGTAGTAGGCTTTCGAGCCTATACAGCTTGGAGTAAGACAACATGCATAAAGAGGATGATGTGGTCAAAATACTCATTTGCCTAATAATTCTGCACTCCCTGTATAAATGTCAAGATTCTTACATGCATCCATTGTATCAGTCCCCCCCTACCCCCCCAGACAATTGTTTATACTTGCCTCCTGATACATTTTATCTATCTTTTTTGGGTCATTATCTTTAAAAATGGTGTACATGAGTCCCATATTTACAGTATGTTCTTTTGCTGAATTAGGCATGATAATGTGCATATGTTAAAACAGTAAAACACAAATAATCTCTGATTTATTGACTGTCTATAGAATTGTCCAACTGGTGGCTGTGATTTCGATGGGGACTACAAGCTCCTTTTTGTGGCACATAGTATACCAACTAAATTCCCTTTTAAACATATAGGGCCCTTTTTTAATCCCCTATATTGCACTTTACACCATGTTTCAGGCCAAGTGAAAAGATTAAAGTGTAAAGTGGGGAAAAAAGCCACCGCAGATGATTTATACGGGTATAGCGCAAATTGCACCGCGCAATTAGCATAGGGGCCATAATCATTAAAATAAGACAAATGTAAACACGTATATAATTGTGGTATAGCTAGTTCATTAGTTGGTGTCTGTTTCTAGAAGGTAATTGGATTTTTAATGATTAAAACACATTGAACCCTGTGATCTTCACTATACCATAACAAGGAAATCATTACAAGGACTCTTTACTGTAGTCTTGAGTAAAGGATAAGTAACCTCTTCTCTATTTCTGCATGTGTGTGCATTTTTATTATTTTTTGTTAATATGCAAGTTTCCAACTCTATTCCTTACAATATATATGTAATATAGATTTGTTATATACTATTAGTTGAAACATTCATGGAAGACAAGTACAACAGAAATGTTGGACCTAACTCTTTGATGTCTCTTTGCCAGGTAAGAGCTGCATTCAAGCACAAAACCAAAGTCTGGTCCCTTACAAGTAGTTCCATTCGCAACATCAATGTGAAGCCTTTCAACTCTGATATAGTAAGTATAACACAGTATTTGGAAGTTGTACTCTTGTGGTAAGCATACTACATCTATATGTCATCCTGATTTGGCCAACTCACTATACCCAACAGACTGTTATTTCATTTTTAGGCTGCTACTTATGGACCCAGGCAGCTGTAGTTATTAATTACATACATTTGATGAACACTAATTATAGTATGAGCGAATGTGCAAATGCAATGAGTAATATTGATAAAAATAACCTCTTTCTCCTTGTGCGGTGGCTGAACATAAGCTGTCCCCAGTGACTCATATACACCTACTCCTCGTACATGCTGCTTTGCACCTTCATGAAAATTTGCTAAAGGATCTGAGCTTTTCTTGGAGAAAAAAGGTCAATGTAGTAACTCCCACCAGGACCTTGGAGAGCACCTATCTTCTCTGTAACTTTCTTCATTGTCTTATTTTATACTAATGATTACATTAATTATATGCACAAATACGGAAGCATACCTAGAAATAGCATTTGTAATAAAACAATAAATAGTCTACATTAATCATTCTATCACATTAACTAACAAGCAAAAAAACTGTTATGTTTGTAGAATGATCATGTTTTGATAAGTGATATATCGGTGATATTTTCTGGTCTTACATACAAGCATATTTGCCCATCATTAACATGTTATCTATTTATCATTATGCAATATTTGTCTCTGCAATCTAAAAGAAAATTAATTTGCTTATGAAGTATGTAACAAAACTAACTACACTAGCACCAATGTAAGGCAAGAGCATTAAGACATTTTTAGACAAGACCTTCATTTTAACATACTCTGCTAGTAATGCTTCCTGTTTATTGGATGAGAGGGTGAATACTGGATATGAAAAGCAAGACATTTATTTGTATTATGGTTGCTTGTTTCTGAGACTGTGTGGGGAGGAGTGAAGGGCTTAAATGCTTAATGATGAACTCCCTCTCCAATGATGCCACAGATACCACTTCCTTCAATTCTGATAAAAGCAGAAACATCCCCCTTAAGATACAGGCCAATAATTAGTTCTCTAGAGTTCCAATATGAAAAGCCATATTTTATTTTATCCTACAGTGGTATTTTAATTCATAAACCAGTAAATGTGTAACTGTCTTGACTTTTAAGACATGGAGAGGCACAAAATGGGAAGTGCAAGACTAAAAGATAGATGTAGAGAATGGTGTTATACTAGGGCAGATACACAGGGTAGGAGAGTGTTATAGGAGGGCAGAGGCCAAGGAGGTGTGTTATACTAGGGCAGAGGGACAGGGTAGGAGAGTGTTATAGGAGGGCAGAGGCCAAGGAGGTGTGTTATACTAGGGCAGATACACAGGGTAGGAGAGTGTTATAGGACAGCAGAGGCCAAGGAGGTGTGTTATACTAGGGCAGAGGGACAGGGTAGGAGAGTGTTATAGGAGGGCAGAGGCCAAGGTTGTGTGTTATACTAGGGCAGAGGCACAGGGTAGGAGAGTGTTATAGGAGGGCAGAGGCCAAGGTTGTGTGTTATACTAGGGCAGAGGGACAGGGTAGGAGAGTGTTATAGGAGGGCAGAGGCCAAGGAGGTGTGTTATACTAGGGCAGAGGCACAAGGTAGGAGAGTGTTATAGGAGAGCAGAGGCCAAGGAGATGTGTTATACTAGGGCAGATACACAGGGTAGGAGAGTGTTATAGGAGGGCAGAGGCCAAGGAGGTGTGTTATACTAGGGCAGATCCACAGGGTAGGAGAGTGTTATAGGAGAGCAGAGGCCAAGGAGGTGTGTTATACTAGGGCAGAGGCACAGGGTAGGAGAGTGTTATAGGAGGGCAGAGGCCAAGGAGGTGTGTTATACTAGGGCAGATCCACAGGGTAGGAGAGTGTTATAGGAGGGCAGAGGCCAAGGAGGTGTGTTATACTAGGGCAGAGGCACAGGGTGGGAGAGTGTTATAG
Source organism: Discoglossus pictus (assembly GCA_027410445.1). Taxonomy (NCBI): domain Eukaryota; kingdom Metazoa; phylum Chordata; class Amphibia; order Anura; family Alytidae; genus Discoglossus; species Discoglossus pictus. The sequence continues at coordinate 429,908,370 of CM050163.1, read as the reverse complement.
GAGGGCAGGGAGACAGACAAGAGAGAGCTGCTGGAACGAAAGAGAAAACGTTGACAGAGAACCAACAAGTGAATTGTACAAGTGGTGAAGGATTTGTAATTTAGGTCAGGATAATGTCATGGGATATATAGACAGATATTTTAGAAGATAAGTAATAACATGATTAACTAGCTTTACTGTACATGTCTTTCAGATGAATGGAAACAGACCTAACACAACTCCTACAAAAATGAATACCTGGGACAAAAGTAGCAATTCAGCCAACAGGATTGACTTGTCTGCGGTCTGATGATGAGAACAGATGGTGGTCATGAACTCCATTATGAAATATCAGTTTGTCTCTTTCTAATACAAGTTCAATATGCCAATTTCTCTACACAAGATGGATGCCACCATGTTCTCCTATGTACATCTTGGAACAGATGCTCACTCTTAGAAGCACTGGAGTTCTGCTTCCCTAAACACAAAAACAACAAGAAAGAAATATATTCTCTACTGTACACTTTCTTGTTTTACTTTCTAAAAAAAAACAATCAGTGCAAGATTATTTTTGTCTACTTCTAGGGACTTTTAAGAAAGACAGCCCTTCTCTGACACATCCTTCATATATATAACAGTTCTTAGATGGGAATATGAATGCTTTTCCATTACTTAGTCCATCTACGCTCTACTGAGTACCCTATTCATCTGTTTATTCTATGATACCTTTGGCGACGGAGAGGGTAAAGCAATGAGGCATCCTGCAACGTAAAGATTTTTTGGACGCAAGTGCTGTGAATAAACTGTCTATACAGAGAACATTATCCATATTTGATTCATTCCTTCCTGAGAACAAAGTGTGTTCTTGAGAGCAGGAGCACATGAAAAAAGTGGACCATGCAGACATGTTATCTGTCTTATACATTTGTTACGACAATTTTAATAAGGGAAAGACACAGTCAAAGTACAGATAAACTGACCAAAAGATGAGCCCATATAAATAAAATCATTTACAAGATTAATGGTCTTTTCAGCATATAAGGTCTGCTTAATAATATTTTGACTCAAGTGACTAAACACTAAAGCATAGAATACAATATAATACAAACACCACTCTTTATAGCAGAGTGAAGAACTGAGAAATGAATAGCACAGAGGCCGACATGCCGGATTAAATTAAGCTTTGTACAAATATGACAAGGTGCCTTTTTATAACAGGCTCCTGAAAAAAAATAACTTACATCAGTGAAATAAAAAATGAACAAAAAAATGAAACATGGCTGATTTTTAATATGTACATCTAGATGGAGACAAGAGTATTGATAAGCACCCTACTGACTAACTTAACTTGATTGTAATCAACATTTACCAAAGATTTATCTATTAATCAATCACAGTTATTGATATAAATGTGTGTCGTGTGAGACTGGTGGGTCCTATTTACAATAACAAAAGCAATGGCCCAGTTACACTATAGTACTTTTTAATTCTGAACTATTAAATACTGTATCTATCTGAGACAGACCTGAAAAAGTCTGTAGAACTTTACTGTGAAAAGCATAAATATATCATTCTATTCCAAAGCATTCACACTTCTGGGTCATGCATCACTATAACTTAGTTAGTTTGCCTATTTTTGCAGCTCTGGCAGTGAATGGGTTAGTTATGCTGACCCATAAAGACTTCCATTGGTCATTTGTAAAATATGCTAAAGCAGCTGTCTCTTACATTAAGCTTAAAAGGTAAACCCTTGCTTTATTTTAATTTATCATGCAGGCCTTGGGTGCATTAGCATTTCTGGACTGGAGATCCATCTGTAATAATTTAAGGTAAGCAACCTTAGTGACAGCGACATATTGCTGATCCAAGGCCTTGAATATTTATATGACAAATTACATCAAAATTCAGGCTTGGCCGCTGCAGAACCAAATGCATCATCCCTTATATTCCACTGATGGAGATCACAGGTTTCATATTACCTACCATTTTTTTACGTTAAATTATACTACAAAAGTAAGATTAAGTACAATCAATTACACATAACAAGGCCTTTACATTTGCATCAATGTATCATTGTAGATCTGCTGATAACTTCTATAATCACCATACATGTATATAACCAGTGAAGATTTACCTTGTTTGATTGTCTATAATAGATTGCCATATGTAATATATGACATAAAATCAATATGAATATATATTGTGTAATGTATTTTCATAGGATATTTAAATATTTAACTTGTGTGTTTCCTCTTCTTAAAGAAACTGTGTGGTGATCATACAATATGGCTTCCTACATTAATTTAATTACTAATTAACAGTAAAATCAGTTTTTGAAGACAGAAATGTAATTTTAGCTTTTGAATCTTACAATAGTACTTTGTTTTAGCCTGGAGTTTATCTGCTCCCTGACACCTCGTACTGGGTGTCCATTGGGTGGCAGATGATCTGCCCTGGATGCTATCCTAATAGGAGTGCTTACTGTCTCTTCCCTTGCAATTACCACTGCAGACATATGCCAGTTTTATTACAGACTCCTGGGGAAATCTGCTACCACCTCAGACACCCAAAGAGACTAAATAGAAGCAGATATGCTTGAGTCTGCAACATTAATGTCCAGATGTAAGTTTGTAAAACTGCATTGTGAGTTCATTCTTTAAATTCTGATTTAATTATAATTAGTTATAAAATAAACAAACTGTATTGTATGACCACTACAGTGTTAAAGCTAATTATAATTTCTGACGTCTAGGCAAGTGTAAATGGTATGGATATAGATTTGATAACGTACCGAAAGAAAGAATTATTAAATTATTGATGCACTAAATGGTGATAAAACAATCTGCTGCCTTCTTTATAATGACCTATACAAGATTGTATGCAAAATCATTATCAAGAGATTAACTTGTTTGCATTGCTTATTATTATTGAAAGATTCTTAGGAAATGTATAAAGATTTTGCTGTGATTCATTATTATTCTTGAAATAAAGAGAAATACAAAAACAGTTCTAAGTTTTCAGACACAAATGAACATAACAAAATGTTGTTTTGCATTTAAATTATATATATTAAAATTATATTGCAAAGCATTTATAATGTCATATTCCACCTTCAACCTTGCACTATAGCTTATATTTTAGTAACTTACTGCCGGGCTAATAAAACCTTTCACGTCTTTGATCTAAAAAAACGCTTGGAAAATGATACTTGCAACAGCCATCATATTTATACTTTGCAAGAGAAATGAGGGTTTTTATTTCCGCTAAGCTTCAAGTAAAAGCTCACACACATTGCACAAAAAATGCTTTGTAACAGTGCCAAGTGCCCAATGCAGTATGGTATTGAGCTGACATTTATATGATAGACATGTGTAAGCTGATGATTCCAACTTGTCTATATATAAAGTTGGGAATTTAGATTACAGTATAACAGCAACACAGAAGGGCAGCTTTAGTATTGGTTCTGGAGAAAGCCAAATTAAGTAAAACAAAGTTCAAGAGCTAAGTGCATTCCAGATATAAAGAATTACAAGAACAAGGGGTCATGATTTGAACTTGGAAAGTGGAAGATGTGAGAGTACAACTTTACAGAAGGAGTAGTAGATAATTGGAATAGCTTTCACGTTGAGTCAAACACAATTAAGGCATTAAGGAAATCCTCAAGCCAAAGGTTTAGGTAGATATAATGGGTAACATGGATGGGGCTTTTGGTTCTTATAAATTATTGAATTTAGGGATACATTTTACAGTAGAGCAACTGAAAAATATGTTCATCCAAGGTGCTTTGATCCCACGTTATTTTATTAGATACAATTGAAAAATGTAAATGTGTGCCACTAATCTAATTTTTCCAACTACACACTGTGGCCCTTATTCAATTGTCCAAATCAGAATTACATGAGCCCATAATGGAGCCTGTAAATGTTACTGATATTCAATAGGCTACTTTTAGTTAATTGCATTCCAATTGGGAGTTATAGGTTCCAAAGTACTGCGGGTGTCAAAAACATAACTCCGTCCTATCTCCTCCTTTGATGTTTCAAGCCTGTAAATGTTATCAGTGCTAAAGACGCAAAATCCATATTTAATTACAACAATTCAACAAGCCTGCAATTGCCTTCAAAACCGTAAATGGCAAATGTATCTTTTCTATGAATACTAGATAGTGGGTTAAACACTTGTTTAACACATTAAAAGCAAATAAATACATAATACTGTACTCGAAAATACTGGGAAAGCAATAAAAGGCATTAAAATGAATTGCGCAACAGTCTCAAGCTCAAAACTCTGCAATAATTTTTCTATTTATTAAGTTTTAGTTCCATGTTTTATCGATCCCGGGAAACAAGGAGTTAATACATATCATGAAACCTGCATGGACTAGAACACTTGCTTTATTGATTTTTAGTGATTTCTACATTTCTGGATCTCGAGACCGATTGCACGTTGGACTTCTAAATACTAATTGATTGTAGTTTAAACTCCATATTTTACTGACGTCATGGTGACAGTCTCAATTGCTATTGGCTCTGTCTAAAACGTAACTTATGGCTTGATTAAATGATCATGATCATGCCCTGAAATGCTACGTATGGGTTCATCGTTTGCGTGTTGGAGCTGTGAGCCTGTACTTGCAGGCTTGCGTCAATTGAATACATCTATATATGTAAAAGGTAATACAGGCTTGCAATTGAATAGGGCCCTGTTTATTTAGGGTTACACCATTGGAGTGCTACTTATATACCCGTCAGGAAAATAAACAAAATATATCACTAATAAAAGTTTATATTAATAATACCATATGAATAATTCATTATTAACAATGGTGTTGGAGCTACATAAGTTCACAGATATATACTCTTAATATAACCCGGTAGGCTATAATATTATTGATTATTATTTTCTTGGTGGGGAAGTTTTTGTTCTAAGGGTATCATTTTTACCAATTTGAATTTCAGTGAATAAAAGTTATATTTTAGGTATGTGTTCAGTTGTCACTAAATGTGGGTAGCACTGACTGAGAGGTTGTATCCTAGATCAGGGACTGGTTTAATGTATAGTGCTGCTTTATAATTTACCATATTACTGGGTAAGAGCAGAGGGCGAGTACAAGTAGCACCAGATCTAATTAAGTGGGTAGGCCAATGTCAAGAGGACACCTTGCTGTGTCTGCATGGGAAAGGAAAGTCCATTGCTACATAGAACAATTCAGCATAGGAACCAGGAATCTGAGATGAAAAGACTGAACAGATTTTTTTCCAGCATACGGGACATCATGCAGGCCTTGCTAGAACATTGCCAGAGACGGACTGCATCCCAATCCACCACTTTAGTGGAGATGTTCCTCCAAAACACCCCTCCTGTCACAGACCACTTTCAGTCTACCCTATAACCTGAGTGAAGGGGCTGCCCACTGGGGGTGGGGAATCCCCAGCCACTGCTAGGATCAGGACCTGTTGAAAAAAAACATTTTGCATTTCCCCATAGACAGGATGTCTCACTCTGATTGTCCCTTTTAAATTACACAGGTTTGTCAGCACACATGATTGCCCCCTGCTAGATGACCACAACCAATAGGGGCACTGCCTATACTCTGATAGGAGGCTTTACACTTGTATGGGAATGTTAAAAAAACGACGTGCAATTACACTGGCCAGCAAGGACATACAGTGTTTTCCTGGGTTGCCTCACCCTAGCAAAGACTGGAGAGGAGACACTGTGGGTTTGTGGGGTTTGACTCAACTAAACCAGCCTCTTAGCCAGAGATGATGAACTGATGGACTAACATAATTTCAATAACCTTCCCCTCAGTTACCCAATGGTAGGCTGGGAATGCCCATTGTCTGCTTGCTGTGGCCATACCTACATTGTTGACTGTTTGCCTCCTAAACCCCTTTGTTGTTTCACTAAGCTTATGTGAGGCTTTACTGTCCCTGACAATGTCAGAGTGCTGACAATGATGTGTCCCTCACTGACTAAATTAACCACGCTCAATTGGCACACAGAGAACAGTGCCGACATAGATTATCATGTCAGTGGTCCGCCCATGCAAGGTGGGTAGTTTGAATCATGCTGCAAAACTGCCCACTGGTTGGCTCACCCTGGACCAATCACAAACCTGCATACATAGACTTCTCTCTGACTGGCTGCTTGATGATTAAGCAGGGAATTCAAAGTTGCTTTTGTGTTTACCCAAGTTAATGCTTGAAGATATTCTATTGTTTGACCCCTATAAATGTCCACCCCAACTCCCAAATAAAGTATCACTCTTCTGGGAATAAGTATCTTTGTAGTGTATTATCTCCAGGGTCTGAGACCGCATATAAGCCGCACCTGTAAAGTTCAAGGGGAAAAAATAGAAAAAAGATAGTACTCAAATATAAGCCGCACCCGTAAAATTGGAGAGAAAAAGACTCTCAAAGTGATCAGCCATTGCAAGAAACAGGCTTTCTAATTAGCACTGTAGCTTTTTTTGCAGGTTACAGGCCTTACAGGATGTTAGAATCAATAAAAACGGAAATCGCTATTCAATACGGCAGTCTTAAGCACGAAAATTGGCACCCTTAACTCGCAATCGCGCAAATCGGCAGTAATTTTGTGTTTGCGAATAGAAGCCGCACACGTAACAAGCAAAGTTCGCAAATCGGCAATGATTTTTTTTACGGTCGCGAATATAAGCCGGACCCGTAACTCGCAAGCTCAAAAATCGGAAAAAAAGGTGCGGCTTATATTCGGACCAATACAGTATTTTATAATATAACACTCCTCTATAAACCCAGCTGATCTCTGAATTAAGCCAGACGCCAAAAAGCTAGAATAGCGGATCCTGGGTCGTGGCATCGCATGCCCCCACCATCTGCTGGACCACTTCCACCTTCCCTAGCAGTCCCTGCCAGACGGCCTGCCAGGTGGTCTTGTAGTGATGCAGGAGAGGAGGGCCTTTTGTCAGAGAGGAGGAGGAGATAGGGCTACATCCTGACCCTTTTTGTAAATACTTTGTGCTGAAATCGTATAAATACACTGCTGTAACCAAATAAATGCAATATTCTTCTTGGGACACAGTACAGAGAAGGGCAACGAAACTGATATGGGGAATGGAGGGGCTAAGTTATGAAGAAAGACTAACCAAACCAAACTTATTTTCTCTAGAAAAAAGGTGTCTAAGAGGGGATATGATTACCTTATATCAATATATCCAGGGTCAATATAAGGCTTTGTCAAGTGAACTTTTTGTGCCAAGAGGTTTTAAACTGACAAGGGGACATCCTTTGAGATTAGAAGTAAAAAGATTTCACCTTAATAAAAGAAAGGGGTCCTTCACAGTTAGGGTGGTTAACCTGTGGAATTCTCTACCAAAGGAGGTGGTGACAGCAGATTCGATAGATCATTTTAAAAAGGGATTTGATATATTTTTAAACAGCATTCATGGTTATCCGGGATAATTAGAGAGGGAGTATTGATCCAGGGAGGAGTCCAATCACGAGTATGTGTTTACCCTGTCTCTTTCTCTAGTGCCGTCTCTCTCTCTCTCTCCCCCTCCTTCTATCTCTTCCTCCTTCTACTCTCTCTCTCTTCCTCCTTGTCTCTCTCTCCCTCCTTCTCTCTCCCTCCTCTCTCCCTCCCTCTCATTCTTACTCTCTCTTCCCCTCCTTCCTTCTTTCTCCTTCTCTCCTTCTCTCTCCCTCCCTCTCCTTCTTCCTCCCTCTCCCTTCGCAGTGCAATGCAAGGCTCGCAATGTGCAGTTCACATGCGCAACTCACAATTTTGCAAGCTTTACACACAAACTTGCATTACGACAACTACGGTATATAAGAAATGTATATATATTCCTCTTTTTTCTGAACTGGGGTGGGCTCCATTCACTAGCTCTGCAACTGGTCATAACCCTGGATTTACTACAGTGAAGATCAATGAAGTTTGAAGTGCCATTTATGCCCTGCTTTTATACCTAACTCGCCTTGATAATAAGCAAAACACAAGAAGAGTGAAATAGCAATTGTTTCTAAAAAAATATGTTATGTTCATGGCTTACATGGCTGCTAATGTGAGTTTGTTACATACTGTAAATGTTCATGAAGGTAAACAATGTTGGTTTTACACTAGCAGAAAGACATTGCAGCCTTCAGCTAACTACTGCACCTGCTAATCTTAGTGAAACTATTGGATAGGGCTATCTAGAGCAAACAAGGGAATGGAATATTGATATGTAGTTCTCAAACTGCAATTAAAGCTTCCTTTGCCATTGCATTCTTATATAAGACGATATGTGACTCAGGCTTTGAAATAAAAAAGTATACTGTGTGGTACAGTTGAGTTTTAAGATGGTTTATGCATCTAGGGTCAGGTGATCTTTAAGCGTTACGTTCTTGTATGCAGCCACCTTCAACTGCATACATTTGCAATCTGTTGCTTCTACTCTTGCCCTGTTGACTTCTTGCCAAATCATATATTTATTATGTTTTTTATGTCTCAGGCACAAAAACTGTATCGTAAGAATTCTCTGACTGTTTGCAACAGAAAATATGAGTGCAAATAAGACATTCATTCAAAAACACCTTAATAGAATCATACTCGCTCCATGAATGAAATTATAAAGCAGCATTTGTCTGGTTCAGCTTGGCAGACTATGAAATAAATAACATCTTGTGTTTTCCATTACATTTGGTGCATTAGATGTTCACTCTGTGTGATGTTCGCTCTGCCCAAACATGGCAGCGCTTTGTGCAAACATGCCCCGTCCCACTTATCACCACACATCCATACTGCTCTTGCTCTGCATGAACAGTAGCTTTTTCCTGTAATGAATATTATTTGGTTTCTGATTTACAGCATGTTTGGCTTTCAGATCTTTTCATTAGTTTGCAGGCTCTGCTTGGGTGATCTGTTTGCTGTTTACATCATAGATACTTATTACTATAATTGCCCCTGTTCGCTGAATTTTCTTCCTCAGTAATCCTTCTGCTCATTGTAGAGAGAATCCATCATTCATCTTGTCAAAAGCAGTTAATGGATTGCGGCACCCATTTATCAAAATCCCTATAAATTAGTAACTGTTAATTCATGCTAATTGGTACGTGCAGCTAATAACATGCATGTTGAGGCCATCATACAATTAGCCTTTGATAACATGTAGCCATCCTGCCACGAGCTTCAATTAACTGTTGTGCATCAACAAAACTTAATTGCATTTAAATTAGCACTAATTTAATTTTTTTACGCCACCCTTGTGTGCTAATGACTCTTAGATTTTCTGTATCCAACTCCTAATTTTTATTGGTATCTTGAATATTAAGAAAGACACCCACTTACACTGTTCTGTGACCACTGAATAGCAATTCCAATATCTCATTAAGTTAACAGGCTGCAGGCAGGCCATTAAATTGCTTTGTGGCATTAACCAATCATTGCTCATACTGATTAACATGTTTCTTTCTTATACAGGTCATAAGCACATGCCAGACGTAAATGAAATATGTTGTTACATTAAGAAAGATTTCCCCTGAAAAGTAGTAATGGTTGCAAAAAGAACATGGCTGTAAAACAATGCTGATTGCATCCCTTGGTCATGCAAGAATTTATTTTATTTCTCTGTAGATTTAGATATGTTTAATCAAATCTGCAAGGTGCCCCATGATTTTATAATCATTTGGCTCATTGAGGTTTACAGGTTGTTGACCACCCACCTCACCAGTGACTGAATGATGCAAGAAGGAAAAGAAGACAACTTGGCAGCTCTCTATACTTTTTTTCAATTATCTCAAATATTTTGATTTAAATATACAGTGCCTTGCAAAAGAAGTCACCCCCCCTTCGCATTTTTTTTTAGTTTTTTTGCCTCAAAACCTGGATTTAACATAAAATGGATTGTTTGAAGAAGTTTGCATCATTTAATTTACAGAACATGTCCAAAACTTTTGAAGATGTTTTTTTTATTTTGAAGCAAACAACAAATAGGACAAAATAACAGAAAAAGTCAATGTGCATAACTATGTAGAGCCACCTTTTATATAAGAATCATCCAACATGTCCATAGGGGTGCCAGTATCAAATGTGTCTCTTTTGTCTATCATTGTTGTTAATGTCACAGGACAACCTGCACTTCAGGGTATGGGTATGGATTGGCATGGCAACGAAAGTCTGGCAGCAGACACATTTATTCAACAGCCCTTTACTCCCTTAGGTTTGTCATTATTTCACATTAAGACTCTGGAACTGCTGATAGGCTTAGTCCTTCCTTTGCCTGTTCATATGTAAAGCATTTTCTGATTCCTTCTCCCTGAGTATGTTCCTGTTTCATATTTGTTCTTTTGTTTTGTTGCTTTTAGTTTACCCTTTCATCCAACTTCTTCTCCACCAACACCCATTTGCTCCCCATCCCAACATCTCTTTTTTGGATATTCCTGTTGAAAATATAAAACACTGGCTTATACTTATAGAATTTATAATACTAATCCGTGCTTTTGCTGGACTGAAAAAAAAAAAAACATTTCCCTATTTTACTTCCCATTTGAACATTACTTTTATTTGTCTTCCAAAATTTGATGAATAGGCCTCACACTGTTAATTCTGTATAAGTTAATGCTAGGGTTCTCAGCCCTATATCTATGAACAGCACCAGAACATGGCTCTGGTGATATTTGACTTAAGACAGCGTGCTTACTACCAGTAAAGTTTAAATAGTCAGCCCCCAGGAAACCTAATAGGTTGAGAAGTCAGTTAACATACCGTTCAGTGTTTCCTGGTCTTGGTGTTGTTCATTAGCAGCCAATTACCTCCGCTTGTGGCTATCCCTAGATTCCATAAATAGGGAGTCATATGTATCCTGCACCTAGACACAGCAATTTTATTTACTCAGATTTTCTGGTATTTTGACCTTGGCTGGTTATTTTGATTCTCCATTTGTCTGCCACCTGCAATTGACCGCTGGACTGTCTGATCTTGCTTTTGCCTTTTGCTATTTTGGTATATCAGTCTTGGACTCTTAACTCCCTCAGCCTCTCTACTTTGATCGCTTGCTCCTATGATCCCATCTCCTGCGGTCTGTCCACCTAGACCTTCTACTCCTGTTGACCCTGCTACGGCAGCCTGTCCATCCGTACCTCCTACTCCTGTGGCACCTGTTTTGGCAGCCCCTCCACCTGGACCTCCTGCTCCTATGGTCCCTTTTTCTGATGCCCGTCCACAGAACTCCGTGGTCACTGTTACCTGTAGTTTGCTGTCTCCAACTTGCTGTTACCTGTAGGTCACCATCCAAGACCTGCTGTTAACTGCATTTATTTAGTATTATATTTCTACTTTAATATTTACAGCTCTAGCATTTTCCTTATACAAGAGTCTATTCTTTTAATTTTCTGCTTTGTGTATCAATTAATCAATTGTGTAAGGGGAATTTTTACCTAAACACAAGTTTCATCCATATGGAAAGATTGAAGATTTAAAGATTTAAGATGCAAGTTCTATATATGTGTAAAAGGTTTAATCCTTTAGTTTTATTGTTACCAGAACTCTCTATATTAGGTGAGTTGCTCTAGAATACAGAATATGACTGAATGTAACTGTCACAGTTTATAACTCAGCTGTAGATTGATTGGCTCTTGACCTTTCAAATCATTTAGCTGTTAGGGTCAATGACAAAAATGGACACTTAAAACAGCATCTACAGCTATCCAAAAACATGGAAGAGTAACTGTCAAACTAGCAGCCACATTAAATTCGAAGCCAGTACCTCCAACGTGAAGCTCGCAACGGCTGCAGGCTTGAAATTTGGCCGAGTTACTGTGCTATTAAATTAGAATGGGCTGCGATCTACGAGCTAGAGACGCTAACCTTCGGATTTGCGGGCTTGAACATAATTAATTTGTCAAGCCCGTAGTTACGGGTTAGGCGGAGCCAATGGGAACAGAGATTGACACAATTGCGTCACAGAAAAATGGAGGTTGGATTTCAAAGTCTTACAGGGTTCAATTATGAGTTACGATCGGACCCACATTCCAGTTATAATGCAATATTAATAAAGCCGTAGATATGATTTCTATCACATGCGAGTTACAGTGAGTGTATGAATACATTGATTGCCGGGATCGATATAACACAAATATTATACATGAAATAAAGTATTTTTGTGGGTCGATTTGGGGGCTTGAGAATGTTGTGCTATTAATTCTAAGACCTAACATCATAGCATAATAGGAATAGTAGCGGTTACGGGCTTGACAGATCAAAGGATTTACGTCTGCGAAGTTCAACGTTGCTCATCCCATAGGCTTTTGTCGCAGCAAACCCGAAGATTGGCAGCGGCCTGCTTTACAGTTAGCCTTACTTTATACTTTACGAGCTACGTTTTAACACGTAGCCCAAATTTAATGGGGCTGTAGGTGAGTATATAGTTTATAACTTTTACATAGATAGTAAGTCTTCTCTAAAAGTGTTATTTAATATAAAAGTAACTTAAATGTTGGTGGAACTTGCCATTTAACATACAGATAATTATACAAAACTGAAAAGGGTGGAATAGAACCTTTAGAGAAATCGCATAGTTGAGCAAGCCAAAACGAATGTGGGACTAGCCAATGTAGAGTATTCACCTTTCAAGCCATACAACAAGGTCAACCATTCCACTGGATTGCCATATATAGAGAATTCCATCATTCTGAAACTTTAATACATAAAACAGACACTTGTTCCATGTGGTAAGTAACCCCATTAACTACCTGTAACCCTATTAACTATGTGCAAATGGAAAGCAGCTGGTGTCTTAGTTACTCTGCACACTGTGCACCTGTGAGAATTCTTAACATAGAATTAATGATGTCCCATGAGTCTTATTTGAAGAGGAAATGAAAGGAGAGAGGTTTCTGTGCACAAGAAGGTGGAACTTTGAACAGCTTCTCCCTAAGCAATATGTTATTTTATTATTCATGCCCAGTGAGGTATAAAGCCTGTTCGATGTATGTTTCTTAATACAGTAAAGGATAGCCTTTTCTTTTGTAATACTTGTGCCATTTATGACTCACAAACGTTCTGTGTCAGTGTATAGCAAATTGAGAAATCAAAATGGGAAATTAATCTCTATTCAAAGGCAAAGTGTTATTTAGTGTAAATTTTACAGCAAGTAGGAGTTATCCTAGGCTCTGGAGGACCAAGATCAATAATCACTACTGATAAACTGATTGGTTTATAAATCACTGGAGACTTGTCTATTTTACATGAAAATGATGTACTTCGGTCACTATAGTTCAGAGCAAAATCAAAGCAGTATATTAAATTATTTTTACTTTGCAATTATCATTACATAAAACAAAAGAAACCTGTTTTTATACAATATACATGTTTGTTTTAAATGTGAAGCACTTGGCTTCTCATCTAAACATGAGTCATATTCTTGATTAGCGCTACGGAATATGTTGGCACATTACAAATAAATGATAATAATATTCTTGATTGTCTTTTCCAATATTAAACTTGGTCTTCTTTTTGGAAAGGAAAACTAGCAGAATTTAGATACCACTTGTTCAGGGCTTACTTCCAATACAGTTTTCCAATAAGATTTCTTACATTGTAAAGGATTTTGTGATATTTTATAAAATAATTCCTCTTTTGGTGATGCTGCTTATGATTAAAGAACCACTGTACATGAACTATGAAATGAACTATGAAGGCAAACTGGGCGTGATCAAACATGAGATGACAAGATTAAACATTGATATCCTGGCAATTAGAGAACTCAAATGGACTGGAATGGGACATTTCATATCAGACAACCACCAAATCTTCTACTACGATCCAGAATAGAGTATCAATCAAAGGGTGCCCAAAGCAGTGTTCGGTTACAACCCAAATAAATGTCTATACTCCAACCATGGATGCTGAAGAGGCTGAAGTTGTCCAGCTCTACATGGATATTCAACACCTTCTAGATATAACACAAGGAAAAGATGTTACTCTAATCATATGGGATTGGATTGCTAAAGTAGGGAACCAAAAGATACCGGGAATAGCAGGCATGTTTGGCTTTGGACTACAGAATTAATCAGGTCAGAGATTAGTAGAATTCTATTAAGATGATTCTAAACACAATCTTCCAAAAGCCCAAGAGATGACACTATGCATGGAGATCACAGATGGACAAAATAAAGATGAAAGTCACTATATAATTTGTAGCCAAAGATGGAGGACACCCTATACAGTCAGTAAAAAGAATACCTGGAGCTGACTGTGACTCAGACCATGAGCTTCTTATTGCAAAGTTCATAATTAAGCTGAAGAAAAGAGTGGGAATCATCAGACCAAGTAGATATGAAATAAATAATATTCTCTGTGCATATGCAGTGGAGGTAAAGAATAGATTTAAGGGACTTAGGGCCATATTACATTTTGAGTAGTTACAGATCTATTACATTCAACCATGCCGCAACCACCAAGCCATAGACGCAAACACGTAAACCCTTTCCACGCGGTATAACGTAGTGCGACACAGTCCTTTCAGCCAATAGAAATCGGTCTAGCTGCAGATGATTGACAGAGGGAGATTATACATTTGTGTTCCACCAGCCCATGCGTTGACTGTGTTGTATTTTCTGACAAAGTAGCACACCGGTCTGGGAGTTAGTGGTGGGTTCTAGATAGAGAGAGAGTAGGAATATTTTAAGAGCAGTAATTTGCGGTTTTGTTCATTTATAGTATACTATTTACGATTTTACACTTAATTACACATATTTACAGTTTACACATACTTGCAATACATATAATGTAAAGAAAACACATAGAGACACATATAGGTAGGTCACTCCTTACACACACACACCCATCCTACCCCCCACACTCCATCTCCCCAACAGTTATTAAATACACATAATACACACATTTTTTTCCTCATCATATATTTACAGTAACACTTATTTTTAATTATCGTTATATTCTTTTTGTGATTGAAATGGAGGGAGGAGAGAGAAGGGGAGAGGAGTGGAGAGGTGGGGAGGAGGAGAAGAGGAGATGCGAGGAGGAGAGAAAGGAGAGAGAGGTGGCAATGGGAAGTAGTGGAGGAGTGGAGAAAAGGAGTGGTGGAGAGGAGAAGAGTGGTGGAGAGGAGGAGGAGGTTGGGAGTGATGGACGAGAGGCGGTGGCAGAGGAGGAGGAGCTGGAGGAGGGGCAGAAGGAGAAGGAGGAGCTGGTGGTAGTGGAGGAGGAGAGTGTAGCGGAGGAGGCGAGTGGTGGTAGCGTGGCCTTAGCACCAGGCACACATAGAAGAGGGTCAGAGGGGGAGTGGCCTGATCCCAGGGGGGTGGTAGTTTGGGAGAGGGACAGGCCTCAGGGACAGGTCAGGGAGGTAAGGATTCCTGTCCACAGTAGAGAGGGCAAGAGGCTAATGGCAAGCACAGTGCCCACAACTACATACACCGGGAGAATGTGGTCCTCCTTGGTGCTATTCGTGGCCGCCCCATGATCCTTGCAGGGGGGAGGTAAGTCAGGCCAGGGCCTAGGGCTAAAGCATGAAAAAAGGAGGTAGCGGCTGAGGTTACAGCAGTTGGCACAGCGCCAAGGGATGTGAGGTCTGTCAAGCACCATTCTGATTACATCAGAGCCAAGGTGAGGAGGATAAAGGCCAAGGGGGAGAAGAATGTGACTTTGACCTATAATGAGTTTGAGAGGATCGCCAAGGACCTTCTGAGATAAGTGCCTATTACTGGTGCTTCAGGCCTGGTGGCCCAGAAGGACTCAGCCTCCATGTCAGGTGAATATCACATACACCAACATGCCACCACATGTACATCACACACACTACACATGTACATAATGACCAACAAGGACAATGACACGTCAGCTCCATGGAATTATCAAGAGATAGATGGATGCATCATTAAATCCATGAAGCTGACAAATCATTATCATTCCTGGGCACAACAAGAGAAATCAAGCAATAGAGACTCCATGTATTGGGGTGCCCACTGCAGCCTATGCAGTTACAGATAGCAACCGGAATCAAGATAGCGTTAGGAGCCAAGAACAATCAAGACCAAGAACCAAAGAATAGATCATATCTAGCAAATGATAGCTAATCTGAGTTGCAATTAGGAGAATCATCCAGGTTCAAGCCTAGATGTCAGATAGTTAGGAATGCACTCAACACAATGTATTATTCACCATACTAATAACATATACCTTTCTTTTCTTTCTTTCAGCATCGAGGGTCCAGGTCTGGGTAAAGTGTCGAGCCAGAGGCAGGGGTGCCGGTTCCATTGGAGCAGGAAGTGGAGGTGCAAGCCACCCACCCAGCAGAAACCAGAGCAGGGGGAGGAGGAGAGACGTGAAGCCAAGGGTCCTGGTTTGCAGGATGTAATATGGCTAGAGGGGTCACCATCTGGACCACCGGCCACACCGCCAGGATTCAACCAAACTATCCCCCTCCTCCAGAAACTGAGCCTATCGCCCGAGGTATCATAGCTGCCACCGGGCCCACCACCGCCCTTACTCCCCCAGAGCCTCCCCACCCTGACACCTCCTCCCCAGACAACGCCCCAGGGGCCTACATTCCCAACATCAGGCCAGGCTGCCCCGGCGGAGATGCTGGCCCTCATGCAGCAACAGTTGGGGATCCAGACCAGCATCTACGACAATCATGCAGAGGTAATGCGCAGCCAGGCCAAGTCCAAAAGGGAGGAGAGGAGGCACCACCTGATAATTTAAACCTAACTGGCCCGAATGCTCAGTATTGAGGTAGACCAGAGTGCATTCCAGGGGGTCACCTTAGAAGCCATGCGACTATCTCTGGTCCCCAGCCCTTCCTCCTCCACCCCAGAGACATACCCGAGCCCCTCCTCTCCTCCCATCATGCCTCCACCACTGCAGGTGCCGCCTATTTGGAGGAGGACCTAGGGTCTGTGCATATGTTTGTGCCTTCTCAACAGCACTCCTCAGTGACAATCTATTGGTCACAATGTTAACCTAATCTAGCCTGGCTACAGAGTCTTGGATCTTGGCTTATGTGATGGTGATATTTTGTTTGCAAATGGCTACCTCCCATCACATGGTCCATGAACCCATTCTCTGTGGACTGGTAGGGTTCTGTTGAGCATGTCACCAATTGATGGTCACTGAGGAATGCTGTTGAGAAGAGATGCTGCAGTCCCTATCTTTTCTTAAGGCCTTATTTTGTAGGTATTATTGTTTCTGTTTTTTTTTTGTTTTATTTTAGGTACAATTCAGGTCCATGAAGCCATCTTCTGCAAGCATTGAGAAGGAAATGTATTAGGTGTAAGGTTTTCACAGTGCTTCTCAAGTAGACATGGTAGCAAGATAATGCTTAAGATCCTGGACTGCATATACGATTCAGTCAATCAATACTACAGGAGATAAGCATTATCAAACTGTTCACTGGAAAGTTTGGTCATGAGGCTAAAGCTCAAATATTTTGGCCATATCATGAGAAGAGAGGATTCCCTAGAGAAGACTCTGATGCTGGGAAAGATTGAAGGCACATGAAGAAGAGGGACGGCAGAGGCTGAGATGCATTGATAAGATAATTGAAGCAATGAAAATGAGTCTGAATGAGCTCAGAAGGCAGTGGCTGACAGGTATGCCTGGTGTGCTACAGTCAAAAGGGTTACAGAGAGTTGGACACGACTGAACAACAACAAAAATAAAAGCGAAATAAGGTCAATAACATAAATGAAATATCATTGTGTGAGTTAAGTCTGTTATCAAATTACATACTGTGTCTTAGATAAAGGCACTATACACAAATACATAAAAAAATCTATGCTAAAGGCTTACATATGAGTACTAAAGACAATGGTTAAAATGTACAATTATTGAGAAGCCATATTTATAATTTCTCTTAAGTTCCATGTAGTTTTTTCTCAGATATTCTGTAAAAAATCATTTTTTTCTTTATTGTAAGCACCAAGCTTTCCTACTAGAGGCTTACTGCTCAGTTAATGTGACTTGCTAAGAAAATGTTCACACTTTTACCTACATTTCTGTACTGTGGCAAGTTGAGCTCAGGCCAGGGCATGGAATGCCCTAAAGACTATTTAATATTGATAGGCAGGTAGGCCCCTTGCAGAGCTCTCTGGCTTGACTCTTTGTTCATTAGCTCACCCATGTGATGTAGTGCAGTGGTTCTCAACCTTTTTGATCTGGGACTGGCTAGTCACCTTCCAATGCTCATAGGGACTGGCTGTGTGATACAGAGCATTTTTAACACAGTGATACTACTTGAGACACACGGAATTTACACTTAATTTAAACTTAGAAGACTACATTTTAACAGCAGTTGTATTAATTAATAACCTAACTATAACTATTATTAGTGATAGTAGTATATTTTAAGTCCTTAAACTCTCATCATCCCTTTTTAGGTATATACTCCCCTTATCAAAGTCAGTTAATGTTTATCTACCCTCATCATCCTTTGTCATGATTCAATTAATCTATATAACAAATGATAAATCCACAATTTCTTAAAAAAAACATCTGCCCATGATGATTTGAAATTAGGTTAATTGAAAAAGATCATCCAAAAGATCAAATATCCTGTGCAAGTCCCCTTCCCTCCACCTCCTGTAAAGAATGTCATCCCATTTCTGAGAAAATAAGGGTTTGAAAATAAATGTAATCTTACAAGAATCTCAAAAATGAATAAATTGTTTAACCACTGGGGTCGTAATCTCAACCATGTTCTATGCGTCTAAGCACATGTAGCCATTACATGGACTCCTCTGTATAGAGTGACATTTAATATCTGTGTTCAAGTTTCACACAGCAGATGCCATTGTACCATGACAGCTAATTGCGCAACTAAATAGTACTTTTTATACTCTGGTCTGCCTTGATTTGCCATTATGGATTGCTGAATTATTGGCTTTTTGCTTTCCATCCTGAGACACTACAAGCTATGTGCCAGAATGAGAAACTGGTATCTAACATTGGTTACATTCTCCCTGTTAAGGAATCACATATGAAAAACATGGAAAGACACACAAAAAAAACGGAAACTCAATAAGATATTGTGAAAGCATTTTTATATTAATTGTGAACCAATTTATAGATTTATCCTCTATTTCCGACCAAGGAGTAATGCAATAATTTTAATTTCCCATCTGGAGACCGAGTCTGTGAGCACTATAAATAACTGATGCATGTTTGAGTCTGTTGCCTCTCAGACTCCCATCTGTTTGTGAGTGATACTTTTATTTTATGTTTTTTATTGAATTGTACAGATGTACTTTACTAATTTCCTTTTATATTTGGGTTCCTCTACTGCTTTCTCTTTCTATTTTGTTTATTTGCGTCATAGCAAGACCAATCCTCCAACTCTTGTAATTGGTTTCATACAAGGTTTTATAGGAAGCTGTGATATTGACATGAAGCAACTTTAACTTTTTTTCTTCCTCCATATATGTTAAATTATCTCTTATGGATAATGAAATTGCTGAGCTCTCTACTACTCCAAACACCTTTCAACATAACTAACAGAACCTGTTCCTCCTAGGCTTCCAATCCTTTTAGAAACAAAGGTAAAATTTAATATAATAGTGTCACAAACCAGATTTGGGGCTCAGTACACTCTTAATTCTCCTACGACAACTTATAGGAGCAATCCTCAGGTAGTGACATTATATTCATCTCAGCACCCAGCAATTGAGATCAGGACATCAGTCGTGGAGAGACAGGAGAAATCACATCATACCATTTTTAGTGCATAGAAGACTGGCCACTTTATTTTTCTCCAGACACATTTTACCAATCCAAAAATAAACCTTCCCCCTAGTTCTAGCCCATCCTCTTGGGCCAGAGAGGCTTGGTACATCTCCCCAACATAAATTATTTTCTATTAATGGGTGTCTGAATTCTTAGTGTGACCTCCTCACCCCACCATTAGCCATAAACCCTCCTCCCATCCCAGAGCATATGGTTATCTGTTTAGGTCTCTAATATCCCAGGCCTGTAAGGGGGGTAGAGGGCATTCCAACCTCCAGGTCAGAGGCCCGATGTCTGGCAAATGATTCTATTTGGTTTTACATTAGTTACTTGCTTATGTGTGCTATTGTGGGACACACACACCTAGGATGGAAGTCAGTGCATTCGGATTCCAGAGTTTCTCCTTTTAAACATTACACCATCAGTATATCTGTGGGACCGCACTGTTATGGGATATAAGTTCAATTTAAAACACAGCTAAACAAATATGTAGTGTGGTAGACAGCAAGATTTGCCATGCAGTAATGAAAGGCTGACCTGTTAAGCATCATAAGGAAATATAATTTTCCTGCCAAAGTAATACCAACTTTCTTTAAGAGGTATAACTATATTTTAAATAACATTTTCAACCTTGTTTATGTAATTAGGGGCATTGTGTGTGGCTTCCTTATTCAGTGCATTCTTGAAGGATGTCAGCAGAGTTCAGATCTTGTTAGTTATTCTAAAACTGAATGTTTTTTCCAAGAAGCTTTTTGAATGTTTTGCTTGTCAAATATGCCTGTGATCCTCCCACACAACATATTTTCTTCCACATCTGTAATAAAAGCTGCAAAAAGAAATAGTTTAGTAAAAATATATATTGTTTTATTTGCTTTTTTTGTATTCCATATTTGGCTTTAACCCTGAATCTGAATCATAATTCATTCAAGCCTATGTTTGGGAACCAGTTAGAATAAAGACTAATAATTAGTGTGTTCACTTCAAGATACCAGATTTCTACAATAACATAAATTAAGTGAGAAAATGTGTAAAAAAAAAAGGGAGAACATGTGAAGAGAGTGTGTAAGAGATAGAACATGTGAGAGTTAGTGTGTATGAGAAGGATTGTATGAGAGCATATGAGATGGATAATAATGTATGATTCAGTGTGTAAAACTCCTGGTGCGAGAGTATGTGAGGGGAAGTGTGTAATTATGGATCCAGGATAATATGTCTACTCCCAGACAGCCTGCTAAAGTGGGACTCCATTGAAGTATGTAATGTTGCCCCCAACCAAGCACTTGTAGTCCATCCTCAGAGCAAAAACATCTTCAATGAGAACATCTTCAATGAGCACTGTCACCAGTGCTGGATCTACCTTTTTGGAGCCCAATGAGCACTGTCACCAGTGCTGGATCTACCTTTTTGGAGCCCATGGGCAGTGAAGTGAAAGAGCCCCTGTGAGTGCGTTCTCAAGGTACGCGCCCATTTTTGCCTTTTCTGTACATGTATATCGCTCTCTCTATTGACCTTAATGGTTGTGTGAGCAAATCACAGACATTTTCCCATAGCAGCCATTTTTACAACATAGCTACTTAGACACATGCCAAGCTATTACTTGTTTATTAAATGCATTTTATTGTGTTCCATAATATTTATATGTTCAGTGGGAGGGCAGTGAGCACATGTTACACAACCAAATATCATGATCACTTGTATCCCAAATCTTTTTACACATCTTTTATTCATATGTCATAGTTATACAGGAATTGTTTAGCCTATAATTGCATCTCCTTGTTAGTGTTGTCTGTATGACATACATTCACCCAGACATGGATTATTAAAGCATAAGTGCATGCCCTTGGCCAATCTATTTTTCACATTGTGTTTTTTTCATATATATATATTAGTATATATATATATATATATATATATGTTTCTTACCTGTAATAAGTAAACAAATAAAAATTACAGTTATGGAGCTATTTAATAAAAGCGCAAGTACAGAAAGTATTTCCTTTGGAAAATATTGCCTTTATTCTGCAAATGTATTTGTGTATGGCAATATGTGCAAAAGAGACAAGAAAAGCAAGCACCAGTAACTAGCACATGATTTTGAGATATGGCAAGTCCAAATCAGTTTGCATCTTATGGTGCAAA
Source organism: Discoglossus pictus (assembly GCA_027410445.1). Lineage (NCBI taxonomy): Eukaryota > Metazoa > Chordata > Amphibia > Anura > Alytidae > Discoglossus > Discoglossus pictus. The sequence goes on along the minus strand of CM050163.1, from coordinate 429,886,554 downwards.
CATAGTAAACATGTACAGGTTACTGCACCTTTGGTATATTTATACCCCAGAAAAGACCTGCAATTAACAAGCTGTGGCTGATTCACTCACTGCATTGAATTATAAGCAATGCTACAAAGTAGGTGATTTATATACATTTAGCCATAAAAACAAACACATAGAAACACAGATATTCTCACAGAGACCTCCAGAGCAACACTCCCATGTGCTAGTTTTACTTCAGGATCCTTAGGGAGAACAAGAGGGGAGGGTGATCTTTGACTTTTAATTTTCAGCTGCTTTTTCCCCCAAATGTCTGGGTTCTCTAAACAGACTATAGATGTGCAGTACAGCAGTATTAAGTAGGCTCGGAAACTTTATATCATCATCTTTACCTTACCTCACTGATTTAATTCTCTTGGTCAGGCTGCAGGCTGATTACTCTTCGGAGGCCGGCGCGGCTCTGCAGGAGGAGGCAGGAGGGCTGGGGAGGAGTCAGCTGCATCCACTGAAAGCACAGAGTCTCTGCTATGATGTGAATACTACTCCCACTTGATGCTCACTGGTGAGGAAAGGAAGGTTGTCAGCAACATTTGCACATTTCTCTAGTAGTGGAGCACCTGTCCACTTGGATTGAGTGTGGTTACAGAGGTTATTACAGTTAGTTCAGAGTCCCCTCCCCACAAGTTGTTCGGCAGCAGAGGGAAGCAATGATTTTATAGAAATCTCCTTCTTTTATGTGAAAGTGAGGCGCCCTCTTAAGAGGTGCGCCTGCAGGCTGGTGCCTACCTAGTCTATTGGGAGATCCGACTCTGACTGTCACACATCTGTCCCCTCCTGCTCAACCGACTGGACTATACACATTGCGCCCTTTTTTGGTTTACAAAAGTGTCATATGACCCCTCCCTTGATTTTGACAACTGCTCACATGAATAGTTCAGAGAAAACATATCAGAAATATTTCTTGGCTATAATGAAGGTAAATAAAGTGTTTAGACCAGATGGCAACCACCCAATTGTTCGTAGAACTCAGCACTGTAATAGTCAGACAATTATTTTAATTTGTAGCAATTTCATCTCCATAGCATTGGCATAAAGCCATTTAAAAAGAGCTAAACTAGTTCTCAAACAACAGATAATAGACATGTGAGCCTGACATTGAGCCTCATTCAATTGAGCAATTATAAATCACTGGAGCTCGCAATGGAGGCCGTAAGTTAATTTGCTATTCAATTGGCGTTTGTGCACACACCAATTGTGCTACGTGTTACCGGCTTGAAATCCTTGCGGTTGTTACAACCATAACTTACAACGCATCTAAGCCTTTGATCTTTCAAGACTGCAAGAGTTACAATCGCTAATCGCTATTCAGATGTAGAAGAAAATCCTATGAGTACTAGAGAGGACCTGCAAAGTTGTTAAAGACATATCCGTAGCACTATAAAAGCAAATAAAAAATCGATACTGCACTGCAAATGAAGGGGAAAGCAATGAAAGACATTAGAATCACTTGCACAACAGTCTCAAGCTCATAAATCTGCAATCAAAACGTTTAACCCACAAATGTTCTCATTCTTTATCCCCACCCATCAACAAATACCAAATCCCCAGTTACTTTTTATCTGAAATTCTATATACAAAATGCAGAGCTTACAGGAGGTCGTAATGTATGCTATTCAACTGGCGTCTTTTTGCAAGCTACAAACGATCTACGTGTTACTGGCTGAAAATTCCTGTGGTTGTTACAACCGTAAATTACAACCCATCTAAGCCTTTGAGCTTTCACGTCTTCAAGAGTTATGATCGCTAAAGTTGCAAATTGCTTTTCAATTGCTACATTTCTGTTAACCCGCAAATGTTTTCATAACCATAAACTGCAAATGTAGAAGAAAATCCTACAGGTACCAGATGGGATCTGCAAAGGGGTTAAATACATGTCCGTAGCACTTTAAATGCAAAAAAAAAATCAATATTGCTCTGCACAGGGAAAGCGATGAAAGACATTATAATTACCTTATTTTTTGCTCCATAAGACGCACCTGACCATAAGACGCACCTAGTTTTTAGAGGAGGAAAACAAGATAAAAATATTCTGAATCAAATCCTCCTCCTCCCTCCTTCCTCCTTATCCTCCTCCTTCCCCCTTATCCTCCTTCTCCTCCTTCCCCTCCTCCTTCCCCCTTATGCTCCTCCTCCCTCCTTCCCCCGGCATATGCTAAGGACGTGACGCGCATGCTACGTCCCATCAAAAGCATATGCCAGCCACGGTCACAGACAGAAGACATGATGCAGCAGAAGGATCAACATCCGATCGTGGATCATAGTAAGGAGAGAGTGGAAAGGGGACAGGCAGGTGATTGGAGAGGGGGAAAGGGAGGAGGATAAGGGGGAAAGGAGGGAGGAGGAGGATAAGGGGGAAGGAGGAGTGTAAGGAAGGAGAGGCATAAGGAGGTGGATAAGGAGGAGGAGGAATGGTGTGCTGGGGGGGCCCAGGCAAATTCGGCAGCACTTGGCCCTCTCCAGATATGTCCCTTCACTCTGGTCCAGGACACAAATACAGTATTCGCTCCATAAGACGCACAGATATTTCCCCTTACTTTTGAGGGGAAAAAGTTGTGTATTATGGAGCAAGAAATATGGTAATTGCACAATAGTCTCAAACTCGCAAATTGGCAAACATTTTTTATGTATGAATATAAGGCCACCCATATGGACTAAAACAGTATTGGCATAATAATTTTTATTATTTTGTGTTTTGCAGTTTTGTAAGTCCAATCGCATATAGGACCTCCAAACGCTAATTGATTGGCATGTAACCTCCATGTTTTACTGAACTAATGATGATGGTCTCATTTTCTATTGGCTATTTCTAAATAGGTAGTTACGGCCATGGTTAATTGATGAGGTTCCCACCCTGAAATGCAACGTACAAGTGCATGGTTTACGCTTTCGTCCCGTAACTTGCGGGCTTGTTCAATTGAATTGCACCGCAATTGTAGCAGACCACGAGCTTGCAGCACGCCCGCAGACATACAGGCTTTAAATCTAATGAGGCTCATTGATAGTGCCCAAAAATATTGTATTTTAAAATATTTTCAGAAAAAGAAAAGATAATGTGTGGGAATCAGTGAGCCTACTTTAATGCTAGTCCTTTAAGGAGCAAAGATTAAAATATTTTTTTTAATGTGAAAATTAAACATATATTCAGTTCTGTAAAAATAAGTCCTATCTGCATTTCTGTTGTGTTTAAGGGTACTGGGACTTGGACTATTTCAGTACATGGGTATTAATAGTATTACACTGTGTTATTATTACCACATATGAGCCATTATAGTATTGTTGTTATTATTATTATTATTATTATTATTATTATTATTATTATTATTATTATTATTATTAAGGAATATGACTTACATAAAAATCTGACTTAAGAACCCCCTCAGGAACGGATCTCATTTTTAACCCAGGGACCACCTGTATATATATATATATATATATATATATATATATATATATATATATATATATATATAGTAAATTTACATCTTAAAAAACTTGTTTCCTGCTCAGAATTCCAAAGAAATACAGTTATTACACTGCATTCAGGGAACCTGGGCAGGGACATATACATTTGCTCACAAAGGCTTCACTCTTGTAATCCATAACCATTTAAAAATTGCTTCCTTTAAGCATATGCCTACTGTATTACACAGCTTTGGGCAAAGCTAAGGATGTATTATACACAAGCTAGGAATACTATCCACGGCCTCTCATCCATGTGGGGCCGGTTCCTAGCTTGTGTAGAATTGTGTAGAGTAGGTAGTTAACCCCAACAATCATTTAATTTATTTTGGGCAAAAGAGCAGAAGTCCTCGACTTTACAGTAGTACAGCAAATATATATATATATATATATATATATATATATATATATATCCCTTTCTTGATCACTACCTTATCATGGTGAAGGGTTTTGTGTAGTTCAATGAAGCTGTTAGCTAAACCAGAAAGGTCAGACTAAACGCAGTCCACTGGAGGAGAACCTGGCAATCGACTCCAATACCTTATGGATAGGCATAACAAGACACAATATATGCCTGACCTGCTGTTTCCATTGGGTCACTGAAAGTCGAACACGACTAAATGACTAAACAACAACATATATATAAATATATATATATATATATATATATATATATATATATATACATACATACACATGTAAATATTTATTTTATAAAGATGCAGAAGAATTGAACAGTAGACAGTTCTATCATTTGTGTAAATAAACATTTTTTTTAAAGTATCTGAGATTTCTCTGTCCCCATAGTTCACCCTGAGTGTTGGATGACTATTTCTATAAAGATAGGTAGAAAATATCTAAATAGGTTCTCCTGTTAAACATGACACCATCAGTGTATTGTTACAGGATATTAGTTAAAAATAAACTAACACAGCAAAAGAAATATGTAGTGCGGCAATTTGTCCGGCACTAACAGCAAATAGTGTCTTGCTAAAGGCACCTAGAGAAAGTACTGCAACTTGTTTCTAATTAAGTCTTATGCCCGGGCTGTCACGCTCAATTCTGTTAAACAGCGTTCGATCTTTATACCCTTGCACATTTAGAAACAATTACACTGCTGCATTAAAGACATTGCCAGGGTAATAACATTAGACTACTTCTTATTGTTGGCTTTAGGCAAGTTTAGGAGTATGTAAACTACTTATTTAGTAATACTGTAGTCTTGGAAAATAAGGCTCAGGAGGCTGAAGATCTTTAATATAGTGAAACTGAGTAAGTAATTTCTTAACCCTTGTGTTGACTGAAGTCTGTAACACATTGCACAGTTCCATAAAGAATTCAGTGATATTGAATAGTAATGCATTTATATATATATATATATATATATATATATATATATATATATATATATATATATAATTATTTGAAAACAATTGCCTCTAATCTCACACGCAGTTTTTTTTATTGTATTCTGAGACTTAAATTACAAGCCCGTAGCATCACCGGTAATTAGTTACAGAGCTATTGAAATCTGTTACAAAGCTATTACATTCAACCATGCCCTCACCAACAGGACAGGGCCGCAAGCCTGTTAACCCTTCTCGTGCACGCAAGCTGTTAGGTGGCTGGAATAGATGTGGGACGCATTTACGATCCAAACCTGTAATCACGAAGTGCGACGCAGGCCTAACAGCCAATAGAAAGTGGGAAACAGCAATAAATTCCGCATAAAGGGGTCTTATTGGGAGGGAAAACCGTAAATCATTTACTGTGTTGTAGCTGAGCAAGTAAACACACAGGTCTAGACGTTGGTGAGCATTGGAGAGAGAGAGAGAGAGAGAGAGAAAGAGCTTTGTAAGTTTTTTTATATTTTGATCTCTAATATATATTAACCTTTAATTTACAACACACATAATTACTGATGTTACATAATTCACACACATAGATTAATACGTACACATAGCTATACATAGCGGTAAGCCACAGCACATCTACACCCCCATACTCCCACCCAGCTCCCCATACAATGACTATACTACTCATAATACTTACATTCTTCTTTTACCACATACAAGTATATATTATATTTACTGTATATACTCGAGTATAAGCCGAGTTTTCAGCCCTTTTTTTAAGGCTGAAAAGGGCTCCCTCAGCTTATACTCGAGTCACCTCCCTGTCTCTCCACCCCCTCTTCCTCTCTCGTGTCTCTCCAACCCCCTCTCCCTCTCCCGTGTCTCTCCATCCCCCCTCTCCCTCTCCTGTGTCTCTCCATCCCCCCTCTCCCGTGTCTCTTCATCCCCCCTCTCCCGTGTCTCTCCATCCCCCCTCTCCTGTGTCTCTCCATCCCCCCTCCTCAATTAACCCCTTTATAATAACCTCCCCCTCTCCCTTTGCCCTCACTTACCTTCCATACGCAGCTGCTCCTCCGCGCATCTTCCGGCTGCATCGGGACCCGGCATATGCTAATGACGTGACGTCATATGCGCTTCACTTCATTGGTATTGGTCGGGTCCAGACGCAGCCGGAAGACACGCGGAGGAGCGGAGGAGCAGCTTCGTATGGAAGGTAAGTGAGGGGAAAGGGAGAGGGGGAGGTAATGATGAGGGAGGGAGGTAATGGGAGGGAGGGAGGTAATGAGCTGGGAGGTAATGAGCAGGAGGAGGGAGGTAATGAGGAGGAGGAGGGAGGTAATAAGGAGGGATGGAGAGAGGTAATGAGGAGGGAGGGAGGGAGGTAATGAGGAGGGAGGTAATGAGGACGGGGGAGGGAGGTAATGAGGAGTGTGGTAATGAGGAGGAGGGAGGGAGGTAATGAGGAGGGTGGTAATAAGGAGGAGGGAGGGAGGTTATGAGGAGGATGGTAATGAGGAGGAAGGTAATGAGGAGGGAGGTAATGAGGAGGGAGGTAAGGAGGATGAGGTAGGGTGGCAATGAGGGAGGGAGGTAATGAGGGAGGGAGGTAATGAGGATGAGGGAGGGAGGTAATGAGGAGGGAGAGAGGTAATGAGGAGGGAGGTTATGAGGAGGGAGGTAATGAGGAGGAGGGAGGGAGGTAATGAGGAGGCAGGTAATGAGGAGGGAGGGAGGTAATGAGGAGGAGGGAGGGAGGTAATAAGGATGGAGGGAGGTAATGAGGGAGGGAGGTAATGAGGATGAGGGAGGGAGGTAATGAGGGAGGGAGGTAATGAGGGAGGTAATGAGCAGGGAGGTAATGAGGAGGGAGGATGAGGAGGGGTTTGAAGAGGGTAATAAGGGAGGTGGAGGGAAAGAGACACAAGGGAGAGGGGGGAAAGAGACACAGGGAAGGGAGAGGGGGAACGAGACACAGGGAAGGGAGAGGGGGGAAAGAGACACAGGGAAGGGAGAGGGGGGAAGAGACACAGGAGAGGGAGAGGAGGGGAAGAGACACAGGGGAGGGAGATGGTGGGGAGAGACACAGGGGAGGGAGAGGGGGGAGAGAGAGGGGGGACACAAGAAAGGGGCACAGGGGGCACAAAAGAGGGACACTGGGGGCAGCACATTTCCCACCGTCGGCTTATACTCGAGTCACTAAGTTTTTCCAGTATTTTGTGGTAAAATAGGTGCCTCGGCTTATACTCGGGTCAGCTTATACTCGAGTATATACGGTATTTATCCTTATATTTATTTAATAAATTATAGGAGGGTAGAGGAGGGGAGGAGGAAAGTGAGGAGAGAGAGGAGGAGAGAGAAGGGTACACCGGAAGGGGAGAGTGAGGAGAGGAGGAGAGTGAGGAGAGAAGGAGAGTGAGGAGAGAAGGAGAGGTAGAGGTATCGAGAGAGGGAGAACCAGGTCAGGGAGGGGAGGTACAGGTGGAGGAGAGCAGGAGGGGGGATGTGCCCCCAGATGTAGGCACACAAGGAGTAGGGGCAGAGGGTCAGGGGCCTGATCCCGGAGGGAGGGGGGTAGTGGGGAGAAAACAGGAAAGCCAGGAACCCCAGGCACAGTTGAAAGGGCAAGAGGCTGTGGCAAAGTACAGCGACCCAATTATAGCCCAGAGGAGGTGAATGTCCTCCTCAGGGAAATCCGTTCCCGCTATAGAATCATACATGGTGGGAGAGATGTGAGGCCTAGCTAGAAGGCAGAGGCCTGGAGTTAGCCTCTGGAGATAGCTTCAGCTGTTGCGGCACTAGGGGTTGCAAACAGGGATGTAAAGTCTGTCAAACAAAGATATGACAACAGTTGGCTGAAGTTGAAGAGGAAGATGGTAGAGGAGGCAATAGCTGCACATGCCACTGGGGGTGGGCCACCTGCCAACATCACATACTGTAGATGGTAGCAGACCTGAAGGAGTGGATTGAGCCAGCGGCACTAGTGGGCCTACAAGGACAGATGGACACGGGTATGCCAAGAACCATGCAATGTGAGTAACATATCACACCACACATATATATATATATATATATATATATATATATATATATATATATATATATATATAGATAGAAGCCCTCCACCGTACAAAGAACAGTAGTACAAATAAGGAATAGTACATTAGTGATTCTATTTGAATGTCTAAAAATAAATTGATAAAAACTTATTTCCTGCTCAAATTTCTCAGAACTACAGTATATGCACTGCAGTCTGGGAAAACTGGATGGGACATGCAAATGAGGCCACATAATGCACCATCACTCAGTCAATCCAAACCATTTTAAACATGGCTTCTTTTAAGCATATGCTTACTGTATTTCATAATTTTAGGCATAGCAACGGATGGATTGTTCACAAACCAGGTCACCTAACCACATACAGTACTGTTTCACAGACTGCAGTGCATATACTGTATTTCTGAGAAATTTGAGCAGGAAATAAGTTTTTATCAACTTATTTTTAGACATTCAAATAGAATCACTAATGTACTATTCCTTATTTGCACTACTGTACTTTGTACGGTGGAGGGCTTCTATCACTCTTAGCCCACCATATGTGAAATAATTGATGTATAGAACTACTCTTTACAACAGTCACCACACAAACCAAGCACTCACACCCTACTTAGGATCGGCAGTAACCGTGAAACAGTACTGTATGTAGTTAGTTGACCTGGTTTGAGAAAAATTCATCCGTGTCTATACATAAAACTGTGAAAAACAGTAAGCATATGCTTAAAAGGAGCCATGTTTAAAATGGTTTGGATTGACAGAGTGATGGTGCATTATGTGGCCTCATTTGCATGTCCCGCCCAGTCTTCCCAGACTGCAGTGCATATACTGTATTTCTGAGAAATTTTGAGCACGAAATAAGTTTTTATCAACTTATTTTTAGACATTCAAATAGAATCACTAATGTACTATTCCTTATTTGTACTACTATATATATAAAGTGCATGGTCCAATATTAAATTATCATGGTCCAATACTAAATTATTATCATGGTCCAATACTAAATTATCCTTTAATGCAATAAAATAAAAAAGTAAATATATTCCACCCACAAAATAGATGTACAATGTACATGAAACAAGCTTATTGGTAGCAGAGTTTGCCTATGGGTGATGAATACATTTACATTTTCTGGTATTCATGTATCTCTCCACCTAGCCTCAAATTTTACTTTTCCTACCCTGTCCTTATTTAAAAGAAGCATTCTCTTGATCCAGCTTAACTCAATTCCCCAACTACTACCCCATCTTGTTTCTGGCTTTAGCCTCCAAAATAGTAGTACAACCTGTCACGATCTGCTTCTTCAAGGGAGCTTGATATGAACCTAGTTCATACCTACCCCAGCAAAATCGTGTAGTTCCTGTTCTCTGTGGCACAAAAGATGGCTTCTGAAGAGGGCAAGGCCCAAAAGGTACATGCATAGAACACATGATACAGGTTACTAGTGGCCCATGGCAAGACCACTCTCCAAGCCAGCATACAAAACACAGAAATAGTCTTTCACTGTGGATATGTGAAAACTATATCTGAACCTTTATTGAATGATGGAATCAACATATTTATACTCTCCAATACCACACCCGTGTGTTCATTTGTGTATGTGTGTGATGAAACACATCTGCCTTGTAGCCTTGGTTAATATAAAAACTCTCGAGATCAAATTCACCAAATATCTATAGCTGACTAGTAAAACAACCTTGATGTTAATCTCAAGTGTTTGCTTAGGACTACTTGAAGTACATGCATCTGTCTTAGCTGCTGTTTATCAAGGGTGAGGGTGCAATGATCTGCAGCTAACCTCTGTGCAGAGCATTTTTTTACCATTTCCACATATGTTCTATAACACATTTTTCCTCTTATAATATATAACAACTAGTATACATAATAACCATGTACAGGCAACATATAACACACACAATAATACATAATCACAATGTAACAATGTCATGCTCCCTTGGCCATATTCATAATTACTGGCAATATCAGTCCTTAAACAATTAGATCATGACACAACCTACTTTCTCTCCAGATTCTTCTATTGACCCTCTGTAATAGGACTGCTGGAGAAACTCAATCACAAAGTGACTGATACAGTAACTGCAAGAATGATTACCACCACCACTCGCAACTTCTTAGCTAAGATACAACTACAAACTCACCACTATCCTCTCCAACTTCTTTGGTCTTACCCAACAACCCATATTCATCTCCTTTGATCTTATTTTTTGCCCATATCCATATTTTTGTAATCGCTCTTTGGAGTACCTCAAATCTCAGCAATGAGTCCGTTGCTGTTCTTAATTTATAGATTTTATGTTATAATTCATATAAACTCTAGAGTGCTACCTCTGGATTACACTTAATTCTATTCCACCACTTGATTCTCATACTGAGTTTATAAAAACAAACTCCTCTCATCTTCTTCATTGCCCTTTTATCACATAATATACAATAAAATCCACACTAATTATGTTCTGCTTTCCATCACCACTTCTCCCCACAAGAGACTGCCTTATTTATCCATCCTGTACTATTCCTTACCTACCCATTGCTTTTAGACTTCAGGAAAGATATAATGATGGAAATTTATAAAACACCAATGGATTCTGTAGCAGATTAATAACATTTAAAAAACACTAGAAGCACTTTTGTATGGATATATTGGTACCCTGTGAATAAAGTTACAATTTGGGCAATGAAATTGGGTCCATGTTAGCTTCCATGTAATAGGGGTTTCCACTAAAACCTAAGATTTTCTCTGAAAATGATTGTTAGTTTGATGCATACACTACAAACCTGATTTTCCCACTATCTAATTTCTTCAGTTGGACAATGCAACAGAATACGCTTTTGCTTTATAAACAAGACATGATCATGTGTATTTGGCCCAATATGTATAATCACACTAAATATGAAGAACTCCACAGCTGGAGAGGTCCAACCAAGATTTCTTGAGGCCCTAGATAGTATTAGATACCTCTACCACCCACATTCAGTAATGACAAAAATAAAAAGTACAGAGTGAACATATGTCTTTATTTCATTGGTATCAATATAAAAAGTAAGTACAGCTCTCAACAGTTTTTATTTATTTGTCATCTGGATAGTTTTCTGAAAAAATGAACCAACTGTGTTAACTAAATTAGCAAATTTGAGGACAATCATTAAAGGAAAACCTATAAACTACATGGTTTTAGTCCCCACCAAGAAGGTTGTAAAAGCAAGAAGGGTGTGTTTTTTCTAAATAAAAAGGACATACAAGGTTATGTTTGATAACTAGAATAAAATGGGTACTGATCAAGAGAATAATCGGATTGTGAGTTTATTTGGGGATCATGAAGGCATTTTCCCCCTCTCAAATTTTTGTTCTTGTTTTATAAATGTCCCCTGGTGCATGCACATTTGTATCACAGTGACTACATTGTTTTCATCTATGTTAAAGGACTACTTAAGTGCCATATTGATAGTATTCTCTTATGAAGGGGTGTAGGGGACAAAAAAATACTTTGGGGGGAGGGGATAAAGTTTACAGAAATGTGGACCTGAGTGACATTGTGCCTCTGTAAATTATCTAGGCTACTGAAAGCCCACTGTATAAACTTTGCACGCTTTCTAAGGTGTGTGTATATATTTATATATATATATATATATATATATAATATGTAGTCTCCTCCCTCATTACCACATTTGTTTACCTGTCTGACGTCTGGTGGTTTGCAGACCGCTCACCAGCTCACTGGGCCTTCTGTAATACGCTGATACCTCTCTGTGCAACCTCTCCAGATTGGACACCACCCCCCTTACCATTTCTGTTTTGGAGAGACGGGGGACTAAGTATCCTGATGTGCATTAAGATAGACAAGTTAGATAAAGATGAGGAAAGGAGAGGGTGGGGGGAGAAAGAGATAGTGGGCATTAGAGGCAGAGAGAAGGGGATGAATAGAAGAGAGACACAGAGCGGTGGATGTGGGGGCAGAGGCAGATGTGGGGAGAGACAGAGAGGGAGAGATAAATGTAGGGAATGAGGATCTGATGGGTTAGAGACTGGGCTGAGGGAGAGAAGAGATCAGAGAGACAAGAGGGGGAGAGAAGGGGTGAGGGCGAGACAAAGGGAGAGATAAATAGGGGGAAAAAGACTGGAGGATAGATAAAAGATTGGAGAGGGGGGAATGAAAGACAGGAGTGGGCCAGGCAGAGGGGAGAGAGGGAAAGAGGCAGGCAGAAGAGAGGGGAGGAAGTCAGAGGAGAAAAAAGTCAAGAAGGAATGGTGAGGAAGAGGAAGAAAGAGATACAAACTGGTGGAGGGGAGAAAAACCAGTGAGGATTAGAGGCAGACAGAGAGAAAACATGGGAGAGAGACAGAGCAGGTGATAATGGGAGTAAAAAGGTAGAAACAGAGAGTGAAGAGACCGGAGGGGTAGATTAGCAGTATAGTGAAAGTTTAAGGGGGTGGGAAAATGAGAGAGAGGTGGGTAAGGAATATACTCACCTGGCTGCACAGCTCCTACAGCTCCTCACAGGGCTTCAGTATGTTGACAGGAAAGGAATGGGTGAGAGATAGGTTGGACTAGCACAGAGAGAGTGACAGAGGAGACAGAAAGAATTGGAAAAAAGAAACAGATTGGCAATCGAGGGGGGAAAGATAAGAAAAGAAAGGGAACTCTGTCCCCCCCCCCCTCATGCCCCCCCCCCCCCAGTTGCTCCTTTGAACAACTTGACTTGATAATGATTAAAATGTTCTCACAAACTTAAAAAAAAATTATAATTACAACTATCACATTCAATTTTATTATAATGGTGGCAGGCATTTGTTTTTACTCACAACAGATTTAGACACATTGGACAAATGGGAGGAACCTTGGATTTCAGTTCAGCTTCTAATTTACTATTCTGTTCTATTGAAAGACTGCCGTCAATAGGGCTTAATGGAAAATAAGGTTGCAGTGGGATAGATGTCTTTATCAGACAATAGGCAGACTATCAGTCCTAGATTGAAGCCATTGTAACACAATGATAGTTTGTTCAATTTCTGATTTTCTCTAACATTACTTTCCCGCTCCTGGCTTACATAGCTACTAATATTTGTTGCCCTTTCCATTAAATATACCCCTTTACCTGTCAGGGAATTGTTTTATGAGATACAGCTGCTAAAGAGGTATTGCAGAATTGTGTTATCACAATATAGTAAGTGCTGTTCACTGCTGCTATGGCCTCCAGCTTTTGATTGCTGGTCATTAAAAACCTGCATAGCTTACTTTGTCAGTCAATGAGAAGGATTAGCCTGTCATATCAAGCATTTTTTTCTTAATCTAATTAAAGAGAGCTAATCATCCAGCAGCGAGCCCAGCATGCAATATTGGAATTTCTCCACAATGTCGATCTTTGGAGAGGAATATTGATTTCAGGGTGCGTCAGTCACTTGCAACTCAAATAGAGCATTTAATCAAGATCAGCAGAGAGCAGGATAAAGAGATCATAATGTTCTTAAAGCCATGAAATCATTTTTTTATTATTATTGAAAGAAAATATAAACTAATTCTACAGACTTTGCATAACATTACATTTAGACATACTGTGCTGCTGCTGCTGCACTGCTACAGACGTCTTGAAAATGGGAAATGCTCTGATATCCACAATTTAAAGGGGAATTAGCTATATCTTTCATAAGATGCATTTGTAGTTACACTAAAACAGTTACATTTGTATATAGTGAATAAATGAAGTTCATGCATTTTTTTTATTATCTCCACTGCAAGGTTTGCTTCCATGGTAGTTTTTCATTGGTTCTGTTCTCTTCTTATCAAGATCTCCTGATAACCCAGATAATAATTGTTGTGAATGTGAATCCAGAATGTCTCTTTTAAGTGTGGTACTTACAATAATCACTGAGTGCTCTTAGATGGCATTAAACAAAAAGGCTCTAAAACTTCATCAATGTGAGTTTCGCTGGGGACATTATCTGGGATCTAGGATCAAATTAACAGCCACCTATAAATATATATTTTCCATGGTAGATACATTCTTTAAAGTTAGTTATTAAAGGATCACTGTGGTAAATTGTATTCTATACTTATCTTAAAGAGTAATTGTTTTGAGAAACCTAGAAGTTAGATATTTATAGATGTAATAGCTAGCAATATTTTTCATTACATAGTTACATAGGGCCTCATTCTATTACCGGCTGTAAATCGGCCATAAGGCTGCGATTCCTTGCGGGGGTTCTGTTAACTCGCGATTCTATTATACGGCTCCGCAAGGATCTCCTCTTACGGCCGGCCGCATATCTTGGAACCGGCCGTAAGCTGTGAAATCTAAAAACGCAAAAATAAATTCAAGCCTGCACTGTACAGCTCTGTAAATGCTAGGGATCATATTGGGGGACATGAGGATTAAAAGTAACCCACTCTCAAGCTTGCACATCAGCCCAAACCCGAGTTCAAATTAACTGTTTATTTTCCGGCTGCGGCGTGGGCGGGTCTGAGGTGCTCCAAGCACTCTGGACTTTTTACATGGGTATTTTACGGATATTAAAAATAAAATATTTTACGGATTTGAGTATAGGATAATTATGTGCTATTTTTTATAACACCTAAAATCCCTTTATAGTCTTCTCAAAGTGCAGGATGGCTTTATTTGAGCTATTTTATGTGCTTAATTGGTGCTAGCGGGACCTCTTTCCTGCAAGTAAGCTGCGGCTCGCTTTTAGCCTTGCAGAGAGGTTTCCCGGAGCATTTGAATTGCAAATAAGAATTTCTTACGGCCGAAACTCTTGCGGCCGTTTTAGATCAAAGGCTTTCCTCTGGCGCGAGCGGCCGCAAGAGATAGCAAGGCACCGGCCGCAAGCCTGCCGGAGCCCCCGGCCGTAAGGGAATAGAATGCCGAATAGCTTGCGGCCGGTCCTTGCGGCCCCGCAACGGCTGCGGCCTCTAATAGAATGAGGCACATAGTAATTAAGGTTGAAAAAATCATTTTAGTCCATCAAGTTCAACCTTTTAAGATCCCCTCTGATCTGCAATATGCAGATTAATTGATAATTGTTAATTGATCCAGAGGAAGGACAAACACAAAAACCCAAGTGAAACTTGCCAATTGTCTTAAAAGGGGGGAAAAAATGAATTCCTTTCTGACCCAGATACTGGCAATCGGATTCCTTCCTGGTTCAATTCTCCCTCTCTAATTAACCAGGTTAACACTGAATGCCCTTTTTATTTAAATATATATCCAATCCCTTTTTAAAGTTACATATTATATCCTCTGTCTCCACCTCCTTTGGTAGAGAATACCACAGATTAACCACCCTTTTTTAAGTGGAATATTTTTACTTCTAACTTCAATGGATGTCCTCTTGTCAGTCCTCTTGGCACAAAAATTCCACTTGACAAAGCCTTATATTGACCTTGGATATATTTATATAAGGTGATCATATCCCCTCTTAGATGCTTTTTTTTCTAGAGAAAATAAGTTTAATTTGGTTAGTCTTTCTTCATAACTTAGCCTCTCCATTAGTTTTGTTGCCCTTCTCTGTACTTTTTCCAGCTCTAAAATGTCCTTTTTATAAAGTGATGCCCAAAATTGTACTCCATATTCCAAATGAGGGCGTACTAGGGCCTTGTATAGTGGCAGAATTATATTTGCTTACCTTGCTTCTATACCCTTCGTAATACATGCTAATATTTTATTTGCCCTTGCAGTTGCTGCTTGGCATTGAACACTGTTACCTAGGTATTTTTCCTTCCTAAATGCATAAGTTTACATTTATTCTTGATAGGTAGTAACACCAATTAAGGAAAGCCCCTGTATATTAGTGGTGGATCACGTCTGACATCCTGACAGTATTGACTCATGAACAGGATGATGTATATACAATCTACACAATTCAACTTAGTTCTAATGGTTAACTTAGAATAACCATCATCTTAATTTAAAGTTAATATTCTAATAACCTTTAGTCTACCACTTTAGCAAATACATGTTTAAGGTGACTGTCCTACATAGAACCATATTGTTCCTTTAAGAATTTAGTCTTTCCTCAGCATCAATCTTGCTTACTCAAATGTCCATACCTTTCCTTTTCTAGTGACCAGCAAGAGTCTCCAGACCACCATTGATACGAGGGTGGAACTACCACCAGTGCAATGCATCAGGGCTCAGCTCTGGGGACCTAGTTCTGTGGCCTGCATCCTACAAGCCAGGATCAAAATATATATGGACTGAGAACTACCAGATGTGCAAGCCATGTTCCGCAGAGGGAGAGGTACAAGAGATCAAATTGCCAGTGTCCAATGGATAATAGAGAAAGAAAGAATTCCAGAAAAGCACTT
Source organism: Discoglossus pictus (assembly GCA_027410445.1). Taxonomy (NCBI): domain Eukaryota; kingdom Metazoa; phylum Chordata; class Amphibia; order Anura; family Alytidae; genus Discoglossus; species Discoglossus pictus. Next base: position 429,870,326 of record CM050163.1, on the reverse strand, counting down.
TACTTCTGCTTCATAGACTATTCTAAAGCATTTGACTGTGTGGATCACAACAACAATGTAGCAAGTTCTTAAGGAGATGGGAGTACCAGATCATCTCATCCACCTCCTAAGGAATTTTTACATGGACCAAGAAGCCACGATCAGAACCGGAAAAGGTGTGTGATAAGGTTGTATATTGTCACCTTATTTATTCAACTTATACGCAGAGTACATCATGTGTAAGGCAGGGCTGGATGAGTCCAAAGCCGGAATAAATATTGCTGGAAGAAACATCAACAATTTCAGATACGCTGATAATACTACTGATGGCTGCAAGTGAGGAGGAACTACAGCATCTATTAATGCATGCAAAAGAAGAAAGCAAACAAACTGGCCTGCTGCTCGACGTTAAAAAGACAAAGGTCATGATAAACGGCAATATTAGATCCTGGAAAATAGATGTGAAAGAAGTGGAGGCAGCGACAGATTTTATTTTCCTGGGATCCAAGATATCTTTAGAGCGTGACTGTAGCCAGGAAATTAAAAGACGTTTGCTTCTGGGGAGGAAAGCTATGGCAAGTCTGGACAAGCTAGTAAATAAATTACACTATCAACAAAGGTCTGCATAGTTAGAAATATGGTATTCCCAGTAGTATCATCCAGATGTGAGAGCTGGACCATAATGAAGGCTGAGCGCCATAGAATTGATGCCTTTGAATTGTGGTGTTGAAAACTGCTTAGAGTCCCTTGGACTGTGAGAAGATCCAATAAATCAGTACTTCAGGAAATCAAGACAAACTGTTCACTGGAAGCTATGATCATAAGGCTGAAGCTCAAATATTTTGGCCATTTCATGAGAAGACAGGATCCCCTAGAAAAGACTCTAATGCTGGGAAAGATTGAAGGCACAAGAAGAAGGGGAAGACGGAGGCGGAGATGGATAGATGAGATCATTGAAGCGATGAACATGAACTTATTCAAGCTCAGAGAGGAGGTGACTGACAGATGTACCTGGCGTGATGCGGTTCATAGAATATTGGCCCCCAGATAGACATGAGTTTTTTTTAAACATAACTAGTCTACAGGCAAACTGTTGAAAACAACTGCTCTAGAGAATGCCATAATATTAATATAATATAAATTAATAAATTAAAGAAAGACGTTTGTGCTGCAGTTTTAGTGGTTTATTCTATTATTTGTGAAAGGCTATCAAAATGTTAGGCTTTACATAAAATGAAGGTAAGTTTTTAACATGGTTTACAATAAAGTCCTCTGGTATATCACAAAAACATAATTACAAATTGTAAAGCCAGCAAATCAAAATGCTACATGAGATTATACTTTGGTATGTGCACCAACATGTACATACAAATAATGTCACATAGTGAACAAGTATGTATTGTCAAAATATAAACAGCATCATTGTGATAATTACATGTATTTTTATCCATAATCATTTCTTTAATGATTTTTTTAAGTGATCTGTATTGTAAGAGTTCTCCAACTAACTGATATGTATTCTTTTTTGTACTATGCAACCTTGATTTCTTTATCTGAATTTGGATATCAGCCAACTACTCGTAATAGAGGTTTGGCCACCTCTCTGACCATTCACATATTTTGGGCTGAGTACCCTTAAGTGAATGGTATCAGAGCTGACCATCTTAAGATACTAATAGGGTGGATCCTTATCCTCTAATAGAGTTATTATTATTCTTGGCGTACATCAGATATATACAAGGCGTGTTCTACCTTTGTGATTACACTCTAATATTCTGCGAATAAGGACTGTCTAATGCAAGCAGTATACTGAGCAGATGTGGAAGATCTGAGTATAATCTTATGTACCTATTCAATACCTCTAATATAGATGTGAGTGTCCATTTCTGATATTTGAATTCTCTCAAATAAAATCAATTTTGATTTGCACTAGAAAGTGGTGTGCGCTCTTCCCTTTTCTTTTTTTTGCATTTAACTGATATATTATTAAGATAATTCATGTAATATTTCATAATCCCTTCTACAATGTAGTTGTAAACATAGAAACATAGGGCCCTATTAAATTCTCCCTCGTAGTTCTCTCGGTGCTCGCAAAAGGCAGTTTTCCTGCTGTTTGCGAGAACCGAATCTCTCGCAGCCTGCTTTATGATATGACTGCGAGAAAATGGCCGAGAATAGGCTCCGAGAGAGCTACGTAGCCTTAAATCTATGCACGAGTCTCGCATATCGTAAGAATCCCTACGTGGACAAAAAGTCCACGCAAGGGATCCGAAAGCCTCTACGTGCTGCCTCGGAACAGCCTGAGACAGCAGTGTGAGGCTCCCCCCTGCACCCTATACACATCCCCATGCTGCAGGGGTCTCTATCGGGACCCCTGCAGCACCCCCACATTAACCCCTTGCAGCGGGGGTCCCCGATCTGCATAGATCAGGCCCCCCGCTGCATTTAAAACTTTTAAATTCCCCGCCGCGGCTCCTTAAAGGGACCGCGGCACACTATTACCCAATCCCGGCCGCGGCACTTAAAATTAACCCCCCTCTATGCTGGGGGTCCCCATCGGGACCCCCGAAGTGTCCCCACATAAACCCATTGCAGGGGGGGCCCCGATCTGCATAGATCAGGCCCCCCGCTGCATTTAAAACTTTTAAATTCCCCGCCGCGGCTCCTTAAAGGGACCGCGGCACACTATTACCCAATCCCGGCCGCGGCACTTAAAATTAACCCCCCTCTATGCTGGGGGTCCCCATCGGGACCCCCGAAGTGTCCCCACATAAACCCCCTGCAGCGGGGGGCCCCGATCGGCACCGATCGTGACCCTGCTGCAATTCAATTTTAAATTTCCCGCCTCGCGGGTCCTCAAAGGACCGTAAAGGTCCTGAAAGGACTCGCACTAAAAATATTAACCCCAGGCAACTATAATTACCCCATTAACTCATGGTGGTCAATCCAGACCACCATAAGGCTCTAATTAACCCATTAACTCATGGTGGTCAATACAGACCACCATAAGGCTCTATTTAACCCCATCAGTCCCATAAGGGTATATTATTACCATTATGGGCCTGTTACAACCCAACATTAACCACATAAGTGCCATGATGGTCCTCAAGGACCATCATGACACTAACTACAAACACGACACTATAACCCCCAATAAACCATTTAATCTAAACTAACCCCCCTCTACACTAATCTATTAACACTTACACTACCTACCTACACTACCTACCCCCTAATAAACCTTCCCACCACTCTAATTACAAAAAATAAAAAACCTACAGCACAGAAAACAAAAAACCTACAGTACAAAAAACAAAAAAACCTACAGTACAGAAAACAAAAAACAATTACAACCCCACCCCCCACTACAGAAAACAAAAAAATACATTACAACCCCACCCCCCACTACAGAAAATAAAAAAATTACACACCTGAAAAGGAAAGACAGATAAACACAATACAATACATACATATAATACATTACATACATTACATACAATACATGACATTACATATAATATATTAAATATAATATATTACATATAATATATTACATATAATACATTACATACATTACATACAATACATGACATTACATACATTACATATAATATATTAAATATAATATATTACATATAATATATTACATATAATATATTACATATAGTCCTAATCAAATACCCCCTATCTATCTAACATACAATCTATTTAATTTAAAATAAATCCTAACTATATCAAATACATCCCCCTATCTATCTAATATACAAAAAATCCTAACTACATACACAGACCATTATTCTAAAGTAAAATAAAATAATTACAGTCCTAACTACATACACAGACCCTAATTCTAAGCTAAAATCAATAAATTAAGACCACTTACCTTTAAGATGTTGCTTCAGATCACTAACCTATGGGTCAAACAAAAAATAAAAATTAGTACAAAACATTAACATCAAATAAATAAACATTCTATACATTCTAAATATTCAACTCACCTTTACAGCATGTCCAGTCACTGTTTAGCTCTTCCGGCGCGGCCCTGTTAAAAAAAAAAACACAATACATGAATACATGAATACAATATATAAACAATAAATAAAATACACAAATAAACATCTAAATATACATTTCACTTACCTACCCGCGATGTCCCCGGCCTTCTCTCCTTCAGCCCCGGCTGGGCCGCGGAACCATTCGCGCTCTAAAAAAAAAAAAAGAAAAAAAACTAACGGAGGTCTGCACTGGCAGACCTCCCCGACGCTACTGAACCTCCCGGAGTCGTTTCCGGGAGGAAATTGGCATTGGCGGCTTGTGATTGGCTGAAAAAGCTGTCTATCAATTTCAGCCAATCAAAAGTCGTCAATGTGTGAGCCAATCAGGATGGGATACACCCCAATATCCCACCCTGATTGGCTTAAACACTTGTCTATCTTTCTGGGAACCAATCACAACGCTCAGATGCCTTCAGCCAATCACTATGGGATACACCCCCACGGAGTGATTGGTAGAAGACATCTGCGCATCCTGATTGGCTCCTACATTGACGACTTTTGATTGGCTGACAGCTTTTTCAGCCAATCACAAGCCGACAATGCCAATTTCCTCCCGGAAACGACTCCGGGAGGTTCAGTAGCGTCGGGGAGGTCTGCCAGTGCAGACCTCCGTTAGTTTTTTTTTTTTTTTTTTTTAGAGCGCGGATGGTTCCGCGGCCCAGCCGGGGCTGAAGGAGAGAAGGCCGGGGACATCGCGGGGAGGTAAGTTAAATGTATATTTAGATGTTTATTTGTGTATTTTATTTATTGTTTATATATTGTATTCATGTATTGTGTTTTTTTTTTTAACAGGGCCGCGCCGGAAGAGCTAAACAGTGACTGGACATGCTGTAAAGGTGAGTTGAATATTTAGAATGTATAGAATGTTTATTTATTTGATGTTAATGTTTTGTACTAATTTTTATTTTTTGTTTGACCCATAGGTTAGTGATCTGAAGCAACATCTTAAAGGTAAGTGGTCTTAATTTATTGATTTTAGCTTAGAATTAGGGTCTGTGTATGTAGTTAGGATTTTTTGTATATTAGATAGATAGGGGGATGTATTTGATATAGTTAGGATTTATTTTAAATTAAATAGATTGTATGTTAGATAGATAGGGGGTATTTGATTAGGACTATATGTAATATATTATATGTAATATATTATATGTAATATATTATATGTAACACATTATATGTAATGTATGTAATGTCATGTATTGTATGTAATGTATGTAATGTATTATATGTAATATATTATATGTAATATATTATATTTAATATATTATATTTAATGTATGTAATGTCATGTATTGTATGTAATGTATGTAATGTATTATATGTAATATATTATATGTAATATATTATATTTAATATATTATATTTAATGTATGTAATGTCATGTATTGTATTATATGTATGTAATGTATTGTGTTTATCTGTCTTTCCTTTTCAGGTGTGTAATTTTTTTATTTTCTGTAGTGGGGGGTGGGGTTGTAATGTATTTTTTTGTTTTCTGTAGTGGGGGGTGGGGTTGTAATTTTTATTTTTTCTGTACTGTAGGTTTTTTTGTTTTTTGTACTGTAGGTTTTTTGTTTTCTGTGCTGTAGGTTTATTGTTTTTTGTAATTAGAGTGTTGGGGAGGTTTATTAGGGGGTAGGTAGTGTAGGTAGGTAGTGTAAGTGTTAATAGATTAGTGTAGAGGGGGGTTAGTTTAGATTAAATGGTTTATTGGGGGTTATAGTGTAGTGTTTGTAGTTAGTGTCATGATGGTCCTTGAGGACCATCATGGCACTTATGTGGTTAATGTTGGGTTGTAACAGGCCCATAATGGTAATAATATACCCTTATGGGACTGATGGGGTTAAATAGAGCCTTATGGTGGTCTGTATTGACCACCATGAGTTAATGGGTTAATTAGAGCCTTATGGTGGTCTGTATTGACCACCATGAGTTAATGGGTTAATTAGAGCCTTATGGTGGTCTGTATTGACCACCATGAGTTAATGGGTTAATTTAGGCCTTATGGTGGTCTGTATTGACCACCATGAGTTAATGGGTTAATTTAGGCCTTATGGTGGTCTGTATTGACCACCATGAGTTAATGGGTTAATTAGAGCCTTATGGTGGTCTGTATTGACCACCATGAGTTAATGGGTTAATTTAGGCCTTATGGTGGTCTGTATTGACCACCATGAGTTAATGGGTTAATTAGAGCCTTATGGTGGTCTGTATTGACCACCATGAGTTAATGGGTTAATTAGAGCCTTATGGTGGTCTGTATTGACCACCATGAGTTAATGGGTTAATTAGAGCCTTATGGTGGTCTGTATTGACCACCATGAGTTAATGGGTTAATTAGAGCCTTATGGTGGTCTGTATTGACCACCATGAGTTAATGGGTTAATTAGAGCCTTATGGTGGTCTGTATTGACCACCATGAGTTAATGGGTTAATTTAGGCCTTATGGTGGTCTGTATTGACCACCATGAGTTAATGGGTTAATTTAGGCCTTATGGTGGTCTGTATTGACCACCATGAGTTAATGGGTTAATTAGAGCCTTATGGTGGTCTGTATTGACCACCATGAGTTAATGGGTTAATTAGAGCCTTATGGTGGTCTGTATTGACCACCATGAGTTAATGGGTTAATTTAGGCCTTATGGTGGTCTGTATTGACCACCATGAGTTAATGGGTTAATTAGAGCCTTATGGTGGTCTGTATTGACCACCATGAGTTAATGGGTTAATTTAGACCTTATGGTGGTCTGGATTGACCATCATGAGTTAATGGGGTAATTATAGTTGCCTGGGGTTAATATTTTTAGTGCGAGTCCTTTCAGGACCTTTACGGTCCTTTGAGGACCCGCGAGGCGGGAAATTTAAAATTGAATTGCAGCAGGGTCACGATCGGTGCCGATCGGGGCCCCCCGCAGCAGGGGGTTTATATGGGGACACTTCGGGGGTCCCGATGGGGACCCCCAGCATAGAGGGGGGTTAATTTTAAGTGCCGCGGCCGGGATTGGGTAATAGTGTGCCGCGGTCCCTTTAAGGAGCCGCGGCGGGGAATTTAAAAGTTTTAAATGCAGCGGAGGGCCTGATCTATGCAGATCGGGGACCCCCCCTGCAATGGGTTTATGTGGGGACACTTCAGGGGTCCCAATGGGGACCCCCAGCATAGAGGGGGGTTAATTTTAAGTGCCGCGGCCGGGATTGGGTAATAGTGTGCCGCGGCCCCTTTAAGGAGCCGCGGCGGGGAATTTAAAAGTTTTAAATGCAGCGGGGGCCTGATCGGTGCCGATCGGGGACCCCCGCTGCAAGGGGTTAATGTGTGGGGGCTGCGGGGGTTCCTATGGACCCCTGCAGCAAGGTGTTCATGTGAGGACACTTCGGGGGTCCCGACAGGGACCCCCGCATTGAGGGGGGGTTCATTTTAGGTGCCTAGGGGGGGGTTTGGAGTACCCCCCACGGCAGGGCTTATGTGGGGGACTGCCGCGGAGGTCCCTTTTAGGACCCCCGCAGCACTTGATGAGGAGTGGGAGCCTGCGATATCATCTCGCAGGCTGTCACTCCTCATGTACATTTACGCAGTGTAGATACGGACGGCCCTGCTGCGTAGCTCATACGTTGCTCGCAGCAGGGCTAATTTAATAGCATTGTAAGTTAGAGAAACTTTGCAGTACGTAGGGCTTAAGTAGAAGCCTCTTATTTACGAGGCTGGAATTTAATAGGGCCCATAGATTTTACCTGAGATAAGAACTAAAAAGGTCCATATCGACTTCTCATATCTACCTAAAAGATTGTCTTTATCACTCCTCTGGATAGTCCTATTCTTATCCCAGGTGTCTTTGACCCTACTACTTCCACTAGAAGACTGTCCTTAGCTGTCTTTGACTCTACCACTTTCACTGGAAGGCTGTTTGACTTATATACTGTGCTTTCTGCAAAGTAGTATTTTACAAATTACCTAAATCTTCAACCTTCCAATTGTAACGCACACATTGTAAACTTCATTTCGAGGCCCACAGCACTGCAGGTGCACTGCACTTCACTGCAGGTGCTGATCGGATGGCAAGCGGGACTTAGCTGCAATGAGCGCTGAAGGCGCTCATTGCAGGGGCTGTGAGTGAGCGGGACTCGGTGCGTAGGACTTTGGCACTGATTGCGAGCCACGCAATACTTTGTCAAGCAATATTTTACGACTTTAACAGCCAAACCACCAAACTTGAAAGAGCACCAAAAAACTCCAAGGCCCTCATTCAATTGCTATTTTGGCCAATTGAATATGGCTCTAAATAACCACATAATATATATTTTTTAAAGAAGTTTTTAGTTAGTGAAAAACTTGCTTTTGGATAGATGCTTAATAACTAAAAACTTCTTTAAAAAATATATGTGATGTGCTTATTTAGACCCCTATTCAATTGTCAAAATTGCAATTGAATGAGGGCCCAAATACTTAAAAAAAAATACATTACACACTCACACACAGCACAGAGGGAGAGCCAGGGAGCCGGTGAGGGAGATTGCAAATTAGTTTGAGCCATATTTGCCATTTTTCGCCAAAAGAAAATCGGCTAAGAGAGAAAATAAATTGCGGATGAAAAAATGCAAAAGCATGAAAACAAGGCCGAAAACAGTAAAAATGAACCCGAAGCCAGTAACACTTAGCGCAAGAAAGTGAACACGATCATGAAGCCCGTAACACTTAGCGCGAGCCACGCAAAACTGCAGCACAGAGGAGAAAGACACAGGGGATGGAAAGGGGGGAGAGGGTGGAAAGAGACACAGGGATGTGAGACGGATGAAAAGAGACACAGAGGTATAAGGAAAAACAAAATACACAAAGCACAGAGAGAGGGGGAAACAAATATAGGGGTCAGAGACTGGGGAGAGGCTTGCAATGAGTCCCGAAGGTGAACTTTGAGAACCATGAAAGTTGTGGGTTGCCAAAGCCTGCAATGAGCGCCAAAGGCACTCATCACAAGGCCTGTACAGTAAATGGAGGGATAGGCTCGAAATGAGCGCCGAAGGTGCTCATTGCTAGCAACGGGAAAAGCGACAAAGGCGCTAAGCGTGGGGCTCCCGAGGAGCGCCGAAGGTACAGCATTCCAAGCCTTAAAATTGTATTGCCTTAATTTTTGACGGGCAAGTCGCTAGTGTTATAATAATCATAAATGAAATCTATCATGAAATATAACTGTTAATTAAAAAATAAAATCCACCTACACACTTCAGCTCTAACTAAATATAAATTATATGAATAAACAAATAGACCAAATGGTGCAATGCAGCAGTGACTAACTCCAAATGCTATCAATGAGTCATGTGCAGATAGGATATTTATATAGAGTCCATTAGTGCTTTAGCATTGACTAGTTATAATGTATGTATTGTACAAATATTGAGATAACCTCTATAAATAATTGGAGAAAGATGGTGATGTGCTTATTTCCAAAATGTGGGTTTAAATAGGTTACTGATCTGTTAATTATTCTACTATATTGTTTGTTTGCCTGCTCATTTCTATTTTAGTAGAAGGGGCAAGGTAAAAATATTTGCCTATTGGCTTAAATTGTCCTCTTAAAAGTATAAATATATAAATATACACATTTTTATAATTTTTTATCACATCTTAGTGAATATACATGTAAAATATCTTTGCTGTACTATATTGTAAACCTAAATGGTTAAAATAACAATGTCATCTTAATTAAACTGTCTAAATTACATTTGGCTCCATCACACTTTAAGATGTGTATATTTTATCAAGAGACCATATGAGGATTACAGCAATGGATCTAAAGGGAAAATATCAGAACAGCCAGGTGTTCCTATTAACCAATACAAATATATGTTGTAATTAAACATTACTTTTCCGTTGCTCTGCACAGAGTAATATTCTGCTGACAGTTGTACGTTCATCAATTTTTTATGCACATCCCTGCACTTCAATCTATGCCTTCTGTGATGTTTGTAGCGTGGTGCTAAGGGTTTAATAAAACAAGGGGTGATAACCTTGATAACAGTTAATTGTTTTCCACAAGATTGATTAGGTATAATTAGCAGTTTCTAATGCCAATCCTTAGTGACCCACAACAGCCTGTGATTAAGCTCAAGTGGGTCAGTGAGTTATCAGTCATATCGACCGACCAGTTATTCCCATGTACATATATATCTGGAAACGTGGAGGTATAGATGTCTGTGAAGATTGGACCCTTAAACCATTGTTCCACAACAGCTGTTCCAGCATATTGAACAAGAGATGAATATCTAGTAACATTCTGGTAAAACTATTTTGAATATAAATACAATTAACTAAATTTAAATCCACAAAGCAGCCAGGTTTACCTAACTTTTGATCCATTTTAGCATCCCAAGCCATGACATTCAAAACATAATACAGGCTTTGTTGGCATATTTTGCTGCAGTAGAATCTAACATTGGTTTCTAATGATCTTACTCCTCAAATGGGATGAGATACTGAATGAAGTGGAAGCTCCTATTTGCAAAATTATGATGAACTGACAGTCCTTTTATTAGATCTAATTGTCTCAAATGTAGCACTTCTCTTTTTCAAGTCAGAAGCAACACTGAATCAGTGTAAGCAATGCAATTCGGAGCAGAGATTCAAAGTGACAGACATCACATCACTTATAATAATTATAGTACTGCAAGTTGTCGTCACGCAATATTAAAAATTACACCCTTGTGCATACGCAACGATTCAGGACTTAGTCTGCAATGAGCTCCAAAGTTGCTCATTGCAGGCCTTGCGATGAGCACCATAGGCGCTTATGGCAAGGCCCGCGGCTTTACAAATGAGAGGGGCTGCAATGACATGCTCATCGCAAGCCCGCAAGACTTTAAAACAGCCTACACAAGAGCACAAAAGGCGCTAATGTCAATGGCTGCGATCAATTTCCAGTTGGGGACTATATGGTCCCGCTTGGTGTAATGAGGGGTTTTAAGGTCTGGTGGGGGCTTATATGGTCTCGCTTGGTATTTTAAGGTTCTAAAGGTCCGGTTAGGGACTATATGGTCCCGCTTGGTATAATGTGAGTTTTTATAGTCCGGAGAAAAAATATACAAATAAAATAATATGGTTGCATAAGTATGCACACCCTTAATCTAATACTTTGTTGAAGCACCTTTTGATTTTATTACAGGACTCAGTCTTTTTGGTTATGAGTCTATCAGCCTGGCACATTTTGACTTGGCAAGATTTCCCCACTCTTCTTTGCAAAAACACTCCAAATCTGTCAGATTGCGTGGGCATCTCCTGTGCACAGCCCTCTTCAGATCACCCCACAGATTTTCGATCGGATTCAGGTCTGGGCTCTGGCTGGGCCATTCCAAAACTTAAATCTTCTTCTGGTGAAGCCATTCCTTTGTTGATTTGGATGTATGCTTTGGGTCGTGGTCATGCTGAAAGATGAAGCTCTTCTTCATGTTCAGCTTTCTAGCAGAAGCCTGAGGGTTTTGTGCCAATATTGACTGGTATTTGGAACTGTTCATAATTCCCTCTATCTTAACTAAGGTCCCAATTCCAGCTGAAGAAAAACACCCCCAAAGCACGAGGCTGCCACTACCATGCTTCACTGTGGGTATAGTGTTCTTTTGGTGATATGCAGTGTTGATTTTGCACCAAACATATCTTTTGGAATTATGGCCAAAAAGTTCAACCTTAATTTCATCAGACCATAACACCTTTCCCCACATGCTTTTGGGAGACTTCAGATGTGTTTTTGAAAAATGTAGCCTGGCTTGGATGTTTTTCTTCGTAAGAAAAGGCTTTCGGCTTGCTACTCTACCCCATAGCCCCGAAATATGAAGAATACGGGAGTACTTGCCAGATATTCCTGCAGCTCCTTTAATGTTGCTGTAGGCCTCTTGGTAGCCTCCCAGACCAGATTTCTTCTCGTCTTTTCAGCAATTTTGGAGGGAGCTCCAGTTCTTGGTAATGTCACTGTTGTGCCATATTTTATCCACTTGATGATGACTGTCTTCACTGTGTTCCATGGTATATCTAATGCCTTGGAAAAAATGTTTTACCCTTCTCCTGACTGATACCTTTTAACAATGAGATACCTCTGATGCTTTGGAAGCTCTCTGTGGACCATGGCTTTTGCTGTGGGATGCGACTAAGACAATTTTAGAAAAGACCAACTAGAGCAGCTGAACTTTATTTGGGGTTAATCAGAGGCACTTTAAATTATGGCAGGTGTATGCTGACTCCTATTTAACACGATTTGGAATGTGATTGCTTAATTCTAAACACAGCTACACCCCCAGTTATTAGAGGGTTTGCAGACTTATGCAACCACATTATTTTTATTTTTTATTTTTCTTCCTACCACCTAAAAGACTTCAGTTTGTTTTTCAATTGAGTTGTACAGTTTATAGGTCACATTAAAGGTGGAAAAAGTTCTGAAATGATTTATCTTTGTCTAATTTTTTTACAGCATAGAAACCTGACATTTTAATAGGGGAGTGTAGACTTTTTATATCCACTGTATATCTGTTTATGTATTATGTGTCTCTGTACTCTATATGGTAGGGGCTCCTCTTGTTCACTAAATGGTATTCCTATAGTCACAGAGAGATAGAGGAGGGGGAGAGGGGGAAGAGATACACAGGAGGGGTTGAAGAGACACAGAGGAGGGGGGAGAGACACAGGAGGGGGGGAGTGAGGGTAGGAGACACAGAGGAGGGGGCGAAGAGACACAGATGAGGGGGAGAGGGGGGAGAGAGACACAGGAGGGGGTGAAGAGACACAGAGGAGGGGGGAGAGGGGTGAAGACATACAGAGTTGGGCGGGAGGGGGGAAGAGACACAGAGGAGGGGGGGAAGAGACACAGAGGGGGGGGGTTAGGGGGTGAAGAGACACAGAAGGGGGAAGAGACACAGAGGAGGGGGAGAGGGGGGAAGAGACACAGAGGAGGGGAGAGAGGGGGAAGAGACACAGATAAGGGGGGAACAGACACAGAGGAGGGGGAAAGGGGGAAAGAGACACAGAGGAGGGAGGAAGAGACACAGAGGAAGGGGGGAAAGGCCCGCAATGAGCACCAAAGGCGCTCGTTGCAAGGTGCGTGATGAGAGCTCATCACAAGGCTAGTAAAGTAGAGAGGGGGAGTAGTAGAGGGGGAGAGGTTCGCAGTCGTCCCGCTTTGTGTAATGTGGGTTTTTAAGGTCTGGTTTGGACCCTATATAGCCCCGCTTAAAATTTTACGTTTTTTTAAGGTATGGTTGGTGCCTATATGGTCCCGCTTGGTGTAATGTGGGTTTTTAAGGTCCGGTTGGGGCCTATATGGTCCCGCTTGGTGTAATGTGGGTTTTTAAGGTCTGGTTGGGGCCTATATGGCCCCGCTTGGTATTTTAAGATACTAAAGGTCCGGTTGGGGCATATATGGTCCCACTTGGTGTAATGTGAGTTTTTAAGGTCTTGTTTGGGCCCATATGGTCCTGCTTGGTATTTTAAGGTTCTAAAGGTACAGTTGTAGCCTATATGGTTTGCTTGGTGTAATGTGGGGTTTTAAGGTCTGGTTGGGGCCTATATGGTCCTGCTTGATGTAATGTGGGTTTTTAAGGTCCGGTTTGGGCCTCTATAGTATTGCTTGTTTTTTACAGTTTATTTAGGTATGGTTTGGGCCTATAATGTCCTGATTGGGGTAATGTGTTTTTTTAGGTACAGTTTTGGCCTATTTAGTCCTGCTTGGTATTTTAAGGTTTTAAAGGTACGGTTGGTGCTGGTCTCGCTTGGTGTAATGTGGGGTTTTAAGGTCCAGTTGTGGTCTTTATGGTCCCGCTTGGTGTGATGTGGGTTTTTAAGGTCCAGTTGGGGCCTATATGGTCCTGCTTGGTGTAATGTGGGATTTTAAGGTCTGGTTATATGGTCCTGCTTGGTATTTTAAGGTTCTAAAGGTCCGGTTGGGCCTATATGGACTCGCTTGGTATAATGTGAGTTTTTAAGGTCCGGTTGTCGCCTAAATGGTCCCGCTTGGTGTAACGTGGGGTTTTAAGGTCCGGTTGGGGACTATATGGTCCCGCTTGGTGTAATGTGGGTTTTTAAGGTTTGGTTGGGGCTTTTGTGGCCCTGCTTGGTATTTTAAGGTTCTAAAGGTCCGGTTGGGGACTATATGGTCCCGCTTGGTATAATGTGAGTTTTTATGGTCTGGTTTGGGCCTATATGGTCCTGCTTGGTATTTTAAGGTTTTAAAGGTCCAGTTGGGGCCTACATGGTCCCACTTGGTGTAATGTGGGTGTTTAAGGTCCTGTTGGGGCCTATATGGTCCCGCTTGGTGTAATGTGTGTATTTAAGGTCCGGTTGGGGCCTATATGGTCCCGCTTGGTGTAATGTGGGTTTTTTAAGGTCTGGTTTGGGTTTATTTAGTCCCGCTTGGTATTTTAAGGTTTTAAAGGTACGGTTGGGGCCTATATAGTCCCGCTTGGTATTCTATGGTTTTTTTAGGTACTGTTTGGGCCTATAATGTCCTGATTGGTGTAATGTGGGTTTTTAAGGTACGGATGTTCCCTATATAGTTCTGCTTGGTATTTTATGTTTTTTTAGGTACGGTTTGGACCTATATAGTCCTGGTTGGTGTAATGTGAGGTGGCATATATTGTCCTGCTTTGTATAATATGGGTTTTTTAGGTATGGTTGGGGCCTAGATAGTCTTGTTTTGCTTCAAAAGTGTTTTTAAGTATGGTTGGGGTCTTGCACTCTCTGATTTGTTTGCTTGTTTTATATCACACCCAGGTCCAAAGACTCTGCGGCTGCAGACTCTTTTGGACTACTACACTTGAAAACACCCCGAGAAGGAGAGTCAACTGTTGGTGAGTGTCATTGCATTCATGTAGAAGAGAGATGTTATTATTTGCCTGAATCCCAAGATTCTAGAATTCTTGAACAGTATTAAAAAATTAGTAGGTAGAGTCTATTTCAATGGGCGGGGCAAGTATAAGGTCATTGAACACCAACAACATATATATATATATTTGTGTTCGGGCCCCTCTCACCAGTAGCTGAGTATGCCCAAATGCTACGCCCTATCAGGCCTGCTAAGAGGGCCAAGGGCTGAATGAGAAGAGGAGAGAGGGGCGGGAAGGCGGGGCACTGAATTCGTGAGCACCCATGTGCAGGGAATTACCGGTTAATAAAGGGTGAGACGGGGGAGGGGCCCTCTCACAATTACCAGGTTATAACCTGGATTTGTGTTCGGGCCCCTCTCACCAGTAGCTGAGTATGCCCAAATGCTATGCCCTATCAGGCCTGCTAAGAGGGCCAAAAAACAATTATTTACTAATTTTAGCAAAAGCCTATCGAATTTCTGTTTGAGGATCTGGGATATAGCGACTATAACATTGGGACTTCCAGCGCCCCATGGCTTTGATGATATGTACTGGAGTTTCATTTTTAGAAGCTGATGACGCAGCCCCAATGCGAAATGAATGCCCTGAAAATTTGAATGGATCCAAACCTAAACGACTTAAGATAATCCGAATATAGTGCATAAAGGTGGTTGTAGACAGAGGCTGACTAGAAATACTTAGAAGAGGATGATGTGTGGGTTTACCCTGTAAAGTGAGGAGCAATTTACGAAGCGTGGTAATTGGGCAAGTGAAATCTCTAGTAGGATAGTACATAATATTGACTGGTGCCTTACTAGTCTTAGAGGAATTCAAGCGAAGGGAGCAAGAATTAGAGGTAAAGGTGACATCCGTCTTAGAGAGAAAGTGTGATTGAGAAGATGAAATAGTAAATTCGCTAGGGCGCAGAAAGCCAAAGAAGGCTAAGGAAGCGGCAGCTTGAATTGTGAGAGGTTTTAGGACCAAACGGGTTACTGGACAGACACATAATAATCCTTTTGAATATGTCACTGGTAATAGGAAGTCTGGAGCTTTCTTGCGCTGGTGTATTCCTAGTTAAACCTTTTAAATAAAGTTTAATGGGTGGAGAATAAGTAAAGGACTCTTTAATAAGGTAAACATGAGCTAAATGAAACTGCACCCCCTTGAGATGCAGTTTAAGTATTTCGTGACAGTGACTAGCAAAAGTTAAAAATACAGTAATTGCTATGGGTGTAGAAATATGGCAATTGTCGAGAAAAGAATTAAACAAACTCCAAGCTCTTTCATAAGTGATTTTAGTATTGGGAGCCAGTCCATCTTCCATAGTCAACCTAGCTTGATTGAGGAGACGATCTATGTTTGGATTAGAGGAAGGAGGTCTGCGACTTTGATGATGGTGAACTGCGGTGGTATGGATGAATAATCCTGTGGATTAAAATGAGGTATATCAGATAAATGCAACATTTCCATTGGATGGATGAAGAAGTTGTTTTGAAGTGACTGGAATGCTAATTCTTTAATAAATGATGCGGTCAAGGGGTCAGGAGATTTCTGTGATTTTAGTGTAGAGAACGTTTTTGTAGATGAAGTAACATATCGAACTGGTTGATTAGCCCACTGAGTCTTTCACGCTTTGGTAGCCATCAGGGTAGGATAAATTACTCTATCCGTAAATTCAACGAATTTAGCTTCAGGCCAAAAAGCAGTGATAATCTGATGATTGAAGAGGACTTTGAAAAAAGTAGCGCCAGTGAATTCCAAAACTTCAGGAGAGGAGGGTGTGGGTTGCGAGAGAAAAAACGATCTACCATTCCAAATGGAAATAAATCGTTTCCAAAGTTGCAAGTCTTCTAGTGAATCCGTGCCAAGTTGAATCTCATCGTACATAGAACATTGAACCAAATTCGTCAGAAGATGATTCAGGAAGGATCTACCCTGAGGTAAAGCTCTAGTAGCAAAGTTCAGATGACCTAACAAGCTCTGAAGGTCTTTGATGGTGTTCCTTCTGTAGGGATTAAACCCACCAATAACCTCTTGTAAATGTATCAGTTTGTTTTGGGGAAGCGAAGACTCCATAAGCTGAGTGTCCAGGATAATACCTTAGAACTCCAGTCTGTGAGTAGGCCCCTCTGTTTTGTGAAGGGCGTACGGAATTCTAAGGTGGTCGAATAGATCGAGTACCTTAATGAATAATGAATGATGTGTGGGCATTTACTTTTGTTTAGGATAATCCAGCATAGAGCTTCAGCAAACTGGTCGAAGATTTTTGGGCTGCTACGTGAGCCAGATGTCAGTCTAGTAGAAAAAGTAACATTTATTATCCCATGAAATACCATGAAGCTGCCAAAGATCCGCCTGAATTGGCAGATGTTTAAAGGCCTGTTCAATATCCACCTTGGACAACCAGCACCGCGTGCCCAAAGCCAAAGCTGAAGCTGGGAATGAAATGCCCCTCTGAGTAAGCTCCTATATGAGCCTTGGAACAGTCCAAACTCTTGGAGAAGTTATGCTATGTTTCAATGAGGATGCTCTACCAGGAGAGGATGCTGAGTCCGAAGACGGAGTTCCCGGTGCTGCTGGGACATTATCAGTCATATTTAACCCTATAATTGAATATGGAAGAAGAAATTTGTAACGATACGTATAAGAGCGACTACGGACGAATGATTACCCACGATGGGCCGAAGTACTGACCGAAATCGACGATGTAAATGAATTGAATGAAATGATAAGAAACGTGAATCCATTAGTGAAAATTTACCACAAAACGGACAACGTGATTCAGAGATTTAGTGTGCGACATGATGAAAGGGACGAATAAAGCGACAAGTAGTGATTTATGAAATGAGTTAACCTATGACAGGTGCTAAGAGATTGACTAACTGAAAATATCAAAGATTAATATTAATAAAATGACATGTAAATGACGTAAATAATAGCGGCTTAATACAAAATGTGCAACATGCGAGCAGTGATAAAAATGTATGTACAGACTATTTGGTGGTAATGATAATGTAGGGGATAAATGTATATAATGGAATGATTGACATTGATGGATACGTGGAAACAAGATAAATTTAGAAAGGTAACAATGCAGAACCACATAATTATAAATGAAGATATAGTGACCATAAGAAAGGGAAAGAAAATTTGCACAGAACCTAGAAGTAAAAGATAAGAAATAGAACAAGTAACATATGGAGACGCAGAAAAAGAGCTAGAGTAAAGAGAATGACAGACCGGCAAACCCATATACAAATGCATATATCTGATAACTAATAAAATTGTACACCATAGCTGAATATTTTAATTATGTGCTAAATAGGAAAGACAGTATTACTACACCCAATTTGCTAAAGATTGAGAGAGTTGCAGAAATGTGGCAGACAGCGAGGATATGAAGTGTATTCATGTATTACTAATCCAGCCAAAACCACATCCAGTAAGATGCAAGTGTACCTTGGTTGAAGTAACTAATTCCGCTAACACACCGCAGTATAAAATGCTACCATAACGAAAACCCGAAATCTCGCGAGATGCGAGAGTTTGGCAGCCATCTCGGATGTGGCAGATAGGAATGTGTAATGAAGTGACCAACAGTAGAAGCATAATGGCATATTAAGTATTACAAACCATATGAGCATCATGTTTCCAAGCTAGGTGGCTAATTTCTGCTAAGGAAAGTGGTAGAACAGACAAGGTAACGAAAGAACCCGAAATCTTGCGAGATGCGAAAGTTAGGCGGCTATCTTGGATGTGGAAGATATGAATGTGTAATGAAGTGACCCACAGTGAAAGCATAGTGGCATATTAAGTAGAACAATCATATGAGCATCATGTTACCAAGCTATGTGGCCAATTCCTGCTAAGGAAAAGTGGTGAAAGAAAAAATCCGAAATCTCGCGAGATGCGAGAGTCCGGCGGCTATCTTGGGAATGGCAGACGAAAATAAAACAATAGAAGTTGAAAATATTTCTAAATTAACCAGCAACAAGTAAGTATAATATAGAAATAGCGTGGAAGAGCCATAATACTAAACACTTCTGCCCAATTTGAACTAAAAACCACTATACCCAGGCAGCAAACATAAAACCCCATAGCAGATAAACCACATTTTTTAACTTTAAACTGCATATATGATATGACACAATGAAATGAGGACAAACTTACCAAGTGTGACCGAAAACGAGCGAAAA
The DNA here is from genome assembly GCA_027410445.1 of Discoglossus pictus. Lineage (NCBI taxonomy): Eukaryota > Metazoa > Chordata > Amphibia > Anura > Alytidae > Discoglossus > Discoglossus pictus. The sequence continues at coordinate 429,851,266 of CM050163.1, read as the reverse complement.
AACGACGAACGAAGGCAGAGCAGTGTCTGGAGAACAGCTGACAGTGCTGCAAGCTGAGACACACTCTGCTGACAAGCACTGAATTCGTGAGCACCCATGTGCAGGGAATAACTGGTTAATAAAGGGTGAGACGGGGAGGGTCCCTCTCACAATTACCAGGTGTAACAGAACCTTACCTTTGCCTGGGAACATTTATTACTACACTGGCCCTTTAACTGTTTGGTACTTCGACACTGAACTTCGGATGGAACTTTACCGATTTTCAATACAGAAAGAGACCGACCACACAGCCTGAATCTGTGGAACTGTTTTTGGGCATGCAAACAGGCGTGCGGTCGGTCCAAAGAGACTTTTTAATATTTCTGGAACCACTGGACAGATTCTCACGAATTTTGAATATGTTGTTCCACAATTTATGTTGTTCATAAAAATGTAAGTTTTATTTATGTACTATGTAAAATCATAAAGTTATAAAAATGTATAAAAATGTGTAAGTTTTAGCTGGGAGTTAATTAAGTAGATACAGTAGTGAACTCAATTATCTCTCAAGCAGAGGGGAGGGAAACTGCGGGGGTTACTATTGTGTTATTGATTGTTCTATACCTCCCCCGTGGGTGTGTTCTGTTTGTACCTGACTGTAATAAAAACCAGGCTGGATGTGCCAGCAAAGAGAGTTTTCCTTGACCCTTCAAAACGTAGCCTCGTCTCCTTCTTGAAAGGGGATTATATTGGATTGTTACTCTGCTATGCTTACAGCTGAACCTGACTCTCCCTCTGGAACTCTTGGATGGGATTATACCAACTTCACTTTTATACAGCAGCTTGCCATGGAAAAGGACGTCTCCAACGGCTGATACCCTCTCACTACCGGGGTAGCCGTTACACCAGTTAATAACCTGGATATATTTATATATATTTTTTATTTTTTTATTTTTTCAGTTCAGTTTATTTTATTCATTCAGTCGTGTCTGACTCTCTGTGACCTCATGGACCACAACGCACCATGCTGAACCACTTGGTATTCATGGCAGAGATAGTGGGTTGACAGTTATTTCTCCAGTGGGCTACAGCATACAGCTTCTGGTATTCCTAGGAGGTCTCCCATTCAACCAGACCCAACCCATACTGACCAGGCCTAACCCTGCATGGCTTCAGGTTGGTGTGACCTCTTAGTCCCTGACTGAAATTGAACTCAGGTTGCAGCGGTAAAAGCACCAAATCATAATCAATGGATTAGCATTCCCTTGCGATGCCTACTGCGCAGGTGTTACTCACATGTACTTGCCGGCACAGGCTGAGGGAATCTGGCAACTGCGCATGCGCGGCACTGCCACACTATTGTGCATGCGTGTTACAGCTGCAGTTGCAACGTTCCCGCTCATGCGTCCATGCATGGTGCTGCCGAGAGAAAGAAAGTAGTTAGTAAATGTGAGTAACGCCTGCGCAGTGCCTACTGCGCAGGCTTTACTCACATATACTTTCCGCCACAGGCTGGGGGAATCTGGCAACTGTGCATGCGCGGCACTAATATTTTAGCGTTAGTCTTACTCTCCTTTGCAACTAACTTATTTTCTATTTTAGTCAGTCTAATAGCCCTTTTGCAAGCCTTTTTTAGTTTCCTTGTACTCCCGTAAAGCAGTCTCTATCTTTTCTTGTTTGTATAATTTAAATGCCTGTCTTTTACTCTGTATCTTGATCTTTAAATCATTGTTAAGCCACATTGAATGTGATTTACTCCTTTTACTGCCGAAGTCTATTTATTTTAGTAAGGATTTAAATGTTGTCCATTTATGCTCAATATTTTTACCTGCCAGATCTTTGTCCCATTCTATACTTTGTACTGCTGCCCTTAGTTAAAATCTGCCCTTTTAAAATAAGAGTTTTTATTAGCCCCTTACAGTTTTGTTTTTTTAATTCAATCTCAAATGAGCCTGTTTCCCAAATGTTGTCCTATTTCAACATTTGATACCATATCCATATTATTTGGAATGACTAAATCCAAGATAGCTTCATTTCTAGTAGGCTCTTGTATAACCTGGGCCAGATAATGATCCCTGAGTGTACTCAAGAACCTGCTCCCTTTACCCGTACTGCTGGTTTCACTCATCCAGTTTATTTCAGGGTAGTTAAAATCTCCCATTATTAGATCTTGCCCATGCTTAGCTGCATTTCCAATCTGTAACAATAATTGCATTTCCTCACTTTAAATTATATTTAGGGGTTTATAGCATACTCCTACTAATATTCTTTTGGAGTTTGCTGCTCCGCTATTTAACTTTACCCACAAACATTCAACTTTATCACTAGATCCAACATTAATATCTTCTCTGACTATAGCCTTAAATTCAGGCTTAACATACAGACAAATCCCTCCTCCTCTTTTAAGTTTTCCCCTATCTTTCCTAAATAGGTTATAACCATCCAGATTAACAGTCCAGTCATGAGATTCATCCCACCATGTTTCAGTAACGCCTATTAAACCCCAGTTCACATTTACTTATTAAGTTAAGTTACTTCTTTAATGAATGATTCTAACTCTTCCATTTTTCATGGCAAGCTTTTGGCATTAGAAAGGCTACATCTTATGTTATGAGTCTTTAGTTCTGAAGTGTCTGACACTATACTTGAGTTACTTAACAACACCTCCCTATTGACTATACTAACCCTCTCCCATCTCCTCCCACATGACTAGTTAATTAATTCCTTAACGCCTCTACATTTACTACCCCATTTCTTCTATCTCGCCCCTCCCCCCACCTATTAGTTTAAAAACTTCCACAGCCATTCTACCATCCTATCCCCTAGCACAGCAGCGCCCTCTTCATTAAGGTGCAATCCATCTCTGCTATAGAGATTGTACCCAAGTGAGAAGTCAGCCCAAAACCCCAAACCCCTTCATAATGCACCACTTTTTTAGCCACGCCTTAAACTTAACATATATGACACTGTCATTTATGACGGGCAAGTTAATAGTATACTGAATATATATATATACTAGTGACTTGCCCGTCAAAAACGACGGGGCAATAAAATTATAAGGCAGGTAATTCTGTTTGCCACAGACATTCATTTTTTGGGTGGTCTGAGATCCTTCAGCACTCATTGCGAGCCTGTTGGTTGTTGTATTTTTTTTTCTGATAGGCGCTTTTGGTGTTATTGTTTGGTCGGCGCTGATCTTCTTTTTGCGCTTATTGGAAGGCTTTATGTGCTATGACTATTGTTGTCGCTCGTTGTGAGTTGCGCGGTGAATGGCTTTTGTGTTTATTGCGAGAGGGTTTGTTTATTTTTTTGTGTATATGTATTTTTGTATGCTAATTAAAAAATTAATAAATTAATAGATGAATATACTTTACCTATTTTGAAGTAGTATATGCAGGAAGCATTGTGCTGAAGAGCTGAAAATCTGTTTTCATGTTCGTGCAGCATACGGTCGGTTTGCAGTGTTGTGGAGCTGAGGTGTAAATGTCAACAATGTGTGCAGTGTGTAGTGTAAATAGGCTGTGTGCGCGAGGGAAGCCGTTAGGGTAGCTGTGTACTTCCGCATTGTGTAAGTTAGTGTTGTAAAATGGAGGCTAATTTGAATATGGTATGCGGCTGTGGATGATTTTGCAAAAGTGTATCTTGTACCTCGTATAGGTTTTTTTAAAAGCCGTATGTGCTTGGTGGTGTTTTGCGTCTTTAGGGTCCTGTAGCCTCGTTTTCGTTTTTTTCAGCGGCCATGTTTTCTCTTGCTTAGTGGATTTTCTTGTGTAAACTCGTGAATTTGTAGTTAAATTGAGGTGTAACTCCACTTTCAGAGGTCCTGGGTGCCCCCCTTGCTGTGGGTAAGCTTTTTATTTGTTTTTTGTGTGTATATTTATTGTGCTTTTAATGTTTTTAGGTGCGCGCGGTTCGGCCGTTAAGGTAGTATTTTTGCGAGGTCGTAATGTTTTTTTTTCTAAGTCCTCTGGCTCGTAATTTTTTAGGCTAAGTCCGTAAATCTTGCGTTCTAAGTCCCGCGGTTCGTATGTTTGCGTGTAATTCCGTATTTACTGACCCTTAGCTTTGCTCAAAGCTGTGTGATACAGCAAGCATATGCTTAAAGGAAGCCATGTTTACAATGGTAATGGATTGCAAGAGTTCAGCCTTTGTGGGCACATTTGCATGTCCCTGCCCAGGTTCCCAGAATGCAGTGTAATAACTGGATTTCTCTGAATTCTGGGTATGAAACAATATTTTTAACTTGTTTTAGATGTTCAGATGTACTATTTAGTTGCTGTATTTGTATATACAGTATATTTAAATACATATATGTATTAATAATCAGAATATTGCTGTATATATTGATACCTTTTTTATTGGACAAACATATTAATTGAAATTATGATCTTTCAAGAGTAATACTCTGATTATTCATCTAGATTACTGGACATTTACAGGTACCCCACTCTTCATATACATTCAAATAAAAACTAACATTCAAGAATACATTCTGTACATTTCTTCATCTTCTCTTCTCATAATTTGTTCCAGTAACTGTTCGAAAATATTCTGAAACTTTTCTTTACAATTAATACTCCATACTTGGGTACTGTTCTAAGAGAGTTTATTGAATTTGATATGCGCCTGTTGATTTTGAACTATATTTGGTGTTTTCATTTGTACTGGTTTATATGCTGACTATAGTCCACATTAGGGTACTGCATTTTACTACAAATGTCAAGAACCTTAAATTACATTGAACAATTGCATAAAAGTATAGGTTGTAATTACTCTGACATCAATTGAAAACACATCAACTTTAGAGCAGCAGTTCATTTTATCACACTGCTGTCCTGCTGCAAATGTTCTTGTTTGAAGAAACCAGACAGATGGACAGCAAATACAACAAGTAGTTCTGAAAATAATATACAGTATATAAGTTAGAGCCTATTTATCAATTTGTCTTCAATTCTCTCTGTCAACCTCTCTAAATTCCATTGCAGCCTCACTGCATATAGAAGATAATTTATTAAAAGATAGTGAATTAGAGGCTCTTTTTTACATTCTAAAAATATGATAGCAATGGTTGAGATGATAACCTGTGCCTGTGTTGTTCTCACCATAGTTTGTACAGATCTCTGAAGTTGTGAAACGGAAAACAACTTAATGAATGTTATTAATATTTAAGTTATTCTCTTTATTTATTTCTTCAAATTTATGAACACAAGTGCTGTTGTTATATATTGTCTAATTGCTAATCAAAAGATTACAGTTATGCACTTTCCTTGACTTATACCTCAATAGGGTAAAGATAATACTTACAAAAGAAAACTAAGTTGTCAGTGATTTGTTTGTGAGATAAAAAACAGTATCTCAATAGTAAGGTGCTAATGTGCTCTCATTAGTGATGTCGCGAACATCAAATTTTCGGTTCGCGAACAGCGGACGCGAACTTCCATCAAATGTTCGCGAACGGGCGAACCCGGCGGACCGCCATAGACTTCAATGGGCAGGCGAATTTCAAAACCCACAGGGACTCTTTCTGGCCACAGTAGTGATGGGAAAGTTGTTTCAAGGGGACTAACACCTGGACTGTGGCATGCCGGAGGGGGATCCATGGCAAAACTCCCACAAAAAATTACATAGTTTATGCAGAGTCTGGTTTTAAGCCATAAAGGGCATAAATCACCTAACATTCCTAAATTGTTTGGAATAACATGCTTTAAAACATCAGGTATGATGTTGTATCGATCAGGTAGTGTAAGGGTTACACCCGCTTCACAGTAACAGACCAATCTCCCCATTTAATGCACCGCAAACAACCGCAAACAGTCCCTTTGCACAACCGCAAACTCCCCATTTGCACAAGGTTGGATACCAAGCTAGCCATGTCCCGTTCCTTGTCCTCACTGATGTCATTGACGGTCTCTTCCTCCACCCAGCCACCAAGGGTCCCCGAAAGGTGACAACAAGCCCCCTGGGACGCCTGCTGTGTTTGGTCTTCCACCTCCTCAAAGCCACCTTCCTCCTCTGACTCCTTTTCTTCAGACTCCTCTCTCTGTGTTGCCTCTGTCTGCGTTATTATAAGGTGTGTACTGTTAAGTAGTACTATTCCTATCGGTTTAATCCCTGTTACGTCCACTATTAGGGGACGTGTATATGGCATTGATTTTTGGAACAGGGAGTTAGAAAAAGAAGCTTGGTCGGACCTCCTACTTCGAATTTGGGGCACTGCACGCGCAATGTAATGTGCCACCAGATAGGAGTGGTGTATTAAGTTGTACTATTTACTCCTACAGTTTGATACCTGTTACGTCACCTATCAGGGGACATGTATATGGCATGGATTTTTGGAACAGGGAGATGGAAAAAGATGCTTGGTCAGACCTCCTACTTCAAATTTGGGGCATTGCGCGTGCAATCTAAGGTGCCACCAGATATGAGTGTCACTGTGCACTGGCAAAAGTTGGCAGAGTAGATGCTATAGGCTTCACACACACGCCTGTAGGCAGGCAATTGCTATTCAATGGATTACAGTCAAAAAAGTGTTGTTTTATGTCACTGTACACTATGGTTGCACCAGATATGACGTATCACTGTGCACTGGCAAAAGTTGGCAGAGTAGATGCAATAGGCTTCACACACATGCCTGTAGGCAGGCAATTGCTATTCAATCTATTACAGTCAAAAAAGTGTTTTATTTCACTGAGCACAATATAAGCTGTTAGGTGTTAGCCTGTCACACACACACGCTGGCAGGCAGGCATATGCAATTAGATTACGCAGAAAAAAATTATAAAATAAAATAAATGATGTTCTAGCCCTAAAAAGGGCTTTTTGGGTTGCTGTCCTTGCAGCAGATATCAGATGAGTCCTTCAGCTCTGTAGTGGTAGCTAAATACACAGCCTGGCTATCTATTTCCCTATTAAATCTCCAGCAGCTACACTATCTGTCCTCTCACAACAAATGCAGCTTCAGAATGATTCTAAAATGTATGCTGTCCTTCAGATGGAAGGCCCTGGAAGGGAGTGTATGCTGCTGATTGCCTGGAATGTGTCTGCTGACTGTGAGGTGCAGGGTCAAAGTTTCCTCAATGATAAAGAATAGGGGGCGAACCCAAAAGCGCATGTGTTCGCTGTCCGCTGCGAACGCGAACATGCCAAAATCGCCGCGAATAGTCTGCGGGCGAACTGTTCGCGACATCTCTAGCTCTCATCACCACTTTTGCATAGATCCTCATGTGACTCAATTTATTATGTTATACCTATTGCATTAGTCATAAGTGATACTGCTGAAATAACAAAAACATTATAGGTGACTGTGTGTAGGTGGAGATGAGCACTGGAAAGAATGTATGCAAAGATAACTTTTATTTGTAAATATCACATATAATAGTTGTGATAATTGTGAGTTTGTCGCTAACGCTATGTTACAAAAGTTACGAAAAACTTGCAATTACTACAACTATATACTCGCAAGTTGCAAGTTGCGCATGCGCTATTCGTGGCGAGATGTGCATTGCATGGGGGCACACATGCACGTCTCAGACACAGGAGAGGTAGAGGGAGGAAAGAGACACAGGGGAGTGAGGGGAGGGGGGATAGGCACAGGGTAGGGAGACGGGGGAGGAGACGGAGGGGGGGTAACAAAAATAAAATATTATCCCATCATTTGTGATGGGCAAGTGATTAGTATTTGATAATAGTAAGTGTATTGTTATGAAATCTAATGTGATTTCATCAGTTTTTGTGACATTATATTTGATGCCATTAATTGTGTCTCAGTCTGATATCAATATCATATATAATGTCATTAACAATGAAAATATTGTTTCGATGTGCAGTGGAATGTTACATTCTTGTACAAACTAACCCTTGCTCAATCAGACAATAATATATGGTTTACTGATAAAAAATGTTGAATAAGGCAGCCCCTTAAGGGAGGGGGCTTTTGACCGGACTGAGTGCTAGGGTAGATGTAGGTTGTGGGTGGTTCTTAGTGGGAGGGTGTAAGTATGGGTGTTCTCCCGCCATTGGGCACTCCTTAGTCATTTCAGGAGCAAGTAGTTCCCTCCTGCACAAGTGTATTCAAGTCCCCCAAGGCATGGCGACCCCTATAGTGGACTCTCTGATTAGACAGTTGAAGGAACAAGTGGCCTGTAATGGGCCTGAATTGATTCAGACAGTGGTGCTGGCCATACGAGAGGCGGATGGCATTGCAGCCGCAGGTAGCAGTGACCAACCGGAGACACGTGAGGCAATGCAGGAGAAGAGAAGAGGACGTCCGGCTAGGAGGATGAGACCTCCGGAGAGACTGAGCCTGGTCCCATACACACCTGGGCCTGCAATGAGGAGCAGCAGGAGGAGAGGAGTGACCGGAGGAGCAGGTGAAGCGGAGGTCGGTACGGCGGAGACAGAGCGCGGTGACAGAGGTCGGTACGGAGGAGTGTAGAAAGAAGAGCTGGCATGAAGGAGTCTGGAAGGCGGGGACATCACAGGAGGATGAGACAGGAGCCGGCAGTCTGAGAACCAGGACTGACAGTTGGGGAGCAGAGTACCTGGGGAGGAGGCACAGAAGAGGGGAGCATGGCACAAATGAGGCCAGTGTGGTAGGATCCCAGGGGAGCACATCGCCAGGGAATAGGGAAAGGAGGAGGATGTCAGCGGGGCACAGCACTAAGTGTTACTCCCAGTGATGGAACCCAGAGGGGAAGGAATCAGGCTAAGCCCAGTGAAGTGTCAGCAGCTGGCCAAGATGGGAGGCGAGTGTTACCAGTCAGGAGTGTAGTTGTACAGGTACACAGGCCAGCCAGGGAGGCAGTGATTGACAGTGGGTGGCAGAAGAGAGCAAAGTTAGTATTATTAGGTGGTAGAAAGGGTAAAGGCAGTATGCAGAGCAGTAGGAGGCAGCAGGAGTCGCGGAGTCAGGTGCACCTAGTGGAGGGAGAAGGCCGAGCTGGGGGAGAGCAGGATGGAGTCAGGAGTAACAGGTCACAGGTGGAGCAAGCTCAGGAGCTAGCGGAGAGGGATCAAGTCTGCAATGTCGAAATGGGGCAGTATAGTAGAGGGGCAGAAGGAGAAACAGGAGGAAGGATGTCTGTTTGTGGCTCTGTTTCTTCCCACTGTGATCCAAGAGAACGGACCTTGGACGGGATAGATCAATATAAAAGGAGTGACTGGCATGAGGCAATTACAGGTCAACTAGACGCGAGGCAGCGGCCGCTGCAGCAGGAAGCTCACTGGTTAACAGACTTGGAATCGTCCGTCTCCCGCACTGGACGCAGGGAGCGCAGGTATGGAGAATATCAACAGAGGTGGTGAGGAAAGGAGGACGGTGAGATTCTCTGCTTACAGGGGAAGCAATCCAGCATGGTGGGACAGAAGGTCGTAAAGGAGGTCTTCGTCGATCAACAGCAGGAATAGGTGTACGCCCTCCCCAGCTCGGAGGTCAAGGTCCGGGAAATGGTCAGAGGAGCAAGTGACGGTGGATGGTGAGCATGATCATAGAGTTAGAAGCAGGGAGAGGTGCCTTAGTCATTACAGATACCGGCCTGGAGAGTGGTTGCCAAAGGGAACAAGCAGTGCCTTCCGGTGAGGACAGGAGGGTACACAGATCGTCCAGGAGGGGGAGAGGTGAGAGGGACGGCGACAGGTGCAGAAGGCGTCCATCCTCAGTTGGGAGAAAGGACAGCAGGAGCAGGGGGCGTCCAGCCACAGGCGCAGGACAGGCAGACAAAGAGACCGGCAACAGGAGCGGAGGACGTCCATCCTAAGCTGGAGGAAAGGATGTGGGAGCGAGCGGCAGCAGGAGCGGAGCGCGTCCATCCTCAAGGGGAGGACATGTTTCCAATAGGAGTGGAACAACTACAGGTGTTACTGCCCCTTCGTTATCTATTGTTGGCTAAGTTTGCAAGTGGAAAGGACATAGGCCCAGGCAGAGCTTGGGTGGGACAGGAAATGTGAGGGAGTAACACTTAGTTGGTAGTCGGGGGGGACGTCCTCTAACGGGGAGATAATGGATCAGATTATAGAGGTGGGGGCGAAGGATGTTGAGGCACTCAGGACTCCAGCGGGGGAAGTGGCCAGGTGTCAGTGTTAAAGGTGGCAGATACGGCAATGCAAAAGTCTGTGGTATGTTTAATTGGCCCCTTTGGGGAGCATGTCCCAAAAGAAATTAAAGAAAAAATATGGAACCGGGAGTTTATAGAAATATTTCCGTTGCTTAGACAGTTTCATTGAATTTAAACATGATGACAAGAAAGGTGATGCTAAAAAAGAGGAGGAAGAGAGAAGGAGAAGTTGTAGAAAAATCCCAAAAACTTTGGTAATTGGTTACAGGAGTATGTCATATTTGCAAGCATAGTGGGGGAAAATTTTCCTGAGTGTTGCTCCTCCCTGTTCTGCTACCTAGATGAGATTGAAGGTATACACAGGACGTATGGGGGTCTAGCGTGGTGGCAGTATGACGAGAAGTTTAGGCAGAGGTTGGCAGTTAGACCTAGCATGCAATGGGACAATAGGGACATGGGGAGTCGGCTTAAGGTAGTTGCCCCGTTACGTCCAGGGGGTATTACGACTCTGAAGGTAGGGCAGGAGGCAGGTGGTAAGAAAGGGTTTTGTTTTGCTTACAGCAAAGCTACATGTGCTAGGGGGGGCTGCTTGTAAGTTTAAGCATGAATGCTCTGAATGCGGAGGAGGTCATCCTCTTTTTCATTGCTTCAAAAAGAATAGAAGTAAAAAAGGAGTGGAACAGGCTGGAAAGGGGAAGAGTCCGGTGCAGTTAGGAAAGATGGTGGAGTTGCTAAAACTATACGCTAGAATCCCTGGGAGGGAGGAGGATGCAAGGTTGTTAGAGCAAGGTTTTTTTGGTAGGTTTTGAGATTCTGGCAATGAATATTGAGCTGCTGGGGAAGCCGCCTAACTTGAAATCGGCAAGAAAGTGGCCTCGGTTGGTTTGGGACAAGTTGTTGGGGGAGGTTCAAAAAGGTAGAATGGCGGGTCCTTTTGAGGAGGTCCCCTTACAGAATTTGAGGATTTCTCCTCTTGGCTTGGTGCCCAAGAAAGAGAAGAACGAATTTAGGTTAATTCACCATTTGTCATATCCTAAGGGCATGTCGGTAAATGATGGTATTGACAAGGATTCAGTATCGGTTAAGTACACATCAGTGAAGCTAAGGTTGATATTAAATCAGCATTTAGATTGTTGCCAGTACATTCGGATTTGGACCATCTTTTGGAGTGTTATGTTCAGAACAGTTACTTTGTGGATTTATGTTTACCAATGGGTTGTGCAATATCATGTTCATATTTTGAGAAATTCAGCACTTTCTTACATTGGGTAATTTGTCGTAATACAGGTTTGTATTCAGTTGTTCATTATCTTGATAATTTTTTATTTATTGGTTTGTGTGATTCTCAGGATTGTCGGATTTTCAGGAATTTCAGGCGATGGCGGAGGAATTTGGTATCCCGTTGGCGGAGTAAAAGTCAGTTGGCCCATGTCAGGCATACACATTGATTCTGTGGCATTCGCGTGTAGTTTACCATGGGAAAAGGTAGTCGATTCATGGCGGACAGTGCAGGAAGTTGGGTCAGCAAAAAAAGTTAAGTTGCAAGTTTTGCAGTCTTTGTTAGGAAAGTTCAATTTTGCCTGTCGAATTACACCCATCGGGTGAATATTTGCAAGGAGGCTGTCATTAGCCACAGCAGGGGTCAGGCAGCCTCATCATCATGTAAGAATACTTGAGGAACACAGGGCTGACTCGAGAGTTTGGGATTTGTTTTTGCAGAATTTTAATGTAAAAATGCTCAGGAATCCGGTTTCTAACAAGACATTAGAACTTATGGAGTACTTATGGAGTATAGAAGTTTAAGGGAGATGACTGGTTAGGGTTCCAGGCAGTGTGATATGTATATAAAAAAAAGATGTGGATCATATGCTGTTTGGTATTAAACAATTGTTAATCAAAATTGAAATGCATTGTTTGTATTTGTTTTTTCAGGACAACCTTTGCATTCATGGATTGGGGGACACTCATTCATTTATTGGGCAAGAAGGGCAGCAGGCATCAGAGAAAATGATCATCAGTTGAGTTTCCCGGAGGAGGTGGTGCTAGTGAAGTGGTTTGGCATCAGGGGGATGAAATGGGAACAAGCGTTATTGACGGTAGTAGGTCTTGCCAGGCAGGCCCCGGCTCCTGACCTGTTAGTACTTCATGCAGGAGGGAATGATTTGGGTTTCATCCCTATGAAAAATCTTATTAGGTTAATGAAAAGAGATTTGTTAAGATTGTTAGAGTTATTCCCGGGACTACTTATCATTTGGTCTCAAATGACTCCTAGGCTGCATTGGAGAGGTGTTAAGGATCGCAATCGTTTGGATAAGGCTAGGTGCAGAGTCAACAAAATAATGTCCTTGTTTGTAAGGAGAAATGGGGTGGGGGGGGAGGGGGTTCTATCAGGCATAAGGAAATGGAGATTGCTGATAAAAAAGCATACTTCCTTAAAGATGGGGTGCACCTAAATGAAGTGGGGCTGTCATTGTTTAATTATTACCTTAAGGTGGGTATTGACCAGGCCTGGCGTCTTTTGGCGGTGCTGAGCCCAGTGGGCTTGTGGGTGGCGGGGGTGCTGCATCATCCGAGGGGGAAGCTCATTAGCCTGTTAGGTTTCCATTGAGTGGTCGTTGCCAGAGATCCTTTGGACATGGGGTTCCATTAGCCCTCTGGTGGATTGGTGAGCTCCTTCCGTGTAAGGGTGTGCAGCTACCTCTTGTTATATGGTTACATTGTTTACTTATTAATAAAGCTGTGGCCTGGTTATACCCAGTTACGGTGTGTGTTGTCATTTATTTGTGGTTGAGGGTTATGTTAAATTTATTCGGACCTATGTTCACTTATGCTAAGGTCAATGTATGAACCTATTGATAGAGTGCAATATGTTAATAAATAAGCTCCACATAAGAACATTTGATGAATTTATATTTGGCATTAAGGAATGAAGTTAATTAGTAATTAGTATAATCAAAAATTGTATTTGTTATTGAATTCAACAAATTTCAGTGACTAGATTCTCATGGCTGAGTAAATCTTGTTTAACTCAAGTGTGGAGTTGTTTCTTTGTTTCCTGTCGGTTTTAGGGAGCTATTTGACTTATATTTTTTATAATTTAATAATCACAGATCTTTTCTTATGCCATTCTAACTGTGTTGTTCCTTCAAAATGTATCATTTTTTATGAAGTGGGAATGCCAGGCAAAAATAGTGAGTCATTTTAGAACAGCACGAATGTTAAAAACATGTACTTGCATTGTTGTAAAACAGAACAGATTACTGACACTTGTCTTTGCTTACCAAGAGTGATTCACTTACCGTTAGGCCCTGGAGAGGTTATTATAGATATTTTATTGCATCTCCTATTGAAGGATTGCCTGTGGTTTCCCTGCATCGTTTTTGTTTGTGCATGTTGTGTGAAGAGCAACACACCCGCTGCCAAATTATGTCACACCAAAATGCTTACAGTTGCAGTCATAGCTATGACAGCTTTCTATTAGACAATGTATATAGATCCGATAATGAGTTTTGTTCCCTATACACAGGTATAATTGGTTATAACTTAATAATATTATAATGAATGATGTCTGTTAGAAAATATCACACCATTATGCTGCATCTGAACATAATCGAGAGATCTGAACATGTTAATAGCACATTCAATTATTAGTGTAGACTTTGCTTTATGCATACACATTTTTGGGATATTATGTGTCTGGTACTTCTGTCATATCCCTGACTTGGAGATTAACACAGAACTCTGAACAAAAAAAAAAAGATAAAAAAGGAGGAGAGCAGGGAAGTATAGATAGATAATGTGTGTATATATATATATATATATATATATATATATATATATATATATATATATATATATATCATCAAACAAATAGTATATGCATGTCTAAATATAAATTCAGGAATATGATGCAAAAAGTTAGGGAACATTTAAAAAGATAGAAAATAAATTGTATAAATGTCATTATTAAATTATATAAGAAAAACGCCACAATTAATATAGCCCCTTACAGCTAGGTTCCACCATTAAGCAGTGTGCCTTAAGACATGAATAATCATGCCTATATCAATTCATAAACAAATTTCCCAAGAAATACTCTCTGTAAAACTGCAAATGCTAAACATAGCTCCTTTACAGCATAGATCCGATATACTGTAGATCCGATAATGAGTTTTGTTCCCCATACACAGGTTATAATTGGTTATAACTTAATAATATTATAATGAATGATGTCTGCAAACTAAATGTACTGGATTATATATCCTGCAATGTTAATGTATACGGGCTCGACAATCATATATGAAAACCACACCACATTAAAGACCATAAATGATCACATTGTATGTTCATTCAAATCAGCATCCAATAGAGGTCAATGCATTTAATAGCAATGTGCCAATATAAACATACCAGCATTTTTAACACAATAATATAAGTTCAGCATGGGATACAAAAATGTGATCCAGAATTATAGTGTAATTCAATGTTTAAATCCAGATGATTACAGTCGATCATGTATTGCAGGTACTGAACTGCTGACGTGTGTCAGCTGATTGGTTAGCTACACGAATAACAACATGTACATCTACTACATTGCAAGTATTTTGTGAAGAACATGTGCATGTATGCTGACAAAACAAAACTTCCAACTCCTTGAATGGTGGCGCACATAATGTGTAAAAGGGGGGATATTCAAACCCAAAGAGTATGTTGAAATATCCATCAGCATAATTTGCTAGATGAGTATCTTGTTTGATATCTCAGAAACAAATATGCAAATATATGTGCTAACATACATGCATGCATTGGTATATGTTGAAGTAGCTGCTCATATAGCATGTGTAATGTTCATCATAACATGTTAATTGTATGTTTGTTACAGATCTCCAAGATGTGTAATTTTGATCACTGTCAGAGCAAGCCATGACAATCATCATCCCGACATTCCTTGGATATGCTAATGTCACATGTGAATTGCAATGTTGTTGTATCCAGTGTGATATCTGATTCTTAGTATTGATTAGCTAATATTTGTAAAGCTTAAATCTCTGAATACCATGCATATGTTATATACCATGTCATATGATGTTCCTGTTATTGAGGTTATGTTAGGTTTTAAAGATACAAATGTTACAGGGTAATATATCCCTGTGGTACTCTGTAGCACTCCTCAAGTGGTTCTGATGGTTTAGTTTTAGGGTCAACAGTCACTCAGATTCTTGATCTTGTATTCTTTTGTTTAAATATGAATAATATGTTCAATAATTAAATATATTGGTTGTTTGCTAGGAGTGCTGCTTCTCTCAAAACACAGTTCACTGTTGTGTCTAAGTAGTATACAAAAAGAAGGGTGGAGGAGAGAGAGCGCACCAGATCCTAGTGTAGATAACCAAGGCGTACCGATCCCCACACTTTTATTTTATTTTTTTAAATATAAGGTTTACTCTCACCTTCTTTAACCTCAATTCATGAGGTATATGAAGGACTCCCTAACACGTGTTGACCTCTTGGTTGGTACTACATCTTGTCTTATGCTCCATATAGTGCAATATGGGTATCAGCTTAACATATGTGTAAGTTTCCAATGTATGGAAAATGCTATATCGTTATCAATAAATAATGCTGTGTGAGTATAAAAAAGATTGATGTATTATCTCAAAGCAAAAATATACCTCTAGTCAATATACCACATGGTTCAGGATATATATGTGAGTTTATTTAATAGTTATAAAAAACACTTTACAAAAATTAAAATCGAATGAAAAAAACATATGAAATGCAAAAATGTTTAAATCAAAGCTAAAAAACTGAACAGACGCGTTTCGAAATGCCTTTATAAAATGATCGAAATGCCTATATAAAAAACATATGTATGGTATACATTTATTATATATTCTTAGTCTAAATAATCACAAACATATTTTATTATATTTATTTTCTTTGAGACAATTAAATGCTAATTAATTACACTTTACATTTGGATATACAGAAAGCATATGTACAGCATCAATTTTATTTATATATATATATATATATATATATATATATATTTTTTTTTTTAGAGTATAATAATTAAATGTGAATTATATGTTCGCTGTGGTAACAAAACTTAAATAGACCAGTACTAAATGCTTTGCCTCTTAATTTATGTTGCCTGCATTAAATGTTTTGCTTTTATGTTTTCATACTTTCCTTTTATATTGTCCTTTGGTAAACCTTGAGATTGGAGAAATATATATATATATATATATATATATATATATATATATATATATATATATATATATACATATATTTATATTTATACCTGATATATACATATGAATTAATTGTTATTACTTCCCAGATGAGAATTTTATATATGTATATAATTAAAAAACATGTTATGTGTGTTGTGCACTACGGTATGTGTATTTTGAACTATATGTATGGTTTGACATATATATATATATATGCACACAAAAAATAATTATTTGCACTTGACATATACATATATTTCTGTTTTTAAAATAAGTTAGGTTTCAGTTATACATATGCAACAACAGAATAACCCTAGAATTGCCTTGTTTGTTAGGAGTGAATCACTCAATTAAATGAGACCAGACTGATTTGATACTGGTCATTTCCCATCTGAGCGTCCCACGTTCGGTATGTAAAGGCTGCTCTCCAAGCGGACTATCTTTTGTTTTTGTTTATAGAATGTTATTGCTGGTTTGATATCTAGATAAATACAAACATTAATGTACATGATTTAGTTTTGTAAGTTGTCCCTCATCCTGCAACTACGCGTATTAATCTCCAACTAGATGTCGATATGTGTACTAATATGATGTTCTTGATATTGCCTCACGTTGGATGATACACTGTAAATCCCACTCAAGTGTTCATTCATCTTAATGTAATCCCCACTGCCAGCATTACGTTCCTATATCCCCTTTACCCTGTGTTACTAAAACTCTGTATCTTACCCACCTCCACCAGTATACTGTGCATACATGTGCTAATGAGTCACTGTCTGGTTTTAGTACCGTGTTCATGTCTTGAATTTGACACTGAATAAAAAAAAAAATTTGAAATATGTTTTTTGTGTGTTGATGTTAATACCATTGGATTTCCGTATCAACAACTAAGTATAAATTTAAGTTCACACATGATGACCTAATATTGGTTTTGTTAAGCCAAGAAGTTGAAGAAAATCTTGTCTAACAAGAACACATTTGAACACATTAAAGGCATATCGAAGTCTCCTGGATTAGAAATGCATCTGATAGAGGAGAATCAGTAGTGTATGAAAACATTTATTTGCATGCAAAAATAACTAGATAAACATTAACAAACTCACCATGATTTTTGCTAAATCTCTTGAATTTGCAAGCATGTGATTTTGTGAGTTGACCCTCCTGTAAAACCCTGCTAAAAATAGCATAAAATACATATTTTGTTTGGGCCAATCACAGACTGCTAATACATTTTAATACATTGTAGCAGTCTGGGCTAGCAGCTTGTGCAGGAAGGAATCATGGGAGGTGTAGTCCTCTGCAGTAGTAAGAAGGAGGAGCCAGAGACTGCTCTGTGAGATCTCTGCACTGAGCTGCTGCTGGCTTGAAGGTAATAAATGGTTAAAATTTGTAGCCATACACAGTCTTTCTATTGGGAAATTCACTGTGCCTATGTAAGCAGCTCTAGGGGTGTTTATAGAAATGTTTAGTAGGTAATAACATAAATCTGTATGTGTATAGAATTACTCAATGTAATTTGTGTGTCTGATATAAGCAGCATGTGTTAGATTAGAAAAAAGGCATAAACAGGGAAACTTAGATATGCCTTTAAGTCTATACAGAAAATGTATTTCTCACAGCATGAACAGTGCACATTATGATGGCCATGTAAGTGAAGAGGTAGGAATATCCCATCATAACGGCACACTTAATGGAACAATTTTGTTGTTGTGAACCAATATGTGAATATTTATTACATAATGATGCCATTAACATCATATTAAACATAGCATGTGTTGAAACTGGGCATAATATAAATCATGATTAACAGGAGATTAGTGATATGTAAACATGTGAGTTTATTAAACATGTGCATGAGGACCTACAGGTAGGTACATGTCTCACAATCAATCAGTATTGATCAATTGATATATTATACTTTTATCCAGTTAATCCATACATACAACTGATCCCTGAATAAAAAAAAAAAATACACATCAAACCTGGCTTAACTAAGGATGGGTATCGTAAAAGGATGAGCTATGTACAAAATACAGATCTTTAGCTTGATTTATTGAATCTTGACGTTCTAAATCTTCACAGCGTAAAAACATAGAGAAACAGTGATAGCAGTATAACAATAACATACTTTATGTGATACGCAGAGCTCATGTTTAAATGTATACAGCCATGCATTAATATCATGGGTGTGGTGTGGATTAGAGAGGGCAAGAGGCTGTGTTGAAAAACATGGCTAATGGAAAGATCAACAGTAGTACTGTACCGTAATAATGATGGATAGCATCTACTAAAGTCAAATGTGGCCATTACACCACTTTAACTATAATCTGCTGACAAGCTATCTCATCATACATCACTACATATAACAGAAGTAACCATTAATGTGCATAGAACTTACATATGTTCTTCATCTGCTCAGTTAAACAGATGCACTAAATCAGGGTTTATGTAATGCAATTCAAACACAGTGTATTTGAAAAACAAAATAAAAATAAAAAATAGAATCTGGAAAATAAGAGGACAAAAATCTAGCAATATCTGTTTTGAGAGATTATATATGGAGTCATACATGTAATTTTATATCTATGTGTTGGGGGGATGTCAGTGATCTAATGCCTCTATTGAGAATTTACTCACATTATATAATTGCATTGCTTGAAGATGATGAACATGGCTTCATGAAAGTGAGGTTTGCCTATTATGACCTAAAGAAAAATATTTAGTAAATTTAAATAATAACACAAATAATAGTGACTACACCTTTTTTTCTCAACGGCATTCCACACTGAACATCAATAAGTGAAATGTTAAACATAACAATATGTGTCCACAGAGAATTGGATCATGGTGCATGTGATGGTTGGTAGCCACATGGTTACAACAAATGTCCACCACATTGGCCAAGAACCTCTACTCTGTAGCCAGACAAAAGTACGTCAACATTTTGACAACTAGATATGCAGGGAGGAGTGTCGATGAGAAGGATTTAAACAATAGCCCCTATTTCCTCCTCTTTCGCAGCACATAGACTCTACCATCCGTGCCCCCATGCCTTCTCCCTCTACCACGACAAGAGAGTGTTTGAGGGAGGGGTGTGCCATGGCTGCATATCAGCCGGAGTTGGAGGTATGTGGCGAGATGAGGAGGCCGCAGGCTGAGGTTCCTAGGGAGGTGGAGGCTGTGGAACCAAAGCCTGGAGATATGTGAAGGTGTGGTGAGCCATGTCAATTTTCACCTAAGTGATTGCTCTCTGGGCCTCCCTGTCCCAATCTTTTTTAGCCCCATACCTCTCCATCTTTAGAATTTGCCTCCTCATCTCACCATATAGCAGCATGCACTTATGTAGGGAATTAAAGCTCTGTGTGTGCCTGCCCATTTGTTGGGACAGCTTGCCCACTAGGCTATGGTATGTTCTCTCTTCTCTCTGCATTTATTGGAGCATATCAGACCAAGCCACTTGTGGGGGGGTTGGAGGTGTGCCACTTGATGGACCAGGCTTTTCGATGGTACAAGGTGACAGCAATGGAGGTGAGGGTGGTGGTGATGGTGGAATGGTTGGGTCCTGATGAGACAGCGATAGGAGATAGGCGCATGTGACAGTGGGCCTGGTGTTTCTTGGTTCAAGTACATTTGACTTGGTGGTGCTCCCTGCCTCCAGTACATTTGAGGTGGTGGTGGAGGTTGCGGTGTAGCCAATGGGTGGTACCAAAAGGAGTGTGAGGGCCCGAGGGAGATTCCCACATTGTAGACAGTGGCTGACTGCTCTATGATGAAGGGCCAGCTTCCTGATGAGGTCCTGGGCTCTCTGATCCAGTTTGGTGTTCCACATCCACCCCTTCCAAGGGAAAATCTGTGACATCACCATGATCTTGGTCATCCTCCACTGGAGCCACAGCCACCGCTTGTGTCTGCGTGGGTGGGATGCACTTCCTTGGTACTGAAAATTGTGGAAAATAGTGTTTGAGTTGATATGCTGTGTGTTTCTATATCGTGGCATCTTAGTCCCTTCAGAACTTGTAATTGCCCAAAGTGAATGTTTTACAAAGATAAACATTGTCCTGTATCATGAGCATTGTGGATCATGGCTCATATCAAACTATGTAATCCTGCTGCGGTCTGTCGTTTCGGTTTTATTAGTACACATGCTCAGCTGAATCTGCTGTGCAGTGTGTGAGACTGACCAATCTGTGACCATTTCTCAGCAATAGTTGCTGATGAGACATGGTCCAGGATAGGCTAGTACATGACACTGCATGTGCAGTCCTACAGAGTCTGTATCTGCATATACTGCATTGTGCACACCCATTCATGTACTCTCTTTTGGATGTTAAATCACTCTGAATCTATTTTGTGACTGCTAATCAGAATCAGTTTTAACTGTAGGTATTAGACAAACATTTTATTCAGCACAATTCTGACATGGGTATGTTTGCTTCCTGGATTTGCATATTTATTGCTTCTACATATATCTTTAGTCAAATCCAGAGAGCTTACATATGCCTTTCAGAATTGTGCAACATTTATATTGTATTTCTGGTTTCTATGTGTGTGGTGTTCATGTGTGTGCATATAAGGGTGTGATGGGGTATATGATACTCACATTGCATTGTGCTGTCTTCAAGCGAGTCCACCTGGCCTGGAAGGCCTACAACTGTAGCTGGCTAAATCCAGACCCTCAATGTTCTCTCTCACTTATATAGTTCATGGATGTCCAGCACCTGTTGCATGGGTTGCTCTGGCCTCCTCTGCCATCTTCCTCTTCACCTTGGTCCGGCTGTCATCATACCTGTGCTTGAAAGACCTTCCTTCCCTATTGTCATACCTTAATGCATCAACAGCTGTAGCAACAGCTAAGCCTTTGCCTTCTAGCTAGGCCTCACGTCCCTACCCCCAGGGATGATGCTGTATCGGGCACGGATTTCACGGATTTCACTTGATTTCATTTGAGGAGGACCCTCATAATTGGGGGCCCTGTGCCCTGCCACATGTATTAATATATATGTGTGAATTATGTGATATCAGTAATTACGTGTGTTGTAAATTAAGTGTTAAATTTGTTAGTAGTTAAAACAGCAAAAAAAAACTTACATTATAGCTTCTTCTCTCTATCTTCAAACCCGACCAACTCCTAGACCTGTGTGTCAACTTTCTCAGTTAGAGCACAGTCAAAAACTTATGATTTTTCACTGGTTTTTAAAGGCCCTTCCTGCCACGTTCGTTGATGTTCTACAGTTCCTATTGTTTTTGGGGGCTCTGACAAAGTAGGCAAATATAGGCTTGTTAAACTTTTCCGATCGTCATATGATGAGGGCATGGTTTCTGTGTGGAGGCTGTTGAATTAAGACAATTGAAAAAAGTTTAAATGTTTATAAAAAAATTAAGCAGCAGCCAAAATTATGGGTTACAGGCAATTGCAGGCTTGCAATTGAATGGGGCCCTTATTCTGTAGCACTATCCAAGTGTTAAATAGAAGCCAAAAACAATTTTAACACTTTGCAAATAAATGGAGGACCCTGTCTTTGAGCTTAAAATGGGACATATGTAGTGTTTTCCCTAAAGCACCAAGCAAGAAAACTTGCAAACTTACTTATCTAAAGGGTATGATGGAAACTTGTCAGTGTTAAGGTAAAGGTTGGATATATGTGTGATGCCAGGGGTGTGCCCTAAGTGTGATAGAGAGGGGAGGAATAACTTGTGAAGGAATAGGACACTTTCTAAGGTGAGAGTAGACTAGAGTACTCAGTTACAGGTTACAAAAAGTCCATCTAACCAACCCATTTATCTTTTAATTGATCAAATATATAGACAAAGAAGAAAGTATATATAATTTATTCCTAATATACCATCAATTTAAATGAGGGCTTAAATTGCAGTTCTTAAGTTCTATTAAAAACAGAAATATGTTTTGCATACAATTAATCTTGTTAGTCAAAGAACTGACAAACTGTTACTAAGTTGACATAAATCAAATTATTACTTTAAGTGCTACTGTTTTTTTTAAGAGTGAATTCAAACAAACCATTTATCCACTTAGTTTGGGGGGAGCTGGGCAAAGAACCAGGAAAGTGAAGGAAATAGTATTTTAAAGTACAATATGTTGTCTACTACTTATGATTTCATTTAACTTTTTTTTTATATGGTAATCACTATGGAAACACATAAACTATTAATATTTAGTGAAAAAGAAAACATTGTGACAGTACCTTCCTTGTTATTCAACTGTGAGGAGACCAGTTAAAGGACTTAGGACCAAAACCCATACATGCACCGTGCGCCTTGCAAAAGTCTGACTTTAACGGCTGAACCAAGGAACTGGAAAGGCCTAAAAAATCAAACAAATATGCCTCAAAATTCACTTACACACGCACATATAGCACAGTGGGAGAGCCAGAAAGCCTGTGAGTGAGGTTGCAAGTTAATTTGAGCCATATTTGTCATTTTTTCACTATAGATAATCGACGAAGCAAGGAAAAGTATGGCTCCCGAAAAAATGCAACACAAGGAAAACGAGGCAGAAGGACGTAAAACTAGGCAGAAGAATGTACAATCGAGCCCTAAGCAGTAACACTTAACGAATGCCAGTAACACTTCATCCAAGCCACTAACATTTAACAAAAGGTAGAAATACTTAACCCAACCCAGTAACACTTAAACCAAGGCACTAACACAACCAAACACACTAACATGCATTGTGTGGCAAACAGCATTGCCAGCCTAACCATTTTATTCCCGTCATTTTTGACAGGCAATTTCTTAGTGCAAGATAATGTCGAACAAGGAACATGTTGATTGTAATACAAGATAAACATGGTATCTAAATAAATGAGCTTATACTGTATATTTATTAATACCAGGCACACATACAAAAAAAGAAATAATCCTCCTACATGTATATCCAGAAGTTAAAACATTATTTAAAAAAAAAAAACACAATCTATATATGATCTCAGTTTTTAATCCTAAAGGCTTAAATCCTAGGATCTGTGCCTTACAGAAGGAGGAATATCCGTGTGAGTTGTTACTGTATTATCCTGGCTCATAAGCTCAGGAAAATAACCTTTATTGATCCTTGTGTAATGTCTTGTATTTTTCTTAGCACAACATATGCAGAGCTCTCTCTAGCCTGACAATTTTAAATCAAGAAAAAAAAAAAATGTTGATTGCATTTGCTGGTTGTGTTTTATATTCAAACACTGAATGTGTTTTTAATACCTTCTGTCTTATTCTTCAAGAGAACTCGCCATGCAGGCAAACATAAAATGTCAAGTTATAGTTCCAAGATTTAGAAAATGCTAAATTGGCTTACAAGTAAGTAATCCAGGCCTTGAACACCTGTCGCTTGAAATAAGGTACATGTAAACCTATTGGAAGGTGATATAAACTTATCCAGGATGTCTTGCGCTGCCTCGGGAGCCATTACACTTTAACTGCAGCACCTCTGGGATCTCTCAGTCTCATTTGGATTTAAATCAGAAAATGCAATTTTGCTGAAATGACAGCCCTTTTAAACCAGACGGAACCTGAAGAGAGAAATGTTCTCTTGGAAAGCTTTTCAAAATGCTTAATCCAAACTACCATTTAATATTTGGCTTTTACATGTACTCCATCACAACTTACGTCTTAGTTAACCATTTTCTTGCTAAGAAGTTTTTGACAATTCATGAAACAATTGTTCCATAGTGAGTAAAATGTTTTCAAGCCAGCTGATGTCGCTCACTGAGGCAGTAATCACCTACTTCAATTTGTATATCCTTAATCAAACTACCATTAATCAAACAATCCCATGTTATTTTGTCTTCACTAAGCTGCCCCAATTATTTATTATTATTATTAGCAATTATTTGTAATGAGCTGACATATTCTATAGCGCTAAACAGGCTAGATACAATCAAAAGAAACTTAACAAATTACAAAAGAATGGAGGGCCCTGTTATTGAGTTTAAAGACAAACATGCAAAGTGGTTTCTCTAAAGCACCCGACAAGACTGAAAACTTGCAAACTTACAGTCTAAAGGGTATGGGTGACCTATAGAAAGTAGACGTAGAATATATTGTGTAAATTACGACTGAAGGTGATACGAATCTTTTCATAGATTACTTTTTAGTGAAGTTTTGAAGGATTTGAGACAGTCTAAATTTGATACATTATGTGAATTAAAACATTGGCTCTTGGCCTCCCTGTGTTTAGGAAAAGGAGAAGAATAAACTCTTAACTTTATTTCATTTAACTTAAAAATCAATGTAAATATATAGATCCAGGTGTTTTCCTAAGTTTCTCATCGTGTTATTTTTCTTATATAGATTAAGGAATTGTTTCAACCAAACTATCAAAACAGAGAAAAAAGGGCCATATGCTAATCCACAAGAAAGCACTTAAAAGTGCTCTAACTGCAGAGTAAATCCTACATAGCTATGTTGATCACCAATCACTAAACTTCACAACACAGCTGAAAAGCAAGGCATAAATCTCCACTGAGTTTTGCACTGAAAAAAAAAAGATGAATTACTCCATTAGACTTTGACTCCCAAACCCTATGCTAATAAGATTTTATGGATCACTCTCAAAAGCATTTAAAGTGACAGTATAGCACAAAAAGCACTACAAAATTATGACATTTCAAAATTTGGGTAATTAAAAAATATGATTTGTTGATATTAAGCCTGCTTTATGATACAGAATCCACGGTAACACACAACCCAGTACTCAAGGGGTTATAACACGTCACAAAACCATGTTGCCTAGGAACAAACACTCTCATGCATTGTCTATAAATATATAATATTTTAACACAAATTAAACACATCTTTATTTATTACAGCTATAAATACAATTGTCACATCTTTTTAATATCAAAATATAATAATACATAAAAACAATTACTTTATATATATTTCTCTGTTTCATTGCAGCAGTCAGTTGTAACTGCACTTCCCTCTCATTATCTGCTGCTACACTATGCCAGTCCTTATACTGGCTATCTGCCTTCTCAAAAATACAATTCTAAATCCCAAATCTAATTTATAAAGACCTTAACTGCACTGCAACTCTCCAAATCTCAATTCTTATCTACATATGCACTCCAACTCACCATTTCAGCTCTGCCTAGGACCTGTGCCTCCCATCACTTTTATTACCTCTTCTCATGCACTCCACAGAACTTCTTCATAACAGACCCCAATCTTTGGAATCCCCTACCTCAGTTCATTAGACTCTCCACTAGTCTTCAGATATTCTATTGTTCTAATACTACTAATACGTTCATACAACACTATCTATTATAATTTTCTATTTTTCTTCATATGCCATTTATCCATCCCTTAGCTTTACAGAATTCACTGCTACTGTACTATTAAAATATAATAATAGCAAAATAATAATAACAAAAATTAAATAAATAATATTCAATAATATGCACTTTTAAGATTAAGTGATAATATTATAACCTGTAACACAAGTTTAGTTGGCCTGAACACAAGCTCCCTGTTTAATAGATATACTGTAAATAATAATTTTGTATTTCATAAGGCTACACTGTTTATATGTTTGGAGCTATAAGTAGACAGGAACAACCTTTAACTACTCTTGGTCAAAAACTCAAATAAATTCATAATTAAAGCCATAGCATGGCCTTAAATGAGCAATTGAATGGTACGAAGATGAGATTATGGTTCATAATACTGATGAATGTCTTTACATGCAAGTTTTATTATAACCTCTAAATGATTTTATGTGCAACTTACTTGCATTTCCAGCTATGCAGCTATGGATAACAGTATTCAATTGATAGTTATTGTTATATTCTGGACTAGCGACTTGCCCGTCAAAAAATGACGGTCAATAAAAATTAAATGTTGTGAAATTTGTTTTCAACACAAAATGAGTCATCTACATTTGTCCCTTTTTTTTTTCTCAAAATAAAAACACATTCATTTTTTTAACTTTTTATTTTTTTAACTTTCAACTTATATTTCACAAACATGAAATTTTATAACATGCAACTTGTATATGAAACATTCGTTCAACATTTTGTTAACAATACTAACACTTTTCAATACATATTTATCACTGAGTAACTGCGGACTATATTAACTTAGAGTAAGTAAATTGTTTGAACAATAACATGCTTTTTATCATTTGTAACATATTTGTTAAACTCTTGTTAAACAAAATTAGCATTGAATCCAGAGGAAGGCAAACAATAAAAAACCCCTATTGAAACTTGTCCAATTGTATCAAAGAGGGAAAAAAATTAATTCCTTCCTGACCCCATTAACTGGCGATCGGATTTCTCCCTGAATCAATACTTTGTCTTTAAATAATACATTTCCAATTATTATGAAATGCTTCAACTTTATACTAACAATACATGTTTGACTATACCACATATATATTTAACCAACTTTTTTAAAAATTCAAAAAACACATATTTAACATCTGAAATTGTAACATCAAACAATAACATTTAACTCTTGTAAATCCTGAAAAATTCAGTTCATTGTTTTGTGTGGCCAATCATGTTAATATGAAACTTTGAACCCATTCCAATCTGTTTATGGATATTTTACTGTTGTTTTTGTTGTTATATATTTTTTTTTTTCAGTTTCTCCATTCTGCAAATATCATATAGATTTTCATAAGTTAAATAGTGGTCCCCTATTTAAAGTGTCCCAGAGTACTTTAATTTTGTCATGGAAGTCAAACCACTGTTCTGTATGTTTTTTTGTCCATTGTTTATCTGTTTTACTTGAAATATTGTTTTTGTGCAATCATATTGAGTACCATAAAATGTTGGCATTAAAATGAAACCATTGACCTCTATCTTTCCAACACTTCATAGTAGACAATGTTTTTGGTGTAAACACATCCATTATCCAAAAAATGACCTTGAGTTTCGTTTTCTTCAACATGCACTTTAATTTATTTTGGATTAGTGCACCTTGAAAAAGCCACATAGAGTTGTCCATGTGCAAAAACTGGTTCCTTTAAAAAAAATCCCAACTGACTTAAAAGTTTGTCCTTGGGATTTATTGATGGTCATGGCAAATGCCATGATAACTGGAAATTGTCTCAGTTGAAGGACAAAGGGCAAACCACTCTCACTTGGAGCTAAATCAATTCTTGGTATAAAAACTCGTTCACCTTTATGGGTACCAGTTATAATTTCTGCATGTATAAAATGATCTTTTAACTCATGCACAATTAATCTTGTCCCATTACAAAGTCCTTTTTTTTGGATTCATATTTTGCAATAACATGACAATTGCGCCTTTTTTCAATTGTAAAATATGTGGGGGCATTCCAGATGGTTTTAACGAATTAATAAATTCGATATTAAAATTCGATTCACTGTCTTTATCATCTGACAGAATAGAATCTGCACTGTAATAATTCTTTTGTGGTGCATTGATGTATTTTAAAATTTCGTTATTTACATTCAAGGCATCGATATTTTTTGATGTTAATATCACTTTGTTTGCAATGTCTGAGTAATCCTCATTATTAAGAGTGTTTAGAAATATGGCTGATATTAGTGATTCATTGCAAACCATTTCTGATGGAATTTCAATGCTGTATTTCTGGATGTTTTCCATCTCCGATTTTAATGAGCCAGTCATTGAATTCATTTGGCCTTCAGATCTCATATTTAATTCTAATTTGAGATGTGTAAATATTTGCCACAGTTTACTGGTCTTGATACATGTTTCAATGGTCTCCGTTCTATTTCTGTGTGGCACAACAGGTAATATTTGCCTAAAATCTCCTCCTAACAGCATCACCTTTCCACCAAATTGCAACTTATTATCCATCACTTCTTTTAAAAATCTGTCAATACATTGCAATGCATGACATGACATCATTGTTGCCTCGTCTATGATAATTAGTTTAGTTAGTTTAAATTTTTTTGCTTGTAAGGAATTCAATCGAATATCTGACACTGATGTTTCCAAAATGGGAACTGGCAGCTTAAATCCACTATGCACAGTTCTCCCACCATCTAACAAAAGTGCAGCAATTCCAGTTGTTGCAAATGGCATAGCTATCTGAATATAACTCATCAAACAATTGTACAGATAAGTTTTTCCTGATCCACCTCATCATCTGTACCATTTCATCATCTGTAGCATTTGTGATGGCATGAAATGCTTCTAACTGTAAAGTATTTAAAGTTTCCAGTTTTTCTTGGGTTTTTGGTTTTTGAAGCTCAGTGTCATAATCATCAAAATTGATGTAATCTATAAGTCCTGGATCAGGTAAATTAAAACTTGCACAATTTAATCCATGAGCCAACAATATTTCTTGTATTTCCATCAATGTTTTTAACAGAGCAATTGGTTCTCTGTAACGTTTCAAGAAATCTTCTGACATGTTTAATTTAAATGTTTCCCACAAAGTGAAAGCATCAGGTACATTGCAAAATATACAAATGAATGCAAATTGTTGTCTCATTTGCTTAGGCATTTGACATAGTGCTGCTTCTTCCAGACACCTCTCCCATTCTGTATCATCAGCTATGAAATTTTGATGTCTTGCAGCTAATAGGAATGTATCATAAACTATGTCATTCACTGTACGTAAATGCTCAAAACTCTGTGCACCGGGAACATGTAGCAGAAGTAATCTTAAGCTGAAACGTTCAATGTCCCTTGGACTGACGGTATAAATGCGTGGTATAATTTTATGTGCATCTCTTCTTCGTTGTCGCCATAGACCATTTACAAATACATAGTGATATGGTATCTCTATGCATAAAAATTGTCTGGCCTGCGTATCCTGACAGTTTAATTTAAACCATGCAGTATGTGTGGTATCTCTGTCTTCACTTTGATATAATGCAGTTCTTTCATTTCCTGCAGTAAAGCAAACCAACTGACTTTGAGGCAAATGTGCAGCTAAACGATAGATAGCATGTGACCGATCATGCATCTCAAATTTCAAAAGGCGCCACATTGCTTCAGGAGCACTCACATACCGAGCATCTAAATAATTTTAAAAGTTCATCATGTAAAATTGGATTTTCGTTTTCATTTGCAGCACCTTGTACAACAACAGTAGCTGGGTCATATCCTTTGTATATATATTTATACACATACTTAATTGATTTAATCGAAGTGCAAGCTTCCACATTGATGTGTGCATTGTACTTGATGAGCAAATGTGGATTGTATGGAACGACAAATCTATTATCAACCTTTTGGCCACGGATAATAGCTGTTTGTCCTTGAGTTCTTTTATACAAAATATATCCATCACAATTTGCATAAGTTTGCATTTGAAATTGTTTTGGAAATTTTTTAGCACATTTTATATTTTCCATACATGGTGAATTAGGATTCATCTCTCCACATGGGCCATGAATCTATGTGTAACAAGCTCCCAAAGTTTTGTATATTTTTCTTGGTCTGGCAATTGTGCAGAAATTACTGAATCCACTCTCTCTGCAATGTTCAACTTATCTTTTTCCTGCAGTATTAAAAGTATGTGAGCATGTGGCAATCCGCTATGCGAGGCTCTCTGGGCGATGAGCGCCTGCTCATAGCTAAGTCGTACGCACCACGCAACACAGCATGACGACGATTCGTAGTTGGACAATTATAATATGTGATGGTATATTTTGACCTGCTGATCATGGGTTGTCCCTCGTTTGTTTAATTGTTATTATTTTTATTTTATTTTTATTTGCTGTGTATAGTTTTGTTCTTGATGATAGATTTATTTTGCAGGGGTACTTTTCGTCTTTCTTTGTATTATTTTCTAATTAGGAAAAAAAATGATTTAAATAAAAAATATCAGTCCTATATTCACTCCAAGCTAATGCAATTAGAAAAATAAAATCAGTAATAAGTAATTAATTAAAAAAGTTTGTGAAATACAAACCTGAGAGTCCCATTATCAAACAATCTATTGAATATTCAAACTATCACACACATATATCAAGTACCAGGGGAACATTTTATTATTTGTTGTTCAGTTTTTCAGTCATGTCTGACTCTCTGTAACCCTATGGACTGGAGCACATTTAGTTAGGTCTCTGCCTGTGCAGTTCCACAAGGTTTGCATGCCAAAGATGCTGGAGTGGGTTGCCAGTTCCTTCTCTAGTTGACTGGAATTTGTCAGACCTCTCTGCAAGGACCTGCCCACCTACAGTGGCCCTACATTGTTTAGCTCACAGCTTCATTCAGATACACAAGCCCCTTCACCACCACTACTTAGCAATCCACAAGGGGACCAGGGGAACATACACCACACTAATGTAAATTGGTAATTAGCAAAACATAATGGGAAGTCACCAAATATGAATGGGTATACATCTTGGCACATGGCTACCAGCAATGGTGTGGGACTCTCCAGGACGGGCGTAGCAGAGATGGAGGTGAGTTGGCTGTTGATCCACGTGCCTCTGCACAGCCTCCATGTGTTTTTGAGGCCCCTCCTGATAGTTTAGAGTGGATTAGTGTAGTGTATGTTCCCCTGATCCCCTTCAGCATTGCTAAGTGGTGGTGGTGAAGGGGCTTGTATACTGCAATGAAGCTGTGAGCTATACTATGTAGGGTAACTCTAGGTGGGCAGGTTATAGCAGAGAGGTAAGACAAATCACAGTCCACTAGAGAAGGAACTGGAAACCCACTCCAGTATCACCTGTCATATTCCTATCAAGCCCTCAGGGGGATGTTGATATTCCACAGTATCACTAATTGGACTTTGCATGTGTATTAACCCTTTATTATTATTATTATTATTATTATTATTATTATTATTATTATATATGGTATATATTATTATATGATATCTAATGCTATTATTACTATTATTATTATTGTTATATGTATTGATGTATTGCATAGTAACTAGGGCTCATCAGTTTACATATATAATGTGACACAAATGTGATGTATGTGGGTGTCCCATAACCCAAACCATTGAAAACACACTGACAACGTTAGAATGGTATAACACAGAGCACAATCAGAAATGGTCAAGACTGTGCATTAATATCATGGGTGTGGGCGGACCCGGGAGAGCAAGAGGCTTGTGGTAAAAAGGGGTAATGTCATAGTCTAGAATAAGCATGATGCATAGTACCTACTAGGGTCACATGTGGTCACTACACAACTGCAACCGAAATCTGATGAAAAAAAGGATCATCATAAATCACTTCATTTAATTGAAGAAACAATTAATGTGCACAGCACTAACAACTTGTCTAGATCTGCTCAATGAAACAGATGATTAAACCTCTAGAGTGTGTAATCCAGTCTAGTTTTACACATGCAGTTTGGTGACAAAACAAAAATCTGAAAAAAGTGGTCAACTAAAAGAAAAGCGGAGGATGAAAAAAAATATTAACATGCATGTACAAGACAGTGCTAAATCCTGTGACTGTAACAATATACCAACTGACCTGATTCCCATCTGCAAGCATTACTATTAGCTAGGTCTCTGGATAATCAGCAATACTCATTAATATGGAGAGGACACAAAGGTCAGCAGTCACATTCACTTTTATTTACATCAGATCCAAGGATCTGTTCTTTGATTGATATTGAGGTCAGGATCACATGCTTCACTAGTGCATATATCATTGCTGGCTGTCATTGACATGTCATTGTGAGAGTTTTTTCAAGTCCACCGCCATAGCGGTATTAGTCTACATTTAAGCTAACAACAATCATGTCTTAGATATCTGGCTATATGATAGCTTTAAGATTGTGGAAAGCTACATGTTAAGGTGGGGCTCTCATTGAAAGAATGTCTACCTGAGAGGCACTGGGAAAACATTACACCTCATACATTTCCTTCACAGATGCAGAAGATGCCTTTATGGGTCTGAATTGTATCTAAAAAACAAAACAAAAAAAACCCCAGAAGAATAACACCTACAAAATAAGGCCTTAAAAAAGATAGGGACTATAGCATCTCTTCTTAACAGCATTCCTCGGTGACCATTAATTGCTGAAATGTGAAACAGAACCGTACGTGTCCACAGAGAAGAGGAGCATGGACCATGTGATGGGAGGTAGCCATCTGCATAGGAAATATCACCATCACATAGACCAAGATCCAAGACTCTGTAGCCAGGCTATATATTGTGACCAATATATTGTCACTGAGGAGTGCTGGTGACTTGTCCCCAGCTCCGCCTCCCAGGGTAGAGGAGGCGGGGCTGGCTATAGCCTCAGTCTCTGGAGGAGCGGGATATTGGGGTCAAATGCCGGCAGTGTGTCCGGTGCTCCAGATGGTGACCCCACCAGGCATATTACATCCTCCTCCTCCGAACCAGGGCCCTTGGCTCCGCTTCTCTCCTCCTCCCACTGCACTGGTTCCTGCTGGGCGGCGGCTTGCTCCTCTACTCCCTGCTCCGATAGAGCCAACGCCCCTGCCTCTGGCTCGCCACTGGACCCAGACTTCCTTGAGGCTGAAAGAGAGAAAAGAAAGGTATATGTCATGATGAATAATATAATGTTTTGTGTGCATTCCTAACTATCTGACATCTAGCCTTGACGCTGGATGATACTCCTAATTGCAACTCAGATTAGCTATCATATGCTAGACATGATCTATTCTTTGGCTCTTGGTCTTGATTGTTCTTGGCTCCTAACGCTATCTTGATTCCAGCAGCGGTCTGTAACTGCATAGGCTGCAGTGGGCACACCAATACATGGACTATCTATTGGTTGATTACTGTTGTTGTGCCCAGGAATGACAGTGGTTTGTCAGCTTCATGGATTTAATAAAGCATCCATCTATCCCTTGTTAATTTCATAGAGCTGACATGTCAGTGTCCTTGTTGGTCATCATGTACATGTGTAGTGTGTGTGTTGTACATGTGGTGGCATGTTGGTGTATGTGATATTCACCTGACATGGAGGCTGGGTCCTGCTGGGCCACCAGCCCTGAAGCTCCAGCAGCGGGCACCTGGCTAAAAAGGTTCTTGGTGACACTCTCCCACTCATTATAGGTCACAGTCCCTCTCCTAGGTGTTCCTGTGCACAGGCCACCCTGCCACCACCCACCACCTCCTCTACACTCCCCTCGTCCTCCTGCTCCTCCACCACAACCACCTCCTCTTCCAACTCCTCAACCTCCTCCTCCCCTCCACCACTCCCAACCACCTCCTCCTCTCCTTCACCACTCCCAACCTCCTCCTCCTCTCCTCCACCACTCCTCACCTCCTCCTCCTCTCCACCACTACAACCCAGGGCCACCTCTCTCTCCTCTCTCTCCTCCCCACCTCTCCTCTTCTCCTCCTCCCCACCTCTCCACTCCCCTTCCCTCGTCTCTCCTCCCTCCATATCAATCTCAAAAATAATAGAACGATAAATAAAAAGAAGTGTTACTGGAAATATAGGATGGAAAAAAAATGTGTTTATTCTATGTAATAAATAACTGTTGGGGGATGGGGATGGGATGTGGGGGGGGGTGAATGGAGTAACTTAGCTCTATATGTCTCTATGTGTGTTCTTTCAATTATGTGTATTGCAATTATGTGTAATGTGTACATAAGTGTAATCAAGGATTAAGTGTAATATAGTAAATAGTATAATATAAATCAACAAAACCGCAAATTACTGCTCTCAAAATACTCCTTCTCTCTCTCTCTCTCAAAAACCTCCAACTTCGGGACCTGCGATCTACTTCGTCAGAAAATACAACACAGTCAATGCATGGGCGGATGGAAGGCAAATTTATAATCACCATCTGCGGCTAGACCGCTTTCTATTGGCTTAGAGGCCTGTGTGGCACTAAGTTATACAGCATTTGGATAGTAATTTGCCGATCACGGCTCGGCCAGCCCCTTAACAGCTTTCGTGCACCAAAAGGGTTTTCGGGCATGCGTCTACGGAAAGTAGGTAGCGGCATGGTTGAATGTAATAGCTCTGTAATTTCAAGCCTGCAGGCTTTGCAGGTGTGCCATTGCCTTTATGGGCTTGGAATTTAATGGGGCTGCAAGAGGCTCAGCTGTAAAGGATGAAAGTCTTTGAAGTAATGTTAAAATGTTCTGCTTTACTGAAAAATGTGGCGGAGACATAGCTTTTTATTCAAAGTGATACAAGATAAGGAAAAAACTAAGTTTAAGATTAAGATATATCTAGATCTACAGCAAGAGACAAATAAGATTTGTGTTTTACAGCACAAGGAAAGGAAGCAAACTAGACAATGTGCTTCTGAATAGCTGCTAAAGTTTATGTTTTATGCAAAGGGACTGCACTATGTATGTTATTAAAGAGATCATTTAGTATTCAAAAATGTAATTTATTCCAAGGTGGTAGCTTGATCAAAGTATCAATAAAGAAATACACTGTTTGATAAATC
This sequence comes from Discoglossus pictus, assembly GCA_027410445.1. Taxonomy (NCBI): domain Eukaryota; kingdom Metazoa; phylum Chordata; class Amphibia; order Anura; family Alytidae; genus Discoglossus; species Discoglossus pictus. The sequence continues at coordinate 429,816,683 of CM050163.1, read as the reverse complement.
AATGCTGTGGAATTACATAGCATTAAGTATTTTTTTTCGTATGTGTCGGATAAATCTAGGACAACGTACATTATGTTTTGCTTCCATCTATATTAAGATGAATCCCTTTACACTACAGGTTTAAACATTGCCACACAGCGGGTTTGCTGGTAAGTGTATGGATTGACAGTATACATACTATAGTGTTTAAGCTAAAGCTGCTTATCTTCCAGAACATCCTATCTTTCTATCCAGCTTCCATAAATTCTTCTTATCCCAAATAGATAGCTGTATATGTCTTTGAATTAATTTGGTGATCAATATGTCCATTCATCAATTCTTCACTTAAAAGAGCAACATTAGATGTATACTTTGGCTCACTTTGTGTCGGTTGTCTGAAGGATATAGTCTTTCCTATTAGTATGTCTGCCGCTTTTTCTATCTCTCTCACTCCTCTCTCTCCCTGTGATGGGACTAAAACCGTGAAGAATGGGCAAGCTTTACTAATGAATGAGGAGTGGCTTACTAGATTTGGGTTTGTGGCTTTTCATGTTAAGATGTGTGTGTGCTTTTGTCGTTCAGTTGTGTCTGACTCTCTGTGACCACATAAACCGCAACACACCAAGCTGATCCACTTGATATTGATGGCAGATATACTGGAGCGGGTTCCCAGTTCCTTCTCCAGTGGGCCACAGCATACAGCACCTGGTATTCCTAGGTGGTCTCCCATCTAAGTACTGACCAGGCCCAACCCTGCATGGCTTCAGGGTGGTTACTGGAATCGAACCCAAGTTGCAGTGCTGAATGCACTGAATCCTAACCACTGAAACATCAATGTTAAGTTAGAGCAAGCTTAAGTTTGAGCAAGCTTCATAAGATTAAGGTGATGGGGCTTAAAACATCTTTACTTGATTATGAAATTTAGCTTAAATTGTGATGTATGAGCGAGCCTGACTAGAGTCCAATAAAAGGCCAGAGACATGTCCCACATAAAATAAAAAATAGGTGATTTCTGGAGGGAGTTTTTTTCTTTATTTTTGGAGGGGGAGATGGAGATGATTGAAAGAAAAGGAGTGAAAACTTTAATTAGAAAGTGAGCAAAGTCCTTGAAATTGGGTATAAAATATAGACTGCACAATTAGAGTAATAATGAAATCTGGAGATCTGAAAGTATTGATATACTTATGTTGAATGTGAATGTTTTGAAGAAATACACTTTGAAAGTCTCTGGCAAACAATGAACTAGAGAGGATGGGTGTATTCAAATTTCTCAAGAGAAGAGACCATGAACTAGCGAGGCTGGGGGTGTTTGAAGGTCTCTGGAATGGGGATTTAACTAGCGAGGCTGGGTGTGTTCGACGGCCTCTGGAACAGAGGCTGAACTAGCGAGGCTGTGTGTGCTGGAAGGTCTCTGGAACAGAGACTGAACTAGTGAAGCGGTGTGTGATGGAAGGTCTCTGGAACAGAGACTGGACTAGTGAGGCTGAGTGTGCTAGAAGGTCTCTGGAACAGAGACTGAACTAAAGAGGCTGTGTGTGCTGGACGGTCTCCGGAACAGAGACTGAACTAGTGAGACTGGGTGTGCTGGAAGTTGTTTGGAACAGAGACTGAACTAGTGAGGCTGTGTGTGCTTGAAGTTCTCCATAGCAGAGACTGAACTAGTGAGGCTAAGTGTGCTGGAAGGTCTCTGGAACAGAGACTGGACTAGTGAGGCTGAGTGTGCTAGAAGGTCTCTGGAACAGAGACTGAACTAAAGAGGCTGTGTGTGCTAGACGGTCTCCGGAACAGAGACTGAACTAGTGAGGCTGAGTGTGTTCAAAGGTCTCTGGAACAGAGACTAAACTAATGAGACTGAGTGTGTTCAAAGGTCTCTGGAACAGAGACTGAACTGGTGAGGCTGTGTGTGCTGGAAGGTCTCTGGAACAAAGACTGAACTAGTGAGGCTGTGTGTGCTGGAAGTTCTCTGGAACAGAGACCGAACTAGTGAGGCTGAGTGTGTTCAAAGGTATCTGGAACAGAGACTGAACTAGTGAGGCTGAGTGTGTTCAAAGGTCTTTGGAACAGAGACTGAACTAGTGAGGCTGTGTGTGCTGGAAGGTGTCTGGAACAAAGTCTGAAATAGCGAGGCTGTGTGTGCTGGAAAGTCTTTGGAACAGAGACTGAACTAGTGAGGCTGAGTGTGCTCAAAGGTCTCTGGAACAGAGACTAAACTAGTGAGGCTAAGTGTGTTCAATGGTCTCTAGAACAGAGACTGAACTAGTGAGGCTGTGTGTGCTGGAAGGTGTCTGGAACAGAGACTGGACTAGTGAGGCTGAGTGTGTTCAAAGGTCTCCGGAACAGAGACTGAAGTAGTGAGGCTGAGTGTGTTCGAAGGTCTCAGGAATAGAGACTGAGCTAGTGAGGCTGTGTGTGCTGGAAGGTCTCTGGAATAGAGACTAAACTAGAGAGGCTGTGTGTGTTAGAAATTGTTTGGAACAGAGACTGAACTAGTGAGGCTGTGTGTGCTGGAGGGTCTCTGGAAGAAAGACTGAACTAGTGTGGCTGTGTGTGATGGAAGGTGTCTCGAACAGAGACTGAACTGGTGAGGCTGTGTGTGCTGGAAGGTCTCTGGAACAGAGACTGAACTAGTGAGGCTGTGTGTGCTGGAAGGTCTCTGGAACAGAGACTGAACGAGTGAGGCTGTGTGTGCTGGAAGGTGTCTGGAACAAAGACTGAAATAGTTAGGCTGTGTGTGCTGGAAAGTCTTTGGAACAGAGACTGAACTAGTGAGGCTGAGTGTGCTCAAAGGTCTCTGGAACAAAGACTAAACTAGTGAGGCTAAGTGTGTTCAAAGGTCTCTAGAACAGAGACTGAACTACTGAGGCTGTGTGTGCTGGAAGGTGTCTGGAACAGAGACTGGACTAGTGAGGCTGAGTGTGTTCAAAGGTCTCCGGAACAGAGACTGAAGTAGTGAGGCTGAGTGTGTTCGAAGGTCTCAGGAATAGAGACTGAACTAGTGAGGCTGTGTGTGCTAGAAGGTCTCTGGAACAGAGACTGAACTAGTGAGGCTGTGTGTGCTGGAAGGTCTCTGGAACAGAGACTGAACGAGTGAGGCTGTGTGTGCTGGAAGGTGTCTGGAACAAAGACTGAAATAGTTAGGCTGTGTGTGCTGCAAAGTCTTTGGAACAGAGACTAAACCAGTGAGGCTGAGTGTGCTCAAAGGTCTCTGGAACAAAGACTAAACTAGTGAGGCTAAGTGTGTTCAAAGGTCTCTAGAACAGAGACTGAACTACTGAGGCTGTGTGTGCTGGAAGGTGTCTGGAACAGAGACTGGACTAGTGAGGCTGAGTGTGTTCAAAGGTCTCCGGAACAGAGACTAAACTAATGAGACTGAGTGTGTTCGAAGGTCTCAGGAATAGAGACTGAGCTAGTGAGGCTGTGTGTGCTAGAAGGTCTCTGGAACAGAGACTGAACTAAAGAGGCTGTGTGTGCTGGAAGTTCTCTGGAACAGAGACCGAACTAGTGAGGCTGAGTGTGTTCAAAGGTCTCTGGAACAGAGACTGAACTAGTGAGGCTGAGTGTGTTCAAAGGTCTTTGGAACAGAGACTGAACTAGTGAGGCTGTGTGTGCTGGAAGGTGTCTGGAACAAAGTCTGAAATAGCGAGGCTGTGTGTGCTGGAAAGTCTTTGGAACAGAGACGGAACTAGTGAGGCTGAGTGTGCTCAAAGGTCTCTGGAACAGAGACTAAACTAGTGAGGCTAAGTGTGTTCAATGGTCTCTAGAACAGAGAATAAACTAGTGAGGCTAAGTGTGTTCAATGGTCTCTTGAACAGAGACTGAACTACTGAGGCTGTGTGTGCTGGAAGGTGTCTGGAACAGAGACTGGACTAGTGAGGCTGAGTGTGTTCGAAGGTCTCAGGAATAGAGACTGAGCTAGTGAGGCTGTGTGTGCTGGAAGGTCTCTGGAATAGAGACTAAACTAGAGAGGCTGTGTGTGTTAGAAATTGTTTGGAACAGAGACTGAACTAGTGAGGCTGTGTGTGCTGGAGGGTCTCTGGAAGAAAGACTGAACTAGTGTGGCTGTGTGTGATGGAAGGTGTCTCGAACAGAGACTGAACTGGTGAGGCTGTGTGTGCTGGAAGGTCTCTGGAACAGAGACTGAACTAGTGAGGCTGTGTGTGCTGAAAGGTCTCTGGAACAGAGACTGAACGAGTGAGGCTGTGTGTGCTGGAAGGTGTCTGGAACAAAGACTGAAATAGTTAGGCTGTGTGTGCTGGAAAGTCTTTGGAACAGAGACTGAACTAGTGAGGCTAAGTGTGTTCAAAGGTCTCTAGAACAGAGACTGAACTACTGAGGCTGTGTGTGCTGGAAGGTGTCTGGAACAGAGACTGGACTAGTGAGGCTGAGTGTGTTCAAAGGTCTCCGGAACAGAGACTGAAGTAGTGAGGCTGAGTGTGTTCGAAGGTCTCAGGAATAGAGACTGAACTAGTGAGGCTGTGTGTGCTAGAAGGTCTCTGGAACAGAGACTGAACTAGTGAGGCTGTGTGTGCTGGAAGGTCTCTGGAACAGAGACTGAACGAGTGAGGCTGTGTGTGCTGGAAGGTGTCTGGAACAAAGACTGAAATATTTAGACTGTATGTGCTGGAAAGTCTTTGGAACAGAGACTGAACTAGTGAGGCTGAGTGTGCTCAAAGGTCTCTGGAACAAAGACTAAACTAGTGAGGCTAAGTGTGTTCAAAGGTCTCTAGAACAGAGACTGAACTACTGAGGCTGTGTGTGCTGGAAGGTGTCTGGAACAGAGACTGGACTAGTGAGGCTGAGTGTGTTCAAAGGTCTCCGGAACAGAGACTGAAGTAGTGAGGCTGAGTGTGTTCGAAGGTCTCAGGAATAGAGACTGAGCTAGTGAGGCTGTGTGTGCTGGAAGGTCTCTGGAATAGAGACTAAACTAGAGAGGCTGTGTGTGTTGGAAATTGTTTGGAACAGAGACTGAACTAGTGAGGCTGTGTGTGCTAGACGGTCTCCGGAAGAAAGACTGAACTAGTGTGGCTGTGTGTGATGGAAGGTGTCTCGAACAGAGACTGAACTAGTGAGGCTGTTTGTGCTGGAAGGTATCTGGAACAAAGACTGAACTAGTGAGGCTAAGTGTGCTGGAAGGTCTCTGGAACAGAGACTGAACTAGTGAGGCTGAGTATTTTCAAAGGTCTCTGGAACAGAGACTGAACTAGTGAGGCTGAGTGTGTTCAAAGGTCTCTGGAACAGAGACTGAACTAGTGAGGCTGAGTGTGTTCAAAGGTCTCTGGAACAGAGACTGAACTGGTGAGGCTGTGTGTGCTGGAAGGTCTCTGGAACAGAGACTGAACTTGTGAGGCTGTGTGTGCTAGAAGTTCTCTGGAACAGAGACCGAACTAGTGAGACTGAGTGTGTTCAAAGATCTCTGGAACAGAAACTGATCTAGTGAGGCTGAGTGTGTTCAAAGATCTCTGGGACAGAGACCTAACTAGTGAGGCTGTGTGTGCTGGAAGGTCTCTGGAACAGAGACTGAAATAGTGAGGCTGTGTGTGCTGGAAGGTGTCTGGAACAGAGACTGGACTAGTGAGGCTGAGTGTGCTAGAAGGTGTCTGGAACAGAGACTGAACTAGTGAGGCTGTGTGTGCTGGAAGATCTCTGGAACAGAGACTGAACTAGTGAGGCTGAGTGTGCTCAAAGGTCTCTGGAACAAAGACTAAACTAGTGAGGCTAAGTGTGTGCAAAGGTCTCTAGAACAGAGACTGAACTAGTGAGGCTGTGTGTGCTGGAAGGTGTCTGGAACAGAGACTGGACTAGTGAGGCTGAGTGTGCTAGAAGGTGTCTGGAACAGAGACTGAACTAGTGAGGCTGTGTGTGCTGGAAGATCTCTGGAACAGAGACTGAACTAGTGAGGCTGAGTGTGCTCAAAGGTCTCTGGAACAAAGACTAAACTAGTGAGGCTAAGTGTGTGCAAAGGTCTCTAGAACAGAGACTGAACTAGTGAGGCTGTGTGTGCTGGAAGGTGTCTGGAACAGAGACTGGACTAGTGAGGCTGAGTGTGCTAGAAGGTGTCTGGAACAGAGACTGAACTAGTGAGGCTGTGTGTGCTGGAAGATCTCTGGAACAGAGACTGAACTAGTGAGGCTGTATGTGCTGGAAGGTCTCAGGAACAGAGACTAAACTAGCGAGGCTGTGTGTGTACAAAGGTCTCTGGAACAGAGGCTGAACTAGTGAGGCTGATTGTGTTCGAAGGTCTCTGGAACAGAGACTGAACTAGTGAGGCTGTGAGTGATTGAAGGTCTCTGGAACAGAGACTGGTGACGCTGAGTGTGCTGGAAGATCTCTGGAACAGAGACCAAAGAAGTGAGGCTGTGTGTGCTGGAAGGTCTCTGGAAGAAAGACTGAACTAGTGAGGCTGTGTGTGATGGAAGGTGTCTCGAACAGAGACTGAACTAGTGAGGCTGTGTGTGCTGGAAGGTATCTGGAACAAAGACTGAACTAGTGAGGCTGTGTGTGCTGGAAGGTCTCTGGAACAGAGACTAAACCAGTGAGGCTGAGTGTGTTCGAAGGTCGCTGGAACAGAGACTGAACTAGTGAGACTGTGTGTGCTGGAAGGTCTCTGGAAGAAAGACTGAACTAGTGAGGCTGTGTGTGCTGGAAGGTCTCTGGAACAGAGACCGAACTAGTGAGGCTGAGTGTGTTCAAAAGTCTCTGGAACAGAGACCGAACTAGTAAGGCCGAGTGTGTTCAAAGGTCTCTGGAACAGAGACTGGACTAGTGAGGCTGTGTGTGCTGGAAGGTGTCTGAAACTGAGACTGAAGTAGTGAGGCTGTGTGTGCTGGAAGGTCTCTGCAACAGAGACTGAAGTAGTGAGGCTGTGTGTGCTGGAAGGTGTCTGGAACTGAGACTGACCAAGTGAGGCTGTGTGTGCTGGAATGTGTCTGGAACAGAGACTGAACTAGTGAGGCTGTGTGTGCTGGAAAGTCTCTGGAACTGAGACTGAACTAGTGAGGATGTGTGTGCTGGAAGGTGTCTGGAACAAAGACTGAACCAGTGAGGCTGTGTGTCCTTGAAGGTGTCTGGAACAGAGACTGAATTAGTGAGGCTGTGTTTGCTGGAATGTGTCTGGAACAAAGACTGAACCAGTGAGGCTGTGTGTGCTGGAAGGCCTCTGGAACAGAGACTGAATTAGTGAGGCTGTGTGTGCTGGAAGGTGTCTGGAACAGAGACTGAATTAGTGAGGCTGTGTTTGCTGGAAGGTCTCTGGAAGAAAGACTGAACTAGTGAGGCTGTGTGTGATGGAAGGTGTCTCGAACAGAGACTGAACTAGTGAGGCTGTGTGTGCTGGAAGGTATCTGGAACAAAGACTGAACTAGTGAGGCTGTGTGTGCTGGAAGGTCTCTGGAACAGAGACTAAACCAGTGAGGCTGAGTGTGTTCGAAGGTCGCTGGAACAGAGACTGAACTAGTGAGACTGTGTGTGCTGGAAGGTCTCTGGAAGAAAGACTGAACTAGTGAGGCTGTGTGTGCTGGAAGGTCTCTGGAACAGAGACCGAACTAGTGAGGCTGAGTGTGTTCAAAAGTCTCTGGAACAGAGACCGAACTAGTAAGGCCGAGTGTGTTCAAAGGTCTCTGGAACAGAGACTGGACTAGTGAGGCTGTGTGTGCTGGAAGGTGTCTGAAACTGAGACTGAAGTAGTGAGGCTGTGTGTGCTGGAAGGTCTCTGCAACAGAGACTGAAGTAGTGAGGCTGTGTGTGCTGGAAGGTGTCTGGAACTGAGACTGACCAAGTGAGGCTGTGTGTGCTGGAATGTGTCTGGAACAGAGACTGAACTAGTGAGGCTGTGTGTGCTGGAAAGTCTCTGGAACTGAGACTGAACTAGTGAGGATGTGTGTGCTGGAAGGTGTCTGGAACAAAGACTGAACCAGTGAGGCTGTGTGTCCTTGAAGGTGTCTGGAACAGAGACTGAATTAGTGAGGCTGTGTTTGCTGGAATGTGTCTGGAACAAAGACTGAACCAGTGAGGCTGTGTGTGCTGGAAGGCCTCTGGAACAGAGACTGAATTAGTGAGGCTGTGTGTGCTGGAAGGTGTCTGGAACAGAGACTGAATTAGTGAGGCTGTGTTTGCTGGAAGGTCTCTGGAAGAAAGACTGAACTAGTGAGGCTGTGTGTGATGGAAGGTGTCTCGAACAGAGACTGAACTAGTGAGGCTGTGTGTGCTGGAAGGTATCTGGAACAAAGACTGAACTAGTGAGGCTGTGTGTGCTGGAAGGTCTCTGGAACAGAGACTAAACCAGTGAGGCTGAGTGTGTTCGAAGGTCTCTGGAACAGAGACCGATCTAGTGAGGCTGAGTGTGTTCAAAAGTCTCTGGAACAGAGACCAAACTAGTAAGGCCGAGTGTGTTCAAAGGTCTCTGGAACAGAGACTGGACTAGTGAGGCTGTGTGTGCTGGAAGGTGTCTGAAACTGAGACTGAAGTAGTGAGGCTGTGTGTGCTGGAAGGCCTCTGGAACAGAGACTGAATTAGTGAGGCTGTGTGTGCTGGAAGGTGTCTGGAACAGAGACTGAATTAGTGAGGCTGTGTTTGCTGGAAGGTCTCTGGAAGAAAGACTGAACTAGTGAGGCTGTGTGTGATGGAAGGTGTCTCGAACAGAGACTGAACTAGTGAGGCTGTGTGTGCTGGAAGGTATCTGGAACAAAGACTGAACTAGTGAGGCTGTGTGTGCTGGAAGGTCTCTGGAACAGAGACTAAACCAGTGAGGCTGAGTGTGTTCGAAGGTCTCTGGAACAGAGACCGATCTAGTGAGGCTGAGTGTGTTCAAAAGTCTCTGGAACAGAGACCAAACTAGTAAGGCCGAGTGTGTTCAAAGGTCTCTGGAACAGAGACTGGACTAGTGAGGCTGTGTGTGCTGGAAGGTGTCTGAAACTGAGACTGAAGTAGTGAGGCTGTGTGTGCTGGAAGGTCTCTGCAACAGAGACTGAAGTAGTGAGGCTGTGTGTGCTGGAAGGTGTCTGGAACTGAGACTGACCAAGTGAGGCTGTGTGTGCTGGAATGTGTCTGGAACAGAGACTGAACTAGTGAGGCTGTGTGTGCTGGAAGGTCTCTGGAACAAAGACTGAACCAGTGAGGCTGTGTGTCCTTGAAGGTGTCTGGAACAGAAACTGAATTAGTGAGGCTGTGTTTGCTGGAAGGTGTCTGGAACAAAGACTGAACCAGTGAGGCTGTGTGTGCTGGAAGGCCTCTGGAACAGAGACTGAATTAGTGAGGCTGTGTGTGCTGGAAGGTGTCTGGAACAGAGACTGAATTAGTGAGGCTGTGTGTTCTGGAAGGTGTCTGGAACAAAGACTGAACCAGTGAGGCTGTGTGTCCTTGAAGGTGTCTGGAACAGAGACTGAATTAGTGAGGCTGTGTTTGCTGGAAGGTGTCTGGAACAAAGACTGAACCAGTGAGGCTGTGTGTGCTGGAAGGCCTCTGGAACAGAGACTGAATTAGTGAGGCTGTGTGTGCTGGAAGGTGTCTGGAACAGAGACTGAATTAGTGAGGCTGTGTGTTCTGGAAGGTGTCTGGAACAAAGACTGAACTAGCGGGGCTGTGTGTGCTGGAAGGTTCCGACTGAATGAAAGATTGAGGATATAATTAACTTGAATAAGAATTAAGGGCCATATTGAAGATATAATGCAGGATGTTATATTTACCTGGTTGGGATTGAATTGATAAAATGGTTAATTTTAAATATAATAAAACTTGCTTTAAAACATTGGAAACTTGAATAAAAGGATATAATAATTTTAAAAAGAAATGAATTGTCTATTAATTGTGCAATAAAATGATGTGAAAATATCAGAATTATTTAATTATAGGTTAGTGTAAGTAAAAAATGATGAATGAATTAGCATTAAGAATATTAATATTGTCTCTTTGAAATGAATCATATGTACGGGATTATTATTTCATTGAAAAATGCAAAACATAATTGAATTAAATTAAAAAAATAGTAAAATAATAGTTAATAGAATGGAAGCGGGCATAATGAAAGGAGGAGATTAATTATTGTGGTGTGCAGAACTAATATGCAATTATTGGGGTGCACAAGAATAAAAATGATTTTTGAGGACATCCTAGAGTGAATATGGGACTGTGACTAAGAAGGAGATTATGAAAGAAAGGAGTGTGAATTAAAGTGACTTATAAGGTTTAAAAAAGTGAATAAGCGAAAGTGGTGTGTGCATATACAGGGTCGAGTCACATTATTATTACTACTTTTGATGCCAGCAGCATGTAGCCAACGAAATACGACACGCGCCGTGAGCTGGCTTGGTGGGTATATAAGGTGACATGTAGGCATTCTGCATATATAACAACCATTGCTGTCGCGTGATGTTCGCATGATGCTGTGGTAAAAGTGTACCGTGACTGGACAAATGGCACCATTGCAAATAAACGGAGCCGAAACTGCAGAGCACCATGTGCCATTGATGTCAGAGGTGAACATCAGCTATCCAAACAAACCAGGGGGCTACAGTACAGTGAAGTCTTGTTGCATATGGGTCTCCAAAGCAATCGTCTGGTCACTGCACTTATGCTGACGAGGATTCACTGTAAGAAGAAGCTTCAATATGCATCTCTTCTGATTGGCAAAGGGTTGTCTTCTCTGATAAATCACGCTTTCTGCTCCATCAACTGGATGGACGTTGGCGTATCAGTAGCGGAAAATGCAAGAACGAACACTATGTAACTATTGTTGGAAGAACACAAGCTGGTGGTGGCTGCTTTATGGCCTGGGGAATGTTTTCTTGGCATTGATGGCATTATCTGGGTCCACTCATACCTCTGGAAGGCACTCTCAACTGATTGGGTTATCTATCCATCCTTGCAGATCAAGTATACCCATACCCGTTGACTGTCTTCTCTGGAATGGATGGAATCTTCCAGCAGGACAATGCAACATGTAATTTGGCCAGAATTGTCCAAAAGTGGTTGGAGGAGCACAACAAAGATCTGAATATATATATATATATATATATATATATATATATATATATATATATATATACAACTACAAATATAATTGTGTTTTACAAATAAAATAAAAAAAAAATGGATAAAACTGGGCTCCCCAGAGAGGCCGGGGGCACTGGTGGTAGTTCCGCCCCTATGTAAACGAGCAACTGTGGTGTATATTGTATAGGCTTCAATGTGGCTCATGTGATTGAATGTGAATTATGGGGCTCATGAGATAGTATAAGTGAACTGAGGCACAATAGAATGAATGTAAGTAACAGTAGGGTGCACAAGAGAGTATAGGCAGTGAATGGATAGTATAACAAAAATTATCTGGTTATGTGTTGAGCAGATAAGCAATAATTATTGCAATTATAAACACACTTAATAGAATTGTAATTGCGCAAAGAATGAATAAGTTATTATATTATGTTTGTGTATATCTAGGCAGCCAAATAGGTGCATAAATGAGTATATTAATTATAGGGGGCATAAAGCAAAAAAAATGATTAAGGATCAAACAAGAGTGACTAAGAGCCTCATTCAATTGCGATTTGGCCAATTGAATAGGGCTCTATATAAGCACATAACATATTTTTTATACAGAACTTTTTAGTTACTGAACTTCTATCCACAATCAAGGTCTTCAATAACTAAAAACTTCCGTCAAAAAATATGTTATGTGCTTATATAGAGCCCTCTTCAATTGGCAAAATTGCAATTGAATGAGGACCTAAGTGATTATGGAGCATATTACAGTGATTTATTGATTATGGGAGCTATTGCAAAAGAGAATAAGCAGCAAATGGTGCTCATGAGAGGAGTAAAAAATAAAAAATAATTACTGGGCATATGAAAGTAAGATATTCTAAGGTGCATTATAAGAAAAATTGCGGAGCATAAAAGCATATGAGTTTTGAGGGGCTAATAAATTGTTATAACTAACAACAGGACACATGAGATTGAATTATGATAAGTGAATGAGTAAATAGATGATTGTAGGGAACAATACAAGAACTAAAAAAATAATCAGCGCATCCAGTGGTAGAGCTAGTGAATGGAAGGCTTTAGTGCAAAAAAAAAAAAAATAGGCCTCCTTCTCCTTATTTTATATATATATATATATAATATAGATATACACGGTCGAATCACATTATTATGACCTAATATCCTGAATAACCACCGTGTGCAGCACGTACAGCAGCTAGACTGCGTAGTAGTGAGTTAATAAAATGGAAGATTGGCAAGGGTTTTGGGAGCCATGCAGACTGCAGTGCATTGGACAGCTGCTGCTGAGTGTGTAGTGGAGGATTCATATGGCGAACATGGTGATCGAGACGGTGCACGATGGGGTTCAAGTCCGGGTAATTTGGAGGCCAGGGAAGTTCTTGGAAGTCTCCTCAAACTACTCATGGACAATTCTGGCTCTATGACATCTTACATTGTCCTGCTGGAAGATCCCAAACGCTCCAGGGAAGACAATCAACATGAATTGGTGTACTTGATCTGCAAGGATGGATAGGCAACCCAATAGGTTGAGAGTGCCGTCCACAGATATGAGTGGACACAGACAATCCCAAGAAAAAATTCTCCCGACCATAACGCTGCCACCACCAGCTTGTGTTCTTCCAACAATGATTGCATGTTGTTTGTACTCTGAGGTTTATCGACTGACATGTCAACGTCCGTCCAATCGATTGAGAAGAAAACATGACTCTTTGGAGAAAGCAACCCTTTGCCAGTCAGACGAGGTCCAATTTCAATACTGTCATGCAAATTGAAGTCCTTTCTGACGATGAAACCTTGTCAGCATGGGTGCAGTGACTAGCTGTTTGCTGGAACAGGGTTTGCTGCACTGTCATTTTAGACACATATCTGGTAGCCTCTTGTTCATTTGAATGGTGAGTTGCTCAACTGTAGTGTGTTAGTTTGCTTACATCAATTTGTGGCAGTTTACATGCTGTTTATTCACAAAGGGGCTGTTGTCCAGTCATGGTACACTTTAACCACAGCAGCACGTTAACAGTTCACAAACTGCCCTGTTTCAGAAATACTGCCAACCATGGTCCAAAAGCCAAATCATTCCCTTTTCAAAGTCGGATAAATCAAATGTTTTAACCATGACAGTAATGCTTGATTTGCTTGCAGAATGGCTACATGTCACCTAATATATCCACCAAGCCAGCTCAAAAAGTAGGCGTTAATCATAATAATGTAACTCAACCGTGTAAATAATTACACACTCATAGCCTTATTGATTTACACAAGCCCCTTCACCATGATAGAAGGGTGTTTGTTTTACACAGTATTAAAGGTAGCATAGGATGGCTTATGCGTTAAGAAACCTACCCACAGACAGTACTGTTTCTATTTTAAACAGCCACTTACCTCACTAAAAGTGCTCTTCATGGCGTGAAAGAGTACAAGATGCAATGTTAAAATGATCTATTGTTTTTTTTATTTCTTACACTAATAACAGCTACCGCACTGCCCTAGTTTGCGAGTGATCCGTAAAATCAGATTAGCATAGGCTTTTGAAGTAGATGTCTAAAAGAGTAACTTTAGTTAAGTGGAAAAATCAATGAAGATTTGTGCCATGCTTTTCAGCTTTGTCGTGCAGCAGTCACACGTAGAAGTTCTCTTGCAATGTTTTAGGGATGGGGAAATATCATAGCTAGGTAGGATTTACTTTGTTACTAGGGCACCCGTAATTACAATAGAGGGGATTTACCTAGCGCCCAATGTTCGAAGTGGTAAAATGGAGTTAACTGTTGAATTGTATAGAATGATTTAATGAAGGTCTGACATTGATATGAATGGTTGGAGAGGCTTGCTATTAGTATAAAGGAATGGCTTCACAATGTTAAGTATATGTAATAATTTAATGATGACTTCAAATTGAAACAGGAATGGATAGGAAAATTATGTTTTTTAGGATAAAAAGGTTTCTGTTTAAGGGACGGACAGTGCAGATATTGGATGTGACTAACAGTGCAAATCCTGAATATCTGAAGAAACATGTATAAGGTTAGAAAACCTGAGTTTAAATAAATCTAGTTAAAATATATTTGATATAATGAATGAGGGAATGGCGGAAAACATACACGGTTAGATGCAAGAGATGGAAGCAAATACTCACGATTGTATAAAGGAAAACCAGGGATCTTATCCAGCCACATAAAAAAAAAACGTGTTTGATGATAGGGGAGTGAGAATTTAAAGGCTTGCAGCTTCGCAATGCTCTTTAATACAAACACACACATTTACATATGTATCTATTTATCGGTAGATAGATAGATAGATAGATAGATAGATAGATAGATAGATAGATAGGTAGATAGATAGATCAATGGTTGTAGTGATAAGATGCCTTTTGGGTGCTAACAACTTTGTGAAAATATTACTTATCTGTCTGCAATATGGGATCTTAGGTAAGATTGGCAAGGTGACTTAATTTCCAGTCAGTTTTATGATATGACAAGTTTTAAACAATACGAATTTCAAGCTTATGTACTTGAATGATGCTGTGAGCTATACAATGTAGGGTCACCTAAGATGGGCAGACCATAGCATAAAGGTCAGACAAATTGTGGTGCACTGGGAAGGAGTTGGCAACCTACTCCAGTATCTTTGTCATGAAAACTTTATGGATAACCACAACCAGAGACATAACAATACATGTGCCTGGTGTGCTGTGGTCTATTGGGTCATGAAGAGTCAGACAAAACTGAACAATCTGATGATGATAGATGCCCTATGATATTACTCTGCTGTTTCTTGTTTGTATGTTTTCTTTAACCTTTATTTTCTACCTTCAATATCCACATGCAGAATGTAAACTGTGTACCTCACTTAAACATCTCCAATATAATTATACAGTGAGATGTATTCTGACTTTCTCCATCAGCCAGATCAATTATTCTGAGAAGACTCTGAGGACTTGGTAAAAGCCATTACACATAACAAATAGAGACTCTGAGTTTCACTCCATTGCAGTCTGCTCATGTTAATGAAAGTTACCTCTAACAGCATGACTTCAGTCTTAAAATAAACTCTTACCAGTGATAGGGATCATAAACCTCCAGTGGTATATATCAGATTGATCACAGAAGGATTTAAAATGTCTAGTTTGGATATTCATGATGGAGATAGAATGCAATTTGTGCAGAGAGAGGCACATGGGAAAATACTGCTCCTCTGCAAGCCATTTAATGTTTACACAGTACTCTCTATGTAACTATGTCACATTTCAAAGATTAAACTTCTCAAACAATTCAGCTGCTGCTGCATGTTAAATTTCCCCAGCGGCGCTTTTAGATGAGTTTTACTGGATTATGAATATATTGCATTAAGCAAACTTGCTTGTGATTTTTGCTGCAAGCAATCTGCAGTGACATAAATTAATATATTTCTCATGTTTTAAGTGACATAAATCACAACATTTGATTAATACATTGTGAGTAGTTTGAAGGAAGAAAAATGGAAGAAAAATGCATGCTGAGCTTAATTGCATTTTACAGGGGAAGAATGAATGTCTTAGCCCAGGGCTTGCATTTTGATCCTGGTGTTAACCAAGTAAAGGGGAAGATTAGCAAAGAGTTTATGCCTTGTCTGTGACCTTGTTTATAATTGACTTGAAAATGTTATTAGGACTTTTGGCCTTCTGGGAACCATTGGATTCTGATAAAAGAAAAAGCCATTCCTTTTATACAAAGTAAATAGCAAGATATGAATGCAGGGAAGAATAAGCCCAGCTTGTTTGCCTAAGAAGCAGTTTTGTAGGTAGAAAAAGTTCACATGAAACAATGTATTGTAGTTCCATTCATAACGGACTAACTTATAGTCCTGGGCTTTAGACAAAACAATCAGCACTCACTGAGGCGAGCTAACACTCCATCACTGCATTGGAATAGGTAATTGCATATATTTTTTAAATGATTAACAGGGCAATATACTCTCTCAAAAACTTTAGGAAGGAAATTACTTCCCTCATCTTATGTAGGCATATTCCTCTCTTTGCTGCTCTCTGCATCCAATAGGAGGATATACTAATGTTCCAGACTGAGATATGTTGGACAGCAACCATTTGGTTCAATAACACTGGACACAGCTAATTATCAAGCAAGTTTGCCCCATTTTAATACCCCGTTCTTCTGAGTCTGTCAACCATATTAGTACTTTTTCTAAATAGAAATCTAAACCTCACTAATAGTTTCAGATTACTCACATAGGCCATCCAATTGGCCTTGCGCAAACTCTGCTCACAAATGGTAAAAGTACTCCCGCACAAACTGTCCCATTCTCCAACCTACATGTCTCTTCCATATTGAGAAGAAAATTTGAAGGTACTCAACATAGACACTAACCCATGTTCTAGATTGGAAACTAGTGTTACATAGTGTTGGCAAAGCTGAAACCACTGCATTTTCCTTGTGTATATGGTTATATACAGTAAGGAGTGAATTTATACTGAAGAATCTGGGACTTATAGTTTTCTAGTATACAAAGATATAGCAGTAAAGCTGTAGCAGGATTATAACAATCAGAAGCTCCTGCAGAATGGAGCTTTCGAGGTAACCAGCAGAGTCAGTAAATGCAAAGTAGTGGGTGTGTGCATAAGCTGCCAAATGTCGAGGATTTTAGAAATCTTGCTACAAAAGTACAATCTGAAGAAAAGCCTGCAACTTTATGGTTAATCTAATACATATATTTCACTTATTTGATATGCTGCACAAGCTTCCCAAACATGATTAAATTCCTGTATGATTTTTTTTTCATCACTAGACTTTAAAGTCTAGTGGGGTATATTTTTCAAACAGGTTACACTGTTAATTGAAAAAACACACTTTAATGCCTTTGACAGTTCCTGGAGGCATCCATGAACAAATCTCCCTTCGACCTTCTCTCCATCTTTCCTGCTCACACATCCATCCATGCTTGAAGATTAAGATAATCATGCCCCTCAGGCTCCAAGTTATGAGGAAATATTGAAGTTTTTTCAAAGTGGTAATAAGCAAAATGTTCCCACTTCCTAAGTTTTGTGGAAGCCTCTTTATCAGTATGAGATAGACTTTAATAAGCTCAATATAAAACACATGCAGTGTCATTTTAAGGGCCTTTGAATATCAAATATCAGGACTCATTTGTCGATGTTAGTGTGGTTAATTCTGCTCAATATGATGAGATAAAGACAATTTTGCAATTAGAAGGGTTAATTTAGATAAAAGGTGTTGTAATTGTAATTTTCATTTTACAAGGCAATTTACAACAACTTGATTAGATTATAAACAACTAACAGGTTCATTATAGGAAGAGTTCACATGTGAATTCAAAGGAAAGGTTTGATGTTGTTAGAAGTCTTTTGAGAGTATTCTCTGCAACTACAGTTGCTGTTACTTGAGTTTTTGAATATTATACTCAAGACACTCTTCTTACATACTGATCTTTATTGCCATCGAAATATCTATATATATATCAAGGCACGGTTAAGCTTTGGTCTACTGTGTTCATATAATTGATGGGCTTTGTTGAAGTTTCTTAAATTGACATACAGTGTTCCACTTGACAGTTTATCAGACTTGTAGCTTGAATCTAGATGGAATTAAATGTCAAATGATATGTCTACTATATAACCTGTTCATATTATTCTACATTTATTTTAGAGTCTACTTCATTGTGATCATTTCCTTCCTAATTTATTAATCAAAATTATATGAAAATATTAACTCAAATGTTATGGCTCAAACAATTAGCCTGTCACTTAGAGGATGAAGGTGTCACACTTACCTTGCAATAATGGAAAGGTGGATAAGTGGTGATAAAAAGGAGCAAATACATAAACAACTGATAATGCATACTAATTATCCATACAATGTAAAATCAGAAAAATATCTAAAAAAAAAATATTACACTTTAATATGTATATGTGTACATATCAAAATAATGCACTTATTGAACCAGTAGAGTATGAATGTATAACTACCAAATTAAACATTAAAAAAACTCACCCTGATGTCTGCTATATCTCTTGAGTTTGCAAGCAGTTGCCTTTGTCAGATAACATCACTTGATATCCCTGCTTAAATTAGCATATGATTCATCATTTATTTTGGTCAACCACAGGCAGCTAATACATTTTAATACATTGTAGCAATCTAAGAAAGCATCTTGTGCAGGAAGGAATAATGGGATGTGTAGCCCTCTGCAGAAGGAAGCAGGAGGCGCCAGACACTGCTCTATAATATCACTGCATTGAGCTACTTCTGGCTTAAAGGTTAGTAAAGGGTTAAAATCCATACCCAAAATGCAGTCTTTCTATTGGGAGGCTCACTGTGACTATGTAAGCAGCTCAAGGGGGTGTGGAAAACAAGTGCTATTTTTAAATAAAATAAATCTGTGTGTGTGTATAGAATGACTCTGTGTAATGTGTGTTTCTGATATAAGCAGGATGTGTTAGATTAGAAAAAGGAAAAAAACAGAGAAACTTAGATATGCCTTTAAGAAATTTACATAAATGAATAGTTGTCCAAATGGACTACACACATGGGGCCCTATGTTAATCGAGCGGTGTAATTTGTAGCCATATATCGGCTGCGGGAGCTTTCTTCCCTATGTTATATGTTTATGTTAATCTTTAGCACACACATCCATAAATCCTGCCTTGCCAGTAAGAGATTTCTGTGTAGGGAGTACGCAAATCAAGTGCTGTAGCTTTGGAAGGAATCGTTATATTTATATATAATTTTTTTATTTATTTATATTTGTTGAAATTTAACAGATGTGACCATTTTATTTATAAATTCAATATATAAAAATGTGTATATTTTGTGTTTGTATGTTATATGTATATAGACAATGCATTAGAGCATTTGCTCCTAGGCAACATGGTTTATTGACATGTATTAACCCCTTATGTACTGGGCTGTTTGTTATTGATACTTACGGCCTTGCTTAATTGATCATGATCATGGTCTGAAATGCCACTTATGGTTGTATGGTTTACGGTTTAGGCTTTTGGCCAGGTACCTGCAGGCTTGATCAATTGAATCACTCTGTAACTGTTGAAAATGTCAAGCCTTACAACCGGTATGAAGTCAACTGCGGGTTGCAATTGAATGGAGGTCTAAATGTCCTTACTGCACAAGACATTGCCAGGTGTGTTAGCAGTTTCACTGCTTTACTTTAAAATGACAGTGGATAGATTTTCAAAATAGCATTCATAATTATAGTAATTATTGTAGAAAATAAATGAATCCAGAGAAAAATCCATCTGTCAGTTTTGGTGTCATTTTCCCTATGTGAGACTAAGGGCAAATTCTTTTGCAGCTGAACAGGTTGTCATTGTGCTTTTTGAAGTTAATTCCTCACAACTATACTATTTTTCAAATGTTCAATGTTCAATTTTGGTGCTGAACAACAAATTTGACAGTCTTAAATTCAGTTTTGACTGCAGTAAAATATTCATTAGGAATTGACCAGTGCTGTACTTTTGCTTGGGCCGAAAAGGTCGCCATCAAAAAATTATTTTTCCACTTTTCTGGGGCTAACCTCCATGTTTTATTGACGTCATGATGACAGTCTCATTTACTATTGTCTGTTTCTAAATCGGTAGTTACGGCCTTGCTTAGTTCATCATTATCATGCTCTGAAATGCTACTTACGGTTGTATGGTTTACTGTTTAGGCTTTCGGACAGGTAGCTCTGTAACTGTTGCAAATTTCAGCCCGCAGACTTGGATGTATATTCACTATATTTATTTTACTTAGAATAGAGTCTTATTATGAAGGGGGTTTACTATCTAACCTCATAATTGATAAAGTATAACTGTTTTTTTTATTATAATTTACAATAGGATTGAGATAGTCTATAGACAATGTTTCTGTTACATTTTATAAAGGGGATACAACCTTAAAGAGGTATTGGAAATCATAATTCGGATATGGTTACCAATCCATAAATCTCCTTGTAACTTTTTTATCCAAAACAGGCCAATTGCCACAATAAATTAAAGGTTTTCAATTTTATTCTGTTATAAAATCCCTTATTATATAATCTAATACCTATGTACAAAATCTATTTAGACTGTAATATTATATACTATTGTCTTTTTATATTATAATCTAAGTAGTTTTATATTACTCCAGTATATCCTATGTTCTGTTTGCTATGTTGGTTTTTATATCTGATTTTGGCATGGTCTGTTGGGGGACATGTGAGTGAATAAGTGTCCTCACATGGAGCCAGTCAGAAGAATGTGCTAATGGAAAGGAATTGATTGGCATGTAACATACACATATTTAAGCAAGGGAGTGGTGTGTGGGTATAGCTAAGGGAAGTTGAAAAACAAATATGCTGAGTAAATTTGGTAATGGAAATTATTAGAAAGAGGTCAATGGCAGGAGAGAGTTTTCTGGTGCACAGGGACTTGATAATGTTAACTAGTTATCAGTTTGTAGAGGTCTTGAAATAGTGTCTGACATTTGTAGGCCTGAATGCAAAACAATGTGGTGCTCATGTCACTGATTAGGCAGTCAAGGAAGTAATAGTCTGTAAAGTTTAAGTCATATCAGATTGCAAAGTGAGATCCTTTGGGAATTGGAGGTTGTCCTTAATAAGTTTCAATTCCGTCTGTATTCAATTGACTCAAGCCCGCAATTACAGGGCTAAAGCCTAAAACCGTAAACCATGAACCTGTATGTTGCAATTCAGGGCATGATCATGATCAATTAAGCAAGCCCGTAAGTTACAATTTAGAAAGAGCCAATAGTAAATGAGACCATCATCATGACGTAAATAAAACATGGAGTTTAAACTACAATCAATTAGTGTTTAGAAGTCATGCGATCATACTCACAATCTAGCTATGTAGAAATCAATACAAATAAATGAAGAAACTGTGCTAGTTCATGTGGGTGGCCTGATATGTATTAACTCCTTAATATAACACGGAAATAAAGCATAAAATAAAATATTTTTTATTGCAGATTTGGTAGCTTGAGACTGTTGTGCAATTAATTATAATGCCTTTCATGCTTTCACAGTATTTTAAAGTACAGCAGTGTGTTTAGATGTTTTTTACAACCGCAGTGATTTTGAGCCGGTAACTCGCAAAAGGATTGCGAGTAGCAAAATGTAGCCAGTTTATTATTACTAACTTTTACCGGCTACATTACGGGCTCCAGTAATTACAACTTGGCCAACTGAATGGGGGCCATTGTTATATTGGCTCTGGATGTAATTATGTAAGGTAATCATATATCTCTGCATTCTTTTGAGAGACAATACATTTAATTTGGTTAGTCTTCCTTCATAGCTTAGTCCATGCATTTCCCTTATTAATTGTATTGCCCTTCTCTGTACCTTTTCCAGTTCTACAATGCCCTTTCTTTAAAGTGGTGCCCAAAATGTAATAATTTTCCAAACAAGAGCATACTAGGGATTTATATTGTGTCAGAATTACATTTATTGCTATACCTTTCTAAAGAATTCAAATATTTACTTGCTTTTGCAGATTTTGTTTGACATTGAGCACTGTTACATAGACTGCTCAATTTAGATTATATATTGAATGCTTACTTTCCCTTCCAAAATGCAAAACTTTACATTTATTTGTATTAAATCTCATCTGCAACATTGCTGCCCATTCTTCTAATTAATGTAATTTATGCATTGAAAGTACATAATTTTCTTACTTAAAGTCATATTTAAGTTTCATGGATTATGAATGCATCGAATAGAGGAGAAACAGTAAGGTATGCAAAAATATTTTTGCATGAAAAAATACCAAAATAAACATTATTATACTTACCCCGAAGCTTGCTAAATCTCTTAAGTTTACATGCAGTTGAAATTAGCTTACAGTTCATTATTTGTTTCGGCCAATCACAGGGAGCTTATACATTATCTCGATTTGTGATGGCAGTTTGTGCAGGGAGGAATCATGGGATGTGCAGTCCCTTGCAGAAGGAAGCAAGGAGGAGCTTAGATATTCCACTGTGGATCTCTGTATTTTGCTGCTGTTGGTTTGAAGGTTAGTAAAGTGTTAAACTCTGTACCTAAATGCAATGTTTCTATTGGGAGAATCAACATACCTATGTAAGCAGCTCTGCGGGTGTGGAAAGCAAGTATAATTTTTAAATAAAATAAATCTGTATTTGTGTAGAATGATCCTAATCTCAAAAAAGAATAAACTAAATTATAAAACTTAATTCTAGCAAATATTTAGACCAAATTCTAAGAGAATTCGTATTTAGTCTTTCATGTTATGTTAAAGACTCAAAGGAGGTACTGACTAAATTAGATGGTATACAATCAAAGAAACATATTATCCTAGTGTCACTAGATGTAGAAGCTCTATACACTAGCATCCATCATGATAAGGGAATACCTGCAGTCAAGTACTATCTAAATAAAAAAGGCAATCAATATGCTACACACAATGAATTTCTCTTAGCACTACTAGAATTCGTCTTAACCCATAATTATTTTATTTTTATGGATAAATTCATTCAACAAATTCGGGGGAACAGTGATGGGCACAGCTTGTGCCCCCACCTATGCAAATTTATGTTGGGGTTGGTGGGAAGAGCAATTGTTTTTTGTGAAGAAATGGAGATATATACTTCACATATAGAACTCTGGGTCCGTTTTATCGAGGACAAATTAATACTCTGGAATGGTTCAGCCCAACAGTTACAGAACTTTATTAAAACCCTTAATAACAATAACTTAGGCCTTTATTTGACTTCAGAAATTAGCTATGAGTCCATTACATTCCTGGACTTACAAATATTTAAAACACAAGATACTGTGGGCACTAAGACTTATAGAAAACCAACAGCTACTAATAGCTTGCTTCATGCAAAAAGCAGTCACCCAAAGGCACTGATTGAAGGTATACCCATTGGACAATATCTGAGAGTGAAAAGAAACTGCTCTAATGACAAAGACTTTGAGAAAGAATCTCAGGATTTACAATCTCGCTTTTTGGAAAGAGGCTATTCAAAAAATACACTAAGATAAAAAGAGAGAATTAGATAACACTGTAAGATGTATTGGAACCTTCAATAGAAAATGGCATGAGGTTAAAAAAATCTTTAATAAACATTGGGGTATTCTTTTGGATGACAAAGATCTCAAACCATATTTACCCACCCATGCAGCTATTACTAGTAGATAGTCCAGAAATCTAAGAGATTATCTCTCTAAAAGTCATTTGGACACAGGAAAGAATCAATCATGGCTACAAAAATCAAAGGTTTTTTTCAAATGTCACTCATGTAGAGCATGTCAATATTTAAAACCGACTAAAACTTTTCTTTCAGATAAACAGACATACAAAATAAAACATCTTATTACATGTAAAACAGAGGGTGTCATCTATTTAATAACATGTTTGTGTGGAGCCAGATACGTAGGAAAAACCTGTAAGGAATTCAGGCAAGGTAAGGAATTCTGGAGCACATTTACAGTGTCAAAAAGGAATATGATACCCCAATAGCTATGCATGTTAATAATAAACATAAGGGTGATAACTAAAGTTCTGACATTCCCAGCTATAGATCATGTTGAAAAAACAATAAGGAGATGTGACATACTGTAGATACAGAATTATTAAAGAAAGAAGCCAAATGGATTTATCTACTTAAATGTAAATACCAAGTAGGTCATATATTGGGTAAGTGATAACCACCTATTAATATGGTAGGTTTTGATATACTGTTAAGAATAATAATATTAAGTGTAAAGGATGATAACAGTGATGGTGATTGAAATTTAAGCAAAATACGATACTAATCATATTTATTATATGTAATATGAGATAATATGACTTGCGAGAATCCTGCTCATCCAACAATATAAAATATACCCAATATTAGAAGACCTCAGATCATCAGATATATTCTCCTTAAAGACACTTCTATTTCTCATATTTAACACCTATTAGACTTCTTAATGAAGATATTACTATTTTATCTTTAAAAGAGATAATAAACTACATATTTTATCATATTTAGGTTTTTAATCCCCTTTTTTTATGTTGCCATGACTACGCCAGCCTTTAAAAAGGTATGATGAGAAGGCAGGTGTAACCCTTGATGAAATTCAAGAAACGTGCGTCGGGTTAACGTAGGAACGCCGTCGCGGGTCTATGACTTCATTTCTTTGCGTCTAGACCGCGATGTCCATGGCAGAGAGCTGGCATTTTCATATCAGGCCCATAGTTTAAAGCCCCTTCAATGAATTTATCAGTATATGCAGTCTAGCTAGTTTAGAAGTAGAAGGAAGACAGGACATTACGGAGGGAGAATCCTGGTTTATACGCTATAGTATTGGGATAGTATTATATTGGATATATATACAGCATTGAGGCATTTACCACTCTATAGCTATTTCCTTATTATATAGTTTTTTACATCCCATTTTATTGGTAGGACATTTGGTATCTCCTTATACTATTAGCATATAGCTTTATACAACAATTTTCTGCACCTTTGCAGCTTTATATATACTGAATTTATTTATAGTTCACTTTACCATATAGTTATATACTATATGATTAATAGCACTTTTCACTTTATGTTTAACAATTCATTTCATGTTCTAGTCACCATTTTTTGATTATATTGTCACTTAGCATTTTATATGTTTTGTCTATAAAGGGCAGAATTTACATTATTGGGATACTATATTAGTCAATCCAATACCCCTGTTGCTTCTTTGCAGCCTATGTTTACATATTTTAATATGGATTTTACCTATTAATAAAAATTCAATTTATCCTTAGGAGCACCCTAACCATCATACTTGGTTCTTATGTTATATACCTGAGCCACCATACCCAATATATCTTTTGTGTAGAATGAGTCTGAATGAAAGGATGAACATAAATCATTAGATGGTATTTAATTAGAAAAAACATTTTTTGATGCCTCTGCATGACCCTGGAAGAATCCATGATACATTGGTGGAAGTTGGGTAGATGTGAGCATTAAGGGTCCAGGGTTTGATGTAAAGTCCTTATTCTAAACTAATGAGTGGGAAGAGGCATCGTGTCAATATTGATCTTACCCAGTGATCAAACAATTTCTCTTGACTTCTGCCTGTTCACTCCCCCTGCCCACCTTCTCCCACTGATAATTACAGACTGTGACAAATTACTATTCTCTTTTTTAGATCGTACTAATGTTTCTGGCACTTTATACGGAGGAACACCAATACGGGAGGCTGTAATTTCGCGCACGCAAGCTGTCAAGGGGCTGGCCGAGATGAAATCGCCCGTTACAATCCAATTGTGGTATAATGTAGTGTGACACAGGCCTCTCAGCCAATAGAAATTGGTCTAACCGCAGATGATTGACAGATGATTGATATAAATTTGCGTTCCACCCACCCATGCGTTGACTGTGTTGTATTTTCTGACGAAGTAGCACGCAGTTCCCGGAGTTGGAGGTTTTTGAGAGAGAGAGAGAGCAGTATTTTGAGAGCAGTAATTTTCGGTTTTGTTCATTTATCTTCTACTATTTATGATTTTACACTTAAACCTTGATTACACACATTTACAGATTACACATAATTGCAATACACATAATTTAAAGAAAATGTATAGAGACACATAGAGCTAGGTCACTCCATACACACCCCTACCTCTACATCATTAATAAATATGTTAAGAAGGAGAGCACATAATACTGAAAACTGAAGAACTCCACTAACCACATGCGTTCATCAGTGCATAAATTAATGCTGGCTGTCATTAACATGCCATTTTGAGACTTTGCATGTCCACCGCCATAGCAGTATTAGTCTACATGTAAGCTAACAACTTTCATATCTTAGATATCTGGCTATAGGATAGCTTTATTATTGTGGGTGCTACATATTAAGGGCGGTCTGTCATTGAAGGAATGTCTACCTCAGAGGCACTAGGAAAATCATACAGTTCATACATTTCCTTCACAATGCTTGCAATGCCGAAGATGCCTTCATGGACCTGAATTGCACCTAAAACAAAACAAAACAAAAACATAACACCTGCAAAATAAGGCCTTAAAACATATAGGGATGGCAGCATCTCTTCTCAACAGCATTCCTCAGTGACCATCAATTGGTGAAATGTTACACAGAACCCTATGTGTCCACAGAGAATAGGATCATGGACCATGTTATGAGAGGTTGCTCACCACTGGACCCAGACATCTTTGATGCTGAAAGAGAGAAAAGAAAGGTATATGTTATTAGTATGATTAATAATAAATTGTTTTGTGTTCATTCCTAACTATCTAACATATAGGCTTGAACCTGGATGATTCACTTAATTGCAACAATGAGTAGCTATCATTTGCTAGATGTGATCTATTCCTTGGTTCTTGATCTTGATTGTTCTTGGCTCCTAACGCTATCTTGATTCCGGGTTCGGATTGTAACTGCGTTGGCTGTAGTGGGCACACCAATACATGGACTCTCTATTGTTTGATTACTGTTGTTGTGCCAACAAATGACAGTGATTTGTCAGGTTCATGGATTTAATAAAGCATCCATCTATCCCTTGTTAATTCCATAGAGCTGACATGTCAGTGTTCTTGTTGGTCATCATGTACATGTGTAGTGTGTGATGTACATGTGGTGGCATGTTGGTGTATGTGATATTCACCTGACATGGAGACTAAATCCTGCTGGGCCACCAGCCCTTGAGCTCCAGCAGCGGGCACCTGGCTGAGAAGGTTCTTGGACACACTCTCCAGTTATAGCGCACACTCTTTTGGTGGCCACCACTTTGTGCTGCAGCCTTGACTGTCCTCCTTGGCCATCATCCTCCTCACCTTGGCCCTGTTGTCATCAAACCCGTGCCTAACAGACCTCACATCCCTTTATGCTGTTCCCACTGCTGTTACTGTGGCCGCTACTTCCTTACATGTCTGGGCCCTAGGGCCAAACCTAATTTCCCTCCCTCCGCAAGGATTAAGGGTGCATCCACTATTGGCACCAAGCAGGACCACATTAGCCTGGTGTGTGTAATTATGGGCCCTGTGCTTGCCTTTAGCCTTTTGCCCTCCCGACTGTGGATGGGGATTCTTAGCTCCCTGAACTGTCCCTGAGGCCTGTCCCTCCCTCGAACTACCCCCCCCCCTTCAGATCAAACCCCTTCCCCTCTGTCCCTGGACCAGATGTGCCTATTTATATCGGCACACTGCCACCACTCACCTCCTCTACTCCTCTATCCTTCTCTCCTCTGCTCTCCACCTCCTCCACTCCTCTGCCACTCTCTTCGCCACCACTCTCCTCTCCACCATTCTCCTCCTCCTCTTCCTCCACTCCTCCTCATTTCCTCCTCCTCTCTTCCGCCACTCCACTCCTCACCTTCCCCGCCTCCTCCTACACCTCCTCCTCCACCTCCTCCATTTCCTCCTCTACTCTGCCACTCCTCACCCCCTACTCTCCTACACCACTCCCCGGGGCCACCTCTCTCTCCTCTCTATCCTCCCCACCTCTCCACTCCTCTCCCCTCCTCCCTCCATTACAATCCCCAAAATAATATAGCAATAAATAAAAATAAGCGTTACTGTATATATATGATGAAAAAAAAGGGTTTTATGTATATTTATTATCTGTTGGGGATGAGGTGTGGGGATGGGATGGGTGCGTGTGTATGGAGTGACCTAGCTCTATGTGTATCTATGTGTGTAATTTAATTTATGTGTATTGGTATTATGTGTAATCTGTAAATATGTGTAATCAAAGATTCAGTGTTAAATCGTAAATAGATGAATATAAAATATCAAAACCGCAATATACTGCTCTGAAAACTCTTCTACTCTCTCGCACTCTGCTCAAACCACCAACTCCGGGACCTACGTGTTACTTCATCAGAATCTACAACACAGTCAGTGCATGGGCGGGTAGAACTTAATTTTATAATCTCTCTCTGTCAATCATCTTCGGCTAGACCGTTTTTTTATTGGCTGAGAGGTCTGCATCGCACTCCATAATGCTGTGATTGGATCGTACCTTTTATTTCAGTCCATTAACAGCTTGCTTGCATGGGAGGGGTTTACGGTCTTGAGGCTTAGGCCCATAACTTGCACCCTTGTTCAATTGAATAGCACTGGAATAGTAGCAGTGTGTGAGCCCACAGTAGGCCCGCAGATATACAACCTATATACTACGAGATGTAGTCTTCTAATTGAATGAGGATCAAAGTGTCAGGGAGGACCTCGTAATATTTATTTTCAGTGCAAAACTCAATGGAGATCTATTCCTTGCTTTACATCTGTGTGAAGTTCATTGTATCAGTGACCCATAGTAATGTTTTAAGGGTTGGAGGATTAGCATAGCTGGGAAGGGTTTACTCATCAGTTAGGGCACTTGCAATGGCTTTTTTAGGGATTAACATAGAGCCCTTGATTTGGATATCAGTGCTCTGATTTTACCTAATTGCACCCTCTCCTGAGATACAGCTGGATACCAGTACTCCAGTGTCCTAGCTCCCATCTAATCCTAAACAGCACGTTAGTACTCCCATCTAAACAGCACATTAGTACTCCAGTATCCTGATTCTACCAGTCTTTCTTATATACTTCCAAGATCCTATCTAAAACAAATATTTTCTAACAATGCAAAATAAAATACTGTTTATAGTTGAACAACAATTTACAAAGGCCTGGCAATCTTTCTGTTTTCTAATAACACCCTGTTGCGTAATTACTTACATTCTTCCTCTTTGACAGTCCTCTTTATTCTAGCCAGCTATTACAATTTTGAATATGAGCAACTACATCTGTCGTTTGAGATAACATCCTTATGTATTGTATGCAGAATAATAAAAGGTCTCATATATATTGGAGCAGTTAGAAAACATTACATACTTATTAATACACTTGTCTCAAATTCTAAAATAGTAAAAGCCTATGCTCATTTATATTTCCATGATTACATATATTCTAGCTCTTCCTTGTTTTCATTAAGAATTCACATAGCTATCACTGGATTTATTTTACTTTTTGGAGATACGGTAGACTGCCCAGAGCTCTACCCACCACCCACACATCTTACTACATACAACAAAATTAACAGAATGCTAAGGACAGTCGTTATTTCTAATTGTTGTATCTTTAATAGTTGTGTCTCCCAAATGAGGTGTAATGAAAACCTGGGATTCCATTTTATGGGACCATAGGGATTATCCCAAACCGTTTTCCTCTGCGGAAACCATTGTGGTGATCTTGTAAAAGTCACATAGAGAAACCATGATATTCTCTGTGGTTGCTGACATTGTTAGACGACTTTAGGGTACTGACGATTTGTTTGAATCCCAGTCTAGTAATTTTGTGGAGCTCCATGGGACCAATTTTGAGATCCTAGCATTCTGTCAGTAAAGTCAGTAAATTTGTAACCAAAAAGAATTCCATTCATTTGTTTGGGTAACACTGCTTTATAGTACAAGATTAAGTTTTTGTGCTGAAATTGTCAACAAAACCTACATGCACAAAAATGATCAACATTTAATACACAGAATTACTCATAAAATTGCTTTTACTTAGGAAGTTTGCAAAATTGATCTTATTTAATAAAACTGATATGTGGTACATCCATGATTAGAAAAAAAGTAGAAAACTCGGTAAATGTAGGTGTTATTCTCATATTTGGTTTACATTGTTAACCTTTTTGAATTAGATGATAAAAAACACTTCTGTTACCATATAACAAAATATGGATATTGCACTGCACACAAATTAAGGTTAGTTCATTCATTTTTATTTCCTTTTATGCCTTATTATTATGATACAGTATTAGACAAATATAGAAACAGAACATTAGAAGAACCAATAGTAACATACAAATCAAATGTATGATGAAGAATTGTTAATCTCAGGTTGTAATAAGTAAACAAACAAAACAAAATATATAAAATCAATGCTATAAAGGAGACTGAACCCCACTCTCAAGGCGAACATCCCTATATGTTGTAGCAGAGTTTGAAATGGAACCCGCTACTTGCCCCCTAAGTACAAAACATTAACTACACTATCCTGGGGGACAATATTCTGGCCCTTTATATATAATCTCTTGGAGCCAGAATAAACCTTCACTTTGAGAGATGGGTCAGCTCCTGGTATTATTGAAATATGAGTAATCTCCCATAAAGGCCTGCCATGCTACATATACGTATACCATGTGTAATAAGTACTATTAACATTAAATGTGAACATATGTACAAGAATACAGCATTGCTGTTTCAGAATAGTATCCTAAAGACCAAATATATTACCCAGATTTATATGTAGTAATCTGTACCATGATATTATTGAATCTTGGATAAAGATATGTATATAGGAGTATCACATTAAGGGTTCAAGCCATCATCCTACTAACTACATCTGTATTGCCATTCATATTGATATATATATATCACACACTCAATCATGTTTGGTGGATATGTCAACTGGTTTAACAACATTGGTGAGATATAATGTGGCCTGCTTCTGACCCACTGGGCTCTGACTTACAACCTGACCTATTGGGGTCCTCAATTTCTGGTCTTTTTAATGCCCATAAGAGAATTTTACTGTTTTTTTTAGCTACCAGGAGTCATATTGCTTAACAATGGAAGCCTGCTTCACTTAGTACTATAGTGGTAAGTAATACATTATACTATATACTTATAAATGACAGGAGTAACAAAGTAAGGCTTTTGCATCGATTTATGACGATTATATGCATGGATTTGTCTTTTCTGCATTATATTTTTATTTACTTTTTCTGTAAGTTACTAAAAGTTAATGTTAGTTTGGTGTCGTTAAAATCTGGACAACTTATTATATGTTCTCTATTGGTTTATTTAACATTATACCAATGTACTTTACATCTGTCTATTGTAATAGCCCCATTTTTGAAGAACTATACTTGAAAACATGTTTTTAGAATACAAAAAACACAGCTTATAATGTATTACCTTTATATGCAATTGTAATGCTGTGAAACCATTTTAGTTTCCTGTTACCAACTTCCTGAGGTGGGAGAATACTTTGAATACTCAGGAAGTTTGTATTTGTTGAATGTACATTTTGGATACAACTATGCATATAATATCATGGTAATAAATACTAGTTCTTTAAATAATTTAATGTCATCAATTCTAAGTTGATAAATCAAACCTAACAATCAAATTCCTTGCCCTGTTTTGCCATTCTCAGGTCCTTACCTCCTTTTTCTTTAAACAGCATATTTGAATGCACTTGGACCATGACTTAGTGAATAAGTTCCAAACACACCTGCCCTTTAATGCTTGTCTGTGTTCATCCCTACTTCTAGCTCATGCTTTACTCCAAGTATTTTCTGATGCTGTGATTTACTGGAGTGCCAGCTCCAGAGTAAGAATTGATCTGTTTTCACATGATATGGCACATACACCAATTGATACCTACTTAGAGGGCAGTTCACTGCTGAGACATATATAAATGGTATGTTTTCTTATTTGCTTCTAGTGGCTGCAATACTGATCCTATCTCCACCCTATAAGTAACCTGTCCTGGTCACTACCACATGAAGGTTACTGAGACTCCAGGAAGTGCTGATTCCTGATGGAGAGACCCTGACTGATACAGAAGTCATATATAAGGGTGCTGGTGCAGGGATTTCCAAGAACCCAAAAAGCCCTTGTGGGTATTTATCCTGTTGTCTATAGCAGGTGGCCATTGGCAGTAATGGACCCGACCCCTGGATCATCACAGCAGTTTCAGCATATATCTCACAAAATCAAAATCAAGATTGAAATCTGTTAGTTTTGATTGGTTAGTATTTTAACCATTCAGAGAGCTTGTTTTCACTCTATTCTGAATCAACTATAATAATAGTTTTGCCTTTATCTGATTTGCTGTGATGTAATTTTTTTTCTTTCTATATTTAGTTTAGTTTAGTTAATTTAGGGAGGGGGTGGTTTTATGGACTAAGGGGACCTTATGGACCACCATTTAAGAGGTAAGGTCCATGGGGGTCTATAAGGAGCCCTATAGTAGAGAGTTAGGTTAAAGGGGTTATTTTATGTATTGGGGCTTTTGAGTCTATAGTGACCCCCATTGCAGATAGCAGCAGGGCCCTTGTTGATCCATAGGTCCACCATAATGGATAGGGGCTATGGGGGTTCACAAGAGATGCTCCTCTTCAGACTATGAACATCCCAGGTAGCCTAAAATAATTAGGTAACATTACAGCCAGTAATTTAATTAAAATGTAAATAATGACCTGTGAAAAGCAAAGTTCCTTATGTACTGGAAGGGTTAATACTTAATTTTTTGCGAACTTAAATGAACACAAGCTAATTCTCAGAAAGAATAGGGTAACTAAGTGAGTGAACTGAGCCCTCTATAATAATTGTGTAGAATACAGTTGTTTACAGGTGAAGTTTTTTAAGTGCTCTCTTTACAATCTGGCTTTCCCACAATGCAGTGATTTATTGAATTTCAAACAAAAGATAGGCCTGTGTGTGAGTATATGTCCTAGTATAAGAGGTCAATCACATATTTCTTTTTTGTGAAGCCTACCACCTCCTCTGTATCAGAGGGATTAATTAAGCTAAAGGAAAAAATACAGTTTAGTAGGAATAGTATCAGAGGCATTAAGTTCTCTTCAAGCTGTATTAATTCTAAGCAATTAGCAAGCTTTTGTTTAAAATATCATTAAGTGTTATCTCTGTTCAATACAATTTACTGTAATCTCTTCTATCCTAGATTTGTAGAAATATTTAGATACTAATGAAAAACAGTTGCAAAAACAAAATCGCAATCATTTAACTCCACTGGACTCAGACTACAGGCCCAATTATTGTAGGTGTGTTACTCTCAACCAAGGCAAGTAGAGGAAAAAACAAAAATGAATTCTTCGCTCACTGTAAAAACATGATTCAAAATAACACATTTTTTCAGGAAAAACTGGTAAACATTTGGTGGCGCTCCAATAGTGGTAAAAAAAGCCATACACAATTTAAAACTGCACATTTGGTGAAGTTGTGAGGCGGCCACATGCAAATCAAAACACATGTAAATCACAGTGTTTCATATATTCAAACATTTTATTTTCTACACATGACAATGAGTGATTGAAAAGTTAGAGTTATGTTGCAGTACCTATTACCAATACAAATGCTAGACTTCAGATGTTTAAAGGACCACTGGCCTCATTTTTCTGTATATTATTTGAATAACAAAACATAATAGTGTATAAAATGTTGTATGATAGCAAAATAAAAAATAAAAAGACAAGCTTTACATTTTCACTTTTAGAGGCAATTATTCTTTCTGCATGTTTCCAATTTACCTACTAAGTTTGCTTCTTGCAGATTCTGTCTCAGCAGGGTTGGTCCTTTTAAACTAATTAACTTTCTGTTAGGGATAGCGTGATGCATTTACAACCTTCCTTTTGTGCAAACTTCCTGTGTATTCAAATTCTCCTCCAACATCAGGCTGAAGAGCACTGGAAAGTAAGGCCTTAGTTACATTGCTCCCACAGGAACTCTTGCCCATGTAACTATGGTTCATATAAACAAATTTGCAGAGCTATTACATTGTCCCCCGGGTTTTTTGCACATAGCTCTAAAGTGTTCTCACATCCTGCCTTATGTATACTGCAGGAAACTCTGTGTCTGAAACTCGGAGGTCTACATAGCAAAGCTACTCAATGTCAACTACTACCTAACGTGAACGCTAGCCCTAACATCTCCTGACTTTTGAAAGAAGCTTGACCCCAAAGAGACTGGACCAGTATAATTGCACCATATTTATGTGGAAAAGCTCAAGAAGCATACTTTGACCTGGATTCAGAACAAGCAGAGATCCAGACCAGAGCTGGAGTTACCCAAAGCGTTAGAGCACAGAGATTCCACTCATGAAAATTTGTGGAGAATAAGAACCCTAGCTCACAAATGTTTGACCTGCTACACCTAGCAAAAAATGCTATGCCCTGAAAGTAATGGATCAGGGAGAATTATAGAACTGCCGGATGATGAATCACTATTTGAGAAGTCTCCTTCCAGTCTTAAAAGAATGTGTGGGACAAAATGAACCAGAGAACTCAGCTGAATTTAGAAAGTCTTTATTCAGATAAGAAAATGTGAATCCATCTATGGGAAGATATCCAAAACAAAACACCTCAGAAAACCTGGTTTCTGAAGAGCCAAATCAAAGCTTTTATTGTGGGGAACTGGGACACATGGCGGCTTATTGTACAAACAAGGAAGAACCCATGAAATGCAGCATGGGATTAACCTTATGGGAGGGGCAGAACATTTTCATCAATTCACCAATACCATACAAGTTAATGGTAAAGAAACCACAGCATTGATCGGTTCAGTAAGTGCAGTGACTCTCTATTCAGACAAAATCATAAAATATGGTGAAATAAAAACATTGAATAAAGTAGGCATAAAATGTGTACATGAAATAGTGAATCTCTATAAGTACAGCAACGCAGGCGGTGCATGTGAAGAAGATGATAATCACTGCACCTGTTGAAACTAACCTTTATCAAGTCGTGCTAGGCAGAGATTTTCCCCACTTTGAAGACTATCTTGAATTAACAGTTAGGAAAACGTAAAAGAAACAAGATGAGAGAACACAGAATGATCAGCAATCCATATGGTCACATCTGTAATGCTTTGACAATTACCTGTTCTCTAGACCAAGGAAGGCCCATAAAACAAAGTGTGAAAGGTGGGAAGCAAATAAGGAGAAAAGCTTTTGAAGAGACTTTAGCGGCCAGTCAGGCTAAGGAAAAGAGAAAGGTTTACAGAAAAGCCCTATGGTTCATCATAATAAATAAAGGGTCAGTACAGGAGAACCTGAAGAAGAAGAGTTGACCCCACAGCAGTTTTTTCCTCTGATAACAATAATTTTGCACGAGAGCCAAGATTTGGATGCAAACTTCTACAGGTCAAAACACTAAGAACCCTGGTTTTCTACCCACAGACAGATGGATTGGTAGAATGAATGGTACAACGATTTAATAGGACTTGCATGCTTAGAAACATTATAGCACGAGATAGAAAAAACTGGGACCTAACATCACTATATTTGACAAAAGTAAATTGGCAGATACCCTTGACACAAGCAGCAAAATAAAAAACTGCATTTATGACTCCAGATGGTCTATTTCACTGCAAATTTCTACCATTTGAATTACATGGAGCTCCAGCCAATTTCCAGGGACTAATATACAGACTATGACATTGTCATTCTGAATATTCAACCGCTTACTTAAATAGTTAATATTACTGATTGGGATACACATCTTTCGAAATTGGAAGCTGTATTGGAAACCCTAAGGCAGGCAAATCTTACTGTAAACCCTGT
Source organism: Discoglossus pictus (assembly GCA_027410445.1). NCBI lineage: Eukaryota > Metazoa > Chordata > Amphibia > Anura > Alytidae > Discoglossus > Discoglossus pictus. Next base: position 429,781,377 of record CM050163.1, on the reverse strand, counting down.
AACATGTACCAAAGGACTGAGTGAAGCTAAATACCTGAGGTATGTCATTGGAAAGGATTGGTCAAACCTCAGCTAAACAAACTGGAGGCAATCCAGAAATGGCCTCAACTCCAAAGGAAAAAGCAAGTGAATTGTGTTGGGATTGTGAGGTATTACAGAAAGTTTGTGGTTTGTGTTTGTGTGAAGGTTTGTGTTGGGAATTGTGAGGTATTACAGAAGGTTTATTCCCCATTTTTCCACAAGAGCCACCCCACTGACAGATCTCACAAAAAACAGGGCCCCCAATATGAGTATTTGGAACAAAGAAGCTGAGGAAGCCATTAAAGATCTAAAGTCTGCACATTGTTGAGATCCGGTTTGAATAATCCCAGATTTTGAAAAATTCATCCTGCAGACTGATGCTCTTGGGGTAGGTCTGAAAGCTGTGTTATTACAGATGGTGAAAATGAAGAACATCCCCTCCCTTTTCTTAGCGGTAAACTGCCACAGGAGCAGAGATACTCAGTGTTAGAGAACGAATGTAGGGCCATATAATGGGCTACTAGAGATCTGTGGTCTAGATTTCCATTTTGGTAGTAGTTATTTTATCTGTGTGATGCATTTTGGGGTATAACTATGCAATTGATCCAATACATGTTTTTTTTCTGTTAGTACCACTTTAAGGGCAAGTAGTAAACACTTCCAGTAGCCAACCACCATACACAGTTTGCTTCTACTCCCAGGGCCGAATTTGAACTCACTGTAAGTGGTAGATAAGGCCCCACAGACTTCAATGGGAGATCCTCCGGAGTGATTAAACCATCAAGTATAATTTACAAAGCTGTTAAAACAGCAACTGAAACACTGAAACACTTGTTTCTATAGACAAAGGTTAAGTGGTGTCACATGCTCTGCAAGTGATATCCCTTGATCCTTTGACTTGACCTTAGCCAATGTTCGTAACTCCCATTCAATCTAATAGTGAGTCAAAATTTCAAAAATTATTATAAAAATCCAAGTAGGCCACAAAAAGTGAAGCTGCCTCAATGCCCCTAGCCGTCTCCCTTCTGACTTAATAAAGGTATCAGTATCCAAAGTGAAGTCGGTTATGGAGTCGGTAGATTTAGTCTTCACGCTCTCAGCCGCTGAGCCGCTAACCAATTCCATTACCATCCTTTAGGTCCCCCCAATATCAGACAGCCTGTCCCGATGATCTAAAACTCTCCTCTCCCACACCATGGTTTATGGTTTCACACGTGGGTTAGACCCAGACCCCTCACCCAAACACCCTGTCTCCATCGGTTATACTACTTAGCTGATGACTGGGACGTGGACCCAACAAACCGTAGGGAATGAAACAGGCTGGCACCTGGTCCTGGGATACAGACCTGGCCTACGTGGAGTAGTTCAAAGTGGGCATAAAGTGTGAAATCTGTATTTACCAGGGGAGGTAGCCCATTGTGCACTAACTGTATAAAAATGTTACCAGAAAAATAAAGTTTATGCTCTGTTTGGGACACGTGTTGTGTTTCATTTATTCAGAAATAAATATCTTGAATTTGTACTGGTACCCGGTAACTTGACCCTGCAACCGCAACTTTGAAAGTGTGAAGGTCACCAAGGAGAAGCCAGCCATTCCCCACATTACAACCACCCATGAAGCTGCCCTATAGAGCAGTTTTATGATGCTGGGGGTGGGGGGTCATCGACACCTTTCTGCAGGACTTTGAGCTGCAGTGACAGTTTCAGCAGGTTAAAAGGGGTTTAATTATACTTGGATTATCCTCCAGTGAAGACCTGCAATGTCCTTGTCCTCTGACTTCAGTCCTGGATAAGCGGGTAAATCCTTGTTGCTTGACAAAATCTTCTGCCTTCATTAAAGATCCTCAACTCCTCTCTTCAGTCCACTGAAAAGTCCTCCTCATAAAAAAAAACAAAAAAACATGCTACTTTGAAAAAATATTGCACAAACCATGTACAGTATAGTGGCTTTTGACTGCGCCATTGTCCTATATACTATTTTTATCTGCTTCTGACTAGCTAAAATATGTGTTAATATTATTTCCCTTAGTAACCATTCAGAGGCTAGAAGGCTACCGTCTCATTTCTAATTGGTTAAAAGGTTACATAATTTTAATGCATAGTTTGAAGTCTGTGAATTATCTATGGTTAAAATTGTAAGGAATCAGTGGGCTCTATTTTTCACTATTCTGATTGGCTAAATTAGCAGTCAGTCATAATAGGGCATAATTCTAGTGCTACCTCCTCTGATTGTCTCAGAGAAGAGATGGTAAACATATGCTTAAAGGGAGAATAAAGTATAATTTAAGCACCTTTTTTGTATTCCCTTTTTATTTTAATTGTATTTTATTATTTTAATTGTTATGATTTTTTAACTGTATTTTTTTTACTTTTCTTTACTTCTTTTTCATTTTCTTTATTTTTATTTTTATTTTCATGTTTTTCTCTAACCAGCATACTTTATCAATTGAATATTGTCACAACCTAGTCTTCTGATGAGTCTTGAATCAGCAATAGTACCAATCAGTGGGCTCTATTTTTCACTATTCTGATTGGCTAAATTAGCAGTCAGTCATAATAGGGCATAATTCTAGTGCTACCTCCTCTGATTGTCTCAGAGAAGAGATGGTAAACATATGCTTAAAGGGAGAATAAAGTATAATTTAAGCACCTTTTTTGTATTCCCTTTTTATTTTAATTGTATTTTATTATTTTAATTGTTATGATTTTTTAACTGTATTTTTTTTACTTTTCTTTACTTCTTTTTCATTTTCTTTATTTTTATTTTTATTTTCATGTTTTTCTCTAACCAGCATACTTTATCAATTGAATATTGTCACAACCTAGTCTTCTGATGAGTCTTGAATCAGCAATAGTACCAATCATACTCGCTATGTCTATGATTCGGTTTGATTTCCCCCTCACTTGGGTTGGCAAGATGCCTGGTAAAGTAATGTTCATGTAAGCACCTCTTCTGAATAAAACACACCATGCATACGTGCTCCAACGATAGTATATACTCTAGTGCCCCTTCTTATACCCCATGAACAACAATGGTAAGTCATAAATGTTTAACAAGGAAAAAACAATATTGAACAACTTTGGAATTTCATAGTTTTCCAGGCTCTAACATGGGTCTAACTAAATCTCCTATCACTCAGTTTAGTATGTAACAGGGTTAGGTGTTCCACAGCCTTCATAATGACTTTTGCTGTTGGGGCAAAGCGTGTGGAAGGTACATTGTGACAAATATTATAAAAAAAATGCATTTTTCGACAGTAAACGGTCATTGAAGTTTGTATATTTAGCTGTTAAACAGCCTTTATGAACCACCCACAAACCAAGATTATAATCATTAGTTAATGAGACATGGTTCATATGATTAGTTGATTAGTCCCTGAGGCATTGCTTCTATAGTCTTCTCTGAAGTCAGCTGCACAGAGAAAGATCCATATGACTGCACAGAAGACAATAGAAGTAGTGCCTATATAAAGAAAACGTGTTAGTTTAAAAATTGTAAAAACATTCTATTAATAAAGTACTTGCTATTCCCCATAATTTGTAATTATTATCCATAATCATAATTAGAGCCTCCTCTATGTCACTTTCAAAGGAGTATTCCATAAATCAGTGCAATTACACTATACATACAAGAGCTACTTACAGTATATAGAGCTAGGAAATCGCCCGTCAAAAATGAAGGGTAAAAAATTGTAAGTCTGGCAATGCTGTTTGCCACACAATGTGAGGCTTTTGCTCCTCTGAGCACCTGCGTTGGTTTTGTTTTCAAAGTCTCGCGTAACAGGCGTTGTTAGTGTTACTGTTTTGGCCGCTGCTTGTGGGTTTTAATGTCTTCAGCGTCGTGTATTTTATAAGTTCTGCGTGCCTGGCGTTGCAGAGCCTCGTTTTCATCCTGTTTCAGAATTTGTATGTTTTTCGTCCGCCATTTTTTCCCTCGCTTAGCCGATTTTCGTTCAACGAAAAACGCAAAATATGGCTCCAATTAGTTTGCAACTTCACTCACAGGCTTCCTGGCTCTCCCCCTGTGCTGTGTGTAAGTGTGTTATTATTTTTTTATTATTATTTTGTTTGTTTTTCATTGTTTTGGAGTTTCTCGTTTGAACCAACTGTATGCCTCAACTGCTCGCAGAGCTTCGCGAGGTTCGCAAAGCAATAAGCGCCTTTGGCGCTCATTGCAGCCTAAGTCCTGAGTGCCTCAACTGCTTGCCTTGCTTTGCGAGGCTTGCAGTTCAATGAGCGCCTTTGGCGCTCATTGCAGCCAAAGTCCCGCGTGACTCAACTGCTCGCTTCGCGAGGATCACAGTGCAATGAGCACATTGGGCACTCATTGCAGGCTAAGTCGTGCGTGCATCAATGCCTCGCTTTGCGAGGCTCGCTGTTGACTGCTGACCTTGCTTCGCGAGGCACGCAGGCATTCCTTGCTGCGCAAGGGACGCAAAAGCGTGACCAACATTCTGGACACTGACAACTAACTATATACTGTATGTAATTCACCTGTAGCAAAGATGGATGAAAAGTATGACCAGAAATATTATTTATTTCTGTGTTATATAAAGATTAAGCACAGCATGGAAATGTTACTGTTTTTTTAGGATTAAAAGTCCCTTTTGTTTCACATGAGTGACAAGTGTGAATAAAAGGAATGGTGGTTTTAGGGTGTCCTAGTTAGGTAAAATATTTGACAAAAAATAATTTCACTAAAAAATATTTTCCTAAAGAACCGCTGTGGTGAATATTTTTGTCCTTGTAAAGAAAAGAGCTTTACATTACTCCTTGTGAAAGCAGTGGCAGTTATAAATGCCACATTTCCACAGTGCATTTAAAATCTCCTCCCATCTCAGAAGACTGCTGGAAACTAAAATGGTTGATTCCACAGCATCATAACTGCATACAAAAGTAATAAATTAGAGGTTGTATTATTTTATAATTTATTTATTTATTGTATTATTGTTTCTGTTTTTATAATAAAAAGTATAATTCAAGTGTAGTTTTTCAAAAGAGGATATTTTAAATGCATTATCATAGTGGTCCTTTAAATGATAGAATTTACATATACAGTCATGTTTGAATTGATTTAAAAATCTTAGAATATTTAATCTCCATTTTCCATAAAGAATATCTTTCAACATACACACTGACCTTTACGTGTATATAAGGCTTCTAGCATAGTCTCAGCAGATTTTATATCAACTACTGTATTAATAATTATTTCCAATGAATGTGGGGGTGAACCTGCAAATCTTGCAATATGATTGCCGAACAGAGCATTTAAGAGTGGGTGGAAAATTGTTATCTCCATAATGGACAAGCTGGGAAGAGAACATGATTAATAAAAACTACAGGGACCTATTGCAGTTAGGTACTAGAGAGGAGGTTAATGCTTGCTGAGAGAGGAGCCACATGGAGTGAGTTATTATCAGCTTCTGCAAGTATATTTCAGAGAGAATAGTATTTATATTGTCAAATTATGAAGGTGTCTATTGGATAACCATGCAATATGCCTATAATGTAAGTAAAGGGATGCTGTCAACCTCAAATCAAGTTGTTTTTCAATTATTTTTAACAAAAATAAATACATAAATTAAAACTGGCCATTTTTCTAAAGTAAATAATGTTTGATATATTGGCAATGGCAATTCTACATTCACATGGATGTTGTTTATTGTTCTATAAAACTCCCTTTTAAAAGAAAGAGATGGAAAAAATAAGAAGCCACCCACTAGAACATGGGTAGTCAATAGGCCCTCCTAGATCTGAATCAGGACTTCTGGATCCTTTCTTCTGAAAGTGTATACCAAATAGAACTACTAATTATTCCATATACTAGGAACTTGCCCGTCAAAAATAACGGGAATTAATTTTTTATTCAGGAAATGATGTTTGCCACTCAATGCGAGTCTCTCCTCCTGTTACATGATGTATTTTTTTTTATCCTTTTCATGACATATTCCCAATGTATATAAAACTCCAATTATTTGATTTAGTAGTTAATGTGTATATGTTTATAAGATGCAACTTGTCTCTCCCCCTGTTACCTTAATTGTATTTATTTTTTTTGATCTTTAAACATTTGCTGAAATATTCCAAATGTATTGAAAACCAATTAATAGATTTAGTAGTTAATGTGTTTATTTTTATAACATGGAACTTTTATAGTTATATTTGTAAGCTACTCATAAACCTTGGTTTCATAACTTTGTAATTGTGTTTATTGTAAACTATACATGAATATTATAACATTGTGTAACTTTGGTTTGAAACAATCTGTATATAAAAGCATTACATACGCGTGTATATGTTTATATAGAACTAGCGACTTGCCCAACAGAAATGACGGCAATATAATTGTAAGGCAGGTAATGCTGTTTGGTACACAAAGTAAGTATTTTGGTTGTGTGAGTACCTTCGGCGCTCATTGCGAGCCTCTTGGTTGGTGTATGTTTGGTTATGAGAGCTCCTTTGGCGCTCATTGTAAGGTTTGCGCTGATGGGCTTTTGGTTGGCATTGTAAGCCTCTCCCCTCGTGTAGTTGTGGTCATTTAAACACTTTTGGCACTCCTTGAGAAGCGCTTGCTGATCGCCTTTAGCGTTTATTGTGATTCTGTAATTTTTTTATTTTGTTTTCTCTGTGTTTGTATTTTGTAAGGTTAATTAATTGATTAGTAAAGTTATAAATTAATATACTTTACCTATTTGTAATTAATATATGCAGGAAGCAATATGCTGAAGAGCTAACAATCTGTTTTGATGTTCCTGCAGCATACAATGTGATCCATATTTTCACTGTTTGTGAGCCGAGGTATAAGTGTCAGCAATGTCTGCAGTGTGTAGTGTAAATAGACTGTGTGCCCGAGGTTAAACCGTTTGTTTGGCTGTGTATGTCCGCATTTTGTAATGTTAATGTTATTAGTTTGCAGTTAATGTTGTAAAATGGCTGCGATTGTGTATGTGTTAGGTTTAGTGTTGAGCATTTAGCGTGCTTCCTAATAGTGTATTTAGTAGATCGTACAGGTCTGTGTAAAAGGCGTATGTGCTTGGCAGTGTTTTGCATGCTTATGGGTCGTGTAGCCTCATTTTCGCTTTTTTCGTCAGCCATTGTTTCCTTGCTTAGGGGATTTTTGAGTGGCCAAAATCTTTAAATTATATTTCAATTGGAGTGTATCCTCATTCCCAGACATCCTGGCTGTCCCCCTTACTGTGTGTGTATTTTTGTTTTATTTCATTTTGTGTCGTGTTTTTCTCTGTGCGTGCTGCGGCCGTTAAGTTCTTATTTTTTGTGGCTTGTATTTTTTTTCCCCACAGTGGCGGTTTAATTTTCTAAGTGTTAGAGGCCGTAATTTTTCAAGAGTTTTGTGTTGATGTGTAGTTTCGAGGCTTGTAGGTATGATGCGCAAGGCGTGCAGGGTCGTAGGGATGAGCGCCTATGGTGCTCATCTCCACCAGCACAGTGAGCACCTTCGGCGCTCCCTGCCTAAGTCCTACAGGGTCATAGGGATGAGCGATTTGGTTCTCCTTGCCTAGCCGCAACAGCAGCCCTCGCTTCGCGAGTTCCGTGGTAGCGGACCGCAACTGCGTCCCTTGCAAAGTTGCTGCCGGCTCGCTATGCGAGCCCGCAATTTTAACGTTGCGTTACCAACGTTTTTTGCCAAGCCCACGCTACTGAGAACTATATATGTGATCCAGAAGAAGGCAAACAGAAAAAAAAACTATTGCAATGTAGCCAAATGTCTCAAATGGGGAAAAAAATCCTTCCTGACCCCAGATACTGGCGATCGGATTACTCTCAGGATCAATACTAACTCTGTAACAATGCATAAAAAGGTACAAAACACTAAATACATAAAATCAACCCCCTTAACACTAATCTCAATCCAATTCATAATTTGAATCACTGAAACCAAGAACAACAGCGTCAACAAACTCAAAATACATACATGAAAATTGATAAGTACATTCAATGAAACCATAAAGTATTAAATTGTAGATGAAATCTTCCAAACCACTAAAAACATACAATGAAACCCATAAGTAATTACAATCCAATGAATACAGTGCCTTGCAAAAGTATTCACCCCCCTTGGCATTTTTTGTGTTTTGTTGTCTCACAACCTGGAAATAACATGGATTGTTTGAGGATTTGCATCATTTCATTTACAGCCCACAACTTTGAAGATGTTTTTTTTTTATTGTGAAGCAAACAACAAATAGGACAAAAAAACAGAAAATGTCAATACGCATAACTATTCACCCCCTAAAGTCAATACTTTGTAGAGCCACCTTTTGTGGCAATCACAGCTCCAAGTCGCTTTGGATAAGTCCTATGAGCTTGTCACATCTTACCACTGGGATTTTGGCCCATTCCTCCTTGCAAAACTACCCCAGCTCCTTTGAGTTGGATGGTATGCGCTTGTGAGCAGCAATCTTTACGTCTGACCACAGATTTTCTATTGGATTGAGGTGTGTGCCTTGACTAGGCCATTCCAACACATTTACATGTTTCCCCTTAAACAGAGTCAAGTGTTGCTTTAGCAGTGTGTTTGGGGTCATTGTCCTGATGGAAGGTGAACCTCCGTCCTAGCCTCAAATCACGCACAGAGTGGTACAGGTTTAGCTAAAGAATATCCCTGTATTTACCACCATCCTTCTTTGCCTCAACTCTGACCAGTTTCCCAGTCCCGGTTGCTAAAAAACAGTGTTTTTTGGGTGATGTGATGTGTTGGGTTTGTGCCAGACTTAGCGTTTTCTTTGATGGCCAAAAAGTAAAATTTTACTCTCATCAGACCAGAGCACCTTCTTTCATACATTTTGGGAGTCTCCCACATGCTTTTTCGCAAACTCAAAATGTGCCATTTTGTTTTTTGCTGAAAGTAATGGCTTTCTTCTGTCCACTCTTTCATAAAGCCCAACTCTATGGAGCATACAGCGTATTGTCGTCCTATGTACAGATACTCCAGTCTCAGCTGTGGAATTCTGCAGCTCGTCCAGGGTTACCTTAGGTCTCTGTGCTGCCTCTCTGATTAATGCTTTCCTTGCCCGTTTTGCTGTTGTGCCATGTTCTTTCCATTTGGTTTTGATAGATTTGATGGTGCTCCTGGGGATCATCAAAGAGTTGGATATTTTTTTAGAACCTAACCCTGACTTGTACTTCTCAACCACATTGTCCCTTACTTGTTTGGAGAGTTCCTTGGTCTTCACGGCAGTGTTTGGTTAGTGGTGCCTCTTGCTTAGGTGTTGCAGCCACTGGGGCCTTTTTCGAAAAAGGTGTGTATATGTAATGACAGATCATGTGACACTTAGATTGCACATAGGTGGACATCACTTCACTAATTATGTGACTTCTGAAGGTAATTGGTTGCACCAGAGCTTTTAATAGGCTTCATAACAAAGGGGGTGAATACATACGCACATGCCAGTTTTCTCTTTTTTATTTCTAAAAAATCGTTTAATGTATATATTTTTCGCATTTCACTTCACCAACTTAGACTACTGTGTTCTGATCCATCACAAAAAAATCAGATTAACAAAAATTGAACTTAAGGCTGTAATGTAACAAAATAGGTAATAAGTCAAGGGGGTAAATACTTTTGCAAGGCACTGTATTTGCATTCCAGTAACTGAAAGTACATAGATTGAAACTCATACGTACATACAATGAAAGTACAAACTATATTCAATTAGACCAATAACTTTTAAATTTGAAAAACATGTTCACTTCTTTAATATGGTTCTTAATGTTTTTGTTTTTGTGTGGCGTGCTTTGTCAAGTTTTGTTAAGGGCTTTTTTCTTTTTTTGATATAGAAGTTATTAGTGGTTTCTCTAAAAAGAGCCCATGAAACGAATAATGTTGTTTTTGGGACGTAACCACTGTAGTGTTTTTTTTTGTTCTTGACATACTGGTCCTCAGAAAAGACCCCAAGAGTCATTAAAATTAATCCTCGACATCTAACCTCTGTATTGTGTCTGTTGTTTTTGTATTGTTTTGTGTTAAAAACATTTTTGTTTGCTTGCTTTTAGTTCTTGAAACTGTCACATAGAGTTGTCTATGTGAAAATGGTTTCTCTTAAAAGAGCCCAACAGATGTTCACTTGTGTATTTGGGATGTTACCACTATTTTTGTAGTTATTTTTTTTCACATACTTGGTTTCCCTTTTTTTATCTTGGGTTTAGCTCTCCACATACTGTAGACCATGAATCATACAATGTGTTACAATCTCATATAGTGTGGCATGTTTTTGTGGATGTGGTAGTTCAGCAGCAATTTATGGTTTTCGTCCAGTATTATAAGAATATGTGAATGTGGAAGTCCTCTTTTCTGGAACTCAATTGTATAGACATATGCCAAACACTTTCCAAATAAGTTTGTGATGGTTATGTCATGTATTAAAGCTGTTAATTTTAGCCACTAAGTCTGGTCTATCTAAAGCATTTTGTCCAGTTTTAAAATTATCTACAATTTCTGGCTATTGCGGATTACATTTAAATATTATAAATAAATCTGGTTTGCCAAATTTAGTTAAATAGCCATAGCATCATTGTATCTTTCTCGCATATTGTGAGTAGATCCTTGGGAGGAAGATGGTAAAATTATGGCTCGGCCAGCTGCAAGCTCTCGGTTTGTAGCCGCTTCATCAACATAATCCATGAGTCCAGAATACTGTTCAACATGCAATTTATTTAGTTGAAATTTTATGAAATTTAAATTATTAACTTCTACTTGCAGTTATGAATCAATGATTCATTGTTGTATCCGTTTTCCAGAACTTAAGATGGGATTAAATTCATCCCTGATGGCAGTTTGAGCCACTTTAAATTCAAACAATGAAATATTATTTCTAACACGTTTTTTAGTGTTGGATAACTGTCAAGTAATAATTTTGGTTGCCATCCTGCTTCACCATTGGGATACAAAATTGGATACGTCATTGGATCTAAATGTGTACTTAATATATTGATGTTAATGAAAGGTTGCTGTTCATTTCTTGGATATATTCTAATATCCATTTCAAAGGGTGGTTCACCCTCATCATTTTGAAATACCATTGCAACCTCATTAGTTGTTGGTAAGTTATAACGTCCTTTATCAGAATGATGAATTCTTTTAAGAAACATATTGAATATAGGTATTGGCAACTGATTTTGTTGGGCATGAATAAGTTGTTGTTCTTCAACCTCTGATTGTTTTTTTATAAGCTTAGTTCCATAATTGTATCAAGCTCATGAAAAACAGTGGCTAAGCATTTTTTATTTGCAGCAAGCTGCATATGTTGTTCCACAGATTTGTTTGTATCTAGTACATATAGTTGAGCAAATTTTCTTTGCTCTCCTTCCTGAGGGTGTAAATGTGAAGTATGATGATAAATTTGCCCTTGTACTTTAAAGTAGTAAGGACCATGTCCTTCATAATGTAGCACCCATTGATGTAAATGAAATGGCATAAGATTGTATATTTTCGTAAACATTTGGAAATTTGTGAAAGTTGGGTCACTCATTATACTTTGTAAGTATGTGGGGAATTCTTGTCTTTGTGGAAGTTTTACTTTGCCCTTTTGACAGCAGCTAATAAACTTACCATCTCTTGGACTTTCCTTTGCAAAATGATAACCCCCACAAAATTGACAAAGCACATTCAACATACCACAATTGTGAGTCTCTACAGTTAGATCTGTAAATAATGAATTATCCCTGGTAAGCAAGGTCAACATTACAATGGATATCAACATTATTATCATTATCATATTCTTCATATTATTTTCAGATCTCTCTTACACTGGCTTTTGGATCATGGATCAGGTCTTTTGTTGTAAATCCATTCACACTCTTCTTCCCGTACTCTTTTCTTAGATTACTCCGACTGTTGCTGTCTCTGTTTTCGGATCCTGTCCATACGTTGTTTATATTCCTTGCTTGTTTCGGTCTTCTCAGCCATTGTAATCTGTAATTAGAAATTAAAATCTTTATTTTGCACATATAGATTATGATAATCAGGCACTTGTAGATGAAGTAATGATTTTCCTTAGGTTACCTGAAGCTGTAATTTATTCAGATATGCAAGTTCCTTTTACACAGTTGACAATATGTTGGTCCAATCTGTGAAATAAACATAATTTTTAATTAAGCTATTTTATGTTTTCTTTGGTTCTGCAGCATACAGTCTACAATGGTTATTTACACAATGCACTCCTCCACATAACTTAATATTTTTTTTAACTATTAAATGGTATAGTTAGTAATAAGTTGTTATTGTTTAATGAAATTCATTTTTTTTTCAAGAAAAAGACAGTGCAGGCAATTTTGGTGTCAGTGATAAATATGACCCACAGTTGCAAAGTGTGATTCATTTATTCTAAATGTAGTTTATATTACATTTTATTATTCCTTTATCCATTTAAATTTAAGACAAAATCAGAACTGGTATTATCTTCAGTTTTATAATTTGAAATAGCAAAACACTTAAGACTGTATTCTTAAAATTGTAATGCCAACCCAATCTAATTGTCTTTAAGGTACAGGCAAGTAGGCAGTAATAAAGACTGACTAAGAAATTATTTAATGCAATAAAATATACTATACATGAAACTTTTAAGTTGAGGGCTTTCAATTCATTGACATATGCCAGTCTGATTATAAACGTGGCGTGCAAAACAGAAAAATATATATGTTAATTTGATCCTTTTTGATCCTAAATTGATCCTTTTTTTATTTAAATTTCATGTACAATCATAAAGAATCAGATACAGCTTACAATCTGTTAAATTACGTTACCATACATTCTAATATTTATCCTAATATTTTTTTTAATTATTCAATTAATAAATGAAAAATAGTTAATGTGTTATATATCTTAATCTATTTGCTAGAATTGCTAAAGATGTAAATTACAACATGTAAAATTACATCACCATGAAGTATAATATTTAGCATAATTTGTTAATATTTTTGCTTGAAATTATTAATTAATACATTAATAACTACTATTACTTTACCTATTATGTGTAGATGTAGTTTTTAGAAATCATCAAGAGTTCACAGTCTCTTAATAAATTTTGTCCACAGAAAATGCTCAGTCACTCAGTTGATCAGCTAAGGAGAAAGTGAGAAAATTCTGGAAAGTGTCCAGTATTTATAGAGTGTTAGCGCGAGGACAAACTTCCGCATGCGCAATTTACTGTTTTTCTGCCATTTTGTGTGTTTTACTACAAAATGTCCAATATTTCTCAGTTTTGCGAGACTCGCGAGAAGCGGCTGCATTCCTTGTGTGGTCTGGCAAAGTGTTACTGGCTTTGTGTAACACGTACTGGCCGCCATTTTTGTTCTCACTTAGGCGATTTTCGTTCGTAAAAAAACGCTTAATATGCCTCAAATTTACTTGCAACCTTACTCACAGGCTCCATGTCTCTCCCCCTGTGGTGTGTGTGAGTGTGTAAGTTAATTTGAGGCATATTTTTTGTTTTTCGCAGGTGTTTCGAGTTCTGTGGTTCGTCCGTTAAATTTGTAATTTTCCGAGACCCACAGTCCATGTACGTGCTTCGGTTCCTAATTTCTATGGGCCGTAATTTTTGCAACCGCGCAATGTCCTACTGGCCTCATTGCAAGTCCCGCGTGCCTCAACTGCTCACCTCGCTTCGCATGGCTTGCAGTGCAATGAGCACCTTCGGCGCTCATTGCAGTCTAAGTCCCCCAAGCCTTGTAGTGTCGTGCCTCAACTGCTCGCCTCTATGGGCCGCAATGTGACCAACGTCCTTGAACTGACAACTATATATGTGATTAAAAAATCACTATGATATTTAAAAGAAGATTGAACAATTACTGAACTTTATGGACTTTTTGTTTTATAAGCTCCAAATGTGTTTATTAGTTAGAGTTTTTGATAGAGGGTAGATTATTAAGGTCAACAATTATTGTGAAATTTCCCAAACTGCTCAGTTCACAAATATTTGGCACCAACGAAGATGTAACACTGCAAGTACAGAGGTTAAAGTATAAAGCTACTGAGCACTATTCAGACACATAAAGTTCCCATTTCTCTATTACGTGGTCGTAGAACAGTAAGCTTTTATGGGTGTCAGGTTCTAAATGTTTAAAACCTGAAGCGATTTCCATCTGTCACCTTTCACCATTCTCTTTAGCTGTAACATCAGTCATACAAACAGCCCCTCAGGGAACAGGTGTTCTGAAGCACTGCAAAACATTCAGGAGAGGGGTAATAACTTACACATTATATTGTCAGGTGTGCAAGCATCATAATGTAACTCATGTAAGCCGGTGAGTGTCAAAATCTAATTTTGACCATAAATATGCATGTTTTTAAAGAATAGTTATGTCTTTATACCAACAAATATGTGATTTAAGCTGTTACACCTTCATCAAAAGTGCAGGTCAGTTTCGAGCCTAAACATTTTTTGCTCTTCTCTAGATTTGACTCTCCAGTCAAAAGTAAACACCCTAGAACACTCTACTCATATACTCTATACAATTGAAAATATAATTAAAAGCTTGTATAAGTGTATTTATCAATGTGCACTATTTCAAATTATAATCACAATCCCTATGAAATGTTATATTTCATTTGAAGGGACATCTGTATCAAAACTACCATATGCAGTAGCCTCTCCCTTAATAAGAGGAGATACTCCTTATGCTGGTAATCTCCAGAGTTCTCCATGTACTGTCACTGACATCACCTCTCTGTTGTAGGTTTCCAAGTGTGCTCCACTGAATTCTGCTGATGCTCCTTTTCTCCGCTCACTTTTCCTAAATTTGAAGTTTCTTTAAGAAAACAACTTCCAACAATCTTTCCAAATTAAAGAAAAGTGAGCAAAGAAAAGCAAAAGGAATAACCACCTAGAACAAGGGAATAACAACAGGCGAAGTAAATTACACGCACAGAAAAGGCAAAAATGGGTCAGTGCATACCTTGCATACTCACTTGCAGGGGCTCCTGCACTTCATTGCCTAGGAACTCCAAAAAGGTAGATCCGGCCCTGCATGTAGGACACTTATAAAGTGAGATTGCACAGAAATTCTCTGAAATATGTGAGCAGCTCATAAGGGCATAATCAGAAGGACTTTGGAGAATATACAAAGGCATTTTGGGCTCAAAATATTGAACTTCCACTGTGTATAGAGACTGCTGTATATTGTAGATTTTAAATAAATGCCTCTATTATGAAATATATATTTCGTTGGGTTTGTGACTATAACTTAAACTAAATAAACATTTATTTTATTTTTACATGTAGAATATATATATGGGATGCTCTAGCATGTTTACAAGCATTATAAAGTGTGTTTACTAGTATTATAGAGAAGAGATATCAGCAACAGGCAGGAGGATTAAGTATAAATATAAATGAGGAATAAGCTAAATAAATACATATTTTCTGTTTGGAGGTTTTACTTACACATTCTGTGTGCAGTGCCAATGGGGTTCTCATGGAGAGCCTGCAATCTGTATTTTCTAATTTTGTTTTACATTGAAAAGACTGTAGACAAAAATACTTGTTCCTTTGTTTTCTGAAACATATCAGGACAGAGGAGGAGAAAACAGTCAGTCTTTGTCTGTCTTTAATGTAATATTGCTACACTACATGTCTCCTAAAAACACTTTTTGTATGGCCTTTGTTTTGTTTTTTAAATCTATGATGCTTTGGACAATAGTGAGTCTTTAAATCGGTGTGCTATTTGATCTTGAAATTGAATCTTTGAATCATGCACAACAGTATTGTATTCTCGCAGTATACACACACACATGCAAACTCCTTTGTGTAGTAAAAAAACAATTATATTTTTTTAGATATTACTGGAAACGATAACAATGCTACCCATCAAATCTAATTAACCATGTCTCTGCTGTAGGCACAATATCAAGCAACACTGGTTTTGTGTATGTAATGTACACCTCTGTGTATTCTATGTAAAAATGTGCAGGAGGAATATGCTGCTGTCACCAATAATGAAATGGCTTTAGGAAAAGTTAAAACAGAAAATGATTACTAATGTGTAAGTTAATTGAACACGTCTTTGCTAATCTTACCGGCCGATTAGCAATGGATTGACACAGAGCTTTGATCATTGGTTTGGTAATTATACCAGTGCTCCAATCAAAAGTATGGAATTACCATAAGAATAAAAACAACATTTCAGCTTGGTAATCAATTTTCATCCAGAAGGATTTGAACGTCTAATTTTTCACCAAGACTTTAGTCAATACACAGAGCCGTCATATCTTCATTAATGTATTCTTTATATGAAAATATTCCGTTCAGGCCTTTGAACAATGATTTTTTTCCCTTGAAACAAAGTATACTTAAATGAAGTTCAATTAATCATAAAAAAGCCTTTTATGTCTCTAAGAATTTCCCTCTACTGCCTTAAAACATTGGTCCCTCTGGTATTGGGCTGAATGAATGGCTTTTGTGAGCAAAGCTATTAACTCTTCCTGTGCAAGACTGTTATTAAGGCATCGAAGCTGTTCTAAGGGCATCAGCAACAATAAAGGAATTGCAAACTTAGAAACTAAATAGGACCCACTTTTTAAGTTCATTACACTTTGGACCTAGAGGAATCGAGATTTTAGCAGAAGAATGTACAAGATTTGACATTTCATGGCTTCCAGTAAATAACATGGTTTAAAGACCTCCGAGGTTATTTAACCTGCTGATTTTAGGTTCAATGTTTTGAATAGTTCCCAGGAGATAAATATATTACCTTGACCTGAGCAGAGTTTACTTGCACAGAATTATGCTAGCCATCCTCCACCCACTATAAATAAAGTACCAAACTTGTGATAGAGGACCTACAGGTGTTGACTTAATATGGGTGTGTGGTTAAAAGGGCTAACCAAAAAAACAGTTTGTTTAAGCCAGGGGCGTAGGAACCGAAAAAAATCTGGGGGACAGAGTATCTATCTATGTATCCATCTACATATCTATCTATCTATCTATCTATCTATCTATCTATCTATCTATCTATCTATCTATCTATCTATCTATCTACATTTCTCTCTCTACAAATCTCTCACTCTCAAAGATATATTTATATCCCTATGATCTCTCCTTCCCCCTCACCTCGTTATCTTCCGAGAGTTGTCGATCAAAGAGATCTGACCGTTAAAGGCACAGGAGACGTATATAATTTGGAGGGGTGATTTGTCCTTCCAACTCCTCCGGTTCCTACGCCCCTGGTACACAGCGTGCGGGGGAGAGGGGAAGAGGAGGGGAGAAAGACACAGGGGAGGAGGGGAGAAAGACACAAGGGAGGAGGGGAGAAAGACACAAGGGAGGGGAGAAAGAGACACAGGGGAGGGGGAAAAGAGACACAGGGTAGGGAGGAGGGAGGGGGAAGAGACACATGGGAGGGGGGAAAGAGACCTGGGATGAGGGGAAGAGGCACAGGGGAGGGGGAAGAGACACAGAGGAGAGAGTGTGTGGAAAGAGACACAGGGGAGGGAGGAGGATGGGAAAGAGTCACAGGGGAGGAGGTGGGGGACAAAGAGACACAGTGGAGCAAGGGGAAAGACACACAGGGGAGGGAGAGGGGGGAAAGAGACACAGGGCAGGGAGGATGGGGGAAAAGACACATGGGACGGAGGAAGAGACACAGGGAGGAGAGGGGGATGAAACACAGTGAAGAGAGCGGGAGGGGGGAGAGACAAAGGGGAGGGGGGAGACACAATAAATATTATCCTGGGCAAGTTACTAGTCAATAATACAACTCTGACACCACCAAAAATGTAACGATCTATGAGAGCCTTTGGTTACAAGACTACTTGAACACAAAGGGAAAACATAACCCCTTTGAAAAACGTTCTTTAGAGTATAGAGACAGAACGTAATAAATGATTTACTATGTATAGGTAGTCCATATATATGAACAGAATAATTATAAATGGATATATAATGATATGCCATAAAATGCTTTAATATTTGTATTAGACATACATAACAACATAGAAACTCTATACATCCGTTTTATTTGTATAAAGTATTCCTCCCAGCCAAAAAACTATAGCACCTTGTTAGATCTTGCAACTCTACCCAGGAGGATACAGACCGTCACTGGATTACAAACAAAGCGACTTACAAATGACCTCTACTTAAAAACAGGCTCCCAAGGCTTGTTGTATTTTTTTGTTGTTTTTTTATGTTCTGTTTGTTTAAATCAAAAGAAAGAGCACAATAGTTTATGTAACTTTTTATTACATTACAAGGGTATTATTATACTGTATTATTATTATCACATATGAGCCATTATATAGCCACATTAAATTTGAAGCTCCTATGTGCAACATATGACCCACAACGGCTGTGACCTTGAAATTTGCGGATTTACTGTGCTATTAAATTAGAACATGCTGCGAGCTATGGGCTTGAGAGGCAAACCCGTAAACCATTTTTTGCTTGTTGGATGTGCGGCTGTGAACATGATCAATTAATCAAACTTGTAGTTACGAGCTGAAAAATGGAGGTGGGATTTCAAAGTCTTACGGGGTTCAATTCCGAGTTACAATCAGACCCACATTCCAGATGTAATGCAATATTGATAAAGCCGTAAATAAGAAATTCTATTACATGCGAGTTCCATGATATGTGTTAACACATTGATTGCTGGGATCGATTATCACGGAAATTAAACATGAAATGAAGTATTTTATTTGGCCGATTTGCAAGCTTGAGAATGTTATGCAATTAATTCTAAGACCTAACATCACTTTCTCTGTTATTAAAAGTACAGTAGTGTATGTATATGTGCATTTAAAGTGCTACGGATTGGACTTTACCCCCCTTGCGGGTCCTCTCCAGCTCTTGTTGGCTTCTTGGCTCCATTTGCGAGTAACGGGGTTGAACGCCAGTGATTTGGATGCAATTGGAACGTATCGGTTACGGGCTTGACAGATCAAAAAATTTGCGGGCTCGCAAGATGAATTCTCACGTCCTGTAGGGTTTTCTAGCTCCTACCCAGCAAGTCGTCGGCGGGCTGGTTTAAGAGGCCAATTTAATAGCCATAAGTCTTGCGAGCTATGTTACGAGCTACGTTTTTACACATTAGGGGAATTTAATAGGGCTGAAATATTTGAATTAATAGTCTCAGTGTTGTGCACCTCAGTTCTGTGCAGTCTAGTGACAAGACCTAGCAAAAGGAAATACTAGTACCACAATAATTGCAGCCTTTGCAGACTTTCCACATTGATTCTCGTTAAACCAAGTAACCACTGAAATAGAAAATAATAAAAAATACTATAAAAAGATAAAAATCACATATATAGTTGTGAGCGTACGAGTCGTTGCTCACGCTTGCGGGCTCGCATAGCGAGCCCGCAAGAACTGCGTCCCTCGCGAAGCGAGGGACGCAGTTCGCCGCAAATGCGGGCCCTCGCGAAGCGAGGGCCCGCATTTGCGGTTGTCGAGGCTCAACGTCGGCTGTGTTAACACACACATACACACACACGACTTTTTTAACAGAATAAACCCAACCGCCCAGCCAACAAAAACCCAACAACGTCCCCGCAAATGCGGATCCTCGCGAAGCGAGGGTCCGCATTTGCGGTGGTGGGAGCATCCCAACATCGGCTGTGTTAACACACACATACACACACACACAACTTCATAACAAAAAAAAACTCAAAGTCGCCTCACACCCGCTTACACCCAGACACACAGACGCAAGACTTAACAAAAAAACAGTAAAAAAGGCCCCTCACACGCTCTTAACACACATACGCACGACTTAGAAACAAATACCCTGCGTCGTACACGTAAAAGCTAACTGCGTATATCGCAACAAAATACGGCCGCATCGGAAAAAAATACGGCCGCGAAAGACCCATTCCAACCGCCGCGCATCAAAACATCACAAACACAAGAAATAAACACAACAAACACATAAAAAGCTTACTTACAGCACGGGGGGGGCATCCGGCACCTCCAAAAGTTCATTTACACGTCAATTTAAGTCAAAACAAAGATTTTAAACGACCGAAAATCGGCTAAGCGAGAGAAAAAATGGCCGCCGAACAAAACGAAAACGAGGCTCCAGACGTAACTACACTACACTTACTCGCAACAAAATACGGCCGCATCGGAAAAAAATACGGCCGCGAAAGACCCATTCCAACCGCCGCGCATCAAAACATCACAAACACAAGAAATAAACACAACAAACACATAAAAAGCTTACTTACAGCACGGGGGGCATCCGGCACCTCCAAAAGTTCATTTACACGTCCATTTAAGTGAAAACAAAGAGTTTAAACGACCGAAAATCGGCTAAGCGAGAGAAAAAATGGCCGCCGAACAAAACGAAAACGAGGCTCCAGACGTAACTACACTACACTTACTCGCAATAATGAAACACATACTATGCGGAACGGATCACACTCATATTAAACACCATTTTAACCACTACTACGCACAAAATGGCGGATGGAACGCAAATTGTAAGCTGGAACGCAAATAGCGCATGCGTATTACGTTCTAACGGTCTAACTTTCTAGAATGTTCTACAAGTTTATAAATACTGTCTATTTGACAGAGAAAAATACATTTCTCCTCAGGTGATGAACAGAGTGACTTCGGAGATAACTGCTGCTAAAACTTGAGAAGATAATTCTTTCCTAATTTACTACTTTACATTGTGCAAATTACAACTGAGAGGTAAGCTATAATATATTACTTATTTTCAAGACAGGACATCAAAAAAAAAAATTAAAGAAGACAAAGAGGTTTATGTATACTGACAAGTGACACGCACATATATGTGTATAATGTATACTGACATGTGACACGCACATTTATGCGTATAATGTATACTGACAAGTGACACGCACATTTATGCGTATAATGTATACTGACAAGTGACACGCACATATATGCGTATAATGTATACTGACATGTGACACGCACATATATGCCTATAATGTATACTAACATGTGACACGCACATTTATGTGTATAATGTATAGTGACATGTCACACGCACATTTAGGCGTATAATGTATACTGACAACTGACACGCACATTTATGTGTATAATGTATAGTGACATGTTACATGCACATTTATGTGTATTGCCCCTGCAACAAACTAATTAAACAACTACATTTAAATTACATTACAAAAAAATAAGTTGGGACTATTAAAATACTATTAAAATATGAGTCATGTATACTGATATGTGACACGCACATATATGTGTATCATCTATAGTCACATGTCACACACACATTTATGTATGTTGGCCAAAAATAAAAATAAGGTTAATTTAACAATTAAAATATGATTCATGTATACTGATATGTCACACGCACACAAAAAAATTACTTTCAACTATGGAAATGTGCTTCATGTATGTGACATATATGTGTGTAGACCCCACCAAAAAATAATGTTAATTCAAATTAATTACAGAAGTATATTTCAATGAAATTAATTTACTGAAATTTAATAGATCACCTAAAACTCAATCTTTCTACTTTTTTTAATATTCAAACAGACTCTGCATCAACAGCGTCTCTCAACAATTTGCACTGTGCACTGTGAAGAACAATCCCTTTTAAAGAACACCAACAAAGAACAAGAGGTAAGATACAAAAATACTTTAAATGCTGAAAAGGCCATGGTTTGTTAAATACAAATAAAAAATTCTATAATTCACTATTTCACTTTATTTTTCAAACAGACACTACAAGAAGACCGGCGGATTAAGATTGGCAGGAGGGGACCCTCTGTCATTCCACACTTCAATCAAGGTAAAGTATTAAGTATAAAAAAGAACCGAACCATGAGCCTTATTCAATTCTGAGTTGGCTAATTGAATAGGGCTTTATATAAGCACATAATAGGTCTTCACTAACTAAAAACTTCTGTCCAAAAATATTTTATGTGCTTATATAGAGCCCTATTCAATTGGTCAAAACGCAATTGATTCAGGACCTAAATATGTTTAATGGCCGAGGGCCTCATTCAAATGTGATTTGACCATTTCAATAGGGCTCTATATAAGCACATTTGGCTCAATTTAACTAAAAACTTCTGTTCCAAAATATGCTCTGTGCTTATATAGAGCCCTATTGAAAAACAAAATTCAATGAGGCCCTCACAATATAACAAATCCAGCAAACAAAGGCCCTCATTCAATTGATATTTTGGACAATTCAATAGGGCTCCAAATAAGCACATTTAGAACCATATTGAATTGGCCAAACTGCAATTGAATGAGGGCGAAAGTATGCAACATATGGTACACACAAACTGGTACACACAAAACAGGATTGTAACAAACACATAGCAAACTAAATTTATATTCTTTTTGTTTAACAACCTATAACCATTAGAAAAAACACTACATAAGTATAACAAAAGTGGTGCCCATCAAACAGGATTGTACGAAAACTCACACAAACACATAGCAAACTACATTTAAATTCTTAGTTTAATGTTTAACAACCTATAAGCCTTAGAAAGAAGCCTAAATAAGCATACCAACATTGGTGCCCACCAAACAGGATTGTATGAAAACTCACACAAACACATAACAAACTACATTTACATTTTTATTTTATGTTTAACAACCTATTAGCATTACAAAACTACATTAATAAGCATACCAACAGTGCTGCGCATCAAACAGGATTGTATGAAAACTCACACAAACACATAGCAAACTACATTTAGATGTTTATTTAATGTTTAACAACCTATAAGCCTTAGAAAGAAGCCTAAATAAGCATACCAACATTGGTGCCCACCAAACAGGATTGTATGAAAACTCACACAAACACATAGCAAACTACATTTAGATTCTTATTTTATGTTTAACAACCTATTAGCATTACAAAACTACATTAATAAGCATACCAACAGTGGTGCGCATCAAACAGGATTGTATGAAAACTCACACAAACACATAGCAAACTACATTTTGATTCTTATTTTATGTTTAACAACCTATTAGCATTACAAAACAACATTAATAAGCATACCATCAGCGGTGCGCATCAAACAGGATTGTATGAAAACTCACACAAACACATAGCAAACTACTTTTACATTCTTATTTAATGTTTAACAACCTATAAGCCTTAGAAAGAAGCCTTAATAAGCATACCAACATTGGTGCCCACCAAACAGGATTGTATGAAAACTCACACAAACACATACCAAAGTACATTTAGATACTTATTTTATGTTTAACAATCTATAAGCCTTAGAAAAAGGCCTAAATAAGCATACCAAAAGTGGTGGACACCAAACGGGATTGTAGAAAAACAAATAAATAATGTCATTTTTTACTTCATACAAATACATTAAAATAATATTACATTTTCATTTTTATTTTATATCAGATACTGCGTCAAGAACATCGGACCAGGAGTTTCAACTGAGGACCACACCAGCGGACGAGGACTTTCAACAGAGGACCAGACCATTGGACGAGGACTTTCAACAGAGGACTACACCATCGGACGAGGACTTTCAACAGAGGACCAGACGATTGGACGAGGACTTTCAACACAGGACCAGACCATCAGACGAAGGCTTTCAACACAGGACCAACAAAGATTCTGCTTCAAATCAAACTTCAACCAAGGTACAGTATAACAAGTAAAAAAAGAGAAAAATTAATTAATATTCTTCTTTAATGTTTAACCACCTATAAGCCTTAGAAAATAGCCTACAGAAGCATACCAAAATTGTGGCCCACCAAAAAGGATTGTAGAAAAACACAGAAATAATGCCATTTTTTCATTCATACAAAGACATTCAAATAACATAACATTTTCATTTTTATTTTATAACAGATACTGCGTCAAGAACATCGGAACAGGAGTTGGAACTGAGGACCACACCAGAGGACGAGGACTTTCAACAGAGGACTACACCATCGGACGAGGACTTTCAACACAGGACCAGACCATCGGACGAAGGCTTTCAACACAGGACCAACAAAGAATTTTGCTTGAAATCAAACTTCAACCAAGGTACAGTATAAAAAGTAATATCTATCATCTATCTCTTATTTGTCTTTTAGGGCCAATAATCTTTAACAATAAATACAAACTTCAATGTAAACTTAAAAAATAAATTGGCATAGTCCAAAAAAGTCTAAAAACACAGAATCTATACAATTTGTCATTGTAACATTCCAGTCCTAAACCCTAATTTAATTGCCATTTGACAAATTGAATAGTGCTGTAAATAAGGACATAACATCTTTTTGAAAATACCTTTTTAGTTACTGAAACACTTGCTTTTGGATACATGTTTAATAAATCAAAATTTCTTTAAATAATTATCTGATGGCCTTATTTAGACTTTTATTCAATTGACCGCATTGAAATTGATTAAGTATAAAATGTTAACACACTATTGATAACTATTTGTCATGAAAAACAACTTAACATCTCAAAATAAACTAATGGTACATTATTTTATTTTTACAGATTAACATGGCTGATAACGAGAGTAAACAAGAAAAGAAAAGACGCCAAGCTAGAGAACGACGACAGAGAGCAGACAGCCAGCAGACACCGGAGAAGAAGGAAATTCGACGAGAAAAAGAACGCAAAAGAATTGCAAGCAAAAGACTGTCACTTGCAGAAATTAAAGATATGTCAAAAAAAACAACAAAGAAAATAAAGCATTTACAACCTGTTGCTCAAACATCAGATGACATTTTACCAGAAAAAATACAAGAGATACCAAAAAAAGCAACAAAGAAAACAAAGCATTTAGAACCGTTTCATGAAACATTACATGACATTTTACCTCAAACAATACAACATATACCAAGAAAAGCAACGAAAAAAACAAAACATTTAGAACCTGTTGTTGAAACATTATATGACATTTCACCTGATGAATATGAAAGTCAAAATCCTATATGCTTTGCAAATTGTCCTCTACTCAAGTCTTTAGCAGTAGAGGTTCATAGTTGTGGGGACATGACTACTCAATGTCAGTTTTGTGAGGCTTATTATTTTAAACAGGAGAGACCCAGAGATGGACAATTTATTAGTTGTTGTCAAAAAGGCAAGTTCAAACTTCCAGAAAGGAAAGAATTTCCAATTTATTTACAAAATATTATGACTGAACCTACTTTTCCAAACTACAAAAATTTTAAGACAAACATAAGATCCTACAATAGTGCCATATCCTTTGCATCCATGGGGGCAACATTAGCTGCTAATGTACCAGGACATGGTCCTTACTGTTTTAAAGTCCAAGGACAAATTTATCATCGCACTTCCCATTTACATCCAGAGGAAGGAAATAAAAGAAAATTCGCTCAACTATATGTCCTAGATACAATGGAAGCTGTTGACCAACGTATGCAGATGGAAGAAAATAAAAAATGCTTACCCACTGTTTTCATAGAGCTAAATAACATTATGGACAACAATCCCTACAGTAAAGCGTATAAAAAATTGGCAGAAGTAGAAAATGAACAACTACTTCATTCACAAACACATCAATTACCAATGCCGAAGGTTAATATGGTGCTTAAAAGAGACAGACATACTGATAAACGTCGTTATAACTTGCCAACAACAAATGAGGTTGCAATGGTGTTTCACAATGATGAAGGAGAACCACCATTTCAAAGAGACATTCGAATATATCCTAGAAATGAGGACCAACCGTTTATTAATATGAGTATCTTAAGTCCAAATTTAGATCCAATGACATATCCCATCTTTTTCCCACACGGAGAAGCAGGTTGGCAACCAAAATTAACTCTTCCCAGTTACCCAAATGCTAAAGCCAGAATCCGAAATAATGTTTCTATGCTTGAATTTAAAGTAGCTCAAATTGCCATTCGCAATGCATTTAATCCAATTTTATGTGGTGGGAAACTAACACAACAATGGATTATTGATTCATATTTGCAAGTTGAGGCAAATAATTTAAACTTTATCAAATATCAACAAGATAAACTCCGTGTAGAACAATATTCTGGACTCATGGACTATGTTGCTGACGTGGCTACAAGCAGAGACATGACAGCTGGCAAAGCCATCATTTTACCATCTTCCTTTCAAGGATCTCCTCGGAATATGAGAGAAAGATACAATGATGCTATGGCTATTGTGACAAAATTTGGCAAACCCGATCTATTTGTGACATTTACATGTAATCCACAATGGCCAGAAATTACACTAAATCTACTTCTTGGACAAACTGCTTCAGATCGACCAGATTTAGTAGCCAGAGTTTTTAAGATTAAATTAAATGAATTAATACGTGACTTCACTATAAATCAGTTATTTGGCAAATGTCTTGCTTATGTATATACCATTGAATTTCAAAAAAGAGGCCTTCCACATGCACATCTTCTAATAATACTTCAAGAAAAAGATAAATTAGATACTTCAGACAAAGTGGATGCAGTCATTGTTGCTGAACTACCAGATCCAGAACTATATGGTAGACTATATGAGATTGTTACTCATCGCATGATTCATGGACCCTGTGGTGACCTTAATCCACAATCACCATGTATGGAAAATAATAAATGTTCCAAAGAATTTCCAAAAGATTATAGAGACAAAACCTATGCCAATTGTGATGGATATCCACTTTATAAAAGAAGAGAAGGAGATAGTGCCATTATTCGTGGAAAAAAAGTGGACAATAGATATGTAGTACCCTACAATCCACATTTACTCATGAAGTATAACGCACACATTAATGTAGAAGCCTGCACTTCCATCAAATCCATTAAATATGTCTACAAATATATTTACAAAGGTTACGATGCAGCTACTGTAGTCGTCAAAAGTGCAGACAACCCTGAAAGTAGTGAGTTAGTACATGATGAACTTGCATCTCATGTAGATGCTCGCTATGTCAGTGCGCCAGAAGCTATGTGGCGGCTTTTAAAATTTGAAATGCATGATAGATCACATGCAGTATATAGGTTAGCAGTACATTTGCCACAACGACATTTAGTTTATTTCCATGCTGGAAATGAAATGAATGCATTGGCCCAAAGTGAAGATCGTCACACTACACTAACTGCATGGTTTGCATTAAATTCCACTGATGCTGAAGCAACACAATACTTATATATTGAAATTCCATATCACTATGTTTTTGTGAATGGATTATGGAGACCAAGAAAAACCAGAGGCAATAAAATTATTCCAAGAATTTACACAGTCAGTCCAAGAGATGTGGAACGTTTTTGCTTACGGATATTACTTTTAAATGTTCCTGGAGCACAAAGTTTTGAACACTTAAGAACTGTTAATGACATTGTATATGAATCCTTCCATTTAGCTGCAAGACATAGAAACTTACTCGCTGATGATACAGAGTGGGAAAGATGTTTAGAAGAAGCAGCACAATGTCAAATGCCACGACAGATGAGAGAACAATTTGCTTTTATTTGTATCTTCTCAAATGCTCCAAATGCATTAGCTTTGTGGGAGACTTTTAAAAGTAATATGGCTGAAGACTTTATGCGACGATACAATGAACCCATTGCACACTTAAAAGCGTTAATGGAAATCCAAGAAGTCTTTTTAACTCATGGATTAAGTTGTGCAAGTTTTAATTTGCCTGATCCAGGTCTTATAGATGACATTAACTTTGAAGACTATGACATTCAACTACAAGCAGAAAGAACAGAAGAAAGACTTGCAACTTTAAATACACTACAATTGCAAGCATTTCATGCCATTAAAAATGCTATAGATGATGACATGGTGACAGAGCGTTATTTCTATCTTGATGGACCTGGCGGATCAGGAAAAACATATTTGTACAATTTATTAATGAGTTCAGTACGAGCCCAAGGAAAAATAGCAATGGCGTTTGCCACTACTGGAATTGCTGCACTTTTATTAGAAGGTGGAAGAACTGTTCATAGTGGATTTAAACTGCCAGTGCCTATTTTAGAAAATTCTGTGTCAGATATTCGCATGACATCCTTACAAGCAAAGAAATTGAAGAAATGTAAATTAATTATAATAGATGAGGCCACAATGATGTCATGCTATGCTCTCCAATGTATTGACCGTTTGCTTCGTGAAGTCATGGAGAATACTTTTCCATTTGGTGGAAAGGTAATGTTGTTGGGTGGCGATTTCAGACAAACATTACCTGTCGTTGTACATGGAAATCGAACTGACATTATTGAAACATGTATAAAGTCAAGTACAGTATGGAAACATTTTACCCATCTTCAACTGCAACAAAATATGAGATCAGAAGGCCAAACTGATTTCAATGATTGGCTTATTAAAATTGGAGAAGGGAGAACAGAAAAAATACTACATTTACCTGATGACACTGTAGAGATCCCACCTCATATGATTTGTCAACAAGATATTATATCGGCTATATTTGAAGGGAGCATAAATAACGAAGAATATTCCGAGCTTGCCAACCAAGTCATACTGACATGTAAAAATAAAGATGCATTAATCCTCAATAATAAAATCTTTAAAAAAATTTATGCACCACAAAGAAATTATCACAGTGCTGATTCTGTACTTGCTGATGACAATGAAAGTCAGGCTAACTTTTCAACTGAATTCATAAACTCTTTAACTCCTTCTGGAATGCCACCACATATTTTGCAGCTAAAGAAAGGTGCAATTATCATGTTACTGCGAAATATGAACCCCAAAAAAGGCCTATGCAATGGCACAAGATTAATTGTTCAACAATTAAAGGACCATTTTATAGATGCTGAAATTTTAACTGGGACCCATAAAGGAGAGAGAGTTTTCATACCAAGAATAGATTTAGCACCAAGTGAAAGTAGTCTCCCTTTTATACTTCAAAGAAGACAATTTCCCATTATTATGGCATTTGCCATGACCATTAATAAATCACAAGGTCAAACTTTCAAATCTGTGGGTATTTTCTTGGAAGAACCAGTTTTTGCACATGGTCAATTGTACGTTGCGTTGTCACGGTGCAAAAATCCACAGGCTATTAAAGTTTACATTGAAAACAATGAAAGTCAAGGTGATTTATTAGAAGATGGACGTATTTTTACTAAAAACATTGTCTACTATGAAGTACTATAACTTTGAAGGATACAAATTAACGATGCCAAGATTTTTTTAAAGCATTGCAAAATACATAAAAATTGGTTGTTTAATTCAGTCATAATTAATGGAAGTCATGTTTATGAATGATTTGCCTCACAAAATACTTGCCTTGCATTGTTAGTAAAAATTATGTTAAAATGTTAAGTCACTATGTTAATGTTTCTAATGTTACAAGTTTAAAAAATATATTTTCAAGTTATTTCATTCAACACATTACAAAGTGGATGTTAACAGGTCAAGCACCTTTTAAGTCACAATGTAAATATTGTCTGTTATCTTAAGATTACTACCTACATTAATGTTTATCGCCAGTTTATGTGCTCAGTAATAAATTACTTTAATTACGTACGTTTTAAGAAGAGTTTTACTGTATGCCTTCCTCTACATTCAATGTATATTCAAGTTAACAATTTTTGTGATAGAAATTGAATTTTAATACTGATTAATTTAAATGTCAATTGTTTTTACATTCAAATGTTAATAATTTTAATAAAAAATTAGGTTACAAAATGTATTCACTATGTTCCTGTTTATAATGTTCAAAATTATACAAATGTTTTGTTAACTTCTAAACTTACATAAAAAATAAAGTTCAAGTTTAAAAATATATACTTTGATGGTTATTGCTTACATATAGTTTAAAATTCATGTTAAAATTCGCAACGTTTAAAGAAGGGTTTTTACTTTTTGCTTTCCTATTCATTCAATGTATATTAAAGTTAACAATTCTTCAGATACTAATTACATTTTAAAAAACCATTACATCAACATTTTACAAAAATACACGTTCATATTAAAATACTTACAAGTGTCAAAAATATATGTTAATAACTAAACAACTTGACAAACATATACATCACATTGCCGTCATTTTTTGACGGGCAAGTCGCTAGTTAAAAATATAACACTCATTAAAACAGTAAAAAAGGGAAATTTGAGAACTTATCTTTTGAGGTTCATGAAATAAAATACAAACCAAGTAAAAGAAGATTGCGGTAAGTAATCAAAATGCTTATAAATATATATATATATATATCACATATATAGTTGTCAACAGTGCGGGTTGACAAAAGTTGTTGCTAACGCTGCAGCCCTCGCAAAGCGAGGGCCGCCGTTGCTGGCAAGGAGCAAGGAGCCGCAACACGACTCCCACCGTGACCGCAACATTTACGGACTTAGCATCCGCAAATACAAGCAGCGCCACTTACAAACAAAAATATTACAACCTCGCAAAAATACGACATTAGCGGCCGAAACCTGCACACACCAAAACACTAAAAACACAAAAGATACACACAACAAACACATAAAAAGCTTAACCACAGCAAGGGGGTACACCCAGCACCTCTAAAAGTGAAGTTACAAGTCAATTTAGGTAGAAATTAAAGAGTTTAGACACCTGAAAATCCCCTAAGCGAGAGAAAAAATGGCCCGCAGAACAAAACGAAAACTAGGCTAAAGGACCCTAAACACGCAAAACACCACCAAACACATACAGATTTAAAAAAAAAGCCGTACGAGGTAAAAGAACAAAGACGCAAAATCAGCCACAGCCGCGTAATACACACATTAGGCGCCATTTTATAACACTAACTTACACAATGCGGAAGTACACAAGTACCCTAATGGATTTTCCTTGCGCACGCACACAGTTTACACTACACACTGCACACATTGCTGACACTTACACAGCAGCTCCACAACACTCAAAACACACATCAGATGCTGCGGCAACATCAAAACAGATTGTCAGCTCTTCAACACAATGCTTTCTGCATATATTACTTCATGCGAAAAAGCATAACAATCCAATTGCTTTATATTTAAAGTCAATAATATGATACATCATATTGCAAAATGTAAATATTACATTATAAATATCGATCAGTTTGTTGCTATGGAGAGAAAAGGAGCATACAGTCAAAATTATAATGAATGCTGATGGTAGTACAAATACCATTTTCTTCAGTTAAAACAAAACATTAAGATATTATGCTGCCAACAGTACCAGCTCATGCAATAAACAGAGTAATGACCAATAGAAACAAACTTGATCTCCTAGTTCCAGTTAGTGCAGACTGATTCCAAAGGCATCAAAAATCCCAGGCCCTGATCCTGTTTATGATATTGCAAAAATAGACCAGAAAACTTTAATTTTGAGACTAGATTTAATAGGTTTCCTAGAAATAAAAAATAGAATAAAGAAATATGTTTTCAGTCTAATTGGATTCAACAATTTGCTGGCATACACGAACACATGTTTTTAAAACCACCAACTATAAAAAAAAATTAAGCTGTTCTTCATGATCATGTTTTAAAGAAGGGAAACAACTTGATGGATTGTTGTTTGATGGTAAGCAGGTTAATCTGTCCTAGCAAGAAGAGCAGTGGGTAATGACTTATTGACACTGTTCTATGTTTCAGTGGTCACCATAAAAGATTTAAGAGTTCTAAATCTTTAATGGCATGGCATGTGAAACAATCTCATTTACATTTTTCTTATATAAGTAATTGAATCTGAAATGATTTAATAGTGACCTTGCATAATATTCTGCAAATAAAGATTGAAAAAATAACCTTGATAAACGCTGGACCATGGATACATTGAATATATGTTCATTGTGGTGTCCATTTAACATTTATATCTTTTCAGAAAGTATTCACAATTGATCCTCAGACAAGTTAAATTATGTCATTGGTATTCTTAAGATTGACTGTCATTAGTGATGTCTGTCTGTGGAAGTACAAATGAAATGTAAAGAAAAAACAGTGAAATACTGTGCATTGTTTAAACCTTACAATTGTAGATGAATGTATACCAAGTACACAAAAGAGAATTGATATTTGGTGTTGTACATACTTGTTGTGGCTTCATGATGGGAAGTCCTGTGTGTCATACAGTAATGGAGAAGATTTCATGAAGATTTCAGTTGGAGATTTGGTCACTGGCAAATTGTAACTACTTGTAACTACTCTAGCAACTTTGCTTGCCACAGAGCTGGTGGCGCACAGCTTATGTTGCTGTCTATGGTGGAGAAGGTCCTGGGTTTAATTCACAACATTTTTTCTTTACTGTTTAAAAAATCAGAAATATGTTCTTTAGTTTATATAATAAGACACATGTCCATATGAGGTAACTGGATTTTTTTTCTGTTTATTTAAAAAAAATTGAATAATTATGTGAACTACTTATTTAATACACATATGTCTCTCTCTCTCTCTCTCTCTCTCTCATATATATATATATATATATATATATATATATATATATATATATAGACCGCTGCATGCCAGGCACATCTTGTATCTTGTTGTGGTTGTGGTTTAGTTCACAGCTTCATTGAGGTACACAAGCACCTCAACCGCAACAAGGTAGTGATCCGGAAGGGTGTATATATATATATATATATATATATATATATATATATATATATAGTGATAGAGTGAGACCAGGGATTTGCATGGGCACAGATATTGCAAAGCTCCCTTTTCCCACAGGAGGAGGAAGAGTTAACTTCTGCATGGATGTCAGTGTGATTAGCTCAGGTGTAGACTGCCTTTAAAACACAGAAACAGAGATGGGGGGATTCCAGTTAAAGGCATATCTAAGTGAGCTGGATTAATACATTTCTGCACTCTATAGGCAAAAAGTCACCTATGCATATGCAGCACATCTCATTAAACATTTTATTTTTATTAATATCTAAAAATCCCTCTAATGATTATGTTGACACCTCCAGAGGGTGTCTAAACAGGCATCTCATCCCCCAATCGGTATGCAGCATCCGGGGAGCAATATTAACCCTCTATTTACCTGCTCTTGCTTGCTCAGCCAATCTCCTTGCAGCTTCCTAACTGCAGATTCCTGCCACATACTGTATCAGTGATATATTACATTTCCCAGGCTCCTTTGCACCACAGACAGGAACCTAGACTTAATTCAAGAGTTTCAGCTAACCTAATTGGCCAAAACAAATCATTTTAAATGTGAGGTTAATTTAGCCTGGGTTTGAACGGTGTTAACTTTGATTTCCAACTGTCAGAAATTTCTAAAATCAGAAATTACTATTATTGCTAAACACTTACTCTGTATGCACAGGAAGGAAATGATGAAAAGGAAGTGTATGAAAACATGTCACTTCCAACAGTAGGGCAGAACTCATGTCTGCATCATTCCAGAACAAAATGGATATAATACCTGTGATTGGTCAAACTGAATATGACTGTTATGCAAATTTTAGAAGAGATTGGCTGGGGGTGTCAACTTTTAAAGCCAACTGTGTGCAAATGCAAGAAATTCAGCTGACTTCAAGGTAAGTATTTAAATGTATATTTTGGTATTTTTTTATGCAAACATTTTATTTAATACACTACTGATTCTCCTCCATCAGATGCATTTATAATTCAGCAAAATTAGGTATCCCTTTAATAGGCTGCAAGCTGTAATCAGGCTGGCTTGGGCCTGCAGTTTGCAAAGCTGAACACTTCAGTCTGGACAAGAGACTAACACAGAGAGGTGTATTGGAGTTACAAGGTGTCTGAAGCTGGACAGAGACACCCACAAAGATACACAAGCGTACAAGCTGATGAACAAGCCGCAGACTGTAATTTTGGATTTAAAAATATATAGTGCCCATTAAATTTCTACGATTTTAGAAAGGAGTCCGCAAAAATTACTGCTATTAAATTGGCCTCTTTCAGCTACTCGTAAACGACCTGTGGGTTACAGGCAGAAAAACCTATTAAATTGCTACAAATCTCCAAAGACGC
Source organism: Discoglossus pictus (assembly GCA_027410445.1). Lineage (NCBI taxonomy): Eukaryota > Metazoa > Chordata > Amphibia > Anura > Alytidae > Discoglossus > Discoglossus pictus. Next base: position 429,747,525 of record CM050163.1, on the reverse strand, counting down.
ACTGGCATTCAAACCCGTAAATGGGAAATGGAGCCAAAAATATTACGTCCTCCAAATAGGACCCACAAAGGGTTTACAGACAAGTTCTTAACACTGTAAAAGACAATATAAACACACCACTGAACTTTAATATATGGGGAAAGCAATGAAAGGCTTTACAATTACTTGCACTATATTCCCCAAATAAAAAATAGGCATTTAAATTTTTATTTTATCATATGTTGTAATAGTCATGCATATCCAATATGAAAAGCCATGCTGCAACATGCATAAAGCAATTAAAGACACACAACCTGATTAAATTGCAAAACACAAAAACATGAAACTGCCTGCCATATTAACCCTCTCTCACTGACAGAGGCCCTCATATGGACCCTGTAATATAAATATAATTGCCTATACACCTCGCTCATCACATCTATATTGGGAAAAGAAATAGTGACCAAATTACACTGCCACATCACCTATATCAAGTGCCAAGGGAACATTTTATATTTGGTTGTTCAGTCGTGATTCTCTGTGACCCTATGGACTGTAGCACATTTAGCTATTTCTCTGCCTGTGCTGTTCTACAAGTTTTGCCTGCCAAAGATACTGGAATGAGTTGCCAGTTCCTTCTCCAGTGGACCACAATATGTCTGACCTCTCTGCTATGATCTGCCCACCTAGAGTGACCCTACATGGTATAGCTCACAGCTTCATTGAAGTACACAAGCCCCTTCACCACCACAAGGCAGCGATCCAGAAGGGAGACAGTGGAACATACACCACATTAATCTACTCTAAGCCAACAGGAAGGGCCGCAAACACACATGGAGACTGTGTAGAGGCACATGGAGCAACAGCCATCTCACCTCCATCAGGGATAATCTCTGCTACACCCATCCTGGAAAGTTCCACACCATTGCTGGTGTCCATGTGCCAAGATGTATACCTATTATCATCTGGGAACATCCCATTAAGTGTTTTGTTATCAATCAATTGAAATTATCACCTGTCATATTCTTATCAGTCCTTCAGGGGAATGTTGATACTCCACACTATCACAAAGCAGACTTTGCATGTGTATTAACCATTAATTATTATATATTTCATATATAAATATATATATATATATATATATATATATATATATATATTCATATATATATATATATATATATATATATATATATATATATTTATATATATATAATATTATATGATATCTTATCATATTACTATTATTATTATTATGATTATTATTATTATATGCATTGATCTATTGCATAGTAACCAGGGCTCATTAGTTTACTGATATAGGAATGTGACACAAATGGGGTGCATGTGGATTTCCCAAAACCTCAACTATTGAAACACACTGACACGGTGAGAACGGTATAACAAAGCTTTATTTTAGACACAGAGCACAATCAGAAATGGACAAGATCCCGGGAAGACAAGAGGCTCTTGGGGAAAAAGGGAATACATAAAGGGGGTAATGTCATAGTCTAGAATAAGCAGGATGCATAGCACTTACCAGGGTCACATATAGTCACTACACCACTGCAACCAGAATCTGATGAATAAAAGGATCATCAGAAATCACTCCATTTAATTTTAGAAACCATTAATGTGCATAGCACTTAAATCTCATCTATATTTTCTCAATGAAAGAGATGCATAAACCTCTGGACTGTGTAATCCAATCCAGTTTCACACATACAGTGTGTTCACAAAAGGAAAATCTGAAAAAAAGGGGTCAAAAATAAAAAGGCGGAGGAAGATAAAAAAAATAAAAAAACATACATGTACAGTACAGGGCTAAGTACTGTAACTGTAACAATATACCAACTCACCTGATTCCCATCTGCAAGCATTACTAACCATTAGCTAGTTTTCAGGAGAACTCATCTCCCAATATATCCCAAGGGTCCCAGTGGTTAAGGTGTACTCTCACCTTCTCCATATGAAATTGTTAATCAACATTGATATCACATCCATCAGCTATACAGCTGTTAGCACATATTAAAAGATACTTATGATATCAGCAATAGAGGAAAATACCCATTAATTTGGAGAGGACAGAATGGTCAGCAGCCAGATTCAATGTTACTTACATCAAACCCAAGGATCTGTTCTCAGACTGATATTGAGGTCAGGATCACATGCTTCTCTAGCGCATCTATGAATGCTGGCTATCATTAACATGCCATTGTGAGACTCTGCAAGACCACCTCCATAGCGATATTAGTCTAAATTTAAGCAATAATCATGTCTTAGATACCTGGATATATCATAGCTTTATAATATTGTGGGAGATACATGTTAAGAGGGGGCTGTCAATGAAGGAATGTCTACCTGAGAGGCAATGGGAACCCCTAAATCTCATATATATCCTTCACAATGCTTGCAGATGCAGAGGATGCCTTCATGGACCTGAATTGTTCCTAACAAAACAAAACAACAGCAGCAAAATAAGGCCTTAACAAATATATGGACTGCAGCATCACTTCTCAACAGCATTCCTCAGTGACCATCAATTAGTGACATGTTTAACAGAACCCTACGTGTCCACAGAGAAGGGGATCATGGACCATGTGATGGGAGGTAGCCATCTGCGTACAAAACATCACCATCACATAGGCGATTTTCCTAGACTCTGTAACCAGGCTAGATTACGTTAACATTGGGACCAATAGTTTGTGACTGCGAAGTGCTGTTGAGAAGGCACAAAAATATGAGCAGCCCCTACATCCACCTAACATCAGGGCCTCAATCCCCTGTGGGTGGCCCCTGGCTCACAGGTGCTGGGGGGAAAGGGGGAGGCATACCCCCATGAAGCAGAGGCACAAGCAGTGGCGGTTCTGTTGGTGGAGGCATAGGGGGAGGAGCGGACGGGCCAGGCTGCTTGGACTCAGGGGATGCCTCTGGGGTGGATGAGGTGGGGCTGGGGACCAGAGTGCAGTGAACTACATCCGTCGTCACCTGTTGGACCATGCTCTGGCCCGCCCCCATCCTGAGCAGACGGCAATGTAATTGAGTGTTTAACTGCTGGCTGATTACATTATTTTAAGCAGTTAAACTATAATATGTAAAACTTTCGTTGAGGCAGAGGCTGGTAATCATCACTGTGTCTGTAGACAAACATTGGACTGCCTATGTTTAACTGTTCTTATTAAAATTACAATGAAGCAATAGATCAAATTAACATAGATTCATGGGGTCTTTCACACACTGAATCTCACCTAGAGTGAGGTAATTGTGCCTTTGAATGCAACTCTGAGTAGCTATCATTTGCTAGCTGTGATTATCGTTGAGTTCTTGATCTGGATAGTTCTTGGCTCATAATGCTCTCTTGATTCTTGCTGCGTCTGTGACTGCAAACACTGCAGTGAGCACACCCATACATGGACTGTCTATTGGTTGATTCATGTTTTGTACTCACTGAAGACAGTGATTTGTCAGCCTCATGGATTTAATGATGCGTGACTGCTCCATCTATACCTTGTAAATTCCATGGAGCTAACATGTCAGTATCCTTGTTGGTCATCCTGTCATCCTGTACATGTGTAGTGTGTATGTGATGTACATGTGGTGGCATGTTGGTGTATGTGATATTAACCTGACGTGGAGGCTGTATTCTGCTATGCCACCAGCTCCAGAGGCGGGCACCGGGCTTAGTAGGTCCTTGAGGTCCTTCTCCCACTCATTGTAGGTGAAAATCACTTAGGGCCCACCCCTTGTTGCTGGGGCTGCGGCCAGCTCCTTGGCCATCTTCCTCCTTACCAGGACCCTGACGTCATCGAACCTGTGCTTTACAGACCTCACATCTCTTTCCGCCGTGCGTACTGCTGTCACCGCGGCAGCAACCTCCTTCCATGCCTGGGCCCTAGGCCTTGGTCTAACTTCCCTACCCCCTGACAGGATAGCTGTCCCTGGGACCTGTCCCTCATCCCTGCTATCACCCGATCTGACCCTGAGGAAGATGTGCCTATCAATATTGGCACCTGCCCACCCACCTCCCCCTTTCTCCCATCTCCTCCTCTCCCATGCTCTCACCCTCCTCCTCCTCTGTTCCTCCACTCACCTCCTCCTCAACCCCCACTTCCTCAACCTCTTCCACCTCCTCCTACTCCACCGCCTACTCAACCTCCTCCTCCACTACTCCATTCTCCTCCACCTCCTCCTCCTAAACCACCTCTTCCTCCTCAACCTCCTCCACCTGCTCCTCCACCGTCTCTTCAACCTCCTCCTCCACTCCTCCACTCACCACTCCCCGTGGCCACTTCTCTCCTCCTAGCCTCTCCCCCTCTTTTCCTCTCCACTCCTCTCCCCTCTCCTACCTCCATGTCAATCCTGAAAATAAAATAAGGAGAAAAGAAAAAAGTATTTGTGTACATATTTGTGATGTAAAAAAAAGTATGTTTTATGTGTAGTTGCTAACTGTTGGGGTGTAAGGTGGGGGTTATAGGGGTGTGTGTGTATGTGTTGACCTGGCTCTAAGTGTATCTTTGTGTGTTATTCACTCTATGTGTATTTGTGTATTTGTATTATGTGTAAACAGTATATATGTGTAATCAAACTTTAAGTGTAAAATAGTATTTAGAATAATGATAAGGAATAAAATACTACTTTGCAAACACTCCTAATCTCTCTCTCTCTAGAACCAACTACCAACTCCGGGACCTTTGGAACAATCTACAACACAGTCAATGCATGGGTGTGTGGAACACAGCTTTATTATCTCCCCCTGTCAATCATTTTCCGGGATCCTACTTTTCGTTGCCTCTGAGGCCTGTGTCACACTCCTTAATTACGGGATTAGATTTTAATAGCAGACCGCATCTATGTCAGTCCACTGACAGCTTGTGGGAGCAGGAAGGATTTACGAGGTTGAGGCTTTGGCCCTTTGGTTGCGGCCTTGTTCAATTTAATCGCTCTGTAACTACAGCAAATTTCAAGCCCACAGACATACAGGCTAGACGACGGCCACAGCTGGTTTGAATTTAATAGGGCTCAAAAGGGCAGTAATTTAAATAGAACTTATGTGTACTTTGTTTATCCGCTTGCAGGATTAGCTGGGAGCGGGCCTGGGAGTGAGGGAACTATGCTATCAGTGAAGTTGATGGTCCAAAGGAAGCTTTGCCCATTTATTTTATGTTTTTGTTTGTTTTCATATGTTTTGTATTTGTAAGGGCAGGAAGCACAGTTCTAGATATAAAAGTGGCACCGCCAGGGGACCTTTCCAACCATTCTTCCTTACATCACCTCTCTTTTCCTGATCCGAGTAATAAAACACATTGCAATTTACAAGATAAGTGTGGTCACAAACTTCAAACTGCAACATCCCACAATAGTTGTTTGTGCAAGGCAGTTAGAAGTTAACTTATAACAGCAACAACCCCACCTCTTGTTCCAAGACAACAATTACATAGGAATGATACACAGGAAAGGAAAAACTCTGAAGGAGAAACCTCTGGGGAACTTATCAAGAGAGGAAATCTCCAAAGGAGAAACCTCTGGCGAACCATGACGATTCTCATTCACCTGTTCCCTCCTCAGCGAACATGCAAAAGAGCGAGTTGGGAAGAACAATGTTAGAGAGGGCATTCAGGGCAGCATCCTTAGCAGCGAAATCAACACAATTGTTAACCTAAGATACAAAGTGAGAATAAGAAGAATGATCTTTACACTTAACGACAGCAATAGCTGAAAGTAGTGGAATGGAGTCTAGCAGTGGGGAAACTGTGTGAGAGTGAGGGATACCCTTACCGTCAGCAGAAAAAAAAAAAACTGAAATTGCCAAATGCGGCCCAAATCATATACAACATCAAAAGCATATTGGGAGTCAGTATAAATGGTTACAGGATCATTCTAAAAAAAGGCTTCAAGCATCGATAAGGGCAACTAGTTCTGCGGCCTGAGTTGAAACAAAGGGTAGCGAGAGATTTTAATGCTCCTATCCTGATTGCCGAAGCAGCAACAGCACATAGGCAGACAGGCATGCTGCGAAGCACGAGGGTAAAAAAAAAAAAAAAACGGACTTTTAGCCATAGTCATGTCTTTGTGCCAGAACCCCCGCCACTGTGTCCCCATCCTCCTTGACATGAAGATGAAAAAGTAATTTTAGTTTGGAACACCTAGTTCAGGTGCTTACCAGATGCATAACTTTAAGAATGTATATGCCATGTCCATGCCACTAGTCTAAGAAATAGCATCAGGTGCTTGTTGAAGAGTTACTGTTGGGAAGATAAGATCATAATGTGCACAATCTGGAATCCACTGTCGCCAATATGTGACAACACCCAGGAAGCAGAGCAGAGCATACTTAGTCTTGGATTTGGGTAAACCTGTTAAAGCAGAAACACGTTCTGGATTCAAACATATCTGTCTATGTTTGTTGACAATACTGCATTTTACTGTGTTCGTGGGAGAGGAAAGAGAGCAATTCCTCTTGCAGGCCTAAAGGGTAGGACTGCATAGAAGAAGATCATCAACATACTGAAGGAGGATAGAGCCCAAAGGGTGGCAGGGACTACAGCAGACTAGGCCATTGGGGAGTCACAAAAGCCTTGAGGCAAGCATGTCTACTTGTATTGTTGACGCTGAAATGTAAAGGCAAAAAAGGGCTGTGTGATGGGGTCAACAAAAAAATGCACTGTTTCAATTGAGTATTGTTAAATAAGTGGCACTTGATGGGATGGCAATGATAATAGAATTAACATCTGGAACAATAGATGCCCTGAGGTCCTGAGTATAGCCCTGAGGTCATGAGTAGGTGCTAAGATTGTTGACCAGGCTTGGGGACAGGATTAATGGGAGTATTGTAAGATGAAGTAGTGGGAATAATGACACCTTTTTCTAACAAATCCTGACTAATAGGTAAAATACCCTCCCCCTTGTCCTTATACAGCAGATATGGTTTAATATAGATAGAGGAGATGCCTGGCTTTAGTTTAGCTACATAGGAGGTACAGGAGATAAATCCTGGGTCAGTGGGGTTGGTAGATCACACATTTAAGGGCTAAGTGGTTCAGGGAAGAGAACAGTTGGTCAAACAGAGTAGATTGTGCCATATAGCAAGAAAGATTATCTAGCGGGATGTAGTTGGTATGTGTGCATAATCACAGAGAATGCCTCCTGCTTAATTTACTAAAGCATTAAGATGAACTCTTAAAATTATTCAATGGCATATTTAATCTTAAATAGTCTGCTTCCTTGCAAAATACTTTTTCTCTGTTGTATTCCTTGAAAGAATTCCTTAGCAAACACTGTGTTCAACTGTAGCAAACTTTTCTGAAATACTGTCCTCAATAATATTTAACAAAAGTAGGGATCAAATCTAGATAAAATATTGATTAATTTTGTATAAAAAATGGCTGACAAAATGTATAATCTATGCATAGAAATGTTTGTAATGGTATTAAAATATATACATAAAAAACACAAACACAGGTTTCACATAAAACAAAAATTACAAACCATACAACCAGATAATTGTGAGCACACAAAAATAATGTAGGCTCATAGTCTTCCACAAATATTTCTGAATATAGCAAAACACAAAATAACCATGTTTATCATATAGCAGTATCTAGAGTTAGTGCCATAAAATATATGAAAATAAAACAGACTTTTATTTCTTCTATCTTATCAATAATGACATTACTTGCTGCAATTCTGAGTGTCCCATTTAAGGTGGTCTGAAACGTCCACTCAAAACGTAGATGTATCACAGATTAAAATCACTAGTGCAAGCCCGTAGCTACTGCTTACTGTCAGCCAATAGGCCTGAAACCTGCGATTGCTCCCGTAGGTTCCCCACATGACCCCCATGATGCAAAGGTCGCCATCAAGAACCCCGCAGGGTCCCCACATTAACCACCAATGATTCAGGGTTTCCGATCAAGACCCCTGCAGCATTTAAAAATGTAAAATTCCTGCCGCGGGTCCTTAAAGGGCCTGCGGCACACAAATAGTTAAGGCCGGCTGTAGGGGTACTGTAAGAACCCCCGGCATCTAAAATTAACACCCCAGAACGCTGGGGGTCTCCATTGGGACCCCCGGAGTGTCCCTACTTTAACCCTTGCAGCTAGGGTCTTGGTCGGGACCCCCACTGCATTTAAAAATTCACATTTTCTGCAGCTGGTTATGAAAGGACCTTAAAGGACCTGCCCTACAATAAAAATGAACCGTATCACTCATTGGGGATCTATACAGAGCCCCATGAGCCCCTAATTAACTCTGTCACTCATGGGGCTCTATACAGACCCCTGAATTAACCCTGTCACTCATGGGGCACTATTCAGAGCCCCATGAGCCCCTAATTAACTCCGTCACTCATGGGGCTTTATACAGAGCCCCATGAGCCTCAAACTAACCCATCACACATGGGTCTCTATACAGAGCATCATGAGCCCCTAATTAACCCTGTCACTCATGGGGCTCTATACAGAGCCCCTAATTAACCCTCTCACTCATGGGGCACTATTCAGAGCCCCATGAACCTCAAATTAACCCCATCAACCTCAAATTAACCCCATCACTCACAGGGCTCTATACAGAGCCCCATGAGCCTCAAATTAACCCCATTACTCATGAGGCTCTATACAGAGCCCCATGAGACCCTACTTAATCCCGTCACTCATGGGGCTCTATACAAAGCCACCAATTAACTCCGTCATTCATGGGGCTCTATACAGAGCCCAAAGAGACCCTATTTACCCCCCTCAGTCCCATAAGGGTCTATACAGACCCTTATGTGACATTACTTAACCCCATAAGTCCCATGAAGGTCTATACAGACCCTTATCGGACACTAATTAACCCCCCATAAGTCCCATAAGGGTCTATACAGACCCTTATGGGACAATAATTAACCCCATCAGTCCAATAGGGTCTATATAGACCCTTATAGGGCACTAATAACCCCTAGAATAGCACTATAAGTGCCATGAGGGTCCTCTAGGACCCTCAAGACACAAAGTCTAAACACTACACTATTAAACCCCCTCTACCCTCTCAACCCCCCTCTACCCAATCAACCCCCCTCTACACTATTAACCCCCCTCTACACTATTAACCTCTAGAATAACACTATAAGTTCCATGAGGGTCCTCCACGACCGTTATGACAGAAAGTCTAAACACTACACTTTTAAGCCCTCTCTACCCCATCAGCCCCCCTCTACCCTGTTAACCCCCATCTACACTGTTAACTCCTACACTACCCACCTGACACCTTAATAAAATCATTATTACCCCACTAATTACCTAAAATAAAAAAACTAGAGTTAAAGAAAATAAAAAAACACAGAATTACAAAAAATAAAAAAAACACCTAATTACAGAAAATAAAAAAAGGACATAACTAAAAATAATAAAAGAACATTACCAAATTACTGCATTACTAAAAAAAAACAAAAAAAACTACATTACAGAAAAAAAAGAACATACATTACAGGAAAATAAAAAAAATCTACATTACAGGAAAATAAAAACCTACATTACTGAAAAATAAAAAACCTACATTACTGAAAAGTAAAAAAAAAACTACAGTACAGAAAAAAAAACATACATAACATGCAATAAAACAAATAAATTCATACTGTTATATCTCTAACTACATACACTCATATCACTAACTATCTACAATAATACCCCTAACTAAACAACTAAGTCAGAGGTGCTCATCAGAGAATGAACTATAACCCATGATAACCCACTCTGAGAGCTACCTCTTTTAGCTCACTTGTGCCCTTCATTGGGAGAAATATCCTGTAGTATATTAGTCTGGTCCAATGCAAAAGAGTAACCCAACCCTGAAATATAAGGCAATTCTACCCTGAACAGGAGAAACAGCAAACCCCAGACACATTTCGGCCTTTATGGGCCTTGTCAATGAGGGGCAGCTGAACTCCCTAATGCACAGTGAGCAAGGAGTCCATGTCTGGAGTCCCCTATCACCCTTAGGGAGACTAAATGCTAAGGGTATTTGCATAAACAGAACAAATAAGTCAGAGGTGCTCATCAGAGAATGAAATAACCTTAATAAGTTAGTTCTATAATAACCCACTCTGAGAGCAACCTCTTTTATCTCACTTGTGCCCTTCACAGGGAGAAATATTCTGTAGTATATCAGTCTGGTTCCACTCAAAAGAGTGACCCAACCCCAAAATACCAGGCAATTCTACCCTGAACAGGAGAAACAGCAAACCCCAAACGTACGTTTCGGCCTTCATTGGGCCTTGTCAGTGAGGTGCAGTTGAACTCCCTAATACACAGTGAGCAAGGAGTCCATGTCTGGAGTCCACTATCACCCTTAGGGAGACTAAACGCTAAGGGTAATTTGCATAAACAGAACAAATAAGTCAGAGGTGCTCATCAGAGAATGAAATAACCTTAATAGGTTAGTTCTATGATAACCCACTCTGAGAGCAACCTCTTTTATCTCACTTGTGCCCTTCACAGGGAGAAATATCCTGTAGTATATTAGTCTGGTTCCACTCAAAAGAGTGACCTAGCCGGAAGTACTAGCCAATTCTCCCTTGAACAGAAGAAACAGCAAACCCCAGACACGTTTCGGCCTTTATGGGCCTTGTCAATGAGGGGCAGATGAACTCCCTAATGCACAGTGAGCAAGGGGTCCACGTCTGGAGTGCCCTATCACCCTTAGGGAGTCTAAACCTTAAACGTAATTTGCATATACAAAACAACGAAGTCAGGGGTGCTCATCAGAGAACGAACTAACCTTAACCACTCTATGTAGGTTTTTTTAATTTTTCAGTAATGTAAGATTTAATTTTTCAGTAAAGTCGTTTCCCCCCCCCCCCCCTGTAACGTGGATTATTTATTTTCCTGTAATGTCATTTTTATTTTTCAGTAATGTAGGTTTTTATTTTGTGTAATTAGGTGTGTTTTTTATTTTCTGAAATTCTAGTTTTTTTTTATTTTGGTAATTAGTGGGCTAATAGGGATTGTATTTGGGTGTTAGGTGGGTAGTGTAAGAGTTAACAGGGTAGAGGGGGGCTGATAGGGTAGAAGGGGGGTTATTAGTGTAGTGTTTAGACTTTGTGTCATGAGGGTCCTGGAGTACCCTTATGGCACTTATAGTGTTATTCTAGGGGTTAATAAAGTAGAGGGGGTTGATAGGGTAGAGGGGATTGATAGGGTAGAGGGGAGGTTAATTGTGTAGTGTTAAGACTTTGTGTCATGGGGGTCCTGGAGTGTTATTCTAAGGATTAATAGTGTCCTATAGGGGCTATATAGACCCCTATTGGACTGATGGGGATAAGTATTTTTCTATAAGGGTCTGTATAGACCCTTATCGAACTTATGGGGTTAAGTAAAATCACATAAGGGTCTGTATAAACCCTTATGGGACTGAGGGAGTTAAATAAGGGTTCATGGGGCTCTGTATAGAGCCCCATGAGTGACGGGGTTAATTTGAGGCTCATGGGGCTCTGTATAGAGCATCATAAGTGATGGGTTAATAAGGGGCTCATGGGACTCTGTATAGAGCCCCATGAGTGATGGGGTTAATTTGAGGGTCATAGGGCTCTGTATAGAGCCCATGAGTGCCGGGGTTAATTTGAGGCTCATGGTGCTTTCTTTAAAGCCCCACGAGAGACAGGGTTAATTAGGGGCTCAGGGGGCTCTGTATAAAGCCCCAATGATTGACAGGGGTTAATTTGATGCTCATGGGGCTCTGTATAGAGCCCCATGAGTGACAGGGTTAATAAGGGGCTAATTGGGCTCTGCATAGAGCCCCATGATTGATGGGGTTAATTTGAGGCTCATGGGGCTGTGTATAGAGCCCCATGAGTGATGGGGTTAATAAGGGGCTCATGGGGCTCTGTATACAGCCCATGAGTGACGGGATTAATTAGGGGCTCATGGGGCTCTGTATAGAGCCCCATTAGTGATGGGGTTAATTTGAGGCTCATGGGCTCTGTATAGAGCCCCATGAGTGACAGCGTTAATTTGAGGCTCCCGATCAGGACCCCTGCTGCAAGGGTTAATGTAAGGACCCTCCGGGGATACCGATAAGGACCCCTAGTATTGGGGGGCGGTTAATTGCAGATGCCGGGGGGGGGGGTACTTACAGTACCGAAGTTGCCAGCCTTAACTATTTGTGTGCCATGATTGATCCAGATTGGGAACACAGCTGCAAGGGTTAATGTGGGGACACTGTGGAGGTCCCGATGGGGACCCCCAGCATGGGGTTAATGTGGGGACCCTGCTGGGGTCTCGATCATGACCCCCACATCACGGTTGGGGGAGTGTGGGGGAGTGTTAGGTGCAGTGGGGACATTTTAGGAATCATATGTAAGGGCTTCTAAAGCATATGTAAGGGTTTCTTCTACTAAAGCATATGTAAGGGCTTCAAAAAGGCTTCAGAGTCGTGTAGGCTCCGAGTTGCACGGTTGCCATTTTCACAGGGCCGAAATTCGTAACCCCATCCGAGCTCGGAAAAAGACTCCAATTGAATAGCAAATTTGCCTGCGATCTCCACTTGTGAGCTCTGATCTCAAATTGGCAGCAATTTAATGAGGCTATATATTGGCAAATACATTATTTCTGCAAAATGGTCCCCCACTTTTAAAAGCACAGCGGAATTTTTTTGCAATCTCTTATTTTTCTTTAGTTTACCCCATGTTCTACAAACAAACGTGTGGGCTGTACAAAGAGATCTCAAATTTTCACAGAAATTTCTTAGCAACATTGCAATTTCAGACAACAAGCATAAACAAATTTAATCACAATTCATATAAGTATACAATTATTTTAAATGGTAAAAAAAAGGAATGGGGGAGAGAAGTGCACACCACCAGATGGTGCAATAAAAGGAGTTTAATCAGGAAGTAATATAAAAACAATCAAAGCACTCACATTTGAAGACCTCAGTAATATGAGGTATTTGTATTGTTTATATATTAGCTATAGTCCTCATATGTCCAGCTCAGTTGTGTTTCCCAAAGCAGGCAATTCTCAGTTGAAATCTCAGGTGTCCATATCCAAAAATAGATGGCAGCCTGCTGATTGGACAATCCAAAGGGCCAGAGTATATAGAAAGCAGAAAATGGCAAGATAAAATCACAAAAAGACCAAACGCGTTTCGCTCAAGTGTTTTTGTTCCAAGTAACACTTACCAACCATACTCCGGCCCTTTGGACTCAGGTCTTCAAATGTGAGTGCTTTGATTGTTTTTATATTACTTCCTGATTAAACTCCTTTTATTGCACCATCTGGCAGTGTGCGCTTCTCTACCCCATTCCCTTTTTTATTGTTTCACTAGCGAATTGCCCGTCAAAAAATGACGGCAATGAAATTGTAAGTGAGCTAATGCTGTTTGGTGTATAATTAATGAAATAAATAATACATTAATAAATTAGTATACTTTACCTATTTTAAAGTAATATATGCAGGAAGCATTCTGTTGAAGAGCTGACAATCTGTTTTGATGTTGCTGGAGTATTAGTGGTGTGGAGCTGCTGTGTAAGAGTGATGAATGTGTGCAGTGTAATAGTGTGCGTGCGCGAGACCAAACCGTTAGCGTAGCTGAGTACTTCCGCATTAAAATGGCGGCAAATGTGTGGTATGCGTCTGTAGCGGAAAATCTGTAGGTGTTTTGTGGTGTTTTGCATGTTTCTTGTGGTGTTTTGCGTGTTTAGAGTGCTGTAGCTTAGTTTTCGTTTTGTTCGGCGGCCATTTTTTCCCTCGCTTAGAGAATTATTTTGTGTCTAAAATCTTTTATTTTGAGTTAAATGAAGGTGTAATTTCATTTTTCGAGGTCCTGGATGCTCCCTCTAGCTGTAAGTAAGCTTTTTATGTATGTGTTGTGTGTATTTATTGTGTTTTTCATTTTTTCCTGTCAGCGGGTTGCGGCCGATTTTTGCGAGTCCGTAATGGGTGTTAACGTGTCTCTTATGTTGTTGGGTTGCGACGTAAAGTTTGTGTGGGTCGCAGTTGCTGGGCGCTCCATGCCAGCAAATGAGGCCCTCGCTTCGGCGCTCCATGCCAGCAATTGCGGCCCTCGCTTCGCAAGGGCTGCGGGCTCGCTACGCGTGCTCACAACTATATATGTGATATCTTGTAGCATTTCCATGGACGGTGCCCGTTTTATTTGAGGAGCAGCAGATACCGCCAGGATTTGATCTGCCAACAGAAGGGTCTCTGGACATTATGCTGGACTGATTTGTTTGAATTTATTGTCATTGACCTTTTTTACATTATTATATATTTTGATGTTTTTTGCTTTGCATTCACATATCTAATTTCTATGTGATTAGATGGTTGATTCATTTTTCTTACCTATCATTATAGACACTAGTCTCTTTTTGTACACCTCTTAGTATTGATTTCCTTTAGAGACAAATTCTGGTAGAGCCCTTTTATTTCCACACACTCTTTTTGTGATCGTTAGGCTCTTTTAGCTGTCTACAGATTGTATATTCCTACCCCTATTTTAGGTTGGTTTATTGCTCTATTAGACCAGGACTTTATATCCATAAACAACTAGGGACTTTAGCTAATAAATTATTTGGGGTCTCTAACCCACAACAAAAAAAGTGCTTCCCTTTACAATAATTATAAAATTCTGCAAATAGATGACGACACAGATAAACAAAATTAGAATTTCTACTCACCTCTCCAGAGGGTATACAATTCTGGCACAAAACTGTTAGGGCATGAAAACACTGCTAGAGGTAAGAGCAACTCCTGGAGAACCTTTCCAAATAGTCTTTATTACAGCACCTCTCTCATCCTGATCTGAGCAACTCGGGAGACAAAGCGACTACAACTGAAGGCAGAATCAAAATGTCTCATAATCCCATTCACTGATTGCATCAATTTGGTTTATGTGTGAAACTGCACATCCCCACAATCTCACAATCAAAATCTTTTTGAATATATTTAAATTAGTTTAACTTTTACACATACTTTTTAAAGCAGAGTGTGTTGGTCTAGTGGAAAGTGTGCTAAATAAAAAAAAAATATTAGTAAGTCATTGGCTCTATCTATCTATCAACAAGTACATTTATTAATAAATAATAAGTGGAAGGCAGGAGAATTAAACTTATGACTCAAATCCATAATATACTGCAATTCCTAACAGTTAGCAACTTATTGTTTATGCAGATTCTTGTGGGAGGGCTTCAAGGGCTAAACAAAAATGACAATATATAAGTCAATTCCTGATCAATTTTAAAAATGTATACACATTTTCCATATTATTTTTTCACACTTTAGCTGATGGTGCAGATTACATATGGTGACTTTTGTCATTCTTTAAGTATTGTAATTGACATCCCTTTTATGCATTGTTAAACACAAGATTTGCATAACATCCTGCACCTGTCTAGTGGGGTAGACGGTCTATAATCGGCTGCTACCAAAACAACTATCTGCCCAATCACAGCCTGTCAGGGAAAAATGGAGCCTAAAGGGTGAAACTTTGACACTGCACTTCTCCTAATAAAGGTCATATGACTCATAGGTTACAAAAGTGGGATTGTGGTTTCCAGGGGGAAGAAGCATGGGCAAATCTGACACTGCCCTTGCTAAGACCTTTAGCCTAACAGATGCCTGTCTTTGGTAAGTGCCCTCTGCAGGTGCCAATGTTCAATGCTTTTAGTGTTACCTTTTGCAAGCTACTCAAGTGAAAGAGCACATGTAAAACAAAGAAGAATACGTTTAATGTGTTAATAGCACATCAACTCCCTCAGGATTTTGTATACTGAGCAAGAATTGACTTCATCAGTTGATTGGGGTAAGTTCACTATTTGGAGATAAAGATCATGCAAATTTACAACAACAACAGATTGCTAATAATAATAGTCTGGAGGAACTGTCAAACATTCTAACATTGGGGAAATAAGACTGGTAAAATGTTGGCTAGTAAAAAACATTCATTCTGAAATGTATCGACAACATTTTGGATAAAGATAATACATTTCATCCTCATCCAAATAAAATAGGGGAAATATTTAGGAGCTATTATAGTTCTTTATATAATCTACATTGAACCAACTAAGAATGAAATAAATTAATTTCCTTAATATTTCAGATGAAGAGTTAGAATATTTAAATCAAGATATTACTATTAATGAATCTTTCAGACTTGAGAGTATGCAAAGCACCAGTTCCAGATGGATTTGTTGGATAATATTACAAACTTTATGAGAATATATAAGTTCCCAGGTTAAAAGAGCCATTTAATGAAATACAAAATAGAGGCATAGTCCTGAGCAAAATGCTGGAAGCTGCCATATTCTCTATTCCTAAACAAAATAAAGACATCACTAAACTTAAGAATTATAGATCTATATAGCTTCTAAGCATAGATAATAAACTATGCTCAAACTGTACTGACCAGAACTCATAGAGACTGTGGAAATCATTGTATGTAGGCCTAGGCTGAATAAGTTGATGTTAAGTTAAGCCAGACATCTTGGTATTGAAATCAGGGTGCACAGTTATGGTAAAGATATATGCACTATATATATTGTTATTCTGTATCATGTATGTGGTTATTAGAGGGGAAAATTAACTGTAAAACATGTGGAAATATATAGAAAAAGGGACCCTGAGAAATGGTTCAGTGCGATGAAAAACCCTGCAGTAACAAAGCAGAATAGAAGGGTTTCTGCGCATGGAACTCTGCGCATGGGAGCTCCTTTTACTGACACACATAAACCCAGTTTTGGAAATGAAAGAGAGATGCAAGATTCTCTGCATCTGGACTGACTGTAGAAGATTGCCCTTTTGTACTTATATTCCCCTTTTGACAATGCCCAAGGCAGATTGCATTTTCCTAGCTAATCCTTGAACATACACTTCAGATAAGAGCCATGGTAACTGCCAGGCAAGTAGTGACAATTCTCACATAGGCAGGACAGCTGCATCCCATATCCCCAGGTTACTGTGACAACCATGAATGCACTTTTTAGCTGTAGTGGTTGTGGTCAGCCCACACATCACACATATATGCTAAATTCACAGGGAAGGGCTGTGAGACGTGGGCATGTAATGATTGAAGTAACTAGAATGCACATTGCTGGCATTGATTGCTCATCAATAGGGAGAGGGTATAAATATGTGGGAATTGTATTACTAAAAGTTCAGTTCTGGCTTTCACATAAACTAGGTGTGAGACTATTTACTGTGTGCCCGTATCCTGAGTGCGGAGTGGTCCTGTTCTGAGACCACTGGTATCTGCACATATTCTTGGGCGTTGTCCCTATCCTGAAGCCATCTTTTGTGCCAGAGGTAATAGGAACTACACGGACCTGCTAGTGTAGGTTTGAACTAGGGGCCCTATTAAATTCTCCCTCGTAGTTCTCTCGGTGCTCGCAAAAGGCAGTTTTCCTGCTGTTTGCGAGAACCGAATCTCTCGCAGCCTGCTTTACGATATGACTGCGAGAAAATGGCAGAGAATAGGCTCCGAGAGAGCTACGTAGCCTTAAATCTATGCACGAGTCTCGCATATCGTAAGAATCCCTACGTGGACAAAAAGTCCACGCAAGGGATCCGAAAGCCTCTACGTGCTGCCTCGGAACAGCCCGAGACAGCAGTGTGAGGCTCCCCCCTGCACCCTATACACATCCCCATGCTGCAGGGGTCTCTATCGGGACCCCTGCAGCACCCCCACATTAACCCCTTGCAGCGGGGGTCCCCGATCTGCATAGATCAGGCCCCCCGCTGCATTTAAAACTTTTAAATTCCCCGCCGCGGCTCCTTAAAGGGACCGCGGCACACTATTACCCAATCCCGGCCGCGGCACTTAAAATTAACCCCCCTCTATGCTGGGGGTCCCCATCGGGTCCCCCGAAGTGTCCCCACATAAACCCATTGCAGGGGGGGGGCCCGATCTGCATAGATCAGGCCCCCCCGCTGCATTTAAAACTTTTAAATTCCCCGCCGCGGCTCCTTAAAGGGACCGCGGCACACTATTACCCAATCCCGGCCGCGGCACTTAAAATTAACCCCCCTCTATGCTGGGGGTCCCCATCGGGTCCCCCGAAGTGTCCCCACATAAACCCATTGCAGGGGGGGGCCCGATCTGCATAGATCAGGCCCCCCGCTGCATTTAAAACTTTTAAATTCCCCGCCGCGGCTCCCTAAAGGGACCGCGGCACACTATTACCCAATCCCGGCCGCGGCACTTAAAATTAACCCCCCTCTATGCTGGGGGTCCCCATCGGGACCCCCGAAGTGTCCCCACATAAACCCCCTGCAGCGGGGGGCCCCGATCGGCACCGATCGTGACCCTGCTGCAATTCAATTTTAAATTTCCCGCCTCGCGGGTCCTCAAAGGACCGTAAAGGTCCTGAAAGGACTCGCACTAAAAATATTAACCCCAGGCAACTATAATTACCCCATTAACTCATGGTGGTCAATCCAGACCACCATAAGGCTCTAATTAACCCATTAACTCATGGTGGTCAATACAGACCACCATAAGGCCTAAATTAACCCATTAACTCATGATGGTCAATCCAGACCACCATAAGGCTCTATTTAACCCATTAACTCATGGTGGTCAATCCAGACCACCATAAGGCTCTAATTAACCCATTAACTCATGGTGGTCAATACAGACCACCATAAGGCCTAAATTAACCCATTAACTCATGGTGGTCAATCCAGACCACCATAAGGCTCTATTTAACCCATTAACTCATGGTGGTCAATACAGACCACCATAAGGCCTAAATTAACCCATTAACTCATGATGGTCAATCCAGACCACCATAAGGCTCTATTTAACCCATTAACTCATGGTGGTCAATCCAGACCACCATAAGGCTCTAATTAACCCATTAACTCATGGTGGTCAATACAGACCACCATAAGGCCTAAATTAACCCATTAACTCATGATGGTCAATCCAGACCACCATAAGGCTCTATTTAACCCATTAACTCATGGTGGTCAATCCAGACCACCATAAGGCTCTAATTAACCCATTAACTCATGGTGGTCAATACAGACCACCATAAGGCCTAAATTAACCCATTAACTCATGGTGGTCAATCCAGACCACCATAAGGCTCTATTTAACCCATTAACTCATGGTGGTCAATACAGACCACCATAAGGCCTAAATTAACCCATTAACTCATGATGGTCAATCCAGACCACCATAAGGCTCTATTTAACCCATTAACTCATGGTGGTCAATCCAGACCACCATAAGGCTCTATTTAACCCATTAACTCATGGTGGTCAATCCAGACCACCATAAGGCTCTAATTAACCCATTAACTCATGGTGGTCAATACAGACCACCATAAGGCCTAAATTAACCCATTAACTCATGATGGTCAATCCAGACCACCATAAGGCTCTATTTAACCCATTAACTCATGGTGGTCAATCCAGACCACCATAAGGCTCTAATTAACCCATTAACTCATGGTGGTCAATACAGACCACCATAAGGCCTAAATTAACCCATTAACTCATGGTGGTCAATCCAGACCACCATAAGGCTCTATTTAACCCATTATCTCATGGTGGTCAATACAGACCTCCATAAGGCCTAAATTAACCCATTAACTCATGATGGTCAATCCAGACCACCATAAGGCTCTATTTAACCCATTAACTCATGGTGGTCAATCCAGACCACCATAAGGCTCTATTTAACCCATTAACTCATGGTGGTCAATCCAGACCACCATAAGGCTCTAATTAACCCATTAACTCATGGTGGTCAATACAGACCACCATAAGGCCTAAATTAACCCATTAACTCATGATGGTCAATCCAGACCACCATAAGGCTCTATTTAACCCCATCAGTCCCATAAGGGTATATTATTACCATTATGGGCCTGTTACAACCCAACATTAACCACATAAGTGCCATGATGGTCCTCAAGGACCATCATGACACTAACTACAAACACTACACTATAACCCCCAATAAACCATTTAATCTAAACTAACCCCCCTCTACACTAATCTATTAACACTTACACTACCTACCTACACTACCTACCCCCTAATAAACCTTCCCACCACTCTAATTACAAAAAATAAAAAACCTACAGCACAGAAAACAAAAAACCTACAGTACAAAAAACAAAAAAAACTACAGTACAGAAAACAAAAAACAATTCCAACCCCACCCCCCACTACAGAAAACAAAAAAATACATTACAACCCCACCCCCCATTACAGAAAACAAAAAAATACATTACAACCCCACCCCCCACTACAGAAAATAAAAAAATTACACACCTGAAAAGGAAAGACAGATAAACACAATACAATACATACATATAATACATTACATACATTACATACAATACATGACATTACATATAATATATTAAATATAATATATTACATATAATATATTACATATAATACATTACATACATTACATACAATACATGACATTACATACATTACATATAATATATTAAATATAATATATTACATATAATATATTACATATAATATATTACATATAGTCCTAATCAAATACCCCCTATCTATCTAACATACAATCTATTTAATTTAAAATAAATCCTAACTATATCAAATACATCCCCCTATCTATCTAATATACAAAAAATCCTAACTACATACACAGACCATTATTCTAAAGTAAAATAAAATAATTACAGTCCTAACTACATACACAGACCCTAATTCTAAGCTAAAATCAATAAATTAAGACCACTTACCTTTAAGATGTTGCTTCAGATCACTAACCTATGGGTCAAACAAAAAATAAAAATTAGTACAAAACATTAACATCAAATAAATAAACATTCTATACATTCTAAATATTCAACTCACCTTTACAGCATGTCCAGTCACTGTTTAGCTCTGTTAAAAAAAAAACACAATACATGAATACATGAATACAATATATAAACAATAAATAAAATACACAAATAAACATCTAAATATACATTTAACTTACCTACCCGCGATGTCCCCGGCCTTCTCTCCTTCAGCCCCGGCAGGGCCGCGGAACCATTCGCGCTCTAAAAAAAAAAAAGAAAAAAAACTAACGGAGGTCTGCACTGGCAGACCTCCCCGACGCTACTGAACCTCCCGGAGTCGTTTCCGGGAGGAAATTGGCATTGGCGGCTTGTGATTGGCTGAAAAAGCTGTCTATCAATTTCAGCCAATCAAAAGTCGTCAATGTGTGAGCCAATCAGGATGGGATACACCCCAATATCCCACCCTGATTGGCTTAATTACTTGTCTATCTTTCTGGGAACCAATCACAACGCTCAGATGCCTTCAGCCAATCACTATGGGATACACCCCCACGGAGTGATTGGTAGAAGACATCTGCGCATCCTGATTGGCTCCTACATTGACGACTTTTGATTGGCTGACAGCTTTTTCAGCCAATCACAAGCCGACAATGCCAATTTCCTCCCGGAAACGACTCCGGGAGGTTCAGTAGCGTCGGGGAGGTCTGCCAGTGCAGACCTCCGTTAGTTTTTTTTTTTTTTTTTTTTTTAGAGCGCGGATGGTTCCGCGGCCCAGCCGGGGCTTAGGGAGAGAAGGCCGGGGACATCGCGGGGAGGTAAGTTAAATGTATATTTAGATGTTTATTTGTGTATTTTATTTATTGTTTATATATTGTATTCATGTATTCATGTATTGTGTTTTTTTTTTTAACAGGGCCGCGCCGGAAGAGCTAAACAGTGACTGGACATGCTGTAAAGGTGAGTTGAATATTTAGAATGTATAGAATGTTTATTTATTTGATGTTAATGTTTTGTACTAATTTTTATTTTTTGTTTGACCCATAGGTTAGTGATCTGAAGCAACATCTTAAAGGTAAGTGGTCTTAATTTATTGATTTTAGCTTAGAATTAGGGTCTGTGTATGTAGTTAGGATTTTTTGTATATTAGATAGATAGGGGGATGTATTTGATATAGTTAGGATTTATTTTAAATTAAATAGATTGTATGTTAGATAGATAGGGGGTATTTGATTAGGACTATATGTAATATATTATATGTAATATATTATATGTAATATATTATATGTAATACATTATATTTAATGTATGTAATGTCATGTATTGTATGTATTGTATGTAATGTATTATATGTAATATATTATATGTAATATATTATATTTAATATATTATATTTAATGTATGTAATGTCATGTATTGTATTATATGTATGTAATGTATTGTGTTTATCTGTCTTTCCTTTTCAGGTGTGTAATTTTTTTATTTTCTGTAGTGGGGGGTGGGGTTGTAATGTATTTTTTTGTTTTCTGTAGTGGGGGGTGGGGTTGTAATTTTTATTTTTTCTGTACTGTAGGTTTTTTTGTTTTTTGTACTGTAGGTTTTTTGTTTTCTGTGCTGTAGGTTTATTGTTTTTTGTAATTAGAGTGTTGGGGAGGTTTATTAGGGGGTAGGTAGTGTAGGTAGGTAGTGTAAGTGTTAATAGATTAGTGTAGAGGGGGGTTAGTTTAGATTAAATGGTTTATTGGGGGTTATAGTGTAGTGTTTGTAGTTAGTGTCATGATGGTCCTTGAGGACCATCATGGCACTTATGTGGTTAATGTTGGGTTGTAACAGGCCCATAATGGTAATAATATACCCTTATGGGACTGATGGGGTTAAATAGAGCCTTATGGTGGTCTGGATTGACCACCATGAGTTAATGGGTTAATTAGAGCCTTATGGTGGTCTGTATTGACCACCATGAGTTAATGGGTTAATTTAGGCCTTATGGTGGTCTGTATTGACCACCATGAGTTAATGGGTTAATTAGAGCCTTATGGTGGTCTGTATTGACCACCATGAGTTAATGGGTTAATTTAGGCCTTATGGTGGTCTGGATTGACCATCATGAGTTAATGGGGTAATTATAGTTGCCTGGGGTTAATATTTTTAGTGCGAGTCCTTTCAGGACCTTTACGGTCCTTTGAGGACCCGCGAGGCGGGAAATTTAAAATTGAATTGCAGCAGGGTCACGATCGGTGCCGATCGGGGCCCCCCGCAGCAGGGGGTTTATATGGGGACACTTCGGGGGTCCCGATGGGGACCCCCAGCATAGAGGGGGGTTAATTTTAAGTGCCGCGGCCGGGATTGGGTATTAGTGTGCCGCGGTCCCTTTAAGGAGCCGCGGCGGGGAATTTAAAAGTTTTAAATGCAGCGGAGGGCCTGATCTATGCAGATCGGGGACCCCCCCTGCAATGGGTTTATGTGGGGACACTTCAGGGGTCCCGATGGGGACCCCCAGCATAGAGGGGGGTTAATTTTAAGTGCCGCGGCCGGGATTGGGTAATAGTGTGCCGCGGCCCCTTTAAGGAGCCGCGGCGGGGAATTTAAAAGTTTTAAATGCAGCGGGGGCCTGATCGGTGCCGATCGGGGACCCCCGCTGCAAGGGGTTAATGTGTGGGGGCTGCGGGGGTTCCTATGGACCCCTGCAGCAAGGTGTTCATGTGAGGACACTTCGGGGGTCCCGACAGGGACCCCCGCATTGAGGGGGGGGTTCATTTTAGGTGCCTAGGGGGGGGTTTGGAGTACCCCCCACGGCAGGGCTTATGTGGGGGGACTGCCGCGGAGGTCCCTTTTAGGACCCCCGCAGCACTTGATGAGGAGTGGGAGCCTGCGATATCATCTCGCAGGCTGTCACTCCTCATGTACATTTACGCAGTGTAGATACGTACGGGCCTGCTGCGTAGCTCATACGTTGCTCGCAGCAGGGCTAATTTAATAGCATTGTAAGTTAGAGAAACTTTGCAGTACGTAGGGCTTAAGTAGAAGCCTCTTATTTACGAGGCTGGAATTTAATAGGGCCCTAGGTTCTTATCAAGACCAATTGAAGAAGCATATTTTGACAAAAATATTTTAGCAAATAGGTTGAAAACAGTTATACCCAAATTAATTTGGAAAGATCAAACAGACTTTATGCCAAAAAGACAAGGCACAGATAACACTAGAAGGTTAATCAATACCATTTTATATGTAATAAAGGAAAACATCCCTATGTTATAAATTTTGTTGGATACAGAAAAAGCCTTTGATCAAGTTAACTCAACATACATAGAGCTTATATTGCAAAAAATTTGGACTTGGTAATTTCCACTCTGAAGCCATAAAAGCCCTTTATCAGAGACCGTCACACTGCTAGGATTCAAGACTGAAATATTTTTCATTAATAATGGAGCACGTCAGGGATGTCGCCTTTCTCCTTTAATCTTTATCATAATCTTAGAACCATTGTTAGTAAAAATTAGAACATCTAGAAAATGTTATGGAATTCCAATAGGAAATAACATATATAAAGTTATGGCATTTACTGATGATATAACTTTTACATTGTCTGTCTAGCAGAATCTTCTCTTACCTCATTACATAGAGTACTAGACATATATTGAAGATTGTCAAATTATAAGCTTAATATTACTTAATATTGGACAGGCCTCAATGGAAAAAAAAACGTCTATCTTTAAAGGAAATATATCCTTATAATTGGAAGTCTAACGAATTAACTCATCTGTTCTGTTGTATACCATTGAAGACTCCAATATATCTGTTAAATAGACTCCAATCATTAATTGATAGATATATATAGTGGGAAAAAAAACAGAATAAAGTTAGAAATAACTAAAAGAAGAAGCTATAGAGAGGGATTATCCTCCTTGAGTATAAAAGATTATTATACTGCGTAACACTATCACATATTGCAAATTGGGGACAGGTAGAAGGATACCCAAGTTGGTTTGACAGAGAAATCCATACTTAATGAAACCTCACCATTTCAATTATTGTGGATAGATTCAAAAATAAAAAACAAGTTGATAAAGCTTTCACCTGTCATTAAATCTAATTTAAAATGTTGGCATATGTAGAGAACAAAATACGAACTATCAAACAACCTATCCTTGGTAGGTTCTATACAGTCAATAATAGAATGTTTTGTTCTATATGAAAAAGCTGAATGGGATAAATGCAATCTAAAAAACATAGATGATCTCTATGTTATGCCTTTTGAAGCACTACAATTGAGATATGGAATTCAATCTATATACTGGTTAAACTATAATTCACTATTATCTGTTTTAAAACATGCAAATTACTATAATATGAGTAAATAAATTGACCAATTTTGAAAAAAATGCTTATGTAAGTATAAAAGACACACAATTTCTAAATGTTTTAAAAATGTCTAAATTTAAAGATATAGAATAAGAAAATAACAAAGATGGAATTATGGAAAAAAGATATAGGTCAAATTTAGGAGGAAATTCAATGTTTTAAAGCCTTTTCCTTAATCAAATCAGCAAAAATATGCTCTCTATATAAAGCATTTTAAATATATAAAAATATATATAAAACATTTTAAAATAATTCAAAGATGGCATTATGTTCCAGCTAAAGTAGCAAAATTTGACATTAGAGTATCTGATAGATGTTAGAGAAATTATGGAGCAAAAATCACCAACTTTCTTTTGGTGGGAATGTCCCAAAATCTTGTAATTTTGGGAAATGTGTATAACTAATATATCAAATATTAATAAAATAGCTTTGACTGAATCCACAGAAATGATTTTACTCCACATTCTTCCTAAGGATATGCCAAAACCAACTAAATGTCTCTTAGTTCATATCTTAATGGTTGCCAAATCCACAATAATTAGAAACTAGAAATCAACTAAATTAACAAAATGGACTGAACTAAAATGCTTTATTGAGAAATCAAGATATGGAAATGAACTTTCATTTTTTTGACAATTCCTCAAAAAGAATTAGTCACACTTTGTCTTTTATTTAATATTATAACATATTAAATGAAATAATTAAGGATCAGAACTCTCATAAAACCAAATATTATAACACACAATAATACTCAAGTTACAAAAATGTATGTATGATAATATATATATGGTATGTGATATGTTTGTATATTTTATTGTTCTAAAATAAAAAAAGGAAAAAAAGAAGAAGACCCAAACATTGCTAAAACATTTAAGTAAATAAACTTAAATTTAACCAGGTAATATTTAAAGGCTTTTATTAACACAGTACTTTACTATGATTGCCCCTTTCTGTTTTTTCATTTTTACATAAAGCTTATTTTTTAAATAAAAAAATAGCTTAGTTAAGGTATAGTTACTTATTAACTAGTTTAGTTTGACTTTATAAAATAATGTCCTTTCTGACTGAGTATTCAAAATATGTTCACTTTTAAAGAAAAAAAACACAGAATAAAATCCCCTATGTACTTACTCTGATTATAACATTCTGATGGTAACAAGTACTCCTTGGCACAACCGAACATTCCCTATTAATAAAGAACAGAAAATTAATAAGCAAGTATGCATAACCCCTTAACTACACATTGATAGGAAGATTTTAATCTTGTCACATTTATTTTGCAACCACACTATTTTATAGTCAGAATAGAAAGGTTGCTGCATTTATTTATTCTCAGTAAGGTAATGGCCAACCATATGTTGATAATGAGAAATCAAAATAATAACTGTAGCAAAACTTATAATAACCTGTATGAAGGTCCAATAGAAATATATCACAGATCTGCAATAACAAACCTCCAAAGTTCCAAAAATACGTCCACAGATTGACTCGAAAGACATGTCTACCTTTATCTATCTTTCTTTTTTATCTAAGAATGGGTTTCCAAAATGTATGTAGGAGAACCACTGGAAAAGCACAAACCTTACTTTAAGAACTGCCAAAGAGAGAACCTAGAGGCAGAGGCAAAGAGAGGATGAATCTTGTACTTAGCATGCTTCTCATGGAATAAGTATTGGACTTGATCTTCCTGTGCTATTAGCACTTTGCAGATCCCCACCTGCCTACTATTCAAAATCCTTAAAGACTGTTATACACTTTTCTTCCTCTGTAGTGTAAGTTCAAGGGTAGCTTTTGTCACTATCTTGAAGTGCCATAGCTTTTAATTAGTGGAGCTGATACTACATCGTACAGAGAGTATAATTTTTTTTTTTGGAGTATGTAACCGTTCTAGTTTGTGCAAATCATAAAAAAGTTTTCTTTTAGATTCACATAATTTGCAAAGATATTAAACTTTTCTTTATACCCATGAATAATAGATGCCTTTGCAGCCTTCCTCTTTTTATCCACTGTACATTACAAAGAGTTACCATGCATGTAACCATTCAGTATTGAAAGACTTATTATCTATGACTTGTACGTTAAATATTGCATTATACATAACACAAGGTAATGTCAGCCTGGAAACTCATCATCATATTAACCCTACATGTAGGTGATCATAACTGCAGACAAGTCTGTTTGAGGTTTCTTCTTAAAAAGAAATAGAATTTGCCTCCCTGTAGCGACACCAGGCTCCTGTCTTTTACTAATATGGCTGGGTTTGTCAATCCCAGAATTATGGAACAGCTGCACTTTAATCATTCTTTCTAAAACCTTTCATGTGAAGATAAAATAACACAGAGGAAATCTATCCTTCCTTGCACAGAGTTTGTCAAACTAACTGAACTATTATGGTTGGTTCTCAGCTTTACACAGTATAGAAAAGTTTCTTATGAAAGTTATTACAGGATCCAAGTTGGAAACAGAAAGTTATAAGATAAGGTAGACACTGTTTATGGTGAGATGTAGTTATGGTCGGAATAAGGCGCCACAGAACTGCACAATATTGTTGCCACTGTTTGGGCCAGTGATTTCGTTTACATATCATATACAAATACATAGCCACATATTTAGGTTTTATGCTGAACAAGATTACATCATATTTGTGCACACCAAATTTCAGAGATACTTATCCCCCCCCCCCCCCCCCACTATGCCCCATACACATACACACATTAATGAACCTATTCAGTGTGTTGTAAAATGTCTAGAACACATACAGACATACATATTACTGCACAAAGATATTTCTGTGCATATTCCTATGCCATTTACCATCACAATGATCCAAATCTATTCTCCAACCATGGATGCTAAACAGGCTGAAGTTATCCAGTTCTACAAAGACATTCAACACGTCTTAGATTAACACCAAGAAAAGATGTTACTATCATCATAGGAGACTGGAATGCTAAAGTAGGGAAGCAAGAGACATCAGGAATAACTGGCAAGTTTGGCCTTGGAGTACAAAATTAAGCAGGTCAGAGATTAGTAGAATTTTGTCAAGATTATTCTCTGGTTCTAGCAAACACCCTCTTCCAACAGCCTCCAAGATGACTCTACACATGGACCAGATGGACAACATAGAAATCAGATTGACTATATACTTTGTAGCCAAATAGAAGAGCTCTATACAGCAAAAACAAGACCTGGAGCTAACTGCGGCTCAGACCATGAGCTTCTAGTTGCAAACTTCAAAATTAACTGAAGAATAGAGGGGAAATCATCAGACCAAGTAGATACAAAATAAATAATATCTCTTGGGAATATGCATTAGAAGTAAAGAATAGATTTAAGGGACTAGACATTGACGATGGGGTACCTAAAGAACTTTGGACTGAAGTTTGCAACATTATCCAATAAACAGCAACAAAGAATATCCATAAAAGAAAGAAAAGTAAGAAGTCAAACTGGCTGTCTGATGAGGCTTTTAAAGTACCTCAGGAAAGTCGGAAAGGGAAAGGTAGTGAAGATAGGAAAATATTTGTGCAACTAAATGCAGGATTTCAGATGATTGCAAGAAGAGACAAGGAGACATTCTAAAATGAGTGATGTATACAGATCAAAGAAGATAACAGAATGGGTAAATAAAGAGGTCTCTTCAAGTAAATTGGGAACCTAAAAGGCACCTTTCATTCCAAAGTGGGCCATATAAAAGACAAAAATGGTAGGGAATTAACAGAATAAGATCAGATAAATAAGAGGTGGCAGGAATACACTGAAGATCTAAACAGGAAGGATCTTAACAGCAGGGATGACCTCAATAGTTTCTCCAATGAGCTGGAGCTAGACATCTTGGAGAGCAAAGTGAGATGGGCCCTAGGATATCTTGCTAATAATAAAGCTGCAGGAGGTGATTGAATCGCAACTGAACTATTGAAAATTCTACCAAATGATGCTGTGAAAGTGTTACTTGCCTTATGCCAACACATTTGGAAAACTCAACAATGGCCAGTAGACTGGAAAAGGTCAGTCTACACCCCAATCTCTTAATCATGACGTCAGTAAAATATGGGGTTAAACATCAATCAATTAGCATTTAGAAGTCCAATATGCAATCGGATTCACAATACGTCAATGTACAAAATAATAAAAATGAATGACTGATGTAGTCCATGTGGGTGGTCTGATATGTATTAACTCCTTGATTACCGAGATTGATATAACATGGAAATAAAACGTTAAATAATACATTTCTGATTGCAGATTTGAAAGATTGAGACTGTTGTGCAATTAATTCTAATGTCTTACATCGCTTTCCCTGTTTTTTAAAGCGCAGTATTGATTTTTTATCTGCTTTTACAATGCTACAAACAGGTGTTTAGACCCTTTGCGAGTCCTCTCTAGTACTCGTAGGATTTTTGGCTATATTTGCCATTTACAGGTTTGAAGGCATCTGCGGGCTTGAGGAATTGTAGCAATTGAACAGCTATTTGCGATTGTAACATTTACGGGCTAGAAAGATCAAAGGCTTAAAGTTACAATTTTGACAACCACAGGGATTTTGAGTTTTTAAGCCGCAAACCTATTGCTGGTAGCTAAAAGATGCCAATTGAATAGCAAATTATTTTACAGGCTCCATTACGGGCTTTTGTAAGTACAATTTGCTCAATTGAATGGAGCCCACAGTCTTGTACTGGATGCTGTATACTGACTCTGTATGAGATATTGTATATACTTCAATTAAAATATTGCATTTGCTAGGAATCAGATTAGTCGGGCAGCTTTTCACATAAAAAAAATTGTCAATATTTAGAGAATGTGTATTGAAACATTCAATAATATATATATATATATATATATATATATTTAGATGAAACATTATAAAAAATTGGCCACTGAATCGTCATGGCTACAGCAAGGATAGTATTTAATCTTTGCTAAATGATGCTGTTGAAAGGCAGTCCTACAAATTATTCAATTCAGTAGGTCCACTGATAAATATCACGTTGTCTTGCATGATTAGCTTCTAATTTCCTATTCTCTCTGTTCACTGTGAATTCTTTGAAGAAACTAGCAATATAAATTCTAGGACATTTTGAGTGTAATCTAGGAGGAACAGGATAGTAAGCCTCTTTTATTTTGGTCAATGTCCATTGTGTGATTATTACCCTTACATAGATGCACACACTTTTATGGAAACTTTATAAATAAAATACACAGAAATTGAAATACAATAGATATCATATTTCGATAATAGTTGAGTATTTAAAATCCTTTACAATCTTACACAGCAATCGCAACCAATAATAGGAATTTTAGCACATTTTGACTGTAATCTGGGAGAAACAGGATCTTAAGCCTCTTTTATTTTGGTAAATGTCCATTGTGTGATTATTACCCTTACATAGTTGTACACTGTTTTTTGGATACTTTATAAATAAAATATACAGAACTTTGAATATAACAGATGTAATATTTTGATAATAACTGAGTATTTTAAATCATATGCAATCTTACACATTAGAAAAATATTATAATGCCCAATGGATTCCTAAAACCACTATATACGGTATGTCATGAAAAGACATAGAAATATCTCTTCAGCATTTTAAATGTTTATTATTTGCTGATAACCTCTTATGCCCTCTCACAGACCCACAGTCCTCCATAGCCGCTCTGATGTCTATTATCAAATAATTTAGTAATCTCTCAGGCCTCAAATTTAACTTTGAAACAACAGAAGCCTTAAGTGTGGGATTAACTCTGGAAAAGTTGAAAGCCACTTATAAATTTGTATGGCCTAAGGCACATATTAAATATCTGGGGGTCAACATTACTAGTAAAATATCTGAGCTCTATAAGGCAAATTTCCGCCTCCATTTCCGAAAATTAATTGTAGAAATGAATAACTGGTTCAAATCACAAATCGTCACGCTTTGTGCTGTTGCGCACGACATAGATGATGAGCGCTGAAGGCAAGCAGTTGAGGCTTTAAACTCGCAGCATTTAGGCGATGAGCGCCAAAGGTGCTCATTGGCTATGAGACTTGCGTAGTGGGGCGAGCAGTTGAGGCATTAAAACTCGCAGCACTTAAGTGATGAGCGCCAAAGGCGCTTATTGCCTGCGAGCCTCACGTAGCGAGGCGAGCAGTTGAAGCATTGAAAGATGTGGGACTTAGACGAAATGATCGCCAAAGGCGCTCCTGCGAGCCTCACAAAGGGAAGCGAGGTCAGCCTTTGAGTCATTGAAAAATGCGGGACTTAGCCTCCAAACAGGAAATGTGGGATTGCCTTAGGCTGCAAGCAGTTGAGGAACGCGGGACTTAGACCAAAAAAAACACAGCATGGGAGGACTACCAGGACGTCTGGGAGTGAGGTTGCACGCAAATTTAAGCCGAATTTGGTGAGTTTCGGCACTCGAAAGTCCGCTAAGCGAGAAAAAAATGGCGGCCCAAAAAAATGAAAACGAGGCTACACAGCCCCGAACCGGGTAAAACACTGGCAGCCACGTGCCCAAGAACATACGAGGTACAAAATACGCTATCAGAAAGGATGGAAAATGCTTGCGAGCCGCGTAGCACATAGACAATCGCTGCCATTTTACAACACTAACTTGCAACTAATAACATTATGAATCTAAAATGGCGCTCTACCCCACTAAACTAACGGTTTTACCTCGGGCACGCAGCCTATTTACACTGCACAATTGGCACATTGCTGACACTTTCTCATCAGGACAGCAACAGTCAAACTGTACATTGTATGCTGCAGGAACATCAAAAGAGATTGTTCGCTCTTCAGGATATTGATTGCTGGATATATTAATTAGAATTAGGTAAAGTAAATTAATTTATTAAGTAATTAATGAATTAATTAATAGTAAAAATACATATATATATATATATATATAAAAAAACTCTAAATAGCATATTTTACTTTATGACCACATTAATGCTTCACATTTCATAATACATTTGTTCATTCAGAATTAATTATTAACGTACATTAATTAAATAAGTATGAATTAGTAATGTAAAATACAAATTTATACTTTACACTACACTAAAAAAATATATTTTTACTCTGCATTTATATATATCGCGATGAAGGTGCTCAGAGGAGCAAAAGAACATGAGAGGAGAGGCTCCTCAGAGTACCAAAAGCTTTACATTGTGTTGCAAACAGCATTGCCATGGCGTCAAATGTTATTTCCCCTGTCATTTTTGACGAGCAAGTCGCTAGTTTATTATAGCCTGGACTAGCCTGTTTAGAACTGTACCTATACAAATCAATGATAAGGAACTAAATAGATTCCAAAGCCAGATATTCTGATTAATCTGGCAAAACTATGTTTAGACATAGAACTAGGGCAGGCCTCTCCTGCCCCAATTTAGGGCTCTACTTTAGAGCTGCTCAACTAGCGCTTCTCCCAATTGCCCATTCAAGTAAACATCAGCCAATATGGATATTTATCGAAAATTTTCAAATTAAACCCCAAACCTGGGACACAATAATTTGGGACCCACAAACAGACTCCTTTTCCCTAAAACATTCTAAGCCAATCATTTCACTTACTTTAACTATTTGGAAACTGGCCACTCTGGACGTCAATTAGAGTATACTATTTCACTTCTCTCCTCAGTTTTATCCCATCCTAGCATATACAGAGACTGTACAGAAGAGTCAAGACACTGGCAGGTCTCTCACAAATTAGACAGGATAGGATCTTGGTTCAAAAATGACCAAATTATCCCTTGCAAACAATTTAGGAATAACTTCAACATCCCTCCAAAGGAATTTTTTTATTTTTTTCATATAAAATTAAGACACTGGGTGATGACTATGAGTAGAACTGATGGCCCCCCTAAACCAACTTGGTTCTCCCCAATATGTAAAAAGCTCTCCCTAGCCAAGTGAATCCTAGACTCTGTATGACATCTTCAATTCTCCCCATTAAAAACAAAAACTTCTCTTCATGATTAAATGGGAGTCTGATTTAGATCAAGAATGGGAGTCCAATAAATAGATTGAATCTTGTACCAATGTTTCGAAGGGCTCTATAAGCTAGAATTTGTTGGAAACCTCTATACAAGTCCTACATAGCATACTTCACTCCATCAAGACTTCATAAGATTAAATCCCAAAATAGTAGTAATAGTTTCAGAGGCTGCCAAATCGTGGGTGACTTTATCCATACTTGGTGGAAGTGCCCAATAGTTCAAGATATCTGGAAAAAAACAACTGATTTAACCTTTAAAATATTGAATATCCCAATCTTTCCTACAATTGAATCTTGCCTCCCAGGAATTCACATTGACAACTTAAATGCATCTCATAACAAATTATTTAAATATATAACTTTAGCTGCTAAAAACAATATAGCTAAAAACTGGAAAACCCAATCTCTTCATTTCCGTGATATCATTCTTAAAGTTAACTTTATAATGCTTAACAAAAGAATGACACACATTTTGACAGACTCCTACCCCTTGTTCTTACAAATATGGGAACCTTGGATAACATCCCCAGATTGATTATCTCTCCTCTAACTCCCTTCCCAATTATCAAACCCTCCATCTTTCGGGGAGCAGGAGACCGGGGGAGCCTGGACCTCAGTGCTGAGTCAGGAGATGGAGATTAAGGTAAACCAAACAATTCTATCTGACCCTTTATAAGGATCCCTTTATTCTCCTCTTATAAAGAGGACACTCCTTCACCACCTTATTCCTTTCCTCCTTCCCTTTTCTCCTTTTTCTTTTCATATTTCCCTATGTTATTTACTATTTCAATTCACACTGTGTAATTACTAGCGATATCCCCCCTCATGTTTTAATATAAAAGGTGGCCTAGGCCTGACTGAATTCATCAATTAAATATAAACGTACAATTTCTAATGTGCTCTACCCTTGCTTATACCAGGCGAATTTGGTATAGTCAGACTGTATAACTTAAGAATTTAATTGAGAGTGGGTAAATGAAAGTAAATTGTAAATTAACATATGAATAACATTT
This sequence comes from Discoglossus pictus, assembly GCA_027410445.1. NCBI lineage: Eukaryota > Metazoa > Chordata > Amphibia > Anura > Alytidae > Discoglossus > Discoglossus pictus. The sequence continues at coordinate 429,713,445 of CM050163.1, read as the reverse complement.
ACAAAAAAAAAAAAAAAAGACAAACATTTTATTTCTAAATGTATACAAGCCACATGAAATATATGTAATGTAAGGCTTAACATGTGATACAAACTGACTTAATAATTTTACCAAATTGTCTTCAATAAAAATATTGGATAACAAAATATTCATCATAATATAGTGGAACTCATAACAATTTGTCTTTCAGCTATCCAATCTGTTTTCTATCTGTGTAAATAGATTTTTTTGGCAAAAATTTTGCCTTCTCATGTGTTTTTCTTCCAGGCTCCTCATCTTTTTCCAGCAAATCACTATCTAAAGACTAACAACTTTCTCTTCTTTCCATTTGCACGTCATACTTCATACAGCATAGGTGTTATTCCTGAGTTTCAATCTAAATGTAAAGAAGTCTTCAATGGCATCATTGCTGTCTTAAAATGTCACACACCAGTAAGTGCTTAAGCCCATTGCTTGAAAGTGATCCAAGTTCTAGGATGTGACTAGTTTCTAGAAGGAGTCTTCAATATCTTTTAAGTGGCTAAAGCTTCCTTATAATCCATAATGCATAAGGAAGCCAAATTGTTATGCAAAAGTCACTGAATGAAATGTCTCTGGGTGTCTGCTATTCATAACTGTTGAAGAATGCTATTTTAGATACAGATATTTTCTCTCTCATACATGAGATAGAAAGTGAGGTATTACCTTAACCCCTCCAGTATCCCAGGATCACCTGGAGAGACTTGTTCAATAAATCACAATTAGTTGGATCAAAGTAAATATAATTTAATAAATTAGGGTTCTACCCATAGCGGAGCTAGTGAATAGAGGGGCCCGGTGCAAAAAAATGTTTGAGCACCCTGGGCCCCCCTCTGGAGTGATTATATATATATATATATATATATATATATATATATCAGGCTACAGACTTCCAAAAACAACATATACTTTGCCGGCACCACGTGTGCGCCACGTCAAGACCCCGGAAGGAGCGGAGGCCGGAGCAGAAGCTTCAGATGCAGGTAAGTGAGGGGAAAGGGAGAGGCGGAGGTATTTAGAGGGATAGAATGAGGAGGGGGGGGTTGAGGAGGGGGGGAGGTAAAGAGACACAGGGGGGTAGAGGGACAAGGGGGGTAGAGAGACAAGGAGGGTAGAGAGACAAGGGGGGTAGAGAGACACAGGGGGGTAGAGAGACACAGGGGGGTTAGAGAGACACGGGGGGTTAGAGAGACAAGGGGGGAGAGTGACTCGAGTATAAGCCAAGGGGGGCCTTTTTAGCCTTAAAAAAAAGGCTGAAAAACTCAGCTTATACTCAAGAATATACGGTATATCTGAGACAAACATTGGTGAACAGAAGATTGACTAATGAACAGCATCAAAGAGAGAATGGCACCAAACCTTGCAATAAAAATTGCTGCAAATTATGTCAATACATCTGCAAAGAGGACAAAGCCACACATAACAACAAGAGCTTTAACATCAGAGGCTCATATTCATACACATTATCTAATGTAGTGTACATTAGAAAATCACTCTATGTGAAAATGGACACTATATTGGGGAAACCAGCCAGAATCGGCACAGACTCTGAATCAAAAATCACAATGAATACAGGAACTATACCCCAGTTGGACACCACTTTTCACAAAATAACCACTCCAACCAAAACCTGAAAATCAGAGGTCATTTTAAAAACACAAAAGGAAGAAGGCACTTTAAACTTCTTAAAATTTGACATCACTGATTTTTGTGTGTTCCCTTTCTCTCTCTGGTTTAATTCTGGTATGTTCATCTGTCTCCCTACAGTTTTATGGTACCTCAACCTCTTAAGATGTGCACATATTTACAACCCTGTGCACAGCTGATTTAACAGAACATTTTTTTTTTAAACTGCATTTTCTGTATTTCAATGAGAATCTTCTATCAGTGTTGCTCCTGACTTGATAAAGAGAGGTCCACTCTCGAAAGCTAGTCATAATATTTATGTTTGTCCATTAAAAATAGTATCACTATATACTGCAACACTCTGATTATTCATATATATGAAAATATATACAGTATGTATATAATATATCTTTATACATAATATATATATACTAGCGAATTGCCCGTCAAAAAATGACGGCAATGAAATTGTAAGGTAGCTAAATTAGTAAATGAATATAGTGTACCTATTTTGAAGCATTGTGATGAAGAGCTGGCAATCTGTGTTGATGTTGCTGCAGCATTAGTGGTGTGGAGCTGCTGTATAAGCATGCTGAATGTGTGCAGTGTAACACTGTGCGTGCGCGAGACCAAACCGTTAGCGTAGTCGTGTACTTCCGCATTGGTGTAAAATGGCGAGTAATGTGTGGTATAGGTATGTATCGGAATATCCGTAGGTGTTTTGTGGTGTTTTGCGAGTTTAGAGTGCTGTAGCCTCGTTTTTGTTTTGTTCGGCGGCCATTTTTTCTCTCGCTTAGATTTTTTTTTAGTCTCTAAACTGTTTTATTTCGAGTAAAATCGAGGTGTAAGTTGTATTTTTGAGGTCCTGGGTGCTCCCTCTTGGTGTAGGTAAGTTTTTTTATGTATGTGCTGTGTGTATGTATTGTGTTTTAAATGTTTGTATGTCGGCGTGTTGCGTCCGATGTTTGCGAGGTCGTAATGTGTGGTAACGTGTTTCGTACGTTGTTTGCGTTCCTCGTAAAATTTAGCGAGTGTCGTAATTTGTGTGTCGTGTTTTTGGAGTAGCGACGTGAATTTTGCGAGGGTTTGAGGCCCTTGCCCAGTGACCTCGCCAGCAACTGAGTCCCTCGCTTCGCGAGGGGCCTCAGTTGCTGGCATGGAGCGCCTTCGGCGCTCCATGCCAGCAACTGAGGCCCTTGCCCAGTGACCTCGCCAGCAACTGAGGCCCTCGCTTCGCGAGGGGCCTCAGTTGCTGACATGGAGCGCCTTCGGCGCTCCATGCCAGCAACTGAGGCCGGTGCCCAGTGACCTCGCCAGCAACTGAGTGACCTCGCTACGCGAGGGCCTCGGCTCGCTGCGCGAGCCCGCAAGCGTGAGCAACGACTCGTACGCTCACAACTATATATGTGATATATATATTTTTTTTATATATATATATTTTTATATACTATATATATATATATATATATATATATATATAATATAATATAATACATAATTTATATATACATATAATGTATACTTTCTGTAGTGTATTGGCCCCTTTTTACCGAGCCCATTCAGCACACCATTCCCCTCTGCCCTTTCCCCTCTTCCTTTTCCTCCCTTTCTCATTCCCACTCTCCCCCTCCTCATACTGTTACTGTTGGGTATCCTTTCACTGCAGCACCTCATCTGGCCATGGCCGGGAATCGTTAATGATGTGAGGTGCATGTGACGTCACTCGGCCAGATGATGTGCCGCAGGAGAAGGATGCCCAACAATGGATGGGGAGAGGGGGAAGGGAGGCGAAGGAAGGGAAAAGAGGGCAGGGGAGAGGGAGGAGAAGTAAGGGGGAAGAGGGGGAAGGGTGAAGGGGAGGAGAAGAAAGAAGAGGGGAGGGAAGCAGAAGGAAGAGAGGGAAGGGAAAGGGAGGAGAAGGAAGAGGGGGGAGGGTGTGCACAGGAAATTTAGGCAGCACTTGGCCCCGTCCAGAGCAGGGGCCCTGTGCAACTTAATGGCTGCACCAGTGGTAGATCTGACCCTGGGTTCTAATCATACAGAATATTACAATTCAAAACTAAATAAAAAAATAGAGAGGAGGTGTAAAATGGATTTGTTCCAGGAATATCTGAATATATTAATCTTATCCATGTTCAGGAACGTTGTCAAGTTTTCTTCAAACTGCATTTTTTGAGAACATGCCATTAAATGATCACTGAAGTGTCATATTTATAATATGCTCTTCTGAAGAGCTTGATAATGGGCAATATATTTTTTGAAAGTAATAATAAATAAATACAGAGTTTGTTGTTAACTACTTACATTCTGTATTGTTTTTGTTGGGGGGACATTTTCTTTTTCCTAACATGAAAATTCACCTGGAAGGAACCTTGGATGCAGTTGATTTCTCTATTCAGTTCTACTGAAAAGCTGTTACTCTGATGTGGAAACTACAATAAAAAGGAAATGCAACTCACAACAGAATCACCCCAAGTAAAATATACAGAAAGCAAATGTGTCCATTGAAGTCTGCACTTAATGCTGTTGAGTTGAATTCTGAGATATTTGCTTCAAATATATCAAAATAATATGTTTGAGATATCCATATCCCTTCAGTTAAATATTCTACAGTTCACATGTACGTGAACCAACTCACACTTATGAGGCCCATGCAGAGCAACACTGCAGTTTCTAGGTTCTGGCATTATACCCACATCAAAGTATATTTTCTGAGTGCTGCCTGAGAGCAACTCACATAGTGTTAAATGGATTCCATGTTAAATTAACTAGAATAAAAAAAAGTGGCACATTTTGAGTGTCATTAGCAGGACACTAATCAGATTTTTTAGTAGCAGTAGGAACACTGTATACACTGTATTCAATTGGCAAAATCATGCAATTCAATCATCCAATTTGAATGAGGCCCTTAGTATAAGGGTCATACTAATAATGCTCATTAGGTAGATTCACTAAGCATCACAGGTGCTGGGATGCGAGTATTAGTGCTTCAATGTGCTCTGCTTCACAGCTGTTTATACCCCATCCCAGCCACTGCAATAGGTTAGAGAATATTCCCTTCATCATATAAAATAGGCAATTTTAGCCACGTTAACACTGAGTGACTTTAATCTTGAGGTCTATGGCAGGTTTTTAATGAATATTTTATATTAGAAATAATTTATATCCTTTTATTAAGGAGGATATTAAATGGCCCTTTTATAGTTGGATATTATGTCCACATTACTAATTTAGTGACTTTTAAATGGATGCATTTTACTATGTATTTATAATTCAGAATCAGCAGCTTAGACAAATGTATTGTATTCAGTTTGCAATTCTTCTTGGTAAGTTTCACCGATTGATCTATGTATTAGTTAAATGCAAATATAGACATAAATGATTCTACAAAGAGAAGTGTCACATATACAAATTTGATCAAACTATAACTTAAAATATTAGATTTCATGATACTTATGAATTAAGGATTATATGTATCCTAATATTGTAGTAAAGGATGACTGTAGTAGTTACACTTTAGGGTCTTATTGGATTAATTATTAACTACTTAGCAATAAAATTAGTATATAAATTGATACATTTCAATGCAGCTTGTAAAAGGGCCAGCATTGCAAATTTTGTCTATATGATCTTTTGAATAAAAAATGAACATAACCTTTACATTTTACCATTTTATATGCAATTATTCTTTATTGCATGTTTTCAGTTCGCTTTTTTCCCTGCTGCTGCCTGTTACTTTTTCTGGAGTAAAAAAAAGCCCCTTCCCTCCTCTCTCTCTCTCTCTGCCTTAACCCCCTTTCTTCAAAATCTTATCAATATTTAAAAAAACATTCAAATGCCTATGCACTCAGTAAAAGTGTGTGCAATCCTTTCCCTTTTGAAATTCACAAAAAATGTGCCAGCAGTAGCAGCAGCAGTGCTGCCCACCAACCGCTTGATGGCGCTGCTGATTTTCAGTGCCGATACCATAGAGTTAGGGTTAGGTAAACTTTTAGCGTTACGGTGTGGGTTAGTGTTAGTTTAAATGTTAGGGTAACATTCTAAGGTTCAGGGGCGGCCCGTCCATTGGGGCGTCAGGGCAAACGCCCCCCCCAAATATTTTCGTGACCCTGCAATAAAAAAACACAACAATATATTAGTAATAACCCAAAAACAATTAAATATAAGGTGTACATCATCATTCAAGTGTTAATACAGTAATAAATGAAGTAAACTATTCCCAGGGACACTGTCACTTTAAGATAACCCCTTGCGCTGTGTGTATATATTAACTAATGCTGCTGTGTATCTATTGTAGCCCGCTGCACCCTGTGTGATCATATTACACTAGTAAAGTACACTAACCTTTAGACTCTTCTCTTCAGTGAGGCCTGGCCCCCTGACCGTTAATGCATGCCGCCCACCAGCACAGTGACGATATGCATGGGCGGTCATAAATGTATCAATTTAATGACTGACAGTCTTCCATCATTGACCAATCAATGATGGAAGGCTGTACAGTTGTCAAGAGAACATTGTAAGCCCACCCAGACCGTTAGCCCCGAGCGCCCGCCAGCTAATAGGGCCTCGAGTTTACTTTTTGATTGACATCTACAGTCAATAAAACCACCAGTTGCCTGTCCCTTCCCCCTTTCTGTTTCCTGACCCTGGTCACGCTGAGACTGAGAGACCTCCCTGGCTGAAACTACTCACATCTGCTCTGCAGCCTAACAGTAAGTCTTCCTGCCTGGCACCTGCCCTGCCCCTGGCCAAACCAAACCCCTAGTGCCCCTAATAAAAGGTAGGGTCACCCAGTTACCCCACTATGCCTGCCTGGCCTGCCACCTACCCAGCCACCCACCAACTTACCTACCACCGACGACCCTAGGCCTGCAATGCCTGGCGCCACCCCCAGCCATCACCCCCATGATGCCTGTGCCACCCCCGATCACCCCGATGTGGCCTGCCCTATGCTATGCCACCGCCCGATTACCCCGATCACGGTGATCGGGTAGTCGGTTGGTGAGCGGGGTGGCACAGGCCACATGGGGGTGATCGGATCACCCCCATGAGGCCTGTGCCACCCCTGATCACCTCCATGTCGCCTGTGCCACCCCCGAGGCCCGATCACCACCACCCCGATGTGGCCTATGCTATGCCACCGCCCGATTACCCCGATCACGGTGGTCGGGGTATTCGGGCGGTGAGCGTGGTTGCACAGGCCACATGGGGGTGGATGATCACCCCCATGAGGCCTGTGCCACCCCTGATCGTGACCGACCCCACCCTGTTCCAACTACCTACCTAGCAGCACCCCCCCCCCGCCCTAATTTTATACCATTTTTAGAAGTAACAGGCATGTGCATGTGCCTGTCACTTTTAAAGATAAAATAAAAATAAGGTAAAGGAGAAACAATACAGTAAAAACATCACACATACTAAACAAACAATAATACAAATAAAGTAAACAGCACATACATATTAAACAAACAATAATAAAAATAAAATAAACAACAGCACATACTTACCTGTCAAATTGACCCCTTCAGCGTTGGCCTTCTGCCCTCAGTGACCTGTATAGTCATAATAATCCAATGTTGATTGAAGCCCATGTCATAAAATCCAATGTTGATTGAAGCCCATGTCAAATAAATAATCCAATGTTGATTGAAGCCCATGTCAAATAAATAATCCAATGTTGATTGAAGCCCATGTCACAGTCAAATAAATAATCCAATGTTGAAAAATTAGCAAATCGGCAAGCAGGTATGGAAGCCTGTAAGGGAAAAAAAGGTTAGTGTGAACTTGTTTGACCCTGTATGTATTATACATATTACAGGGCTATTTATGTGATATACATGTTACAGGATAATATCCTGTAACATGTATAGCAAAAAAATAGCACTGTAATATGTATAAAAAATAATGTGTAATAGAAATACATGAACAATATAATAAAATAAGTTATAAAGTACATCAATTAATCAAATAATAAATATCAATTAATATATATTTTTTTTATGTATATGTTTATGTATATTTATGTATATTTTTTATGTGTGTGTGTGTGATATATATATATATATATATATATATATAAATATATATATTTATATATATATTTATATTTATATAGATATATATATATACATATATATTTATATATATTGATATATATATATATTGATTGATATATATATATATATATATATATATATATATATATATATTTATATATATATATATATTGATTGATAGATATATTGATATATATATATATATATATTGAGATATACATAAATATATATATATTTATATATTGATTGATTTATATATTGATTATTGATATATATATATATATATTTATATATTGATTGATTTATATATTGATTATTGATTGATATATATATATATATTGAGATATATATATATATATATATTTATATATTGATTGATTTATATATTGATTATTGATTTATATATATATATATATATATATATATATATATATATTTATTGAGATATATTGATATCAATTGATATATATATATATATTTTTTTTTTTAATTTCATGTACAATTTGGGCCTACATGGTCCCAATTTGTTATTTAGGGGTTTTAAGGTGCGGTTGGGGCCTATATGGTCCCAATTTGTTATTTAAGGTTTTTAAGGTGCGGTTGGGGCCTATATGGTCCCAATTTGTTATTTAGGGTTTTTAAGGTGCGGTTGGGGCCTATATGGTCCCAATTTGTTATTTAAGGTTTTTTTAAGGTGCGGTTGGGGCCTATCTGGTCCCAATTTGTTATTTAAGGTTTTTAAGGTGCGATTGGGGCCTATATGGTCCCAATTTGTTATTTAAGGTTTTTAAGGTGCGGTTGGGGCCTATATGGTCCCAATTTGTTATTTAAGGTTTTTAAGGTACGGTTGGGGCCTATATGGTCCCAATTTGTTATTTAAGGTTTTTTAAGGTGCGGTTGGGGCCTATCTGGTCCCAATTTGTTATTTAAGGTTTTTAAGGTGCGGTTGGGGCCTATATGGTCCCAATTTGTTATTTAAGGTTTTTAAAGTGCGGTTGGGGCCTATATTGTCCCAATTTGTTATTTAGGGGTTTTAAGGTGTGGTTGGGGCCTATATGGTCCCAATTTGTTATTTAGGGTTTTTAAGGTGCGGTTGGGGCCTATATGGTCCCAATTTGTTATTTAGGGTTTTTAAGGTGCGGTTGGGGCCTATATGGTCCCAATTTGTTATTTAAGGTTTTTAAGGTGCGGTTGGGGCCCATATGGTCACACTTGGTCGTTTAAGGTTTTAAAAGTTAAGGTTTGGGTCTTGAACGTTCTAATGTTTTTTGTTTTTATTTTCTATCACTTCCCAGGTGCAAACTATCTGTGGAAGCAGATTTGTTTGGACTCGTTGGTTGACTTACTGGACGTGAATACCCCGAGAAGGAGAGTCAACTGTAGGTGAGTATATGGTCACACTTGGAATTTGAAGGTTTTTAGGGTGCGGTTGGGACCTACATGGTCACACTTGGTCTTTTAAGGTTTTAAAAGTTAAGGTTTGGGTCTTGAACGTTCTAATGTTTTTTTTTTTGTTTTCTATCACCCCCAGGTGCAAACTATATGTGGAAGCAGATTTGTTTGGATTCGTTGGTTGACTTACTGGACGTGAATACCCCGAGAAGGAGAGTCAACTGTTGGTGAGTATCATTGCTTTTAATTTTCTTTCCATGCGTATAGGTGCAAATTTGATGTTGATGTAGTCTTGTCACATGAGGGTTTGCAATCTGTAATGTATACCAATGAATTCAACACACTGTTATTTTAAAGTAATTTTGTGACATAATATAAATTAATATACCGTGATCTCTTTCTTCTATTGGTATCAGAAATGAATACTATTGACTCTCTACTTGTGAAGCCTTTCGGCACCCTAACCTATGAGGAGAAGGTGGAAGTAAAACGGTTAGGAGCTGACCAACCAGAGATAAATCTGCAGCAAATCGCAAGAGATAGAGGGAAGCAATATATCCGTACTTTCAATACTGAATGGTACAAGACGAACGACTGGCTTTGTGGAAGCGTTTCTAGGAAGGCCTTATATTGTTTCCCATGCATCCTATTTGGTGGTGACGCTGCTTGGACCAAAACTGGAGTGACTGACGTAAAACATCTAGCTGACAAATTGGCGAAACACAAAAGTTCTAAAGCTCACTTGGATAACAGGATCAAGTTGAGATGCTTGGACAGGCGAACATTGCAGTTCAACTGGACCAAGGATACCAAGTCAGTATTCAAAAACACAACGAAGAAGTGGCTAAGAACAGGTACATCCTTTCCAAGATAATTGATTGTGTTCACTTTTGTGGCGCTTTTGAACTGGCATTAAGAGGACACGACGAGAGTGAAACATAGCTAAATCCAGGAGTGTTTCGAGGCCTGGTGGATTTGGTTGGCAGTATCGATAGTGCAATGGAACAGCATTTGAAGACTGCAACTGTGTTTAAGGGCACGTCCAAAACCGTGCAGAATGAGCTACTGGACTGCATGCATGAAGTTATTAAGGAAGTGATTCACCAAGAGCTTAAGGAAGCCCAGTTTGTGGCAATCCAAGCAGATGAAACAACCGATATTTCCGCTAGGACACAGTGCGTTGTAGTCTATCGCTACATTGACAAGAAGCAAGTGGTGGAAAGATTTGATGGCTTCACGGAAATGAAATAATCGGATGCAGACTCGATTGCTGCTGTTGTGCTGGAAAGTCTGAATACTGTTCTCCCAGAGCCAGAAGACAAGAAGAAACTCATAGCTCAAAGCTACGATGGTGCCAGTGTGATGCGTGGAGATCAAGGAGGAGTTCAAAGAAAAAAAAAAAAAGACGTGTGAACGCACACTACATCCATTGCTATGCTCACCAACTGAACCTAATAATGGAGAAAGCAGTTTCAAGGATTGGAAGAGTTTGAGTTTTTTTTTCCAACATAGGCGGCATACCATCTTTTTTTTCACGCTCTCCAAAAAGGACTGGAGTTCTGGATGAGGTAGTTGGTAGAAGACTTCCAAGAGGTGCACCGACATGATGGAACTTCAACGTTAGGACCGTGAACGTCATCTACGAGAACAGAGATGCGCTACTTGAGTGTTTCCAGACAATTGAAGCATGTCTAAACTTTGATCCAACATCTATACGTGAAGCCGCCGGTTTCATTGGAATGCTGGAAGACAGGGAGTTCCTTTACTTCCTTAAATTATTTCATTTAATAATGCCACATGTTGACATCCTCTGTCGCCAGCATCCAGAAAATCCGTAATTCTGTTGAAGAGATAGAAGCAAGTTTGCCGAGCGATGTAACAGTCAACAGACGGAGTGCGGAGATCTCAACCTTGAGACAACTTTCAAGAGAGGTATGTGACATAGTGGTGGTTCATGCAAAAGAACGTTTTTCATTTTCAAATCACTTAGTCAGTGCCAAACTTGTTCAGAGTTACTTGTATAAAACTCATGACACTTGCTTTCCAACCCAAGCTCTGGAAGACACCGTGCAAGCATATCCAATACTGAAGAAGGAACAATTACGCACTGAGCTGTCACTTCTGTATGGGAAGACAGATTTTCATGCTTGTACAAGTGCTGTTGCTCTGCACAAACTTTTACATCAATTGAATCTGCAGAATGATTTCACAGAGACAGTGAAATTATTAGGAATCCTGATTACAACACCGATGACCACTGCAGAATCAGAAAGATGCTTCTCCACATTGAAGAGGATAAAAACCTTTTTAAGAAGCACCATGTCCCTGGAGCGGTTGAATGCATTGGCGATGCTCTCAATGGAAAAGCAACTGATTTCCGAGATCCCAGACTTCAATGAAAAAACCATTGAGAAGTTTTGTTCTTTGAAAGATCGGCGTGCAAAATTTAAATACAAGTGATTAAAGCAAAGAAGAATGCATACCCCCAGGGTGTGCAAAGAAAAACTGCGTTAAGCAGCACCACCTCACACTACCAAACATAACTAGTTGTAAGTAAAGTATGAACGGTGTGTGGGTGTGCATATGGAAGGAGCTATGAAAGGTGTGTGCATGGTCAGTAACAATAGTTGAAGCCTTGGCGTGGTTTGAAGGAATTGGAGGCACTTCCAAGGGTAGCTGTCACTTGTGTACGGGAAGCCAGAATTTCATGTCTGTACAAGTGCTTTTGCTCTGCACCAACTTTACCATCAATTTAATCTACATAATTTAACAGAGCAATGGACGTAGAGAGTGAAGCTATAAGGAATCCTGCTTACAACACCGAAGACTACTAAAGAACCAGAAAGATGCTTCTCCACATTGAAGAGGATAAAAAGGTATTTAAAAAGCACCATGGCCCTGTAGCGGTTGAATGCATTGGTTTGAAGGAATTGGAGGCACCTTCAAGGGTATGTAAAGTTCTCAGAAATGGCACCACCTCACTACCAAAAATAACTAGTGGTAAGTAAAGTATGAATGGTGTGTGGGTGTGCATATGGAAGGAGCTATGAAAGGTGTGTGAATGGTCAGTAACAATTGTTGAAGCCTTGGCGTGGCGTTACTGCTCATATGGTTATCCATATGCTAATTCAACGTGTTTGTTTGACATTGATTATTGTGTTGTCTAAACAAAATGTGAAATTTTGTTGTTTTCTTGAATCCCAAGATCCACTGGTTTGGGCCTATACAGTGCTGATTGGTCTTTTAAGGTATGTTTGGGGCCTATATGGTCACACTTGGTCTTCTAAGGTATGTTTGGGGCCTATGGTCACACTTGGTCTTCTAAGGTATGTTTGGGGTCTATATGGTCACACTTGGTCTTCTAAGGTATGTTTGGGGCCTATGGTCACACTTGGTCTTCTAAGGTATGTTTGGGGCCTATGGTCACACTTGGTCTTCTAAGGTATGTTTGGGGTCTATATGGTCACACTTGGTCTTTTAAGGTATGTTTGGGGCCTATATGGTCACACTTGGTCCTCTAAGGTATGTTTGGGGCCTATGGTCACACTTGGTCTTCTAAGGTATGTTTGGGGCCTATGGTCACACTTGGTCTTCTAAGGTATGTTTGTGGCCTATATAGTTCCACTTGGTCTTCTAAGGTATGTTTGGGGCCTATGGTCACACTTGGTCTTCTAAGGTATGTTTGGGGCCTATGGTCACACTTGGTCTTCTAAGGTATGTTTGGGGTCTATATGGTCACACTTGGTCTTTTAAGGTATGTTTGGGGCCTATATGGTCACACTTGGTCTTCTAAGGTATGTTTGGGGCCTATGGTCACACTTGGTCTTCTAAGGTATGTTTGGGGCCTATGGTCACACTTGGTCTTCTAAGGTATGTTTGGGGCCTATATAGTTCCACTTGGTCTTCTAAGGTATGTTTGGGGCCTATATGGTTCCACTTGGTCTTTTAATGTTTTTTAAGTATGGTTTTGTTCTTGAATGGTCTGATTGATTTGCTTGTTTTCTTTCAACCCCAGGTGCAAACCCTATGTGGCTGCAGATTTGTTTCTACTCGTTGGTCAACTTACTGAACGTGAATACCCTGAGAAGAAGAGCCGACTAATGGTAGGTGTCACTCCTTTAATTTTTCTGTTAATGCGTATAGGTGCAATTATGATATTGCTGTAGTCTTGTCACATGAGTTTTTTCAATCTATATTGTATACCAATGAATTTAACACATTGTTACTTTACTTCTTGACATTTCTGCATTGCTGATCATGTATTTCAATGGGCTTTACAAGTATAAGGTCATTGGGCGGGGCTTATAAAGGTCATTATGACGCCAGGGGGAGGAGTTATAAAAATGGGTGTGGTTTGAAAAAGGGGAGTGGCTATGTTTCGCCCTTGCGCCCCTCCAACTTGAAAAGTCACCAGCCGCCACTGCTAAGGTTACAACTTGTGTGAAATAGCGTCAGTGCTGCAAAATATCTGCAGCGCCATCTAACGGCCACTTGCCGGCACTGCAGCTGTCAGTGGTGTCAAACTTGATATCATGAATACATGAGGAGCAGCATGAATAGATATAAAAGATAATAAATTAGAGGTTGTACAGGAGTAAATGCATGTAACATTTATATGTAATTCCCTTTGTCTCTCTCCCCTCTTGTTGCTATGCATGCCATCTAGTCACTGCCCAACCAGTATCTACTCACTCATTGCTTGATTCTCGGACCAGTCTGTACGAAATGTTATAACAGCATCCTGTGCAGATCAGCTCCCACCCCTTGCACACCTTCTAGGGTTGGTAAAAAGCAGACATGCTTCAGACTACAAAGTAACATTTTAACATTCATAAACCGCAGTGAAATATTTCTTTGAAATATTAGCTATATTTCTATTCTATTATTAATTTACCCTCCCCCAAAAATAAAAAAATAAAGAGTGTGACTACTGCAGTGTTTATTTAATATATTACCAAAATAGTCCAAAAGTGTAGTGGCTCTTATCCTCTTTCTTTTAAGTCTCCTCCTCATCTCACTTGTCTTCTTTTCTCCCCAGAACTCTGGCCTAGCTGACTTCTTCCTGATGCAAGAAACCACCCTTTAATACAAGAACTCGTGCCCAGCTAACTTCTTCCTCAATTAAGAAACCACTCCTTTAATACTAGGTATATTTCTACAATCAACATTAATATTCTGCTATATATTTTCTTTAATTTACTTAAAGGCATATGTAAGCGAGCTTAAACATGAATGCTACTGATAGAAGAGCATCAGTATTGTAAATGAAAACATGTATGCATAAAAAAAAAGCTTATGATATTTGCATTTAAAAAATAAATGTATTTGGGGTGATGTTTACACCCCTAGTACTGCTTGTTGTGCTTGAGGGTTCATTATTTTAAAAATGAACCCTGACGTCCTGCGCATTCACGAGGCTAATCAGCGTTGCAGCCAATCAGCAATGAGTGGTGACGTCAGCCGTGATCTCACCGCTACTTCCGAGTACCTCAGAGGTTTAGCCAAACCCCTCCTGCCTGCTCACTCCTGGTGACCTGGTAGATTTAAAGTTTGGCTGGGGTAGGTGTCAGGGAAAGGGGGAGGTCATGGGGCAATTCACTGGGGTTGGGGAAGCTGATGGGGCAATGCACTGGGGCAAACTTTTGGGTATTTGTTAAAATTGTTATTTTTTTATTCTTTCATGCAGTTTTTTTCATACACTACTAATTCTCCTCTATTAGCTGCATTCATAATGCAGCTCACCTACATGCAAAAGCAAACCTCTTTTTCACCCTCCCTTACTCATCAGAGTGGTCTGTATATTTCCATTTACATGTTACATTATCTGACCACTAGGGATAGATAACATATTACACAACTTACTTTCTATCAGATCTCTTCCCTCTCCTACTAAATTAAAAACCTTTCTAACTTTGCATTCCTTCCTACCTAAGCAAACTTTTACTTACTTCCTGATCCTTGCTTTTCCTTATCTGTTTATTCTTGCCCAGGTTTCTCCCTCTTCCATTCCCTTTAGATTGTAAGTAGCAAGTTTCCAATCTTGTTGGGTGCTTTGGAAAAAAAGCAATTTCAATATAAGATTCTAATCTCAAAACAGGGCCCTCCATTTTATGCAGTTTGTTAATATTGTATTTTTCCTTGTTCTTATCCCCTGTACAGCACTACAGAATATATTGGCATATTACAATTAAAAGTTAATAATAATTATAAATAATAATTGTAAGCCTGCATTCAGATGGTTCATGAAAAGATAAGAGCGCACAGAAACACCTCTCTATTGTAATAACCTCCAAAGTATTTGATTCACTCCAATAGAACCCCTGTTTGTCCAATTGGCAGAAACAAGTTGAAGAAGGACAAAAGGACCAGAAGTGTTGTTAATCACAAGAACATCTGCCCTCAAAGAGCTCAGAGTACAGGAAGTGGCAAGCCACAATGGGAGGTCGGGAGAATAAATGTTTTTAACAGTATTTCAGATTTAAAGTAAGCAGATAAATACTTGTAGAATAAAGTATTTGTTTTTTTTAATACACTATTGGCTTGTACATCTTTCTTTCCTTCTCTATTCTACCCTGTACATATTATAATGGACCTATTGATTGTGGAAGAGGATTAACATATGGAAAGATAAAGACAGTGGAGGTGTTTGTTCTTATGTTGGATACACCAGAGAATGTAGAAGCTTTGTTTTACATAGATCAAGGTGAGTGCCCGTTCTGGATCATGGATAGTCATTTGACATCACAGTGATCCAAGTCTATTCTCCAACCATGGATGCTGTAGAGGCTGAAGTTGTTCAGTTCTACAAAGATATTCAAAACATCATAGCTATAACACCAAGAAAAGATGTTGCTCTCATCATAGGAAATTGGAATGCTAAAGTAGGAAACAAAAAGATACCTGGAATAACTGGCAAGTTTGGCCTTGGAGTACAAAATTAAGCAGGTCAGAGATTAGTAGAATTCTATCAATATTATTCTCTGGTCATAGCAAACACCCTCTTCCAACAGCCTTTGAGACAACTCTACACATGGCCATCTCCAGATGGACAATATAGAAATCAGATTGACAATATAATTCGTAGTCAAAGATCAAGGAGCTCTATACAGTCAGCAAAAACAAGACCTGGAGCTGACAGTGGCTCAGACCATGAGCTTCTTATTGCAAAATTCAGAATTACAAAAAAATGGGATAATTATATACAAAAATGAAAATAATTTTATTAAATAAATGACAGCGGCGTCTTTAAAAACAGGGAATGTTTAAAATACTAACACGGGGAATAAAAGAGGGCAAAATGTAAGGAATAGTAATGAACCTTGAAGCACTGGTATTGTGCAATGTATAACTCTAAATGAGTGGGTATTACTATTCACACCTAGCGGGCGAGCCAAAATAGTTGCAAAGAAGAAAAAGGCAGAAAAAGCCCTATTGTTTCACAAAGAATATATATATAAAGCCCCTTGTGCCTAAATCAATGTCCTTCGAATAACTAGGGGGTACATTCAAAAGAGCAATAAATTTGCTTAAAAGTGAGATGTAGGTCACTGTATGTCTTACTGACACCCCTTTGATATTATAAATTAGGGTACCCAAAATTAGTACCTATATAAGTCAGATTTAAAGGGAGCTCAACCTAAAATGCACACAAAGTCATTTGCAACAGTTACATGTTACACAGCATAGAATCCAAGCTGTGTCTATATACATTTATCGACATCTGACTGTGGTATGGCACATAAAGTGCCTAAAGCTGTGTCTACAAGGTAGAGGCTGTTCCCCAGCTATTAGGGTAATAAAGGTGATATCAGATTTATACAGACATAATATGAGACTGGTAGGGTATAAGGGGCTTTAAACTAGGCCGTAATTTGAACAAATTCACGGTTTCTAGAGAGCTCGACCGTCAGGTATGCAACGCGCGATTTAGGCACAAGGGGCTTTATATATATATTCTTTGTGAAACAATAGGGCTTTTTCTGCCTTTTTCTTCTTTGCAACTATTTTGGCTCGCCCGCTAGGTGTGAATAGTAATACCCACTCATTTAGAGTTATACATTGCACAATACCAGTGCTTCAAGGTTCATTACTATTCCTTACATTTTGCCCTCTTTTATTCCCCGTGTTAGTATTTTAAACATTCCCTGTTTTTAAAGACGCCGCTGTCATTTATTTAATAAAATTATTTTCATTTTTGTATATATTTATCCAATTTTTTTGTACACTGTATATTGGGGTGGCAAACACCCAGGGAAATCCTAATCCTCACTTTTCTTTCTTAAAATTCAGAATTAAACTGAAGAAAAGAGGGAAAATCATCAGACCAAGCAGATATGTATTAAATAATAGCTACTGTGAATACGCAGTGGAGGTAAAGGATAGATTTGAGGGGTTAGACATGGAAGATAAAATGCCTGAGGAACTTTGGATCAAATATTGTGACATTATTCAGGAAACAGCAACAAAGATTATTTCCAAAAGAAAGAAAACTAAGAAGACAAACTGGCTATCTGATGAGGCTCTGAACGTAACCCAGGAAAGAAGGAAAGCGTAGTGGAGACAGGAAATTATTTGTACAACTGAATGCAGAATTCCAGAGGATAGAATCAAGAGACAAGGAGACATTCTATAATGAGCTATGTAATGAGATAGATGAATATAACAAAATGGGAAAGTCAAGAGATCTCTTCAAGAAAATCGATCAGATAAAAAAGATGAAGCAGGAATACACTGAACATCTATACAGGTAGGATCTTAACATCAGTAATGACCTCAATAATTTGTCCAATGAGCTGGAGCAAGACATCTTGCAGAGTTAAGTAAGATGGCCCTAGGATGTCTTGCTTATAACAAGGGTGCAAGTGTTGATGGAATCCCATTTGAGCTATTCAAAATCCTAAAAAAGATGATGCAGTTAAAGTGTTGCTTGCCATCCCAAAAAAGGCAGTTCCAAAGATTGAAGAAAGAAAGAAAGAAAGAAAGAAAGAGAGTTCCAGAAAAAAAAACCATTTACTTCTGCTTCATAGACAATTCCAGAACCTTTGAAAGTGTGGATCACAACAAAATGTGGCAAGTTCTTAAAGAGATGGAAGTACCAGATTATCTCACCCTCCTCCTAAAGAATCTGTATGACCAAAAATTGAACACCAGAATGGTTCAAGATTGGGAAAGGAGTTTCATAAAGTTGTATATTGTCACCTTATTTATTCAACCTATAAGCGGAGTACATCATGTATAAGGCCAGGCTGGATGAATCCAAAGTCGGAATCAATATTGCTGAAAGAAATATCAACAACTTTAGATATGTGAATGATACTACTCTGATGGCTGAGGAGGAACTAAAGGATCTACTAATGAGGGTGAAAGAAGAGAGAGCAAAAGCTGGCCTGCTGCTCAATGTAAAAAAGATGAAGATCAAGGCAAATAGCAGTAATAATTCCTGGCAAATAGATAGTGAAGAAGTGGAGGCAGTGACATAATTTATGTTCCTGTGATTCAAGATCTCTTCAGATGGTGACTGTAGCCATGATAGTAAAATACGCTTGCTTCTGGAGTGGAAAGCTAAGACAACCCTGGACAAGCTCGTAAAAAGTAAAGATAATACATTATCAACAAAGGTTTGCATAGTAAAAAGCATGGTACTCCCATTAGTAACATACAGGTGTGAGAGCTGGACCATAGGCTGAGTGCTGTAGAATTAATGCCTTTGAATTGTGGTGTTGGCAAAAACTGCTTAGAGTCGCTTGGACTGCAAAAAGATCCAATAAATCAGTACTACAGGAAATCAAGACAAACTGTTCACTTGAAGTTATGATCATGAGGCTGAAGCTCAAATGTTTTGGCCATAACATGAGAAGACAGGATTCCCTTGAGAAGATTCTGATGCTGGGAAAATTGAAGGCACTTGCAGAAGGGGGAGGTAGAGATGGATAGAGGAGATCAGTAAAGTAATGAACATGAGCTTGATGGAGCTATAGGGAAAAGTGGCTGATTGGTGTGCCTTTTGTGCTGCGGTCCATGGAGAGTTTCAAACGACTGAATGACTAAACAACAACAAAGGTGAGTGTGTTACTTTGGAGGTAATTACACTAAAGAAGTGCTTCTTTGTGCTGTTATCTTTTCATGTACCATTTGAATGGAGGTTTAAAAGAAATGCCACTACAACTTTAGACTATTTTAAGTATCTAAATATCTAACTTTCGGAAATGAAAAACTTTTACATTGGTAGTGACTGATATTGTATTACACACATTTTAGCTTAAGATATTTTTATTAAGAAGAATAATATTATTGCTTCTTCAAGAGCAAAAATGTGAAGTATTTACACATTTAGTTAATTTCTTATTCTCTATTGTTTTTTACTGTTTTTGCTATTGTATTGCCATAGATAGGACTTCATACCATAAGGATTATATTAGATGATGTTTTATAAATATTAATACTGAAACCATTAATTCAAATATTCCATGGGATCATATTTTCTGATACTTACATTATTATTTTAAAATCGACAGTCCACAATAAATATGCTGGTTTTAGACATTCCCAACCAGCAACACCACAAATCCCTTGCTGGAACTGCTATTAAACATCTGACTGGTAAAACAGCATGCCCAGATATAATTATAGCTCTGAAAATGTAAAGTTCAAAGTACATTTCTGGCACTAGGTTTAGATTTTGCTAGAGAACAATATGTTGCAAACTTGTAATTCATAGCACTGCAACAACTGGCACAATTTGTATGTTCCTTTAGTACAGTGAAATCATTGGAACAAGATTGGGATTGTTTAGTTGAGTCCGACTCTCCTTGACCCTATGGACCGCATCATGCCTTTTTGTGCCTGGTTGTGTGCCAATCCATAAGGTTTTCATGGCAAAGATACTGGAGTGGGTTTCCCATTCCTTCTCCAGTGGACCCCAATTTGTCTGACCTCTCTGCTAACCTGCTAATGTGCTGACCTGCAAATCTAGGGTGACCCTACATGGTACAGCTCACAGCTTCATTGACATTCACAAGCCTCTTCACAAGATAGCAATCCAGAAGGGGAAGGTTAGAATAGGTATAGGGATCTATGAACTTTGAACAGTGCACTTTTGCTCAGTGTACTGTATAAGCATTTCAAAAAATGTTTTAAATTGTGATAGCATATTGAAGAAAAAAAGACAAAGAGCCTTATACAATTCGGAGGCACAAGTTATGGAGGTATAGGATATAAGTCTGCGGGCCTCCTGCGGGCCCGCAGTGGTCGCAACTTATGGTGCTATTCAATTGGCCTGCCCCGCAAGTCCCGGCCTGATAGCGTACATAGCAAACCATGCTTTCGAAAGTATCATTTGCGGGCTTGAACATGATCGATGATGCAAGGTTGTAACTCCCGGATAGAAACAGCTAATGGAATGCGGATCCGATCGTGACTTGTGGTTCAAGCCCATAGGACTTTGAAATCCAACTTTGATTTTTCATTTACATTTTACGTGCTTGCATTTCAAGTTACGATTGGACCCACATTCCTGACATATTGCAATATTGCAAAAGCCGTAAATATTATATTCTATTACATGCAAGTTCCATTATATGTATTAACACATTGATTGCCAGGATCGATAAAGCACGGAAATTAAACATGAAATAAAGTATTTGTTGGGCAGATTTGCGAGCTTCAGAATGTTGTTCTATTAATTGCAAGACCTAAAATCAATTTAACTTTTAATAAAAAAAGAGACTTCCTTGGTACCAGTAACTTGTGGTTCGACTTTTGCCATTTGCGGGCTTGACGGAGTGGTTAGCGAGGTGGAATCGGAGCAATTGAATAGTGATTTACGATTTTAGCGTTCACAACTCTTGCGGCCGTGAAAGATCAAAGGCTTGGAGGGACATAACCTATGAGGCCGGAACCCATAACTCGATCTAAGCCCGCAAAAAGACGCCAATTGAATAGCAAAATAACTTGCGGGCTACATTTGCGAAGCCCAGATCTCCCGAAAGCTCAATTGAATGAGGCTCAAGGAGTTTAGTTTCAGAGAGGGAGGACGAGTAAGAACAGAGGAGCACAACCTTCCAACATGTGCTTTGTTACTCTTGTAAAATTGTTGCAAAATTCATCAATTGACAGATACATTACACATTATTCACTTTGTAGCAGTGGGGGACACAACTAATGGACTGGAGGACCACAGTGTGATCTCTGGCCTTGGCTAGAAAATCCTAATCTACACCTATATTTCCAAATACTGTAATCACAAATGATAACTCAGCTGAGAAACTGTATAGACTGATTCTTCTGCTGCATACAATCAATTCATTTACATTTTATGAGTGAGTAATGGAAATAGATGCTGTAGAAACCTTAGGTAAACCTTATCAAAACATTTTTTTTTTATGAATACAGGATTTATTTATTTTGTGATTTACACAGTTTAATTTTCCTCCTTTCGTGCCAGTGTTTTCGATTCATATAAATAATTTTCAATAATCTCATTCTTTAAATGAATAGTGCCATATGCTATTTCCAGTAATGTATTATAATATTTAGTCATCTCAGACACACAAAAAGAATGTTTGTCGTTTAAATTCTTATGTTTTTTTTATTCTCTGCTGGTCAGACACATTTAACACGCTATTTAAGCAGTTTTTCCATAAATACTCTACTATTTCCACTGTACTTTTGTCCTTGAGGGGATAGAAGAGTTGAAATCGGCGTACACATACATGGCTGTAATTTATTTGAGTGTGTCTCCCTTTTCCTCAGGGGTAATACCCAATTATAATATCTACCTCCAGCCAGTGATAGTAATGAATTCAATTCTGTCTGGTAATTGCTCAGGGCTGTGACAGCGTTTTCCAGATGTTCTGTAAGACACTCTCCATACTGATTTTCTTAGATGTGCCATTTAATAAAGAAATAGATTTTTCCCTATTGATCTAGGGAAAAGCATTTTTAATGAAAAACAAATCTCTAATTTGCTCCCTAATTACTTACAATCCTCTAACACTGTTTTTTTCTTGCACCCACGGAGTCCCTTATAACGAAATTGTAACTGATGATGCAGAATAAATTGTAGTTTTGTTTTAACTTTCAACATCCCACAGACTATCATTTCATTGGAGACTGTGATGTCATTATAAACACTGCTTCGATTGGTCTCACTAGCAGTTGGGTTTAAATAGAGAGAACACTGTGGTATTTTTAGGATATGTAGGTTTATATGTGTAAGGCACTTCCAAAACGTGACATATTCTGGTGAGTCCATAACATGTATGGTAGAAATGCAAAACATTAATGAAACATTACCAGCCTTATTAAATTGCCATTCGGCTCTATATATATGCACAGAGCAAATTGTTTTCACAGAAGTTTTTAGTTAGTGAACTTCTATCCAAAAGCAAGGTCTTCACTAACTAAATGCTTCTCTAAAAACAATATGCTCTGTGCTTATATAGAGCCCTTTTCAATTGGTCAAATTGCAATTTAATAAGGCTGTAAGGCAGGCATGACTAACTTCCTGAAAACTGCAGCTTTTACTAAAATGATGCAAACACCAAATTATTACTTAATTATTCACTGAAGTGAGGCACTTTAAATCAGCTTAAAACAGTCTGTTTCATGATTGCATGAAGAAAATAATAAGATGCCCTTCTTGAGCAGTAGTATAATTATGGAGAGGTACAAGGAAAGTACCACACCATGGTATGTATATATATATCACATATATAGTTGTGAGCATTTACGAATGTTGCTAACGCTCACAAGAACTGCGTCCCTCGCAAAGCGAGGGATGCAAATCGCTCCGCAAATGCGGACCCTCGCGAAGCAAGAGGCCGCATTTGCGGAAGGTGGAGGCTCCAACGTCGGCTGTGTTTGTCCGCAAATGTGGCCCCTCACGAAGCGAGGGGCCGCATTTGCGGAGGTGGAGGCTCAAAGGCGCCTCACACGCGGTTAACACACACACGCATGACCTCGGAACCAACCTTAACGTAACAAACACCCACACGCACGAAAAATACGACCATAGCGGCCAAACCGCGCACACCTAAAAACAGTCAAAACGCACCAAATACTCACAAATAATACATAAAAAGCTTACCCATAGCAGGGGTGGGGGTGGGGGTGGGGGGATTCCAGGACCTCTGAAAGTAAAGTTACACCTCCATTTAAGTCTAAATTCCCGAGTTCAGACACACGAAAATCCCCTAAGCAAGAGAAAAAAAGGCAGCCGAAAAAAACAAAAACGAGGCTCAAAGCCCAGCCACTTACAACTTACCCAAGAAGGGATCCGAGATAAGCTAGGAAACCCAAATTAACCCCACGGGATCCGAGATAAGCTCGGAGACCTGCATTAACCCCACATTAACCATCGCAGTGGGGGCCCCAATCGCAGGCAATCGGGGACCCCCGTTGCAATGAAAATTCAAAATTCCCGCGTTACGGGTCCTTAAAGGACCGTAAAGGTCCTTAAAGGACCCGTTATAAAAGAAAACAAATAAACACTATCACCCTGTCACTCATGGGGGTCAATACAGACCCCCATAAACCCCTAATTAACCCTGTCACTCATGGTGGTCAATATAGACCCCCATAAGCCCTTCATTAACCCTGCCACTCATGGGGGTCAATACAGACCCCCATAAACCTTCATTAACCCCCTCACTCATGGGGGTCAATATAGACCCCCATAAGCCCTTCATTAACCCTGTAACTCATGGGGGTCAATACAGACCCCCATAAGCACTTCATTAACCCCCTCACTCATGGGGGTCAATATAGACCCCCATAAGCCCTTCATTAACCCTGTCACTCATGGGGGTCAATACAGACCCCCATAAGCACTTTATTAACCCCCTCACTCATAGGGGTCAATACAGACCCCCATAAACCTTCATTAACCCTGTCACTCATGGGGGTCAATACAGACCCCATAACCCCTTAATTAACCCTGTCAATCATGGGGGTCAATATAGACCCCTATAAGCCTTTCATTAACCCCGTCACTCATGGGGGTCAATATAGACCCCCATAAACCCCTAATTAACCCTGTCATTTATGGGGGTCAATACAGACCCCCATGAGCACGTCATTAACCCCTTTACTCATGGGGGTCAATACAGACCCCCATAACCCCTTCATTAACCCTGTCAATCATGGGGGTCAATACAGACCCCCATAAACCCCTAATTAACCCTGTCATTCATGGGGGTCAATATAGACCCCCATAAGCCCTTCATTAAACATGTCACTCAGGGGGTCAATACAGACCCCCATAAGCTCTTCATTAACCCTGTCACTCATGGGGGTCAATATAGACCCCCATAAGCCCTTCATTACCCCTGTCACTCATGGGGTCAATACAGAACCCCATAAGCCCTTCATTAACCCTGTCACTCATGGGGGTCAATACAGACCCCCATAAACCTTCATTAACCCTGTCACTCATGGGGGTCAATACAGACCCCCATAAGCACTTCATTAAACCCCCTCACTCTTGGGGGTCAATATAGACCCCCATAAGCCCTTCATTAACCCTGTCACTCATGGGGGTCAATACAGACCCCCATAAGCACTTAATTAACCCCATCACTCATGGGGGTCAATACAGACCCCCATAAACCTTCATTAACCCTGTCACTCATGGGGGTCAATACAGACCCCCATAAGCACTTCATTAACCCCCTCACTCATGGGGGTCAATATAGACCCCCATAAGCCCTTCATTAACCCCGTCACTCATGGGGGTCAATACAGACCCCCATAAACCCCTAATTAACCCTGTCATTCATGGGGGTCAATATAGACCCCCATAAGCCCTTCATTAAACATGTCACTCAGGGGGTCAGTACAGACCCCCATAAGCCCTTCATTAACCCTGTCACTCATGGGGGTCAATATAGACCCCCATAAGCCCTTAATTAACCCTATCACTCATGGGGGTCAATATAGACCCCCATAAGCCCTTAATTAACCCTATCACTCATGGGGTCAATACAGACCCCCATAAGCCTTTCATTACCCTGTCACTTATGAGGGTCAATACAGACCCCCATAAGCCCTTCATTAACCCTGTCACTCATGGGGGTCAATACAGACCTTCATAAGCCTCTATTTAACCCCATCAGTCCCATAAGGGTATATTAAGACCATTATGGGCCTGTTACAACCCAACATTAACCACATAAGTGCCATGACGGTCCTCAAGGACCATCATGACACTAAGTATAAAAACTACACTGCACTATACCCCCCAATTAAACATTTAATATCAACTAAACACCATTTACACTAACCTACCTACCTACCCCCTAATAACCCCCTCCCCACCACTGTAATTACAGAAATCAAAAAAACTAAAGTCATCAAAAAGAAAAAGTCTACATTACATAAAATAAAAAAACCTAAAAACCTAAATCACCAAAAATAAAAAATGTACATTACAAAAAATAAAAAAAAATAAGTCACAAAAAGAAAAAAGGAACACTACAGAAAATAAAAAAACACATTACAATCCCCCAATACAGAAAAAAAAAAATACATACCTGAAAAGGAAATACACATAATACATACAATACAATACATACAATATAATACAATACCATACAAATACATACAATACATACAATATAATACAATACAATTAAATACAATATAATACACCCCTATCTAATATACAATACATTCTATCTATCTAATATACATCCCCCAATCTATCTAAATAAATACCATAATCTAATGTACATCCTATCTATCTAATATACATCCCCCAAAATATCTAAATAAATACCACAATCTAATACATGCTATGCTATCTATATAAAACACATACCCCTAGCTAACATACAATAAATGCTATCTATATATAAAATAATCTAATAAGTCGCTAGTATACAGTATATATATAATCAGCTGCTTACTATGAACAAAATCTTTATTTTGGTCAACCTTTCTATGCCACCTTCTGGTCCATACTGTACATCTGGACAATCCTTTTTTTATCTCCTCCTCTTTCTGCTAACCTCTAGGGTGACAAGTTCGCCATTAGACAGGGTAGGCAGTATCCTAGTTGTGGTCTTCGAGTGAGTTAAGCCATGTGTTAAACAAATCCACTTTCACTTTCTACCTAATTTTTTTTTTAAACCACCATGCTTGCAGCTTTGCAAGTGGGTGGAGGTAAAGAGGTGGTAGAGACAACGCAACTTTACTTTTATCTTAAAGGACATTAAAAACTGTCAGTGTATTGCACCAACCCTTTTTTCTCTACAATAAATGATTCCTGAAATATTAAGCATTGATTATTTAACAACTAATCGGCATATTGCAGATCAGAGGAGATCTTAAAAGGTTGAACTTGATGGGCTGAAATTATTTTTCAAACTCAATTACTATGTAACTATGTAACTATGACTATGTTGCTCCTTTATGCCAATGTGCAGTCTCAGTATACTAAATTGTGACTCAGTGCGCATGATAACTTTAGGAGGCCTTGCTTTTTGCTTGGCATAGACTTTAACCTTAAGGATCACATTAAAATGACTTATTAACAATCAGAGTGTTCATTTGCACATAAATACAACAGAAACCATGCTGGTGGTCTCAGGAGGGATTCACTATATAATTAAATGGCCAATGCAGACTACAGCTGTTTTTTCTTGGTGAACACTTAAATAAAACTTGTTTTTGCAATGACCGGGACCTTTTAATTGTGTAGAGTGATAGAGCACCTCTCAGAAAAGATGTCCCGAGGATGTCCCTGCAGCAACTTTATGTATATAGACACAAATGATATTCCACAATAATGTGCAATTCTGTTCTAGCAGGGTAGCCAACAGTCCAGGATCTGAATATCTCCCTGTATGCATGTTCTTTCCACTTAGCACACCTAAGTTACTCAGTTTCATTCTGACCTGGGCTCCTGCAGATACAGAGTGAAATCCTGTACTGTTGGCAGCCCAACTATGATTGAGTTACCCGCCTCTACTGTAGAACTACCCTAGAAGCAGAGCAGAGTGAACAGAGACAGAAAGAAAGTGCAGCAAGGTAAACTGCTTTCTAAGAAGCTGAATCTGACCTCTCTCTAAATGAATAATAAAACATGACATATCATAGTAGGGCTAGGCATGGTTGATGGGCAAGATGGCTGCTGAACAGAAACTGCTCCCAGTGGCCTTGCACATCTTGGTGTGCACTGATGCCACGTGCACCCAGAGCCAGTTCTAGACAGGAGCTGGATGCAAAGAATTTACTTTTTGTGGTTCAATGAGAAAGCAGTGTTGGGCTCATTTATGTAATTATGGCAATACATTCCTCATCAGTGTGCAGTGAAGGGAGTGAAGCACAGCTTCATGGATACCCGCATCCCAGGAGTGACACAAAATCAGTAAACCCAGCATACTGGTAGGTATCAGTGTTCCTGTGCAACAGTGTAATCCGACATCCTGATGTACAGCTTGCAGAGGGATCAGGGCTAGTTGGGAGATAAAATAGGACCACCAAACAAAAATCATTCAACCATATCTGTGCTTAGTAGATTTGATCAACTACTCTGTGATTTTGGGATGTGAGACTATATATATCTACTGGTGTGTATATGTGCTTATTAAAGGGACACTGAAAATGCTTTTTATTTGTTGCACTTGAAAGAAGGTATTTGATGTACCCCTCTGTTTTCTTTTTTACAAATTATGCTGAAAAAGCAGTGGGGAAAATGTAATTTATCTGATCTAGGGGCTCGACCCTTACAACCATTGCATAATAATGTAGATTATTCGGTCTTTGGTGGAGCTCAGAAGGGCAGTGGCTGACAGATGTGCCTGGTGTGTTATGGTCCATAGGGTCACAGAGTGTTTGACATGACTGAATGTTCAAATAACAACAACATGAGTCATACTTTTCTGCCAAGAACATCTACAAATGTTAATATGCTCTGTGCACTTCATATTATTTTCATTTGGGTGTTTAAAGCATAAGAAAAAGTGTTTAAATGTATAGGAAAATGTATTCCATGCTCCTTTAATGTTTGTGCTGCTGACAATATTTTAAATTGTATGAGTGGAATATGGAATATACAGTTTCTCACAAAAGTGAGTACACCCCTCACATTTTTTTAAATATTTTATTATATCTTTTCATGTGACACTCTGCTACAATGTAAGGTAGTAAGTGTACAGCCTTTATAACAGTGTAAATTTGCTGTCCCCTCAAAATTACTCAACACAATGATGTCTAAACCGTTGGCAACAAAAGTGAGTACACCCCTAAGAGGAAATGGCCAAATTGGGCCCAAAGTGTCAATATTGTGTGTGGCCACCATTGTTTTCCAGCACTACCTTAACTCTCATGGGCATGGAGTTCCCCAGAGCTTCACAGTTCTCTTCCACTCCTCCATGATGACATTCCCTCAATGAACTGTGGCACCCCAGAGCCGGTAGCACTCATGCAGGCCCAGAGTGGAGGCAGCATCTGACATCATCAGGTAAATGCATATAGGGGGAATAAACGCAAAATATTATAGAAAACATATATACACATATAGACATATGTTTATTGGTGGTCAGATCCTTCCCTCTGTTAGTAGGTAGCTTTGAGGTATGGAATTTTTTTGCTACGACATCCTAGCCTGATTAGAGGGCCAGGGACAGTGTAGAGTAAAAGAGAGAAGGGAAGGGTGGGGGGTATGAGGAACGGGCGCTGAGAGTGGTGCTTGTTGGGGCTTCCGGTACTTAGTTGGCGGCATGGACCACAGGCCCCAGGCAGAGTTCTGGGAGCAGTACTGGAAGTAACACACACACACAAAGGTTCTCAGTACAGGGCTTGTTTATTGGTATGTCATAACATAGGTTATATACTTGCTAAAGAAGGCGGATATTAGAGGAGAGTTACACTATAGACGTTAGTCGGACAAGGACAGATAATCAGGTGTTTTCTGTTTCTTAGAATAACAAAAAAGGAAATGTCTGTGGTTAGTACGTGAGTAAGGTCGCAAGATGTCCCAAGATGTCCCAAGGAAAAAAAACTGTTATTGCGGTTAGCCTATATCTCATGTGAATATGTCAGCAAAATATGTTAACCCCTTCATTCGTTAACCCCTTCAGTGCTCAGGTGGGGTTTATGTAGTGTGTGGGAAATCCGGCTCCTCCCACAACTACAGGTCAATTGCATTAACCTGTGCTTAGTGGTTGGAGCCTTCTCTCTGTTAGTAGGTAGCTTTGAGGTATGACATTTTTTTGCTAAGACTTCCTAGCTTGATTAGTGGCCAAAAAGTACATGAGAAATAGGTAAGGTTAATGAGTGCTTTGCAAAGTTCAAAGGGCGGATTGTGAATGCACCTGTTGAAGCAGTCGGACTTCCATCTACCCAGGGATTTGATGATATGTTCATGTGTCTGGTTACGGGATGCTGAGGTACTCCGCCAATGCGGAATGAATGGCCGGAGTATGCATACGGATTGAGACCCAACCGGATTAGGAATAGGCAGATGTAATGGCCGAAAGTTACTGTAGATAGAGGTTGGCTAGAAACTGGTAGCAGAGGATGGTGGGATGGTTTGGAATTCAGTCTGGATATCAGATAGTAAGAGGAGTTTACAGGGACTTGTCTTGGAATGAGGGAGCGTGAGTATATAGTGGTTGTTCTTTTGGGTTCAGACTGTTTGGTGAGATATCCAGGTTGGCACAGGGATGTAGTTACTCCTGTCTATAGGGAGGCGTTTTCTAGGTGTAGATGTAGGTTCGGCTGCCAGTCCTCGAATATATGACTTCACGGGTGGGAACAAGAGAAATTACAGGTGAGGGTCGAGGAGTAAAAAAATGTGGAACTGGAGCCCGGACAAGTAGGTCTTGATAGTGCTGTATTCGAGTCCTAGGTGAGTGTTGCAGTGGGCTGCGAATGCCAGAATGGTTTGGATGTCGTATGGAGATTGAATCCGGTTGGAGGTGATGTCATTTTGGAAGATCTGCCAGGCTCTGTCATACGTTCGTTTGGTGCTACTGGAGATTCCGTCTAGCATCGTTGCTTGTATGGTAGGCCATAGCTGTTTGACCGCTGGACTAGGGGTATGTTGAGTGGTGATCGGACTATAAAAAACCCGTGGGGGTCAATGCGAAGTCCTGTGGACGAACTGATGGGAAATTGTGGGTTAGCGCGCCGAGGTGAGGAAACAGTTGGAATTGATGGGTTAGAGATAAGAGGGCTAGTTTCCTTAGAAGGGCCATAGATAGAGGGTCTGCTGATCTGAATGTTTTGAGGGCTTCACAGGAGGGCGATTCCGAGGTCTTGACGAGAATGGAGTACCCGTGCCATCTCGGACCCCACGTCATGGCTGCGGTAAGAGAAGGAAGTAAGGCTCTGATGGGTCCTCCTTCTGAGGTGGCCAATTTTGGGTGATTATTTCATCCTGGAATAACACTTTAAAGTGGACTGGCAGGAGATGCAAGATGAGACATGACGAGGAGAAGTCTTTGTGAGAAAAAAGGACTATCTGTTCCAGTTAGAGAGAAAGTCTGTTCACATGAGTAGTTCTGCTCGTGCCTTCTTGTGGAAATGAATAGGTGAGAAGCTGCTAGCCCGACCTTTAAGAGCCGATAGGAGATTGGAAATGAAGGCTCTTCCTTGGGGTTGGATAAATGAGGTGAAGTTAAGATGGCCTAGGAGGGACTGGAGCTCCTGTATGGAGCATGTTGGTGAGTTATTGAAAGCAGAGAGGGTAGTTTTTAGACATTCCAGCTTGTTGGCTGGGAGACTTGCCTCCATGGATGATCCCTAGGAATTCGGCTGGGTCCTTCCGTCTTGTCAAGTGCATATGGGATGTTCAGATCGGTAAACAGAGAGAGTGATTTTTGAAGGCTGGTTGGAGTGGCGCGGTGATCCTTGATGAACAAAAAGTAATCTAGTTAGTGGACTACTACTGGGCATCGTATAATGTTCAGAAGCATCCAGCATATGGCGTCTGCGAAGATGACGAAGAGCATGGGACTGCTCTTTGAGCCGAATGTGCCTTCGTTTATATCCCTGCGGATGTGGGCCGGGACGAAATGAGCTGGTAGAATCGTAGGTGGCATGGTAAATCTCTCACCTTGGATTTGAGACTGGGCCTCATCAACTTGCATAGGATCGGACGTGGCTGGAGTCTCAAGGCGACAGACATGGGTTTGGAGAGAAGAAACGGACGTAGCAACATCAGAAATCAAACAATGGATTTCGCTTAGCTGGTCGGTCGTCACTGACTTGCGGTTGCGGCGCTGGACGTAGATCCGGTATAGCTCGGCTTTGTGGGTGGAGGCTGGAAAGGGGATGCCTCTGTCGGTTAATTCTTGGTCCAGACGGGGCACGGTCCATGCCCAGAATGAGGAATGGCTACCGGCCAGGGATGGTGGCCTATATGTTGAAGACTGTGTTTGGGCTATGACGCTTTCAACATCAGAGTGGGCCTGTTCGCCCATAGTTTTGGCTGTTGTGGCCTAGGAGAGTAAACAAGGGTTATATTATGTATGAGAGCTGAGGGAAGTGGTTGATTGGCGCTTGTGTGGCTAGAATTGAGGTGCTGATTGCCTTGATATGACCTATGCTGAGTTGGCGGGTCCAAAAAGAGAAAGGAAACGTGACTGCCGAATTAGGTTTGGAAGGAGGTGATCGTCGAAGTGATATGAGGTGGATGGCGGCTGATTGGGAAGCTCGTCATGAGTGATGTCGGTGGGGTGATTGAGTGGCGGTAAAGGGGGCGACCAGGATTCACTGGTCGATGGTGATCCTCGAGGGGGTCGTCGTGAATGGGATAGAAGTGAGACATAGTCAGCCGGTAACGAGCAGAAGAAATACATGTCTTGTAATAAGGACGAAAGGATGGCATTGGATAGACGGTATCAGAGGTGGTGCGCTTGCAGAGTTGGGTGATGTAACTGATCATCTAGAGTGGCTCAGAACGAAATGCCTTTAGTCTGGTGTTATAAGATAATGATATGAGGAAGGAGAGCTTGGCTGCTGCAAGAGGGGAATTTGACTCGGCCTGGTAGACCGAAGTAGTCGGTTTAAGGGACTTTGGTGGGGAGTAAAGCTTAAATGGGCGAGATGGAATGAATCACTGGGGCTGTTGAATCAGAGATACAATTGTGCGAGCGGCTCTTAAAGGTCATGGCAGAAGCGAATGAAATGTACAGGTCAGATGGCTTGTTTATTTTTATTTTGGGGAGTGCAAAGGCCCTTGTTGGGCATGGATGGTTTGGAAAAGAAGAGAACAGGTCCGTGAAGTCCCGGTAGGGGAGTAAGGGATATGCCAGGAGTGTGGTGATGACGGTGGCCTGGCGGCAAGATAGTTCAGCTGGGATGGACGTGTGATAGCAGAAGGAGTTGTGGCGAGGGCATGACAGTACACGGAGGTACGTGGAACCGGACCATGCTGAAACGTCTATCAGATGCATGGAGGGCAACCGCTGAGGGTATGCTCGTGTATTGCTACCCCTTGTTTGGTGCACTGAAAACTTTAGCTCTACTTTCTAATGGTCTGGCCGGCGGTGCAGCTGCTGATAGGGCAGCAGTGCAAAGCACCGGAGGCTTATTGTATGAAAAGGTTCCTAGGAAGGAGGAAATATAATGAATAATTAGTCGTATCTGAAATGGTGATCTAGCTGTCCTGGGGGCGTTTATAATATTATATGGAATGGTGATCTGGCTGTCCTAGGGGCGTTTATAATATTGAAGGTAATTGTCATGCTCTAATGACCCCCAAGAAGGATGAAAATAAAAGATAGGAAAGAAAATTAGGTGTAAGGAAATAAAACATGTAGAGAAGGTGTAATGGAGTTGGAACACAAATCCAATATCTCCGCTGGTATAGGGTAAAATATCCAAGAAGCACTACAGTCTCACCATCCCCAACCTCCCATATTGGACGACACTCAATTGGGAGTCAAATAATACTGTCTTTATTTTGTTGTGCAGAGATATAAATACACATCTCTTCCCACAGGCAATACACATCCCCCATAGTTGGCCACACAATACACATAGAGGGACAATAGGTGGGTCACACCTCCCTGAGGCTACCTGGCAACTTTGATACAATCAGACATTGATTAGATCATCCTTCCCTTTGTTCCATCTTCACAATGTGAACACTTCACACAATGAACCTCTCTTGCTTATGAGGAGCCCTTGTAATAGGATTATCTATTATGCCAAGGTCTGCAATAGTCTGGGCTAATATTCTGCAGAGCATAAACCAACATACATACAGTATAACAGTAGGATCATATTTTAACCATAATAATTAAATAACCATAAAACAGGGTAAAACAGTGATGGGTTCCGTTACAGAAGGCCACCCCAAAAAAACATGGAAAATAAAAAGGACCAAAAAAGGAACCAAAGGGGGCAAGCGCCACCACAAAGGGATGCAGCCGCGGACCCCCGGAGCAAAAGGCAAGGCAACCCAGGCGGGGGATTGAACCCCAGGCGAGGAGGGAACAGAAGAGAAGGAGAAGGCCAGAGCAGGGAGCGAACCTACGCACAGGGAAGGAGCAGCAGGCGCGCCACCACAGCCGACCAGCAGAGAGCGAGCCTGCGACGGGCGAAGCAGGGAGACAGGAGGACAGGAGAACACCACAGGAGATAGCAGACGCCGTAAGGAGGAAGAAACCCCGGAGGGGGACACCACGTGGCAGAAGGGAGAAGACCCGACCGGGGGTTAACCCGCAGACAGGAGAAAAGGAGAGGCCCGGATCAGAGATCGAGGGGCAGCAAGTGAGCCACCCCAGGGAGCAGCAGAGGGCGGGTGCAGGCACCAGACGCGAGGAGGAGACGAGGGAGACGTAGCAGCAGGTGGAGCAACAGGCGGATGAGAACGCAGACAGGAAAAGGAGGTACCACAGAGGGGGTACAAATAGAGAAGGGGGGGTACCATGGGGGGGGGCGAAGAAGCAGGCAGGATGGGAGAGAGAGCTGGAAACATGGAAGCGCAGGGCAAATCAGAGCAAACAACTCCCAGCTCACATTTATATGAGGAACGGGCACTGAGAGTGGTGCTCAGGTGGGGTTTATGTAGTGTGTGGGATATCCAACTCCTCCCACAACTACAGGTCAATTGCATTAACCCGTGCTGCCCGCACTGGGGAGCTAAAGTTCATTGAGGGAACCATGAATACCAACATGTTCTGTGACATACTGAAGCAGAGCATGACTCCCGGCCTTCGGAAACTGGGCCGCAGGGTAGTATTCCAACATGATAACGACCCCAAAACCCAAGACAACCACTGCCTTGCTAAAGGAGCTGAAGGTAAAGGTGATGGACTAGCCAATCATGTCACCAGACCTAAACCCTATTTAGCATCTGTGGGGCGTCCTGAAACAGAAAATGGGACAGTGCAAGGTCTCTAACATCCACCAGCTCCGTAATGTCATCATGGAGGAGTGGAAGAGGACTCCAGTGGCAACCTGTGAAGCTCTTGTGAACTCCATGCCCATGAGGGTTAAGGCAGTGCTGGAAAATAATGGTGGCCACACAAAATATTGACACTTTGGGCTAAATTTGGACATTTCCACTTAGGGGTGTACTCACTTTTGTTGCCAACGGTTTAGACATTATGACTGTGTGTTGAGTTATTTTGAGGGGAAAGCAAATTTACACTGTTATACAGGCTGTACACTTACTACTTTACACTGTAGCAGAGTGTAATTTCTTCAGTGTTGTCACATGAAAAGATATAATAATTAATTTACAAAATGTTGTCACATGAAAAGATATAATAATTAATTTACAAAAATGTAAGGGGTGTACTCACTTTGGTGAGATACTGTATATGACTGAGCCTACACCACTACTTACTTATTTTCCATATAAAATATCATACGCAAAATATAGAAATACTGTCACACATTTACTCATTTATACAGTCACTTATAGGCATGCATACTCTATTTTGTAGCAATTTCTAAATTGTTTTGTGTTGAACAATTCTTAATGCAACATTATGGTTTTAGTATATCTTGAAAAAGTATTTGTTTGAGCCAAAATGTTTGTAAATGTTTAATAGAATTAGAAATAATTTCGATATTAGAGTATACTGCTAGTTATGAGTCTATTTGTATTTCTTTTTTATTTATTTTTTTGACTGTAGGATGCTTTTCCTTAACTCTATTGAATCCACATATATATGGTTTTGTAGACAGCATGCACTTATTGTACTCTTTATGGAGCTTGAGGTAAAATGTTATATTCTGCAGTGCCTGACAACTTTTATTAGGAAGTTTAAATAAAGCTGACATAGGCAATTCTGTCATCTTCATAATGAATAATGAATAATGATTGAATAATGAATACCTTTACAAACATATATCTGCGGTTTTCAGGCTGTCAAAATCGTAACTCCGACCCAGCTAAGCCTTTGATCTTTCAAGCCTGTAAATGTTACAACCACAAATCGTTAATCAATTGCTACAATTCCTCAAGCCCGCAAAAGTTTTCACATCTGTAAATGGCAAATATAGAAGAAAATCATATGAGTACCAAATAGGACTCGCAAGGGGGTTAAACACCTGTTTGTAGCCCTGTAAATGCAAATAAATAATCAATACTGCACTTTAAAAGACGAGAAAGTGAAGAAAGACATTGAAATTAATTGCACAGCAGTCTCAAGCTCGCAAATCTGCAATAAAAAAATATTTTTTTTATGTTTCATTACTGTGTTATATCAATCTCGGTAATCAATGAGTTAATACATATCAGGCCACCCACATGGACTATAACATTTCCTTCATTCATTTTTATTATGTTGTACATTACCCGATTGTGAGTCTGATCGCATGTCAGACTTTTAAACGCTAATTGATTGAGGTTTAACCTCCATGTGTTAATGATGTCATGATGACGGTCTCATTTACTATTGGCTGTTTCTAAATCGGTAGTTACGGCCTTGCTTAATTGATCAGAATTATGGCCTGAAATGCTACTTACGGGTACATGGTTTACAGTTTAGGCTTTAGGCCATGTAGCTGCAGGCTTGTTCAATTGAATCAATATGTAACTGTTGGCTTGCAATTGAATAGGGGCCATTGCTAGGAGCCCTCTGCTACTGGCAACATCCTGGAGTAAAGATTGATTCATAATTTATTAGAGGAGAAAACAAATAACTATTTTTACTGAAAGGTGATCTAGCCACTGTCATGACTGATTTTGAAATCCTAACACATGTTATTACTAAGATCTTAAGGCTATCAAAATGGACTTTATCTTTCTTTTATTTATGTGTCCTGTTTAAAGAATGTCAGCCTGCATTACAGCCTTATTAAATTGCGATTTGGACAATTGAAAAGGGCTCTATATAAGCACAGAGCATATTTTTTTACAGAAGTTTTTAGTTAGTGAAGACCTTGCTTTTGGATAGTAGTTCACTAACTAAATACTTCTGTAAAAAATATGCTCTGTGCTTATATAGAGCCCTATTTAATTGGCCGAATCACAATTTAATAAGGGTGTGTATGTGTGCTCAGAATTTGGTAATTATTTAATGTGACACTTTTAGTCTCTTTAGACAGTGCAATTACATTTTCCCCATTATAAAGTATTGTGTCATGACCATGGACTGAAAGGGGTTAACTCTCATGGAATTTGCAGTTCTCTCAGAGGGCCATAAAGTAATATACTTAATTGGGAGCTTTGCTATTCCAGGAGCGGGGAGGGAGCAGCTAATGGGGGTTGGTCCTTGGTACTTTTTAAAACTGTATCTGTGAAAAATAAATAGTTTGTCTGATGCACTAAAAAAAGGTGTGAGCTACTATTTCTTGTATTTTGTGCCATCCTAACTAAATGGATTACATGTTCTGTCTGCAAAAAAACTACTATTCTGCTTCTCCATGAATGATGTTCTGATCTTAATTGGCAGGCTCGGCACTGAGAAGAACACAATGTCACAACCTGAAGAATGTTCCTGTAAGCAAAAGCAGGAGAGTTAGGGGTGCACATGGACCCCTCATCTCAGGGTTGTGGCAGTCACCCTAGGAGTGATCTGACCGACAACATATATTTTGGGATTTTTTAATCAGCCCTACAGGCACATACTTTGCATAACAATTTGCAAGAGAGGGGTGTCACGACCCTTCTGTTTTCTGCTTACAGGACAAAGCCCGAATTGTGATGATTTGGGTATCTCAGCCTCCTTCCAGCTTAGTCAGCTTAGGAGCAGCAATACACAGAAGCAGATATTGGTCCCTTTAGATAGGACCAGCAGGAACACACCATGCACACAGACAGGGTACATTAATAAAAACTTTCCCCTGTAAAATAACAGATACACTATGTTTATGTATTATCAAACAGAGCAAATCTCACAATACTAACTGTCAGTTTAACCATGTACTGGTTATATCTAAATATTTAGTTTATAGAATCAAAATATATGGGAGCACTGTTAACATATTTATATAATACTAGCAACTTGCCCATCAAAAATGACGGCAATAAAATGCAAATCCTGGCACTGCTGTTTGCCACACAATGGGAGCCTCTCCCCCTCTACTTTACTGGCCTTGCGATGAGCGCATTCGTCGCTCATTGCGAGTCTCTCCCTCTGTCTACTTCCTCCCTTGTTTCTCATTTCACCCCTCCTCTCCCTTCCTTGTGTCTCCTCCCCCCTGTGTTTTCACCCCTTCTCCCCCAGTGTCTTTCCCCCCTGTCCCCCGTGTCTCTTTCCCCACCTCTCCCTCCCTTGTGTCTCTCCCCCCTCTTCTCACTCCTTTGTGTCTCTCCCCCACTCCTCTCACTCTTTTGTGTCTCTCCCCGTCCTCCTCTAACTCCCCTGTGTCTATTCCCCCCTTCCTCTCACTCCCCTGTGTCTGCCCCCTCTCCTCTCACTCCCCTGTGTCTCTTCCCCCTCATCTCACTCCCCTGTGTCTCTTCCCCCATCCTTTCACTCCCCTGTGTCTCTTCCCCCCTCCTCTCACTCCCCTGTTTCTCTACCCCCTCATCTGTGTTTCTCCCCCCTCTGTGTATCTCCCGCTCTCATTCCCCTGTGTGTCTCCCCCTCCTCTTACTCCCCTGTGTCTCTCCCCCCTTCCTCTGTGTCTCCCCCCTCTCATTCCCCTGTGTCTCTCCCCCCTCTGTGTCTCTCCCCCTCTCATTCCCCTGTGTCTCCCCCCTCCTCTCACTCCCCTGTGTCTCTTCCCCCCTCCTTTCACTCCCTTTCCCTCACTCCTTTGTGTCTCTCCCCCCTCTCATTCCCCTGTGTCTCTCCCCCCTCTCCTGTGTCTATCCCCCCTCCCCTGCGTATCTACTCCCATCCTCTCCCACCCCTGTGTGTCTCCCCCACCATGTGTCTCTTCCCCCTTGTCTCCCTTCCCTGTGTCTCTTCCCCTCACTCTTTTGTGTCTCTCCCCTCCTCCTCTCACTCCCCTGTGTCTCTCCCCCTCCTCTGTGTCTCTCCCCCTCTCATTCCCCTGTGTCTCTTCATCCCTCCTCTGTGTCTCTTCCCCCCTCCTCTCCCTTCCCTGTGTTTGTCCCCACTCCTCTCCCTGCCCTGTGTCTCTCCCCCCTCTCCTCTGTCCAGTGGATTTAAAGAAAGTACAACTATCTCTATTCAGCCTTGTTGAGAGACTGCCACTTCATATAGCCCATTGACAATAGAACTCGAGTTATTTTGTTACAACAATATTAATCAATTGATTTCAGTCTCCTGAGAGGGCTTTTGACAGGACATGGCTGGTGAAAGTGAGGTCACCCCAAGAGTCTGGTCGTAAC
Source organism: Discoglossus pictus (assembly GCA_027410445.1). Classification (NCBI taxonomy): domain Eukaryota; kingdom Metazoa; phylum Chordata; class Amphibia; order Anura; family Alytidae; genus Discoglossus; species Discoglossus pictus. The sequence continues at coordinate 429,674,643 of CM050163.1, read as the reverse complement.
AGTGGGCATATTATTTTTAACTGGGACCTTCCATTCACTAGCTCCATCACTTGTGGTTTCATACTCAATTCCACTGAAACATGGTTTTAAACTCAATGACTTTACTATGAAACCATACTGTGTCTTAAAGACAGTATCTTTTAAAATCCTTTGCTGCCAGAGAGTATTGCTAAACAGTATTAGACAACGTGAATCAGCAACACAAAATCAGTGCAGTTATTGTTTTTGTAAAATGAGTCCTTTTTCTGCACGAATATAAGATTTGACTGGCGGGATCAAGATTTGGTGTATTGTGCCATATTTTAAGTCTGCAAATAAAATGTCAAACTGATATACCATGAAATCCTATTTGCCTTCACACTGCATAAAGTCTTTGCAAAGGAAAATATTTTCTTTTTATATGCTTTGAGGAAATGCCTTTTACAACAGTAATGCTGAATTATTCCATGTGATTGTACGGTTACATTGCTTTATGTTGGTTTAAATCTATTGCTTGAATATAGCAACTCATTTAACACAATACAAGATGGAATAAAGACAAAGTCTAAATCTAAAGGTGCCTCAGAGAAACCTTTCATAACTTTAATTCCAATGTTATTCTTCCTCTGGGTTTTGTTCAGGGTTTGTTGTTTAATTCCTCTGGTGCCCACTGGACCTGGAATGTATTACAAAGGTCTATTGGGCTGTCAATTAAACTGACACTTTGGTCTGGGGCACATTGCTGAGACTGTGCATTTTAGCTTATAAATAGTCTTGTTCTCTTCTGCAATGCTGCATCTGAGACAAGTCAAGTAAATAATGCTCAGTTTTTCATCACTTTAGTTAACAACCACCTGGGGCAGGAGATAGCAATCCTTTTGGTTTGGGTCTTCATAAAAGTACAAACATTAAGTTCTATTTTGCCACCCAATGTTACCCAATCGCCACAATACCAAATTTATAACTGTCCTACTTAAGTTCTTGTTTCTCATCTCTCCTCCTCCCACTTTCTTGTTATGACCAATTTATCTCTTCCTCCATTCTCCTCCCCTGTATGTAAGTGTGAAGATGGCTCACACTCTTCACTTTTCAGGATCCTTTCAACCCCCACCCACAGACTACCACTTTCCTGCAGTATGACACATTCAGAAAGCAATAAATATTAATTTCTGTGTACTGTATATTGATTCATCCACCTGTTGTAAATCCAAACTGTCCTTAAAGGACGATGGAGCATATATTGTCCTTGTTGCATATGAAAGGTGAAATTTGATAATATCAGTGCATTTTCCTTTTTAAATTAAGGGCCTGGAGCAGATTTTTTCCCTTTTTCAAATGTACATATTTCCGTGGTTTTTGCATAAACTTAACACTTAAACTATGATATATTTAAAGACATCTGTAGTTTAGGAAACGTCCACACTTGTGAAGGATATAATAAACTAACATAGGAGCAGTGTAAGACAAAAGCATCAAAGCACTTTTAGAGAAAAAGTAATTTTAACTGAAGTCTATAGGTGCTCCAGTGAAAGTAATCCTTCTTTAACAGTGCTTGAAGGGACAGATTACGGAAAGTAGGATGCTTGACTGTCTACTTCTGAATTTATGGGGGCGGGGGGAGATTTACTTGTTAAAGGGACATGGAAGTTTCCCTGTTTTTAATATTAAAATGAACAACCTAAATGTATATTTTCATATTTAAACATCATGAGCCTCATTCAATTGAGGCATCGGAAGTTAGGTAAGGTAGGACTTACGTCTGCAAGCCTGCTGCGAGCATAAGGCAGCCGTAACTTATTGTGCTATTCGATTGGCCGGGCCCTCAAGTCCCGGTCCGATATCGCACATAGCAAACCATGCTATCAAAAGAAGCATTTGCAGACTTGAACATGATCGCTGACGCAAGGCTATAACTCATGGTAAGAAACAATCAATGCAATGTGGGTCCGATCATGACTCGTGGCTCCAACCCCCATTTTTTATTGAAGTCCTACGGGCTTGAACCACGAGTCACGATCAGACCCACATTCCATTGGCTGTTTCTAACCACGAATTACGACCTTGCATCAGCAATCATGTTCAAGCCCTTAGGACTTCAATGAAAAATGGCGGTTGGCTTTCGAAGTCCTACGGACTTGAATTATGAGTTGAGATCGGACCCACATTCCAGATATAATTGATATATAATATTAAATATATATATATATATATATATATATATATATATATATATATATATATATATACAGTATATATATATATATATATATATATATATATATATAAATATTAATATTGATAAAGCCGTAAATATGATATTCTATTACATACGAGTTCCATTATATGTATTAACACATTGATTGCCAGGATCATTATAACATGGAATCAAGTATTTTTTGGGCCGATTTGTGAGCTTAAGAATGTTGTGCTATTAATTCTAAGACCTAACATCACTTTCCCTTTTAATAAAAGTATAGTAGAGTGTTTATATATGCATTTACAGTGCTCAATACATGTCATTAAGCCCTTTGCGAAACTTCCTTGGTACCAGTAACTTGTGGTTTGATTTTTGCCGTTTGCTGATCACAATGAATCACTGCTCAGAGCCCGTAACTCAATCGGAGCCTGCAAACGGCCAAATGAATAGCAAAATAAGTTACGGGCTCAAATTGCAACTAATTTGGCTCAATTGAATGAAGCCCCATGTTATTAGCATATGTTTAAAAGCTTCTTTTTTCACTCACTGAATCCTTCCAAACATTCCCTAAAAGGTCTGCCCTCTGTAACTCATGCACACAGTAAACACTAGCCAATGACAGACTGTTTGTCTCAGCAGGAATTCAGTGAGTAAAAACAGTGCTTTTAAGTACTTGTTAATAAAATTATTTTTAAATATACCATAAAAACACTTATGTAGATTATTTGAATATAACAAAATAGGAAACCCAGGAGACAATGGCATTATTCTGCAGCACTCTGAACAACCAAGCTGCCTTCTCTAGGGACAGCACTGCTTCTGTCAAATGGAGAGGGGCCTAGAAAAGGTGGCCTAAAGAAAGCTCATTTCCACTTTACCCAGTTGTCTAGCTGTGGTCAACAGGTATCTTCAAATGCGGTCAAAACTCAGCAAAGTAGAAAAGTCTCCCACCTGCCTCACAAGGTGTGCATTGGACTGAAACCCGGATGTTGGAACATCAGAACTATGCTTGACATGGCAGATAGTGGTCACCCAGATCGACACTCTGCTCTAATAGCCCACAAACTATTAAGGCTGGCTATCACTTTTCAGACTCAATTTTGCACCAACAGTGTTCACTCTCAGCACTCCATCGCATTCCACAACAACAAATGAAAACAGAACTGGAAGGAATCCCTCCTCTTGAAGAGACTGTAAAATCTATTGAGCAGCTAAAGAATGGTAAGGCAACAGAGATCTGAAAACATGGGGGCGCAGCACTTCACACTAACCTCCATGAGCTCTTTGTTTGCTGCTGGCGGCAAGACAAACTGCCACATGACCTTTGTGATGCAATCATCATCACCCTATACAAGAAGGGAGAAAAGTCAGACTGCTCCAATTCCCGGGGAATAACTCTCCATCACATGAAAAATCATGAAAAATGCAGAAGTACTCCTCAACAGATTATCACTATCAGAGAAGAACTCCTCCCAGAGAGTCGGTGTGGCTTTAGAGCCAGCTTGAGCACCACTAACATGTTTTTTTTTCTCAGGTAGCTCCAAGAGAAATGCAGAGAACAGAACAAGGGATTTACATGAAGTTTGTCGACCTTACAAAAGCTTTCAACACCATGAGCAGGAAGGGTCTGTGGCAAATCCTGGAACGTATAGGATGTCCTCCCAAGTTCATCAACATGACCAGCTTGGCCAAGTCAAGCACAGCAATGTCCTGTTGGAGCCCTTCCCAATAAGTACTGGTGTGAAGCAGGACTGTGTCCTTGCACCAACTCTATTCACTCTTCTTCAGTATGATGCTGGAAAGGGCCACAGCAGACCTTGATGATGAGGATGGTCTCTACATTCAATACCACACCGATGGCAGTGTGTGTGAATCTGAGGTGACTAAAGGCCCACACCAAGACAATGGAAAGACTAATTTGAGAGCTACTTTTCACCTACGAAGCTGCCCTTGTTTCCCATACTGCAGCAGCAATTGACATTTTGCTTCACTGAGGCTGCCAAGTTTTTCAGGCTAGATGTCAGTTTGAAGAAGACGGAAGATTTCCACCAGCCCTCACCTCAGGAATATTACTGTCCTCCTTGCATCACTATTTGCGAATCTGAGCTAAAAACTGTCTACCAGTTAACCTACCTGGGTTCTCCTCAGATGCTAAGATTGACAAGGAAAATGACAACAGACTGCCAAAGGTAAATAGTGCTTTCGGTAGGTTATATAAAAGAGTTTGGAACAACAAGCATCTGAATAAATGCACCAAGGTCAATGTGTACAGAGGTGTTGTGTTGCCCACCCTACTATGAGTCATGGGTTACCTAACACCATCACCTACGACTTCATCAATGCTGCCTCCACACCATCCTTAACATCCACTGGAATTACCATGTCTCCAACACTGAAGTCATAGAACAGGCAGGAGTATCCGTCATTGAGGCCATGCTGTTGAAGACACAGTTGCATTGGGCAGAACACATCTTTAGGATAGATGTGATAACCTTCCAAAGATTGTGCTATATGGTGAGCTCACCACTGGTAATCATAACAGAGGAGGACCGAAGTAGAGGTACAAGGACTTCCTGTAACAATACCTTGATGCTTGTCACATTGACAATTATACATGGACTGCTTTTGCATCAGATTGCAAGGCCTGGAGAAGTACCATTCACCAGGTTGTTTTGAGAGCACACGCAGAGCTGGTCTTGAGGACAAAAGGAGACAGAGAAAAAAACGTGTCACTGCAACACCCAAACCAGAGCAAGCCTTCCTGTGCAACCACTGCAGTCAAGTATGCCTATCCAGCATTGGCCTCCTAAGCCACCAGAGAAGTTTTTCCTTCCCCTGATGATGTTGGTTCTAGCTGATGAAACACACGTTGGGATAGTGGAGGTGACGTCAGCTTAGCCCTGGTGTTGTAACTTTCCAGACCAATTGAGCTAACCACTCTTGTGATGCAGGCTAGTTCTGTGTAGGTAGGCAGCACAACTCAAGTCTGCTACAGATCAGCCAATTCCCTCATGCCACCACAGCTTAAGCCTTCTAAAATTGCACCAGCACTCTACTGCACCATTCAGGCCAGGGAAATATTGCATAGATGACACAGCTCCAGGGACCTGAACTATCTATTTGACCTATAGCCAGCAATGTTTTACGGCACAACTCAAGGCTGCCCTGAGTCAGGGCTGAATTAATTTAGCTTGTGTAGATAGAGTCACTGCTTGGTGCAAATGGAGTGGTTTTGCAATATACATTTCAAATATTTCACCCTCTTCTACAAGCCAAACCCTGCTTTTGGTAATTGGGGCAAATGTTCACATCAGTCTTAAGTTGGCTATATGGTCTGGAAGTTGCTAAGAGGCTATAATTGCTGACACTAAATTGTTGTTTGTTTTTATTATATAGTTGTGGATTAGTTAGTTAAAGGAAGATAGCACACAGTGTTGTCATTGAAGCAAGCAGTGTATATTTATGCAATAGGAAGTGTTTACTTAGTGTGCTTAGATGTTCTATGTTGAATCAAAAACTTTCCCCTTACACTATATCGCAACTATATTTTTTATTATTATTAAAGATTGAGGGTGCTTTCAGTTTATATATTCAAATAAAGGTTATGTTTTATCTCCTCATATCAATTTTTGTTTTGGTTTATCACACCAGTGTAAAGCATTAAAGGAGATATCTTCTGATTTCCTAAAATGAAGTTTTTCAAAACTACAGTGGACCTTTAATGACACTTTGTTGTACAAAGTCATACGTCGCTATCACCTTAATTCAAGATATTTGGGAACACTATCTTTATTAACATGAACTGATAAAAGGGTGAAAATGAGCAAAAGTGCAGTTGGAGTAGGTTGCCTTTTCTAAGTGACTGTATTATATGGGAAACATTTTACTGCTGTTCTGTACAAAATATGAGTCACAATCTCATCATATCCTGGATTTTGTTTCAAATAGATTTTCTCTGCAGATGGCCCTGTAAAAATAACATAAGTTCCTATGCAGAGCTAGGAAGGATTTCCAGAAGTATGATTGACAGGATGGATTACATTCTGCACTGGCAGTTATATTGCAGAAACTGTGAAAGCCCATGTTTATAGAATGTGCTCTTGAAGATCTACAATAAATAAGGGAAAAAACTTTTTTGAAAGTTTAAAGTGAAAACAACATTTATTATATTACTTATTATATACAATAGTGGGGAGATCCATTATTTCCTGTGAGTGCTCTTCTAACAGTATGAGTAAACTAGACAAGCATATTACCTATTATCAAGAATTATCTATCTATCTATCTATCTATCTATCTATCTATCTAATACGAGAATAATATATGCACCCTACTCTAAAACATATCTAACTTCCATTTCTGGAAGATATGAATGAAATGGCAAAACTAGTCTGGCCATTTATATCCTCCAAAACAAACTTGGCTTAATTAATTCTGAAGGCAGCCTTCCTTTATTGTTATTTTTTATGCTGGAATGCTGATACACATATATAATACTCTTTCTGTAGTAGCTTTATACAGAAAACCATCTTTCAACTTCAAGAAAAATACTGGTTGTTCTTTCCTTACTTTGGTCAGGAACCACCAGAATGCAATATAATTGTCTCCCATGCCAAGGATGAGCAAAGGTTTTGGTCTTAGAATCCTTTTCCATACATGGCACCCACTATTTCCCTTCCACAAAAGTTTTGCAATTGCCCCATCCCCGAAAAAACCCTATCTTAGTCATAAACTTCTTTCTTTGATTCTTTACTGCTACTCCCACTCTCTTGTTATCTCCATTTTCCCCCTGTCTCTGATTTTACCTTGCCTGCCTTTTCTATAAAATAAACCTTCTCACATTAGTTAACAGAATAGAGTCAGAGGATATTACTAATACTAATTATTATGTATACTTTAATACCACAAATAGACAGTGCTTGTTTAAGAGCATTTCTCAGTATTGAATCTACACATTGAGGTAGAATCCCTATAGTGGGAATTTTCTAATGGCCTTAGTTTGTGGAGATTTGACACGATTAACTCGATTATATAGACACACAGGAATTGTAGTATTGAGTTAGCCATTCCTGGGTATGGGTTAAATGAAAGGAGTTTACAGTGGATATGTATAGCCATATTAGATGGGACCTATAGGAGTCTCCCTGGGTAAAAATACTTGCTTGAGAGATATAGCTTATGATCTAGAGTGATTTTCAGTTTTGCTCTTGCACTGGAGTTGAATAAAATTAGTAACACAACGGGTTTTAAAACATGAGGTACTTTAAATGGTTAGAGTAAGCTATTAGGTTATCCAAAGCCAGGGTAATCAAACAAATTTGTTTGACGTTTTCCTGTTTTTGGATCTCTGGTTAGACTTGTGGAGTCCAGAAGCATGGGAAATAGAAAACCCCTTTGTGTTAGGATTGTTTTTTATTTTTTAGATGTTATTTGTTCCATGTGGATTTTTTGTTGTATGTTTTTGTTAGAGAGAAGGAGCAAGTTTTGCAGGAGATTTTCTGGTGGGGGAACTTGCTGCTACCCTATCCAGCTGACCTTTAAATTTATATAACAAAATGTACAGGGTCTGAATCATGGTGCCAAGAGAAGATTAGCCTTTGATGACTTTTGTGAATGTTTGCTCCTTAGAAGTTATGACAAGCAAGTGGATTATGAAGTTCTTGACAGAAGTGACGGAGTTAAAACTTCTGAAGAACTCCTAATTGGAGCAAGTTCCCTTTAAAAGCCTGGAAAGCAGACATGGAAAGGGGGTGTGGCTGGCTAGGCTCTGGGCAGGCTGTGTGCTACCAGAGGAAGTCAGAAAGTGAGGCTGACAAAGGATCCTGTGTGGAGTTACAGTGTTCACCTGATTTACTGTGGCTGCGAGTCCTGAGACAACAGGAGGGGGTGTGCTGCTGGAAGAGACTGCTAATTAGACTCTGGCCTGAGTGGTGTGGAAGCTGAAGCCAGAAGCTGAGGCCTAGCTAGGAGCCAAGCCGTGTGAAGCCTGCAAAGGGCAGCTAGCCGAGAGAACAGTCAGCTGCCTGATATACTGCACAGATAACCACGGTGAACTTCTGCAAGGTTAAAGTCCTGCTGTATACCAGAGCCTGAGTGAGAGACTGCAAACACAGTAAGTTCTTACCAAAGGGGACCTCAGTCCTAAGTATACTGATGGGTGAGCCATACCAGTGCCGCTGGAGTTGACGGGAAGTTCTTTGGTTGCATATACCGGTGGGATATAGTGGACTACTGTGACCTGCACTGCTTTAATAAGAGGACTATACCATAATCTCAAAGCCTCCGGTCACTGGACCATTACCTTAAAGAGAACCCCCCAGGGAAAAAGACTGAGCATTACTTATGGGACTTTTTCCTTCTGTTCGTATCCTGGCCACAAGGTGGCCCTCTCACAAGTCTAAGAGAATAATTGTATCTTGCCCACAAGGTGGAACTCTCACCAGTCTACGAGACTATTGGTATCCTGGCCACAAGGGGGCACTACCCCACCTCACAGAGACTGGTAAACTTATAATTTCTCCGGTGCAGAGAAGCTGCCCGGGTATAGTCAGGGTGTTCCTGCATGTTAGTAAGAATGTTAACGTAGATGTTTATTTTCATTTTTAAGCAGAGTTACTGCTACCCTTTGTTTTTGTTTCATAATAAACCTGTTTGCTGTACTACAAGAACGTATCTGTTCCTCATTCAAGAAACCACCGCTATACGCGGCCATCCTGGTCACACTTTGTTAGGGAAAATGCAGATGTAGTATGTATCCAAGAGACACATTGCCATGAAGGGAAGCTCCCTTATATGGCACACTTTATAACTCCACATTTCGGAAAAAAGTCTAGAGGTGTTTAAATTTTCTTTAGTAAAAGAGTTAATTTGATAGAACAATTTGTCCAAATAGACCAAGATTGGACATTTATAATCTGGTCTGGTAAACTAAACAATCTTGATTATACTATTGTAAATATTTACGCCCCTAATCAAGGACAAAACAAATGTATAAACCGGGTGTTAAAGCAAACTGCTAAATACAGTTGAGGATAGTTAATTATCTGTGGAGATTTTAACTTATGCCTCGACCCCATGGGCCTCATTCTATTTAGGGCCGTAAAATGGCCGCAAAACTGATTCCTTGCGGCCAGCTTACGGGCCCTGTGTAGCGCTACGGCTACGCTGCTACTCAAATGGACGGTGCCTCAAGGAGGTCCCCCCATACTGCCGGACGCAAACTATGCAATCGGCCGCAAGCATTTCCTGCGCGCCCGTGTTTCAAGGCCGCAAAGTTGGAAAACTGTAAATGCAAATATAAATTCAAGACAGCACTGTAAATGATAGGCAACATAATGGAGGACATGAGGATTAATAGCAAGACCCTCAAGCTTGCACATCGCCCAAATCCAATATTTCATTTCAGGTTTATTTTCCGTCCCAAGTCCTGTGGGCTTTAATGACCTCAAAGTCAGTAAATCGTTGTTAAAACCCATACGGGTTTGGAGGTTGAAGGCCTCAAACTCAAAGCATTGTAGAAGCAAATATAGATGCAATCCAGCACTGTAAATGATGGGGAACACAATGGGGGACATGAGGATTAATGGCAAAACATTCTCAAGCTTGCACAAAACATTCTCAAGCATCGCCACATTATAATCTTTGATTTTAGGTTTTATTTCTGTCCACAGTCCCACAGGCTTCAATGGTAGATAGAACACGAAGATTGAACATGAAATCAATTTCTTTATTTGCAGATTTGAATGTAGAGGAATGTTGAGCTATTAATTCTAAGACCAAATATCACTTTCACTTTTAATAAAAGTAGAGGGTGGCTTTTCTATTTGCTTAATTAGTGCTACGATTTGTAAGAAATCCCTTTGTGGCCCAAGTAACCTGTGGGTCTATTTTACCCATTTACGGACTTGACGGAAGCTAATCCCACAGCCGTTGCGGGTCTGATATGCTCAAAGCCCGAGGGAATCTGGACACAGAAATTAAACATGAATTACAAAAAAAATGATTTGCAGATTTGAGTGTAGGGGAATGTTGTGTTATGAATGCTTACACCTAAAATCACTTTCACGTCTCATCCAAGTAGAGGATGGCTTTTTTATGTGCTTAATTGGTGCTACGATTTGTAAGTAAGGGCCTTTGCGGGACCTTTTTGGTGTAAGTAAGCTTGGTTTTAGCGAATTGCGGCCTTGACGGAAGGGTTCACGTAGCATTTGAATAGCGACCTGGGCTTTCTTGCGGCCGCAACTCTTATGGCGGTGTAAGATCAAAGGCTTTCCCTGCGGTGGGGGTGGCCACAAGGGATAACAGGGTGCTGGCTGCAAGCCGGCCAGAGCCCTCGGCCGCAAGGGAATAGAATAGGGAAGTAGCTTGCGGCCATCCCTTGCTGCCACGCATCTCCTACATTCCCTTAATAGAATGAGGCCCTATATATGATAAGAAACGATCTCAAAAAACTTTTCCTGAACATCAAACCTTAAGGAAATCTAGAGCCTTTCAACAAAGTCTGGTGAATCATAATCTTTATAATGCATGGAAGAGATCTTACTTTCTACTCTAACAGATTTCAAGAAGCATTTGGATAGAAGTTCACTAACTAAAAACTTCTGTAAATAAAATATGCTGTGTGCTTAAATATAGCCCTTTTAAATTTACAGAATCGCAATTTAATAAGGCTGAGAATATCTATGTGATGAACAAGGGAAAAAGGTCCTCAACCCTGAGGGGATAGGAGAGTAGTTTTTTAGATACTGCAAAAATGTATATAACTTCGAAAAAGGCAATGAGTTTAGGAAACCCCCCACTAAGGATATTAAGAATTTTTTAAATCAAATCAAATTGCCAGAACTAGCTCAAGCAGATTTGGAATCGTTAACTCAAGATATTTCCCGAAAAAGAAATCATGGATGCAATTAATAAATTAAAATTGCATAAAGCTGCAGGGCCTGATGGTTTTGCGAATGAATACTTTAAGACCTTTTATACTGTTTTTGTAAAACATGTGCAAAATGCATTTAATTAAATTATGAGAGATGGCAGAGCCTCCAAAAAAATGCTAGAGGCAATAATAGTCACGATTCCTAAACAAAATAAAGACTTATCTAATTGTAAAAACTTTTGGCCAATATCTATGCCAAAATTCTGGCCACACGGCTAAATGTGGTCATGAATGATCTGACTGAGAGAGACCAATCAGGTTTTTTTTATTCCAGGAAGACAAGGGCAAAATAATACTAGAAGATTGATAAATCTAATTGACTTTGTTAATACAAAACAAATCCCTTATATATATCTCTCGTTAGATACTGAAAAGGCCTTCAACAGAGTCGGATGGGATTTTTTAGAGTTAACACTATTAAAAGTTGGCTTGGGAGATTTGGCCTTTAAAGCCATTACAACTCTATACGTAAACCCAGCCTCCTCTGTCTTGGGCATTGGCTTTAAATCTTCCATGTTCAAGATAAAAAATGGAACCAGGCAAGACTGCCCCCTATCCCCCTTAATTTTTGCCCTATCGATAGAGCATTTGCTGATTTCTGTAAGAGCTTCACGTGTAATAAGGATAGTGAGATTGGAGGGAAAGAATATAAGATTACTTTTCGCAGATGATATTGTTCTTACATTAACAGACCCGATTTCCCCAATTAAAAGCTTGCATCAAATAAATATCAAATCAATATATATAAAATATAGCTTTGTTTCATACTATAAATTAAACCTTACAAAAATGGAAGTTGACAATTAACCTCCCTCAACAACAGCTTGAATATTTGAAGGGTATATATAACTATAACTGGCAGAATAATACTATTACTCATTTAGGTATTACTTTTAGTAAAAGATTGGAACATATTAATCTGGACAATTAAAAGAAACTGCACGTTAAAGGAAAAGATCTATTATTCGCCTGGGGGAAAATCAATCTTTCTTGGCTTGGAAAAATTGTGGCTGTGAAAATGTCCATCCTGCCTAAATTTAATTACATATTACGTAATATCTCTATTTCCTTTCTGAAACACTGGATTAAACAATTTCAAGACACAACTGATATATTTATTTGTAAGAATCAACAAGTAAGAATTAAGTTGTCTATCACCACTAGAAGATTTAACAGGGGAAGAGTAGCCCATCCTAATGTGAAGATCTACCACAATGCCATAATGTTACAGCATCTTATTAACTGGAATAACAACTTTAAAGTGCATGGTTGGCCCCAAATAGAAGATTATCATCTGATAAATTGTAACCTTAACCATTTATTGTGGTATGAAGATCTGCCAAAAAATCGGGTTAAAGAAGTGGCATTAATAGTTAAAAAATGCTGGAATTTTTGGTCCAAACTTAATAATTGGTGGACTTTATTCCCGTTTCCAAGTCCATCTATCCTAACCCTTGTGGCTAGAGAATTAAAATTAAACTAAAATGTAACTTTTTGGTGAAATGGTTCAGTTGCTAGTTGGCTAGATTATAACAGAATGAGAACTACACTTTCGGTCTCTAAATATAACCTTAAACCAAATAGATCTCTCACTACTTTTGAACAACTTTATATTACACAAAGTGAACATAATTTAATATCTAAATGTTTTAACATTCTTAAAAGTATCACGGATGTAGGGAAAACATAAAAAATTATTAATTAAGTTGGGGAAAAGATATGGGACAAATTTGGCTAATAGAAACCTGGTTTAAGTCTTTGGAATTTACAAATACAATTGTAAAATATATACCTTTGAGAGAAGTTTTGTGTAAGGTAATGAATAGGTGGTATTTAACCCAAATAAAATAGCTAGAATCTCACACACCTCCAGTGATGGAAACTGCTGGAGAGGGTGTGGCAAGAAATGGACATTTTTACACATTTGGTGGCAGTGTAATTCCAAGAATTTTGGGAGGCGTGTTTTAGGGAAATCTCTGCTATAATTATATCAAAGATGAATCCATCTCGAGAGTTGGGCCCTCCTTCATATCATCCAGGTGGCTACTATAGCTAAATGGCTATTAGTATGTAAATGGAAGCAACCTCTGGGCCCTTTGTGGAATTACATTGTCCTGGTCATGAACAGAACCTTCTCTTTGGAGAAAGACTTCCTTGATACAGGAATTAGAGAAGGTACTTTGGATAAGTCGGACCTTTGGCAAAAACTTGTGAACATCAGTTAGTAAACAACTTGCTCTTTTTCTGATGATTTTGGCCCTGTTTCGTTTGATTTGTTTTGGATAATCTTGGATCACTGTGCCTCGCTCTGTGTCTCAATTTGTAAATGTTTTAATCTGTATATAATTTTCTTTAGTTATTTAGCTGTTTTGGGCTTTCACATCATTAATGATTACTATGCAAATTTGCATTTGTGGCAAGTTGTAATCACAATAGATTGCTAGCTTGTATTGATATTATGTGAATCTGCAATTGTCATACGGTGTAAACCATAACATTTTAGTAAATCATAGACGACATGTACTCATTGCCCACAATTGCATGTATTTGTATTTGCCTTTATGTACGTTGAAACAATAAAAGAAAAATAATTGTAAAAAAATAATAGAGTCAGAGGAAAGGATGCTTACGTGTGGATGGCAACAGGGGTCTTTGGTTGGGTGTGTTTTGTTTAATGTTTTTATTATAGATTTTGGTAGCGGGCTATGAAGGAAAGGCTTGCATCTTTGTAGATTCACAAAAATATGTAACATGTTGGGTATTCCAGGAAGTGTTAAATGCTAAATTATGCACTTAGGTCACAAAAACCTAAAGTAGAATATATATTTAATGGTACCTTGATGACTGCAACAGAAAAGGAAATGGTCTCTGGAGGTATTATTAATTGCATGATTTAATGCACAAACTGTTACCACCAGACTGTTGGGGTCACCTGTTTTAACCCCACCTTTTCCAGCTCTAACAGACAGAATCCAATGAGAACCATGTAACATTGCCAGTGGCTGTTACATTGGAATTCTGTATAAAATAATTTCCCATGTTAAAAACCACAGAGTGTATGCCTCTTGCTGACTGAGCAGTACATGTGTCCCTGGCAAGTAGGCCGTCCCGTGATTAGTTAACTTTGGAGCCTGGGGAACTCCAACCTGGAGCTTCAATTTTGTCCCTAGGATTGGCTTCCAGCCAATCAGCAGGATGGCAACTTTGGTAGGGACCAATAGGATTCCAAGTTATGTATGCAACACTCTATCATAGCTTATAGGGATGTATGTGAATGCCCCATGCTTCTATCCCTGAATGGGGAAAATAGACTGCTTCTCTGACTGCAGCAAAGCCTACAACTCTATAAATAACCTTATAAGCAGGTGTGCATATTGCTAATGTGGCTGTTCACTAGGGATGCTAGTATTTGGGTTTTTACTTACTGGGCAGACATAGTATTGTACTGTCCCTACCACTGTGATATTAAAAAATTTCCTTCTGTTATGGGTACTAAATGTTGAATGGGCGCTACTGCGGTGCAGACAGTGCAAGGCATCAAGGGCCCCCGTGGACCACCCGCACCCCCTGCGGCACACCTGTGGCCCCTGTGGCCCTCCCATGGCCCCCGTGGGTCTTCTTTGCCCCCCTGAATTCCTTTTGGCCCCCGCAGATCTCCTGTGGCCCGCAGATCCATTGTGGTCCCTGTGGATTCCAAGGGGCCTCAACAGGTCCCCTCAGGTCCCTGTGGCCCCCTGTGGCCCCTGCGGATCTCCTGTGGCCCCTAACGGCCAACCTTGGTCCCTCACAGGCTCCCCCATTGTGCCCCCTGCCAGCCTGGTGACCCCCACAGCCCTTTATGGCCCCTGGGACCTCCTGTGGGTCCCTTGCAGTCCCTTATGGCTTCCTGTGGCCCCCACAGGACCCAGGGCCCCCCATCAGGCCCTATGGCCCCCATTGCACCTTATGGATGCTGCAATGATCACTTGAGTCACCTGCAGCCCCTTAAGGACACTGTGGCCCCCCATTGTGCACCCTGCAGGCCCTGTGGCCCCCATGGACCCTTATGGCCTCCCTGTGGTCCCTCGCAGACCTCTGTGGGCTCCGTCAGCCCGCTGTGGCTCCTGCAGCACCCTGTGGCCTCCCTCTGCCTCTTTTGGCTGCCTCGGCCCTCCTGTGGGTCCCCTTCAGCCCCTTATGGCTCACTGTGGGCCCCCAGGGACCCCTGTGGCCCCCATGGCACCTTATGGCCCCTGCAATCCTCCCGTGGGTCACCGGCAGCCCCTTATGGCCCACTGTGTCCCCCACTGTGCACCCTGCGGGCCCTTTGGCCGCCACAGACCCTTATGGCCTCCCTCAGCTCCCTGTTGCCCCTCGCAGACCTCTGTGGGCTCCCTCAGCCCCCTGTGGTCCCCGCAGCCCACTGTGGCCTACCTCTGCCTCTTGTGACCCCCTCAGTCCTTGCTGGCCATTGCAGTCCCCTCAGACTTATGTGGCCCCCCTTGGCACTCTGACCTGCAGTGTACCCTTCTCATCCCAAGAAGTGGAGTGCAGCACCGGGTAGGTAAGAAAGTATTTATAGTACTATAATATAGATAGATGTATATGTAAATAAATAAATATATATATATATATATATATATAATATATATATATATATATATATATATATATATATATGTATATATATATATATATATATACATTTATATATATATATATATATATATATATATGTATATATACATATATATATATATATATGTATATATACACACACATACTGTATATATATATATGTAGACACAGACCCACATATTTATATATTTATTTTTTCTAGATATTTAATATATATTTTATATATGTACTGCATTTGGGTTGGAGGGGGCCCCCTATACACTAGCTCTGCCACTGAAATGTTGGTCACATCTTGTTCCTCAAGATAGCGGCTGTTGCTGATAACCCAAACTGGTTCCAACCGAGTAACCCAGAGCTTAATGTCAAATCAGTGTTTAAGGTATGTTAAAAATATACTACTGTATAATCACTGTACCAACTCACAGTACTGCTAGGGGGCATGCTCTAACTCTGTGGTTAGGTCCCTCCTGACTGGTCATTTTTAATTCAATCAATGCAGCTGTTTCTCTGATTGGGTCCAACACAGGTGGGGAATTCAACCTTCGCCACTCTGCTGTTTATTGGATTGTCGGATGTTCCCCATTCTTTTATTCCTCATAGATACCGGTGTGTTTCCTTCACACAAGGCAGTTCCAGTTTGGCTGTACATAAGTAAGGTGTGCTATCAGTCTTTGGAAAATGCTGATGATCTAAAACACTTGCTGGTATCCTAGCCTAAAGGGACTTACACCTGCTCCTGTGTTTCTGCATTCTGATCCTGTGTTTCCGATACCTGAAGAATTAGCTGGGTGATGATATGACCAGAACCCTTACGATCTAGTGGTGTTTCTATAGCTGAAAGCAGGAGGGTTTGGGGTGCACCTGATCCTCTCACCCATGGGTCGTCACACAAGCAAAGCAAAAAAACTGCAGGAAAAACAAAACGGATGCTTGGTTGTATTGAAAGAGGAATCACCAGCAGGAAAGAGAGATACTAATGCCACTGAAGACCTACCTACTGTAGATTGCAGTTCTTAAGACCATATCTTCAAAATCCTAATTTGAAACAACTCAAAGGAAGGTAAAATGCTGCATGGTTTAAAACACAAAACATATAAGATAATATTTATGTATGTATATCTTTGAAGAGAGCAGACGAATTATATTAACTTTCACATATATTAATGAATAAATAAAGCTCATGAGAGAAACATCTTCTCCAAAAGAGCAACATAAGAACAATAATTCTTATATTGAAGGTGGAAAATATTGGAATAAGAAAATACTACTTTACAGAAAGAATAGTAGTGGAACAGCCTTCCAGTGGAAATGGTAGGGTCAAACACAGTTAAGGATTTTAAGCATGCCTGCAAAAAGCATAGGGCTATTTTGAGGTTTAATTAAGCTAAACTATTAGGTAGATAGACCCATGCACCCCTGGCCCCCATGAGCTCCCCCTGTGACCCCCCCCCCCCCAGCCTCACACTCATCACTTTCTTGACGGATTCTTATTACTCCTCTGCTGTAGTGTCTGCTTGTCTGGGCAGGGAATTCCATATAATGTTACATGTGTATGTGATGTCATTTTGAATTCCCTGCTCCGGGGTGAACAAATGCTAGTAAGTGAGGCAATGAAGCCCTCAAGATGGGGGATGCCGTGAAGCTGAGGGGCCACAGGTTGAGTAAAGGGGGACCCAGGGGAATGTGTGGGTACGTGGGCCCCCCACTGTAGAAAAAAATATAATGAGTTGTCTTGGTAGGGGCAACCACAAAAAAATAATTTTGGCCCCCCTTGGGGCCCCTAAATATTTTTTTCCCAGGGGCCCTCCATTCATTAACTCTGCCACTGATAGAATAGGCAGATTATTTGGTTCTTGTCTCCTGTCAAATCGAGGTGCCTCATTCAATTGTGATTTGGCCAATTGAATAGGGCTCTAAATAAGCACAGAGCATATTTTTTTACAGAAGATTTTAGTTAGTGAACTCCTTCAAGGTCTTCAAGGTCTTCACTAACTAAAAACTTCTGTAAAAAAGATATGCTCTGTGCTAATATAGAGCTCTATTCAATTGGCCAAATCGCAATTTAATGAGGCCCCATGTTTACAACCAGAGAAAGAAAGTTCATGGTTGGGCTTGTATAAAGGGCTTTGCCCCTAAATGTGGGACTGGACATTTTCTCCTGAAAGAGGCACATAGCTCCAAAAGCAGGATAGTTGGAAAAGTGATAAAACTGTATAACAAGACTGAAAACAAACCCATTACTAAGCTTACACTCATCAATGGAGCTGTCCAGCACTACATTAGCTAATAAATTAAAGGCTGATCATTTTTTAACTTTACCACTAGTTTTTGACCATTATTAAAGGAGCATATTTAAATATTGGAATTCATTATAGTTTATTACAAACAAGACAATGGCAATGTGTTCTTTTGTTGTTTAATTGCCCTTTCTCCCATTATTGTGGATTCATGCATTACAGCTCGGTGAAGCAGATATGTTTGCTCATTTTACATGCAGTTTATATAACTAGCTGTGAATGCTATTTGTAGCGAAGTAGTTAAAACTGTGGCGTTTAAGAGTAGAAGCGTGAATGCAAGAAGACAAGCTTAAATGGTGTGGAAATATTTTAAACACAAAATCTTCTGTAACCTTTTAGAAATGACATTAAATGTTTCCAGAATGAAGCTATAGTTACATTTTTAGTGCCGCAAAATAAGCATTTAATCCACCATAAAAGTGGTTATTGCTTATTAATATGGAATAAATGTTAATCGTTAAGATGCCTTTTTACAAATTAATTGTATTTATTGTGGAATAAATCTGCCTGCATTTTGTGGAAACATAATTATACTGCAATGTTAATGAGTCTCTGGCTAAAATATTTTTTTCCATTTTAACCCTTTTGTTGCTTATCAACTCAAAGCAAAATAGATCAATAGAGAAGCATTTAAAAGGGACATATAAAAGGTAATATAAGATATGTATGTTAGCACAGATTTTTTAAGTATTCCTATATAAGTGCATTAAAAAAGTATTAATTATTAAAAAAGCCTATACTTATTTTACTTGCAATTAGTTCTTGAAAGTTACTTTCCTCTATTGATCAATTTTGCAAATCCTTTCCTCCTTTCTCCTCTCATGATTTTCAAGTGCACAGTTGACTTAGCAGGGTGGGCTACATGGGAGCAGGTAAATCTCTGCTTCTACTCAGTGACAATCACTCTGCCCGCAGCAGCCCACCCTGCCCCTGTTGCTCCTTATTGGTTCAAAGGACCATAATAATATTGATAGAGACAGCTTTAGCAATCATTTTCCCCTTAAAATGAGTAAACAATGACAATTTTCTTTCATTTAAAGAAAATGGATATTTTCAGTCCTGGAAGGCTGAATTTTTTTTTGATGCAATGGGGGTATGTGCAAAAATGTAAAATGTCAATAGAGTTGGATGTTGGAACAGACATAAGATTGCTGGTTGTGACCAACAATTTATAAATTACTTGCTGCTGGCTTTATTCACTTAGGCCCTCATTCAATTGCAATTTGCCCAATTGAATAGGGCTCTAAATAGGCACATAACATATTTTTTTTAAAGAGGTTTTAAGTTTGTAAGCATCTATCCAAAAGCAAGGTTTTCACTAACTAAAAACTTCTTTAAAAAAAATAGGCTATGTGCTTATTTGGAGCCCTATTCGATTCGATAAATCGCAATTGAATGAGGCGCTTAGTTTTTTTTCTGTGCAATACTTTTAGCAGGTATCTGTGGAAGATGAAATGTTAATCTTCACATAGCATACAATACCATTTAAGGTACACTGGTCTACTTCCACAAATGACAGAATATATTTTACTAAATTGTCCTATATTATACATTATTTAAGTTATATCCACTAAGGGGAGAAATAAGGAGTCAGTTATCTCTAGTTCCTATAATATTTAAGCTTCATCACACTTGTGTGTATAGGCTTGTAATAGCGTTTCGAATAACCAAAATTTATTTTCAAAACCTCCTTTATTCTCAGCTGAGAACTGACTTTCCTTGTCAGTTATATAACAAAATAAAAACAACACTTAATAAAAAAAAGCTTTTCTTTCAGCACATGTTCATACAGTACACAGAGCCATAACACATCCCTGTCTGAGACTATACTGGCCTGTTTGAGCATCAGCAAGCCGCCTTGTATAGTAATTAAAGATTAAAGCAGGTGCAGACCTAGTTAGGCCATGAGGAGCATGTTGGACAAGTTCTCACCCTTAGTGATCCCTCCCTCGGCACTGATTGCCACTGTACAAGATGATAGGTCTGTATATTCCATTGCAAGGCTCCATAAAATAACATAGCACTGGATGCATTTCACCTCACTAGTAAGAAAACTTACTTTAGTAAGTGTAACTCAACATATAACCACACAAGCATTTGCTATTTGGTTCTTTAGCTGCTTATAAGCATTTTTTATTTTACACCCCAGGTACACCCCAAAACCTCCTACTTTTAGTTTACAGAACACACTAGGATTGTGATGATTTTGGTTCACCTCAGTGCCGAGCATGCCAATTTAGGGAACATCAGTCATGGGAAATCAGAATATCAAGTGTTGCCAGCTCAGTTTTTCCTATCTCTTTGTGTAGGGTAGACCATCATACTAGAAGGACTAGAAGCATTCATCAGACAGAGGTACTTTCATAGTTTTTTAGAAAGTACATTACCCCACACTAGTCCCCCTTGTCATTCCCCTCCCTAGATGAGGGGTCTAGTTTCTCACTGTGATCTCCCCACCGTGGTACTAGGACTATCAGCCTTCCTCACTGGTTTCCAAATACACCAGGACAAAGGGGTTCATTGTGTTAGGTCACTTCAGACTTTGTGACTATACTTTTATCACACATGGGAGACTAGGGATGGGGTAGAGAAACATCTGGGAGGTCACCTTGCTTTGATCACACATAGGAGACTAGGGAGGGGGTGGGGGGGATTCCTTTCATGATCACATCACAGCGCAACTCCAAAATTCATTATTGTGGCCAACATTACATTACACATAAAAAAAAACATGACACAAAATAAGTCTCATGCCCATTGTAATAGCCTTTTGATGTTAGCAATCACATGTCCCCAGAACCGAGTCCATGACTTCAGGGGCTGTGACAGTTCAGCTTTGGGCCATAAAGGGCCCTTGATTGTGAGGTTCAGGGAAGCCCCACCCTGACCCCAAAAGTCAGTCATGAGAGTTTTATATACCACAAAACAGAGAGTTAACATCCTTTTTTCACCTATAATTAGATCAACTAAAATGCTCAACAGAAGCACAATGATACATTCTATGGAAACCTACCTCAAATGAGTTTCAGTTACAGGAATAACCAGCTTAATGCTGTAGATAGGTTCCAACCGCTATGAGTGTTAAGTGAAATAGCGATAAACAGGGCAGTTTAACATGAGGAAGATAGGCATAGGGAATCGACTTTGAAAAAAAGACACAACACCAATAGAATTTTAAATCTTTTTTACTGCTCACAGCAGCATAAAGAAACCGCAAAATAAACCAAGGGTTTTGCACCAAATAAATTGAAAAAACAGTACAAAATTTAAGAAACTGTACAAAATAAAGTCCACTTTAAGTGGTGGATGTGGAGGCTCCAGGGTCATCCTCCTGCCTTCGTTTCTTGGCCACAAACTGGTCAAAGGTCAATTGTCTTTGCCTCCTGCAAAGCAAGACACCCCTTCCAGCAAAATGTGTCTTGCATTCCTGCTCCTAGCTGCATCAGGGTTGTTGGCCACCAGGTCATCCATTAGGTAATTTCTCTCATTCAATGTCCTGCTTAGGAACCCTGTTCAGCCAGTTCTTCCAGGTCCTCATAGGTGAGGCTCTCACCTGAAGCCTGGACTAAATGCTCAATGTCCTGGGCATCTGTGTCTCCAAGTCCAGCCGTGGTCATAAGGTCGACTATCTCTGCTATTATAGGCTTTTGCAGTTGCACATCCTCACACAGCTCTGGCCAGATCTTTTTCCACACAGCCTTGATGCATTGATGTGTCACCTCCCTCCAGGACAGATCAATGTTGGTGACAGCCTTCATGATTTTGTACTGCTTCCAGAAGTCCAACATAGACTGCTTGTTCTTTCAGTCCATCTGGTCAATTAGCTGGCGGAATGTGCGGTGGAGATAGTAGGCCATGATGGTGGCAATCACCCCCTGGTCTATAGGCTGGATAAGCGACGTTGTGTTGAGTCGCAGGAACTGGATCTCCACAGGGTTGCAGGTGGGCAGCTCAGACAAGTTAGTAGGGTGGCTTGGAGCATTGTCCATGATGAGTAGCGTTTTCTTCTCCAGTCCCTTGTGCTGACAATAACGCTGCATGGAAGGGCATAAATGGTCAGCGCAACCACTCGCTAAAATTGTCCCTGGTGACCCATGCCTTCATGCTGGACTTCCAAATGACAGGCAAGCTGAACTTTCTTATGCCCCTCATTGCCCTTCTCACCTACTAGAAGGGTCAACCTGTCTTTGGCCGCTTTAAAGCATGGTGCTCTCTTCTGCTCCCTGGAGATAAAAGTACGGATTGGCATCTGCTTCCAAAAGAGCCTGATTTCATCCACATTGAAGACAAGCTCCGATGGATAGTTTCCACTTTCAACCTTGAAAGAGTCTGGAAAGGCAGCAGCAGCAGCTTCGGTGTCCACACTTGCCGCTTCACTGGTGATATTACTATTGTAGAGGTTGTATCTTTTTTTTTTAAACAGTCATATCAACCTCTACTTGCTGCGAAACTCTCTGTCACATCTGGATTTTGGGTCTGGATGTAGGGGTATATACTCTTCGCCTTCTCCATTAAGTTGGCCTGGCTGAGAGGCATATTACGCTCCAGTTTGTCATCTTTGCAGATGGACAGCCTCTTCTCCTCAAGGACTAGGACCTGGAGCGGGTGATCTTCGCTGAAGATGCAGTGCTTGTAGTCTCTGAAGTGCGAATCTTGTCCTTTATTTTTAGGATGGTGCAGATGGTGGAGGTTGGCAAATGGAGATCTGCCCCAATATACACCTGCCGCTCTCTTTTCTCCAGTTGGTCCAGGACTTGTATTTTTAAATCCAGAGGAATACTCTGGTGCTTGGCCTTAGCCTGCTCCTCTTTGCGCTCAGACATCTGTAAAACAGTAAAAAAAAACAAAAAAACAATGAATGTAGATTTTTTTAGACAATTAACAATCACATTATGAGAAAGAAGGGAACAATGACAATATTCTGCACTGTACCTTGCCATTGGATGTTGTCTCCAGGATATGGGGGTCCCTCCTGGCAATGGCTTTCTCCACCACGACTTTCTCTTCCTTACAAAAAAACACAATAAATGTACATTTTAATAGAAAATTAACAAATAACAATTAACAATCACATTATGAAAAACAATTGAACAACGACAATATTCTGTACAGGTGTACCTTGCCAGCGGATGTTCTCGGCAGGATTTGGTGGCCCCTGATGGCAATCACTCTCTCCCGATGTGACTCTTTCTGCGTTATCCCCCAAAAAATTAAATCAAAGTACATTTTATCAAACAATTAACAATTAATAATGAATTAACAATCATATTATTAAAAACAAGGGAACAAACAAAGTATTCTGTACCTTGCCAATGGATCTTGCAAGTATGATTTTGCTGTCTCTTTGACGTAGTCAATAGCATTAGGCGGGGTCCTGCAAGGAAAAAACTGAGCTATAGTGGGGTTTTGCGCTCTGCAAGTATCAAACACAAAAACAGGGCTATTGCGAAACAGCGCTCTGCAGGTTAGTGTTAAGTGTGCTATACCTTTACTAAGATTTCAAGGTTCTGCCATTTATTTTGTGTCTCCAATCATATTCTTCTCCTTAGAAAATGTACATTGCAGCCCTCAGATATCTATTTTGCAGTCTCTAATAGGTTTAATGAATTAAAGGAAGTAAGAACTTTCCATAATCGAATTATAGTTTTTTTATTATTGAGTACTGCTTTTTTTCTTTGTGTACTGCAAGGATCTAATTCTAGTTTACCCTCTCTTCATATTCAATTCCAGATTTGTGTTTCGAGTGAAAACTCCCCATAATTTGCTTTCCTTAGAATAAGAACAACAACAAAAATTTAATACTGCGTAGTTAAGCAGTACATAGAAGTTTATTTTTATATGATTTTTTTTTTTTTTTAAGTATAATATTAAATGTTTTAATTAAATGCGTGTGTCTAAGGGGCTGCCATTTATCTGCTTTACTTCCACCTGTGACCCCCCCAACCACACACGTCACAGGACGGAGAAAGCTAGTCATACAATATGGGTGTCTAGCTGGCATGAGAGTTCTCACGTTCCCATTAGAGCACTTGTGGGACCACCTCGATCGACATATTCGCAGTATGGCTCCTGCACCATGCACTCTTCAGCAGCTGTTGGATGCACTGCAGTCTGTATGGCTCCAGATACCCTTGCAAACCTTCCATCATCTTATTGACTCACTACCATGTCGTCTAGCTGCTGTCCGTGCATAACATAGCATTATTCTAAGTTGTTCTCTGTTGTAAAAATTTGTTTAGAGGATGTAAAATTTGTTTAGCGGATATCAGATCAGGACTAAACAATATGCACTGTATTGTATTACTTTATTGTTTGACAAATGATAAAGCATTTGTAGCACTGCTTGGTAGGATTGCTTATTGGACCACTAAGATGTAGACCTTACTAAAATATACATATCCAACATTTTTGTCCGTTACTTGTTTTTTGTTTGGTTTTTTTGGTTTTTTTTTCACACAGAGCATTTCAGAGTTGTGCCACACTATTTTAAAACTTTTTTACTCATTTTATGTAGGCGAATTGGGTTCCCTTCTCCAAGGTGATAGTCATTCTTGTATACTGACCAGATGAATAAAATATCTCGGTATCATGTTTTATTAGTTGCGGTGGAAATATGCTTTCTTCAGGCTTGATAAGGTTGGTATGGGCAAACCTACCCAGCAGATCTTTCATGCTCTTTTTGGTACCTTCGAAAAGGCAGCAAATGTCTCTAAAATCCCGATATTT
Source organism: Discoglossus pictus (assembly GCA_027410445.1). Lineage (NCBI taxonomy): Eukaryota > Metazoa > Chordata > Amphibia > Anura > Alytidae > Discoglossus > Discoglossus pictus. Next base: position 429,649,895 of record CM050163.1, on the reverse strand, counting down.
TTAGCTCTCTCATTATGTGGCCAAAGTAATTGCCTGTTTTACAAATCTTGAACCATCCTGGGTGGATCATATGAGTCTACAGGGGCTGGTGAACAGGGGTTCATGACAGTTCCATTTTAGGAATTCAATTGTTTAATAATGCCTTCTCTAATTTAATATTTATTCTGATGTACTGACCAGATATTATCAATTTGTAAGTGCTATGCATTTTAAAACTGATTCTCTGTGTCCGCATGTTTATTTTTTAATTGGTGATTGTTATGTGCACATACATACACTAGTGGCAGTAAAGCATTTCCTCTGAGTGCCACCAACAGTCCAGGATTGCAGTATGTTTCTGCTTGTGTATTCAAGTTATCTTCTATTGAGCTCAGGTGAGTAACTCTATGATATTCATTGTAGTCATGCTCTTGGGGTCAACCTGAGTGAACCTAAATACATAAGCAGAATGATACTGCAATCCTGGACTGTTGGTGGTACTGATTGCACTGACTTTACCACTAATGTATTGAGCAATGTGTTATTTGATGAGGTGTTAGAAATCGCACACAGGAGGGTTGATGATAACAACATTTCCATTTTTATGACTGCAGTAGCTGAAGGGTTATTACCAATACATATTTAAAGATATAGATACAAGAGGAGTGTTGGCATGTGGTATTAAATGACAAAGAATACACATTGAATGCCAAGACATGAATTTTGTTGGGGAAGTGTAAATGTATTTGTAGGGCAGGTGGCTAGGCATTAACCCCTGGGGCTCTGTATCAATCAAGTGCGACTTTAGTGACATTAGTCATGTGTCTGTGTTTAACAGTGTGGTCAGGTATTTGTAATTGACACTGTAATGAACGTGATTGTTCTTTAATATTTATTGTTTCAGGGCGCTGGGTTAACCATTAAAAAGGCTTCTTTAGGGCATTATGATGTGTAGGCCTCATCTTTATTTGATTAGGTCCTGCACAGTTCTTCTTTAGCCTGTTTGTTTCATGCACTGGGTTTCTACAGATAACAGTAACTTCTTAAGTGTCTTATAAATGTTCTCACAGGGGTTTATCTGCTCTTAAGGGGGGATAATTTTACACGTAAAGGTTAAGCTTCTTAAAAGCAACTTTCACTTTTCAAACTCAACATGTAAAGGATTGAGCTCCTAATCTTCTACCACAGCCTCCCCTCAAATATATCTCACTATTGACAATGCCATCATTAATCTCACCTCCTAGGCCTGTTGTCTTTGGGTTTTGCTGGATCCTGCCCTCTCTTTCATTCCTTACATACAATCAATAACAAAATCTCACTTAAAAAAACATCTCCAAAATACATAACTATCTTACACAAGACACAACTAAAATTTGAATCTACTCTCTCATCATATATTGCCTCGACTACTGCAACTCTCTTCTTGCTGACCTCCCCATCATGTCTCTCTCCACTCCAATCCATATTAAATGCACCCACTAGACTCATCTACCATACTGAACACTCTGTCATTCACTTCACTGGCTTCTCATAGCCACCAGAATCAAATTTAAAATCATAATCCTAACTTATAATGCACTCAACAATAGTGCACCCACTTATATCACTTATATCTCTGCTGTTATCTAAAAATAATAACACAACCACCCACTTTGCTCTGCTAATAAGCTTCTGTCATCCTCTCTGTCAATATCAAGAAAGAGCAGCTGCAACCTGTGCATACAGATGCTTCCTGTAATATAAAACATGAATACAAGCTTCCTATGTAAAAGAAAATAAGTACCTTATATACTCGAGTATAAGCTGAGTATAATACCTCCCCCTCTCCCTTTCCCCTCACTTACCTTCATCTGCAGCTTCTCCTCCGGCCTCCGCTCCATTCTGCGTCGGCACCCGGTATATGCTAATTTAGTGATGTCACATACGCGCCACATCATTAGCATTGACCGGGTCAAGACACCAGAAGGAGTGTGGAGGCCGGAGGAGGGGAAAGGGAGAGGGGGAGGTATTTACAGGGGTAAAGTGAGGAGGGGGGTTTAGAATGAGGAGGGGGGGGTGAGGATGGGGGGGGGGTTGAGGATGAGGATGGGGGTTGAGGTTGAGGAGGGAGATTGAGGATGAGGACGGAGGTTGAGGATGAGGAGGGAGGTTGAGGAGGGGGGTTGAGGATGAGGAGGGAGGTTGAGGATGAGGAGGGAGGTTGAGGAGGGGGTTGTGGTTAAGGAGGGAGGTTGAGGAGGGGGTTGAGGATGGGGGTTGAGGATGAGGATGGGAGGTTGAGGAGGGGGGTTGAGGATGGGGGGATGGGCAGGGAGGTTGAGGAGGGAGGATGAGGAGGAAGGTTGAGGATGAGGAGGGGGGTTGAGGAGGGGGGTTGGGGATGAGGAGGGAGGTTGAGGAGGGGGTTGAGGATGAGGAGGGGGGTTTAGGAGGGGGTTGAGGATGAGGATGGGGGGGTTGAGGAGGGAGGTTGAGGAGGGGGGTTGAGGAGAGGGTTGAGGTTGGGGGGTTGAGGAGGGAGGTTGAGGATGAGGAGGGAGGATGAGGAGGGAGGTTGAGGATGAGGAAGGGGGTTGAGGAGGGAGGTTGAGGATGAGGAGGGAGGTTGAGGAGGGGGTTGACGATGGAGGGTTGAGGATGAGGATGGGGGTTGAGGATGGGGGTTGAGGAGGGGGTTGAGGATGAGAGGGTTGAGGAGGGAGGTTGCGGATGAGGAGTGGGGTTGAGGAGGGAGGTTGAGAATGAGGAGGGGGGTTGAGGAGGGTGATAAGGGAGGAGGGGGGAGAGACACAGGGAAGGGAGAGGAGGGAAGAGACACAGGGAAGGGAGAGGGGGAAGAGACACAGGGGAGGGAGAGGGGAGAAGAGACACAGGGGAGAGAGAGGGGGGACACAAGAAAAGGGCACACAAGAGGAGGACACAGAGGGCACAAGAGGGACACAGGGGGCAGCATATTTCCCACCCTCGGATTATACGCGAGTCACTAATTTTTCACAGTATTTTGTGGTAAAATAGGTGCCTTGGCTTATACTCGGGTCAGCTTATACCCGAGTATATACGGTAGTAAGGCTTCTAGATGAAAATTATTTTTGGTGCACTATGGAGTAAAAACAATGGTATTAATTTCTAGCACACCAGTCACCTTTTTTCAATAGCACCACCTTGTTGTTGCTGGTTGTTTCTCTGATGTCACTGCCCATACAGAAATATTGGGAAGCCTCTCAGCCCCGTCTGGAAGCACAGTCGTGATGCTGATTTAGTAATGCAGACTTACTGAATGTATGCAACTTGCGCCAATATTAAAGCACAAACCCTAAACTGCAAATATATAAATAAAGAATTACTGATCCTCTTTACCACATCCTCACTATAATGACATTCTCACATAGCTCAAGCGTTACTCGAGAAAGTATAGGAATGATGTGTTGTTTAGTCTTTATAATGAAGGTTGGTGTGTAAACACGACTGCCTTTTTCAGGGATTTGACAACACTGAAAATTAAGCTTAAACCCAGTTTACAAGAAAAGTAAATAGACAGACGTCTCATGAGCCGCAGGCATTAAAAGCCATTTTGTATAATCTCTGCTATATAAAGTACTAGAAGCACAGCCGTTACAATTGCACATTGCTAAGAGTTAAACCAAATTTAATAGTTTCATCACATCAAAATAAATAAGACTACACAGTCTCCCCGCTCGGCGATAGGAGATAAATATTTTTGCAGCCACTGGAGCATATCCGGCAAACTGCTTGAGTTTACAGGCTCCCTAACAACTCAAAGAAAATAAATTTGTGTCTGTGGCATCATTATGGAATCAATCTCTGAGCTGTTACTCCTCTCACACTCCTAACTAATCATTTGACTCCAAAAACATCTTTCAAACTGCTGAAAGTTCTTTCTATCAAATTAGAAAATCATTCCCCAAAGTGAAATTAGCTCATTATGAAATCGTTAGTGCTCTGAGGAATGATGGCAGTAACTAAGATGAAGTTGTTGACAATGTTGCTTAAAGTAACATATGTGTTTCATATCTGGGACCGGAAATTCAATTTGCCTGCACAATTAGCTTAAATAAAGAATAATGCAGTTTCAAGTGACATTGTTATACATACAGAACAAGCATCTTAGCTGTTCCAGTATCTTGAACTTAAAAATTTGCATCATATATTTTAAATAGCATCTTCTAAACATTACAAATTATTTGTATAAAAAAAAGCAATAGATGAAATATGTTTAAACTTGCAGGAGATGCCTCTTTCTATACACAGCATATATAGTTGCTGGTTTTCATGGTTAACAGGCATAACTCACACAGGGAACAATTTACTAAGCCTATCAAGTGGCTGAGATGTGCATCCTTGCATTTACTATGCACTATTTCCTATAGGGAAAATGCATCACAGCCCTTTTAACCCAAATTTCAGTCACTTGAGAGGTTTAGTAAATTTACCCCACAGTTAGCTAACAGGATAACACCCCTTTAAATAGTTAAACATTTAAAATGGTTTATTAAGTACTAGAACCTTTATTTAAAAAAAAGAAAACTTAAGGTTGATAGCATATAGGAACCAATAGGCCCTTTTTGCACACCCATTCTACTGACCTAAAAAGCTTAATAAATACGATATATCCAATGGTCAATATTCACTAAAAAGTGAATGATATGCCAGAGAGTATATGAATATTTTGTGTCTTTATCACATTGCTCACTTACAGTGCAATATTATAGAGTGGTTACTGGCTTCACTCCACTTGGGTTTCACAAAATATCATTCAAACCATGTATTGCTGCTCCTATAAAATACAGATTACATGCATGGTACAATAGTTTGTATTATAGTGTTTCATAAGGCTGTCAATAATAATTGTGAACTATCAGCCTTATTAAATTGTGATTTGGCCAATTGAATATGGCTCTATATAAGCACACAGCATATTTTATTACAGAAGTTTTTAGTTAGTGAAGACCTCGCTTTTGGATAAAAGTTCACTAACTAAAAACTTCTGTAAAAAAAATATGCTATGTGCTTACATAGAGCCCTTTTCAATTGGCCGAATCAGAATTTTATAAGGCTGTATATGAGCTACTGTTCTTTATACAAAGTATACAGAATTATGTAGTATTTTTAGTCATGCATGTCCTTACCCAGTTTCCCAGAGTGCAGTACAATAACCGCTCTGATTTATTGTAATTCTCAGCAGGAAATATGTTTTTTAACTTATTTTAGACATTCAAATGTGAACACAAATGTACTATTTAATTTATTTAATATGTATTCTTGCTGTCTTTGATTTTCATTGTAGCTCAATAGTAATTGACCTCATGCTAAATGTATGGACATTCAGAGTAATTGTATAAAAATGTTGAGTTTGCAATGTTAGTATGTACAGTAAAGCCAAGTACAAATGTACCTTTTCAAACAAAATGTACATAGGATATATCAAAGGAATGTAAAAAATAAACTGAAAATAATTAAAGCTTCATAACTTGTTCTGTGGGTTTGTACCCACTCAGTGTCACAAATCTATCATTGTTATCAAGTTTGTGGCATTATAGAGGGAGAGAGACAGAGATATTGGGGCTGTATCTGTTCTGTAGTGAATGACTGTAAATATAGAGAGATCAGGAGTATGTGGGTTCTGTACTGCACCTCTGTTTATAGAGAGAGAGATCATGATTGTATGTGGTCTTTAGTAGATTTTCAGAGAGAGCCAAATCAGGAGTGTATGTTTCATATAGTAGATCTGTGTATATATATATATATATATATATATATATATATATATATATACATTATATATATGTAGCTATCCAGAAAGGGATATATACAGAGAGAGAAAATTTCTACTTGTGAAGAGATGGTAAAAGCCATTGAGCAGCTAATGAATGATAAGGCAGCAGGAGTTGATGGGATCACATCAGAGATGTGGAAACATGGGGACCCGCTGAAACAATCCCTTTAAGCCTGTCACATTGACCATCATTGGTGGTTGGCTTTGGCTTTCGAGAACACATGCAGGGCTGGTCTTAAGAACAAAAGGAGGCAGAGGAAAAATAATGTCACTGCAGCACCCAACCCAGAGCAAACTTTCCCTTGCAACCTGTCGAATCTGCCTGTCCCGCAGAGGTGAAGCTACCGCAGATGCAACCTGTGACATACTGAAACAGTGCATGATCCCCTCTTTTTGGAGACTGGGCCGCAGGACAGTATTCCAACATGATAACGACCCCAAACACACCTCCAAGATGACCACTGCCTTGCTAAAGAAGCTGAAGGTAAAGGTAATGTACTGGCCACACATGTCACCAGACCTAAACCTTATTGAGCATCTGTGGGGCATCCTCAAATGGAAGGTGGGGGAGTTCAAGGTCTCTAACATCCACCAGCTCTGTGATGTCATCATGGAGGAGTGGAAGAGGACTCCAGTAGCAACATGTGAAGCTCTGGTGAACTCCATGCCCATGAGGGTTAAGGCAGTGCTGGAAAAAAATGGTGGCCACACAAAATTGTGATACTTTGGGCCCAATTTGGACATTTCTACTTAGTGGTATACTCACTTTTGTTGCCAATGGTTTAGACATTATGACTGTGTGTTGAGTTATTTTGAGGGGACAGCAAATTTACACTGTTATACAGGCTGTACACTTACTGCTTTACATTGTAGCAAAGTGTAATTTCTTCAGTGAGGGGTGAGGGGTGTACTCTCTTTTGTGTGATACTGTATATATATATATATATATATATATATATATACAGTATATATATAGAGAGAGAGAGATCAGGAGTGTATGTGTTCTGCAGTAAATGTCTCTACAGTGAGAAAGATCAGGAGTGTTTGTGTTCTGTAGTAGATTTCTGTGCAGAGAGATATGAGGAGTGTTTGTGTTCTGTAGTAGATCTCAAAGAGAAATCAGAATGTATGCATCTTGTAGTAGATGTCCTTATAGAGAGAGGAAGATTATTAGTGTATGTGGTCTGTAGTTAATGCCTGTATAAATATAGTTTAGTATGTGTTCTGTAGTAGATGTCTGTATAGAAAGAGAAGTCAGGAGTGAATGTGTCTTGTAGTAGATGTCTTTCTAGAGAAAGAGCAGAAGTGTATCTGTTCTGTAGTAAATACCTCATATCACATATTATAATTGTCAAACTGTCGTCACGCTTGCGAGCCTCGAGAAGTGAGGCGAGCCGTTTGCAGCCCAGAGGGCCACAACTGCGAGCATCACTAAGCGATGCAAGCTGTTAAGGCATTGAAGCCTTCCGAGCTCAGAGGACTTAGGCAATGAGCGCCAAAGGCACTTATTGCTCTGCGAGCCTTACAAAGCTAGGCGAGCAGTTGAGGCATTGAAGCAGGAGACTTAGGCTGAAATGAGTGCAGAAGGCGCTCCTGCGAGCCTTGCAAAGCGAGGCCAGCAGTTGAAGCACACAGGACTTAGGCTGCAAGCAGTTGAGGAACGCGGGACATACTTAGGCTGCAAGCAGTTGAGGAACGCAGAATATAGAAAAATAGTTCCGCCCTTGGAATCTCGGGGGAGATATCACAAGTGCGTCTGTTCTGTATTATAAGTATGCATAGTGCTTGTGTCAGTACAGAGATAGACCAGGGATGTTTCTGTTCTGTAGTATATCACATATTATAATAATTGTCAAACTGCGATTTGTCGTTATAAAAAACATAAAAAAATCTGAAACTGGATGAAAACGAGGCTGAGCAAAGCCAGGTACGCAGAACTTTGAAAATACATAACGGCAAAGACAGTGACAGTTACACGAACAACGCCAGGTACGCAGGACTTACAACAAGCTGCAGTCAGCTTCCCCACACAAACAGTCAGCACACACGCAGAAGAGAAACACACAGGGAAGGGACAGGGGGAGATGCTGGAAAGCGACACATGGCATTCCCAAGCACAACACTTGCAGGTTAATGAACCCTGCAATGAGTTGCCCATACAATAGGCGGGAGGAAAGGTTCGCAATGAGCAGCGAAGGTGCTCAGAGAAGCAAAAGCCTCACATTGTGTGGCAAACAGCATTGCCTGGCTTACAATTTTATGCCCATCTTTTTTTGACGGGCAATTCGCTAGTATAAATATATATATGTATGTGTGTATATTGAGAGTACAGAAATGTGTGTTCTGCAGTATTCTGCAGTATGTGCATGGAAGTTGATGGAAATATATTTTGTCTGTGGTGCATTTAGGGCCTCAAGAATGTGTCTATTTTGTAATATATCTGTGTTTAAAGAGAGGCAGAGAATGTGCCTGTTCTGCAGTGTATGTGTCTATAAACCACATATTCTAAACCACCATAATATATAATGGCTAGACAAGAAAACTGTAAAATGTAAACGTGACATATAACCACTTGACATTTTGGATGTTTTGTTAGTAAACTATGATATTGTATATATTCAAGCTTTACAGTTTTTCATTTATACTTTGTCTTGTACTTGTGTGCTCTTGTGATCTGTACCATGTGATGGATATTGCTTATTTACTTTATAGCTATCTATAATGTGTATCTTTCGATAATAGAAAGTTAAATCTAGAAAATATTTAAAGTTTGCAGAGTAGTTTGTGGAAATATTTGCTCAGAATGCTACAAATGACTTGCTTTGTGAGTATAACTGAAGGAGGCTCATTTAAAGCTCATCACAACTTTTCCCACTCAAGGATTTAAAGATGAGTTTACAGAAGATGTGCCCTCAAAGCCAATGTGGAGACATTCATGCTTCTATTTATGATGTAAATAGAACTTCTGCAAGGAAAAAATGTTCCAGAAATTAATGGACCTAGACAGAATTACACACTGAGACATCACTGCATTAGTGGCCTGTGTCAACCCTATCCTGTAAAGGCATTGAGCAAGACAGCTGAATGACAGCTAGAGGTACTTATATGAGAATGTGACCTGGAATGGATGGGTTTATTCATACATTAACTCCCCTGATGCTAGAGATCCTGCTATGCCTTCCATTCTGTCTGCAAATGGGCAATATAAAACCACAACTAGAAGTTATCACAAATATCATAGGTTATGCTCCTGTGGAGCTGAACGTGAAGTGCTTGAATTAGGCTTTAGTCTAACTGTGTTTTTATTCTACTATTACCAAATTAATAGCAGGATGCATAGCACTATATTACCTTAAAAATATGATTATTATTTAGCTTTATATTAATAGTTTTACTGTTAATTACACAAAGCATTTCGTTCTAGGAATGTACCTACCTAGTATATTTTGTAGGTTTTTATAACATATTTTCATAACTCTAGTATATAAAATATACAGTTATTATATAAGAGTATGTTTATCTGCAGGGAGAATGCTAACACATTGAGCAATTGTAAGTTACTGGAGCTTGTAATAACTAATTTGCTAATTTAGCGAGCCGCAAACGATCTACAGTTACAGGCGGAAAATCTCTGCGGTTGTCAAAACTGTAACTTAAAAGCCATCTAAGCCTTTGACCTGTCAAGGCCGCAAATGTTACAATCGCTAAAATAACAAATCGCTATTCAATTGCTTCAATTGTTGGCCCAAATATTATGGGTTCCATATAGGAACTCGCAAAAGGTTTAAAGACTAGTTTGTAAAACTGCAAAAGACAATTAAAACACACCAATGGACTTTAAAATATGGGGAAAGCAATGGAAGGCATTATAATTCATTGCACAACAATTCCCAAATAACAAATAGGCCTTAAAACAATCTCAGATTATCTCAAATGTTGTAATGGTCATGCATATGCCAATATGAAAAGTGTGGCTACAAGATGCTGAAAGCAATTAAAGAGACACTACCTGCATCACAAGAACATGAAACTGCTCTTTCTCACTCACAGAGACTCTAACGTGGAACCTAAAAATACAAAGATCATCTTATATAAATGTCACTCATCAGATATACATTGTAAAAAGAAATAATGACCAAATAACAAATTACACCGCCATGTTACATATATCAAGTACCAGGGGAACATTTTATACTTGGCTGTTCAGTTCTCGTCAGACTCTCTGTGACACTATGGACTGAACGCCCATCCTGGAAATCCAACACCATTGATGGTGGCCATGTGCCAAGATATATACCCATTATCATTTGGTGAAATCCTATGAAGTGTTTTGCTATCAATCAATTTACATTATCACCTGTCATATTCTTATCAGGCCTTCAGGGGAATGTTGATACTCCAGGGAATCACTAATTAGACCTCTCATGTGTATTAACTCTATATTATATATATATATATATATATATATATATATATATATATATATATATTTATATATATAATTTTATATATAATTATATTATTATTATTATTATTATTATTATTATTATTATTATAAGTCTTAATCTATTGCATAGTAACTAGTGCTCATTAGTCTACAGGTAGGACACAATGTGATATACAGGGATGTCCCAAAACCCCAACCATTGAAAACACACTGACATGGTGATAACGGTTTAACAAAGCTTTATTTCATACACAGAGCACAATCAGAAATGTACAAGACTGTGCATTAATATCATGGTGTGGTGTGGGCAGATCCCGGAAGGGCAAGAGGCTTTTAGGGAAAAAGGGGATACCTAAAGGGGGTAATGTCATAGTCTAGAATCATCTAATCTAATCATGATGCATAGCACCTACCGGGATCACATGTGGTCACAACACCACTGCAACTGGAATCTGATGAGAAAAAGGATCATCAGAAATCACTCCCTTTAACCAGTAGTGCGCATAGCACTTACTTTTGGTTAGCATCTGCTCAATTAAACAGACGCATACTCATCTGGACTATCTCATCCAAATACAGTGTTTGTCTATAAAAAAAAAACTGAAAAAAGACAGTAAAAAAAAAGGCAGAGGATGATAAAAAAATAACACCAAAAAACATGGATGTCCAGTATAGTGCTAATTACTGTAACTGTAACAATATACCAACTCACCTCATTTCCATCTGAAAGCATTACTAACCATTAGCTAGTTCTCAGGATAACTCACTGGCCATGACCATTAATAATGATTTGTCAACCCACAATAAATGCTTAGCTGTGACCAGCGTCAGTGTAGTTTACTATCACCTTCTTCAACATTAATATCACCTCCATGTGCTAACACCATGTATAACAGGTGTTAGCACATGTTAATACTCATGATGTCATCAATATGGAAAAATACCCATAAATACAAAGAGGACACAAAGGTCAGCAGCCACTGTTACTTACATCAGACACAAGGATCTGTTTTCATTCTGATATTGAGGAGAGTATCACATGCTTCACTAGTGTATGTATTCATTCTGGCTTTCATTCACATGCCATTATGAGACTTTGCAAGTCCACCGCCATAGCAGTATTAGTCTACATTTAAGATAACAGCAATCATGTCTGGATATATGATAGTTTTAATATTGTGGGAACTACATGTTAAGAGGGGGGGGGGGGGTGTCAATGAAACAATGTTTACCTAAGAGGCACTGGGAATATCTTACAATTACTTAATTTCTTTGCCAATACTTGCAGATGCAGAAGACCTGAATTGTGACTTAAGAACAAACAACCAAACAAACAAAAAAAAACACCTGCAGAATAAGGCCCTAAATAAATGTAGGGACTGCAGCATCTTTTCTCAACAGCATTCCTCAGTGATCATCAATTTGTGAAATGTTATACAGAACCCTACGTGTCCACAGAGAAGAGGATCATGGACCATGTGATAAGAGGTAGACATCTGCATACAAAATATCAACATCACATATGTCATGATCCTATATTCTGTGGCCAGGCTAGATTACGTTAGCATTTAGACCAACAGATTGCTGTTGAGAAGGCACAAAAATATGTCCAACCCCTACATCCTCCTCTGCCTTGCATTAGGGTCCAAACCCCTTGTGGCTGACCGCTGTCTCCCTGGTGGTGGAGGTGGGGCAAGGGGAGGCATCCCCCAGAAGACAGCTTGAACAACAGTGGCGATGCTGGTGTCGGTGGTGGTGGCATGGAGGGAGGAAAGGAGCGGCTGCGGGTGTGCAGGGGATGCCGCCCGGGGGGAAGAAAAGGAGACGGGGCTGGGGACCTGAGCATGGCGCATGGCATTTGTGGTGAATTGCTGGATTGCGCTCTGGTCCTCCCCCATCCTGAGCAGCCCGGCAAGGTACGACTCTGTAATCAGATGGTGCCTCCTCTCCTATCTATTGCACCTGACCAGGCTGGCCATGACCCACGCGTTATTGGCAGAGATGCTGGATCCCCTGCAGACTCTCTAGTTGCTGACACATGATGGCCAGCATCTCCGCATGAACAGCCTGGCTCGGTAGTGGTCGGGATGGAGGTCCATAGGGAGGGGGCAAAGTTGCTGGGTGAGGATGTGGTGGTCGTGGTGGCGGCCCAGTGGGAGTGGCCAGTCAGATGCACTGCTGGGGGAGGAAGAGATGGGAGCAAGCTCGCTTGTCCCTTGGTGATAGACTCAATCTCTGGCAGAGGCGGAGAGTGGTGTCAAATGCCACTGGTGCGGCTGATAGTCCTGCTGGTAACCCCACTGCCCAGATGATATCCTTCTCCTTTGAACCAGGGTCCTCGGTTCCTCTTCTTTCCTTCTCCCCTTGCGCAGGTTCCTTCTGGGTGGGGGCTCGGTTCCCGACACCCTGCTCTGATGGAGCCGATGCACCTGCCTCTGGCTCACCACTGGACCCAGACTGCCTGAAAGCTGAAAAAGAGAAAACAAAAGTATATGTGTTAAGTATGATGTATAATACATTGTTTTGTGTTAATTCCTAACTATCTGACATTTAGCCTTGGACCTGGATCCTTCTCTTAATTGCAACTATGAGTAGCTATCATTTGCTAGATTTTATCTATATATTGGTCCTTGATCTTGATTTTTCTTGGCTCCTTATGCTATCTTGATTCCGGTAGCAGTCTGTAACTGCATACGCTACAGTGGACGCACCCATACATGGACTCTCTATTGGTTGAATACTGTTGTTGCGTCCATGAATGACAGTGATTTGTCAGCTTCATGGCTTTAATGACGGATGCCTGATCCCTTGTTAATTCCATAAAGCTGACATCAATATTCTTGTTGGTCATCATGTACATGTATAGTGTGTGTACTGTACATGCATGTTGGTGTATATGATATTCACCTGACATGGAGGCTGGATCCTGCTGGTCCACCAGGCCTCAAGCACCAGCGGTGGGCAACTGGCTCAATAGATCTTTGGCGACCCTCTCGCACTCGTTGTAACTGACTGTAACTTTGGGGTCACCACTTGGTGCTGCCGCTTTACTTGCCTTCTTGGCCATCATCCTCCTCACCCTGGCTAGGACGTCATGAAAGCGTTGCTTCACATACCTCACATCCCTTTCCTCTGTGCCCACTGCTGTTACTGCGGCCGCTACCGTCTTCCAGGCCTGGGGCCTAGGCCCGGGGCTAACTACCCCTACCCCCAAGGATGGCTGGGCGCTCACGGATCGCACGGAGGAGGACCAAATTCTCCCTGTGCCTGCTTTGCAAATTCGCCTACTCTCTCTCTCTCTCTATAACCAACTACCAACTACAAGACCAGCGTACTACTTTTGAAGAATCTACAGCACAATCAGCGCTTTGGCGGGTGGAACGCAACTTTAGAATCTCTCTCTGTCAATCATCTTCGGCTAGCCTGCTTTCTATTGGCTGATAGGTCTGTGTCATACTCTGTGATTACAGGATTGGATTGTAACTGCGGAATGCTTTTATTCCAGCCCCCAACAGCTTGCGGGCGCAGGAAGGGTTTACAGGTTTGAAGCTTTGGCCCTTAACTTGCAGACTTGTTCAGTTGAATCGCTCTGTAATTGTAGCAAATCTCAGGCCTGCAGGCTTATGGCCTGTATGACGCAATCTGCAGCCTTGAAATTGAATAGGGCCCACAGTTTCTATGTACCCTGGTTGATCATCAATAACGGAGAGTTTAATGCCTCTCATGTTTTGCTTCTCTTGATACGTTTTCCATCATCTGTTCGATTTTTAAAGTATCAGGCTTTTCAACAGCTTTCTTGTTGTTGTCATACAGTAGGGTTTTCTTTTGTTTATTTAATAAATGGTTGTGAATAAAATGAAAATGTTATTAAAAAAATATTACAAATTTGTTTTAAACTTATATTTGAACTTTAATGTTCCCACCATCATCAGATATATCCATTGGTTGAGAGCAAATCTGCAGAGGCTGATATTATTATTATTATTATTATTATTATTATCACTATTTCATAGCTCTAAGTGCAGGGGTACAGTGAATACAAAATATAAACATGTCAAAGTATACATACTATTAAAGATGTGTTTAGGGACCTGCTCTCTTAAGAGTGTACAATCTAAGGATATTAGAGACAAAAGGTAAGCAGATTGTTAGTTGTTGGCCCATTGTGACAGCAGAATCCATGTACAGGAGAATTTCACTTGCTTAAAGAAAAACTTGGTAGTCTTCTAAGAGGGTTTGAGGCTTTGAAAAATTGGGTCTGAAATAGCTTAATGAAGAATACCACACAGTAGTAACAGTGCAATAAAAGACATGGAGCTAGATAGAAGTATTAATCTGCCTCCTTCCCTGGAGTAGCCTGGAGTGCAGGAAATGCAGACATAATAAAAAAATTAGGACTGCTCATGGTCAGATGCGTTCCTAATTTCTGGGGCCTCCATTCAATTGAAAATTGCAACAGTTACAGATGGATTAATTTGAACAAGGCCGCAAGAACAGGGCCGAAGCCTCAAGCTTTCCCATGGCCACAAGCTGTTAGTGTGTCAGTGGGCTGGAATAGATGCGGTCCGCTGTTACAATCCAATCCCGTAGTTACAGAGCGCAACACAGGACTCAGAGCCAATAGAAAGCGGGCTAGCGGAAAATGATTGACAAAGAGAGATTACAAAGCTTTGTTCCACACGCCCATGCTTTGTCAGTGTTGTAGATTCTCACAAAGCAGCACGCAGGTCCTGGAGTTGGTCTGAGCAGATAGAGAGAAAGTAGGCAAATTTTTTGAAGCAGGTTCTTACGGTTTTATTCTTTTACTGTATATTATTCTAATAACGATGTAACACTTACATTTTGATTACACATATTTACTGTGAAGCCTGGGAATGTTGTTTGCCACCCAATGCAAGTCTCCCCCCCCCCCCCCCCCCCCACATTACGGGATTCGCTCATTGCTGGCCTCAAAACCCGTAACTTTTGGGCCTTCAATCATTTAAATTTCGGACTGTGTGACGAGCGCCTTCGGTGCACATCGCGGGACTCTCCCCCCCTCCCCTCTATGTTACGGGCCTCACTCATTGCAGGCCTCAGCAAACTTGTGATGTTCGGGTCTTTGGAGCTCATTGTGAGTCTCTCCCCCTTCTAAATTTCGGGCCGCGCGATGAGTGCCCTCTGGGCTCATCAAGGGCCCCACCCCTATAATTGCGAGCCTCTCCCCCCCCCCCCTCTACATTACGGGCTTTGCTTATTGCTCTGAAAGTGACCAACACTTGCAGTTACCATAACTATTATATGGGATGTGATTACACATAATACAAATCCACATAGAGTAAATAACACACATAGATACACACATACCTACGTCACTACATACACACACCCTCACCCTATATACCCCACCCTATACCCAAACATGAAATAATTACACATAAAACGTACATTGTTTTTTTTTACCTCACAAATACAGTATATACACACATACTTTGTTTGGTTTATCCTTATTTTATGTTTGGGATTATCATGGAGGGAGGAGAGAGGAGGGGAGAGGACAGGAGAGATGGGGAGGGGGAGAAGAGGAGAGGCGAGGAGGAGACAGAGGAGGAGAGGAGTGGAGGAGTGAAGGAGGGGAGTGGAGGAAAAGGAAAGTGGAGGAGAGGAGGTGGGGAGGAGGAGAAGAGGAGAGGCTAGGTGGACACAGAGGAGGAGTGGAGGAGGTGAGTGGAGGAGAGGAGAAGGAAGGTGGAGGAGAGGAGCTGGGGAGTGGAGGAGAGGAGGAAGAGAGTGGAGGAGAGGAGGTTGGGGTAGCAAGGTGCCCATAATGATAGGCACATCTACAGTAGCTCAGGGACAGAGGGGAGGGGCGGGATCTGGGGGGGGGGGGGGTCGTAGTGTGGTGGAGAGACAGGCCTCAGGTTCAGATGATGGAGCACAGGATCCCCGTCCACAAGAGGCTAAAGGCAAACACAGGGCCCTGAACTAAATACCTGGGGAGAATGTGGTCCTCCTCCATGCCATCTGTGAGATCCCTGCTATCCTTGCGGGTGGAGGGAAGTTTGGCCCAGGCCTAGGTCCCAGGCCTGGAAGGAAGTAGCGGCCACAGTAATAGCAGTAGGCACAATAGAAAGGGATGTGAGGTCCATAAAGAACCGTTTCGATGACATTAGGGCCAAGATGAGGAGGATGATAGCCAAGGAGGCTAGTCAAGCCGCAGCACCAAGTGGTGGCCCCCAAGAGACTGTGAGACAATGAATGGGAGAGGGAGCTCAAAGACTTACGGAGCCAGGTGCCCGCAGCTGGAGCTTCAGGCCTAGTGGACCAGCAGGATCCAATCTTCATGTCAGGTGAATATCACATACACCAACATGCCACCCGATATACATCATACACACACTACACATGTACATGATGACCAACAAGGACATTGACATGTCAGCTCTATGAAATTAACAAGGGATAGATGGATCAGTCATGCATCATTAAATCCATGATGGTAACAAATCACCGTCATTCGTAATCGTAATCAACCAATAGAGAGTCCATGTATGGGTGTGCCCACTGCAGTGTATGCAGTTACAGACTGCAGCCAGAACAAAGATAGCATGAGGAGCGAAGAACAATTAAGATCAAGAACAAAAGAATAGTTCACATGTAACAAATGATAGCTACTCGTAGTTGCAATTAAGAGAATCATCCAGATTCATTCAGATAGTTAGGAATGAACACACACCAATTTATTATTCTACATAATTAACACATACACCTTTCTTTTCTCTTTTCCAGCTTCCAGGAATTGTGGGTCCAGTGATGAGCCAAAGGTGGGGGCATCGGCTCTATCACAATAGGACGTAGGGGACCAAGCCCCAGCCCAGCAGGAACTGGCACAGGGGGAGGAGGAACCAAGAGGGGTCGAGGCACTGGATATGAGGAGGAGGATATCATTTGTCCCCCTACTCCAACGAATACGTCTTTCGCCAGGGCCCCCCAGCAATGCATCAGCCTGGCTTCCACCACCAGGCACACCACCACCCACCAGGCTCCAGCTGGTCCCCTCCCCACTAGCCCACCACCACCACATCCTCACCCAGCAATAGCCCCCCAGTAGGTACCTCTATCCCTCGGACCACAAAGCCAGGCTGCTCAGATGGAGATGCTGGCCATCATGCAACAGCAACTGGAGTGCCTGTGGTGGATCCAGGCCAGCATCTCAGCCACTCACGTGGAGGTCATGAGCAGCCTTGCCAAGTGAAATAGGGAGGAGAGGAGACACCACCTAATGACTGAGTACTACTTTGCTGGGATGCTCAGGATGTGGATGGACCAGAGAGCAATCCAGCAAGTGACTGCAGATGCCATCTGGTCCCCAGACCCACCTCCTCCAGCCTGGATGCCTCCCCTGCACACCCAAAGCCCCCTGCCGCTCTTCTGGTCCCCCCATACCTCCGCGACTACCACTGCCACCAGCACTGCAACTGCATTTGCTGCTGCCTCCTGGGTGGATGCCCTTCCCCTTCCCCCCCCCCCGCCACACCACCACCCCCACCAGGGAGACAGCGGCCATCCACGAGGGATTGGGGCCCTGATCCCTGAGAGTGTAGAGGCTGCACATATTTAGTCTAAATATTAACGTAATCTAGCCTGGCTACAGATCATCATGGCCTATGTGATGGTGATATTTTGTACACAGATGGCTACCATCACATGATCCATGATCCTCTTCTCTGTAGAAACGTAGGGTTCTGTTTCACATTTCACCAATTGATGGTCACTGAGGAATGCTTTTGAGAAGAGATGCCACAGTCCCTATCTTTTTTCAAGGTCTTATTTTGTAGGTTAATGTTTTCTTTTTTTATGTTTTAGGCACAAATCAGGTCCATGTAGGCATCTTCTGCATCTGCAAGCATTGTCAAGGAAATTAAGTAATTGTGAGATATTTCCAGTGCCTCTCCTTCAATGACAGCCCCCCTTAACATGTAGCACCCACAATATTAAAGCTATCATATATCCAGATATCTAAGACATAATTGTTGTTAGCTTAAATGAAGACTAACACCGCTATGGCAGTGGACTTACAAAGTCTCACAAAGGCATGTTAATGAAAGCCAGCATTAATACATTCACTGGTGAAACAAGTGATCCCCTCCTCAATATCTGTATGAGAACAGATCCTTGTGTCTGATGTAAGTAAAAATGAATCTGGCTGCTGACCTTTGTGTCCTCTCTGTATTAATTGGTATTTTCCCGTATTGCTGATATCATGAGTATCCTTTAACATGTGCTAACACCGGTATAGGTGATGGGTATGATATCAATGCTGATTAACAATATCAGATGGAGAAGGTGATAGTACTCCTTGACCACTTATGCTAAGCATTTATTGTGAGATGATACATCATTATTAATGGTGATGGCCAGTGAGTTATCCTGAGAACTAGCTAATGGTTAGTAATGCTTGCAGATGAAAATCAGGTGAGTTAGTATATTGTTACAGTTACAGTATTTAGCACTGTACTGTACATGCGTGTTTTTTTATCCTCCTCCTACTTTTTTAATTTGACCACATTTTTTTCAGATTTAAATTTTAGGAACACACTGAATGTGTGAAACTGGATTGGATGAGATAGTCAAGATGTTTATGTGTCTGATCAATGGAGCAGATGATGACCTGAAGTAAGTGTTATGTGCATTACTGTTTACTTCGCTTAAATGGAGTGATTTCTGATGATCCTTTTTTTCCTCAGATTCCATTTGCAATGGTCTAGTGACCACATGTGATCCCGGTAGGTGCTATGCATCATGAATATTCTAGACTATGACATTACCCCCTTTAGGTATCTCCTTTTTCCAAAAAGCCTCTTGCCCTTCCGGGATTTACCAACACCACACCCATGATATTAATGCACAGTCTTGTACCTTTCTGAGTGTGCTCTGTATATGAAATAAAGCTTTGTCATATTATTATCACAGTGTCAGTGTGTTTTCAATGGTTAGGGTTTTGGGACATCGACATACATTACATTTTGTTCCTATATCTGTAAACTATTGTGCCCTAGTTACTGTTCAATAGATTAATACATATAATAATAATAATTATAATAATAATATAATAATATAGGGTTAATACACATGAGAGGTCTAATTAGTGATACTCTGGAGTATTAACAATCCCCTGAAGGCTGATAACAATATGACAGGTAATAATGTGAATTAATTGACACCAAAACACTTGATGTGATTTCACAGAATCATAATGGGTATACATCTTACCACAAGGCCAGCAGCAATGGCATGGGACTTTCCGGGATGGGTGTAGGTGAGTTGGCTGTTGCTGCACATGCCTCTGCACAGCCTTCATGTGTGTTTGTGGCCCTTCATGATGGGTTAGAGTAGAATAGTTTGGTGTATGTTGCCCTGGTACTTAATGTATGTCATGTGGTGGTGTAATTTGGCCATTATTTATTTTCCCAATCTAGATCTGATGAGTGAAATGTATATAAGATTATGTTTTTATTTTAGGGTCCACATTAGAGCCTCTGTGAGTGAGAGAGGGATAATATGGCAGGCAGTTTCATATTTGTGTGTTGCAATTTAATCAGGTAGTGTGTCTTTAATTGCTTTATGCATCTTTGACCATGCATCATAACCATTCCGACATATGAGAAAATAAAATATTTTTTTAAGGTCTATTTGTTCCGTGGGAATTGTTGTGCAATTAATTATAATGCATTCCATTGCTTTCTCCATATTTTAAAGTTTAGTAGTGTGTTTTAATAACCTTTTACAGTGTTACAAAAGTAGTCTGTAAACCCTTTGCGCATTCTATTTGGAACCCGTAATATATTTGGCTACATTTGCCATTTGCCTGTTTGAAAGCAATTGCGTTCTTGGGGAATTGTAGCAATTGAATAGCGATTTGCTATTTTAGAGATTGTAACATTTGCGGGCTTGAAAGATCAAAGGCTTAGATGGGTCAGAGTTAAGATTTCAACAACCGCAGGAATTTTCAGCCTGCAACCTGCAAATGGTTTGCGGGTAGCTAAAAGACGCTGATTAAATAGCGAATTATTTTACGGGCTACATTACGGGCTCCAGTGATTACATATTGCTCAATTGAATGGAGGCCTTGGAACCTAATAAGAGGTGGTGAGTAGCAGCTCTGCTAGTATCTTAAACACTAATGTTGAGAAATTAGAGCCTCATTCAATTCGGAGGCCGTAACTTCTGGGATGTAAGCCATATGTCGGCGGTCCTCCTTGCATACACTCACCTAGGGATAATTTGAGTATCTATGGCATAGGCTTTTTTTAAATAACCCTGAATAATATGTTTTATTTTTATCAAATATGCCAAATAAAATGTCAAATAAGTAAAATCCCTGATTATTTTACCAAGTTCTGTACACATCTTATTACCTCTATAGCAGAACTGCATATTTGCAAACTCTGAAAATGAATATGCTGCTTTAAAAATCATCGTGTAAATGGGAATTAGGATTGGCTGTTGAGCAGTGACCCCTTCACAACGCTCCAGTTTTGCCATTATGGTTGAAGTTCAGTTTTGTGTCTGTTTGGAATTTAAAAGTTATGTTGAGAGCTCAGTGCTGTTATAGCACAGTAAGGAGGCCTCCGATCTCTGAGCTGGTTATAATTGTATCCGTAGCGATGATAGGAGATGTCAACCGCAGTGACCAAGAGGTGAGAGACTTAATATTCTGCTGCCAACTGCTGTCCAATCACGTTGACATTTCCATGGAAACTGAAAGTCTCCATGTTTACCAAAGCATGAGGTTATGCAACCATTCGCAGCTGATGGAAGTATGTCTTAAACACAGTGCAAAATTCAGCTAATAGTGTAAGGGTTAAATAACAGGTTTGAAATCATTACAGAGCACATGCACATATAAAATAGCCTTATCAGAAAATCCATTTAATCCAGGTCTCAGTAGAGTTCTTAATTGTTTCGCTTGTCTGCGGTTTGTAGCCTAACACCTTTTTCTAATGGTGTAGCAAGAAACAGACTCTCGTATTGCTCGGAAGCAGAGGTATAATTTCTGTATGACACAGAATTAACATTAAGGTGGAATTCATGAAATGTTTTCAAATGAAGAATAATTACATCTTTTTATACCAAACTGTGCTTGCAAATCCATGAAGTTTTAAAATGATCTTTCAGAGACATCTTTACAGAATCACATACATAGTTGTCGTAATTGCGAGCTTGTTGGTAACGCTATGTTAATAGTTACAGGTTGCGCATGCGCACCCCAAAGGCGCTCATCGTGAGGCCTGCAAGTTAGAGGGGGGAGAACCTCGCATTGTGTGGCAAATAGCATTGCCAGGCTTCAAATTTTATTGCCGTCATTTTTGATGGACAAGTCGCTAGTATAACATAAATAATCTATAACTGTAGTACTTATTGTATTGGATGAATTTTATTACAGTAGAGGACTAGGAAAGTAGCTTTGGGAGAGCATCAATTGGATAAATTGATTACCTTTTCAGTGTGCTATGATCATATCTTCCAGCATCTTGAAAGGAGGCCATTGCCACAAAAAATTCCATATTCTGCCTAGATACATATAAATGTAATATAAAAGGTAATTAGATATATTATGCAAACCTCATTTTGGCAGGGTCACTAAAATATTGTTACTATGGAGAATAAAAGAACCAGTTTCTTCTGATTTATTATATTGGAACTAGCGACTTGCCCGTCAAAAAATGCCGGACAATAAAATTTGAAGCCATGGCAATGCTGTTTGCCACATAATGTGAAGGTTTTTGTACTGTGAGGACCTTCGGCGCTCATTGCAAGCCTCTCCTCTGGTGTACTTTTGCTCCTGAGATACATATGTCTATATTTTTGTAAATACTAATCAATTAATTTGTTAATTAATTAATATACTTTACCTAGTTGTAATTAATATATCCATCAATCAATAGGCTGAAGAGCTAACAACCTTTTTTCATTTTCCTGCAGCATATAATGTCCAGTTGGACTGTTGCTGGCCTGTGGAGATAGTTTTATGAATGTCCCAACTGTGCATTAGAAGTAGGCTGCTTGCGAGGGCAAACCGTTGGTTTATTTGTGTAAAGTGCTACTGTAGATGCGTAATGTTGTGATTTGCAAGTTTGTAGTTTAAAGTAGCGTTGTGTGTGTATGTGCTAAGGGGTCCTCGAGTATTTGGCGTCCTTTGCAGTAGTGTATTTTGTACCTCGTACGTTCCTGTGTGAAAGTGGTACGCCGTTGGCATTGTGTTGCGCTGTCCAGGGTCGTGTAGCCTCGTTTTCATTTTTTTTTGGCAGTAATTTTTTTTCTCGCTTAGTCGATTTGTGAGTGCTGAAACTCTTCAAAATCTACTTAAATTCGCATTCCACCTCACTCCCAGACATCCTGGCTGTTCCCCCGAGCTGTGTGTATTTTTTGTCTTTTTGGTGTTTTTTAATTTTTGCGGTTGGGGCGTTAACGTATTTTTTCCTACCTTGTATCCCGCGTCTCGTATTTTATTTTTTCTAATTCCTGCTTCTCGCAAAGTTCTGCTTCTCTGTAAAGTCGCGCGTTCGTCAACTGCTTTAACAGCCTTATCAAATTGCGAATCGGGCAATTGAATAGGACTGTATATAAGCACATAGCATATGTTTTTTATAGTGTTTATTTATTGGACTTCAGTAAAAAAAAATGTATTTTAAAAAAAGATGCTTTGTGCTTATATTGGGCGAATGGCATATTTAATAAGTGTGTAAGGCGATCCCGCATTTCCTAGGTGTTTGTAGGCTAAGTCCTGCGTGTTTCATTGCCTCCACTGCTTCGCGAGGCTTGCATGCAATGGGCACCTTCGGCGCTCATCGCCCAATTGCTGTGCGTGTTAGTACCTTAATGGCTTGCCTCTCTATGCGAGGCTCGCAGGCAATGAGCACCTTTGGCGCTCATCCCCTAAGTCCTTGACAGCTCGCCTCGCTATGCGAGGCTCGCAAGCGATGATAGCCTTTGGCGCTCATCACCTAAGTCGTACGCACCACACAAAGCGTGACGACGTCTCGTAGTTCGACAATTAGAACATTTGATACACCATCTATTACAGCACAAAATACACTATACGCAAAGCAGTATTTATCAATGCAAAACCATAATGGATTGCGAACAGCTTTAAAATGCCTATTGATAAACAATTAATACAATTCTTGAACATATTTGTGCTATTTCCTTTCTTAAGCTGCTGTAGTGAAATAGTTCAATGAGTATATGATAGAAATAGTGTTAAATAATGGGAACATAATAATTAAATGATTAAATTAATAATAATAACAAGAATGATAATAACAAGATTAATAATTTTAATAGAAATAATAATAACATCTGACAGAGAAATCTACCTCTCTGCAGCAGAACTATCCCCTTCTCTTCTAGTTAATGTCTCAGCCGTCCTCTTCACTCTCCCAATGACCTTCTTCTTTTCTCCTCTCTTCTCACCTACTCTCATTCCCGCCTTTGGGACTTTTCTTGTGCTGCCCCTAGTCTTTGGAACTCCTTGACTCGCTCCACTAGACAATCCACCTGCCTCAAATCCTTCAAAACCTCACTAAAAATGCATCCGTTTAAAGAAGCCTATCACCTGCAGCCTTAATAGTAACAACATATTGTACCTCGCCTTTCTATACCTCACCCATACCCTCTAGACTGTAAGTTTACAAGTTTTCAATTATATTGGCTGGTTTAGAGAATGCACTTTGTTTGCTTGATTTTAAACTCAATGACAGGACCCTCCATTCTTTTGTAATTTGTTAAAATTGTTTTTGATGTGTATCTATCCTTTAGCGCTATGGAATATGTTGGCACGTGTCAAATAAGGGTTAATAATAATGTTATAATGATATAATAAAATAAAAAATGCATTATAATAAATAATAATATAATATAATTAATAATATATTATTAAAATAATAATTATTATTAATATTGATAATAATAATAGTAATGAAAACATTTTATTTAATTTAATAATATAATTAATATTATTATTTCTAATATTTATTTGCAATAAGATTTATAATATGGCACTTTTCTATTATTTATTACTCCTCCCTTTGAAAATCATTTCTAGATATGCTATGTAATGGAAACCTATCACATCCGTTCGCTATTGATGAATTCACACATGTCATTTGATAAATTGGCCAATTTCAATGCTGAAGGCTGGTATATACTCCAAAGTATTTTCCCCTTTGATAAATCTGTCATATTTTGCATTGCCTGTGTATTGCTCTTATTTTCTGCATTGTGCAGGTTGTCTGAGTGCTCACATTTTGTGTGTTATTCAGGTTGTCAGTGTCTTACACAGTTTTTGCCCCATTAAATTCCCCCAACATGTAAAGCCGTAGCCAGTTACGGAGCCAGCAAGACTTACAGCTATTAAATTGGCCTCTTACAGCTACCCGCAAACAGTCTGCGGGTTACAGGCGTAATAACCCTACAGGATGTCGAAATCTGAACTCCATTGCCACAAAACCTTTGTTCTGTCAAGCCTGTAACTGTTAAGTTCGAAAACCCCTATTAAACTGCTAGAAATCCCCAAAGGACGCACTGGAGTTCAAACCCGTAACACGCAAATGGAGGCAAAAATATTACGGACTCCAAATAGGAACCGCAAAGGGTTTACAAACAAGTTCTCAACACTGTAAAAGACAATATAAACACACCAGTGGACTTTAAAATATGGAGAAAGCATGGAAAGGCATTACAATTACTTGCACAATAATCCCCAAATAAAAAAACATTGGCATTTAAACAATATTTTATTTCATCATACGTTGGAATGGTCATGCATATGCCAATATGAAAAGCCATGCTGCAACATGCATAAAGAAATAAAGACACACTACCTGATGAAATAGCAACACAAAAACATGAAACTGATGCCATATTAACCCTTCCTCACTTATAGAGGCTCTAATGTGGTACCTGGAATATATATATGATTTCATATACATCTCTCTCATCACATCTACATTGGGAAAACATATAGTGGCCAAATTACACTGCCACATCACATATATCAAGTTCCAGTGGATCATTTGCAATGTTTTTACTTGCTGTTCCGTCCTTCAGTCGTGTCCGACTCTCTGTGACCCTATGGACTGCAGCACATTTAGCTAGGTCTCTGCCTGTGCTGTTCCACAAGGTTTGCATGCCAAAGATACTGGAATGGGTTGCCAGTTCCTTCTCTAGTGGACTGGGATTTGTCTGACTTATCTGCTATGACCTGCCCACCTACAGTGGCCCTACATGGTATAGCTTACAGCTTTATTCAGGTACACAAGCCCCTTCACCATCACCACTTAGTAACCCACAAGGGGACCAGAGGAAAATACACCACACTAATGTAAACTGATGAATAGGAAAACATAATGGGAGGTCACCAAATAGGAATGGCTATACATCTTGGCACATGGCCACCAGCAATGGCGTGGGACTCTCCAGGATGGGCGTAGCGGAGATGGAGGTGAGTTGGCTGTTGATCCACGTGCCTTTGCAAAGCCTCCATGTGTTTTTGCATCCCCTCCTGATGGGTTACAGTGGATTAGTGTGGTGTGTGTTCCCCTGGTCACCTTCAGCATTGCTAAGTGGTGGTGTTGAAGGGGCTTGTGTACTGCATGCAGTGACCTAGCTCTATATGTCTCTATGTATGTTGTTTAAATTATGTGTATTGCAATTATGTGTAATCTGTAAATATGTGTAATCAAGGATTAATTGTAAAATAGTAAATCGTATAAGATATATCAACAAAACCACAAATTACTGCTCTCAAAATACTCCTGTTCTCTCTCTCTCAAAAACCTCCAACTACGGGACCTGCGTGC
The DNA here is from genome assembly GCA_027410445.1 of Discoglossus pictus. Lineage (NCBI taxonomy): Eukaryota > Metazoa > Chordata > Amphibia > Anura > Alytidae > Discoglossus > Discoglossus pictus. Next base: position 429,623,833 of record CM050163.1, on the reverse strand, counting down.
TACTTCGTCAGAAAATACAACACAGTCAACACATGGGTGGGTGGAGGGCAAATTTATAATCTCCCTCTGTCAATCATCTGCGGCTAGACCGCTTTCTATTGGGGGAGAGGCCTGTATCGCACTACATTATACCGCGATTGGATAGTAAAAGCCGATGGCGGCCTGGGCCAGCCCCTTGACAGCCCATTGCGCGGAAATGGTTTACAGGCTTTTGTCTACGGCCCGTAGCTCAAGGCATCGTTGAATGGAATAGCTCTGTAATGCAGCAGAATTTCAAGCCCTCAGGCTTCACGGGTGTGACGTTGTCGCTACGGGCTTGGAATTTAATGGGGCTGTTTGTTTATGTATTGTGTACATTTCCTGCCTTCCACATTTATTTAGCATTTACATCCGGTGTTGTTTAACATTGCCTAAGTGTTCCGAACAATTTCTGCATATTCTGCACATTGTGTGATTTGCACAATTTCTATAAGTTTAGCATTTTTGCAATATTTTGCACACTGTTTTTTACACATTTTCTCTGTGTTTTACACATTGCATTTACGGCATATTGCCTGTGCATTGTTCACATTTTGCTTTCTGCACATTGTGTGTTTTTCAATTGTTTTATTCTGTACATTTCTGTGTCTTGCAAACTTGACCCATGCATGATCCATTCAGGCTAGTTGATGGAATAACTGACACGACAACATGAGTTGGGAGAAACAACGGGCCACAGCTTTATTTTAACACAATGTAAACAAACAACCGTAACTTATTCAGATGACTAATTTAGTCCTTTCCTTCCGGGGGAGGAGCCCGGCCACGAACAGTGACCTCACGCTTTGAGCCCTGCCCAAAGCCCCAATGCTTATCTTTAAGCACGCCCTGTGAGGTGGGGCCATCGCCCCCTTAGGCCAGTGGGCCGGGCAACTCACCTCCCGCCGCACAGACATAAATTAACAAAAACAACATACAATAGCCACTTCTCCGAATTCTTTAACCAAAAATATATATATTAATTTCAATATTTCTTATTTATATTATATATACTTTTTTTTTTTTTTTTTTTTTTTTTAAAAGAATAAACCATAACATCTGTTAACAACAAATTACAGGGTGGGTGGGTGGGATTCCAGTCGGGAGACCGCGCTGCTGTGTTCAATGGCGCGAAACGGGCTTCCGACACGCCCCCCGACGCTCCTGATTGGCTGATAGCCTCACAGGCTCCGCTGGGTCACGTGACGCTACAGGCTGACCCAGGGAGCCTGTGCAGCCTCCGCGTCGTTCATGACCCATGCATGATCCATTCAGGCTAGTTGATGGAATAACTGACACGACAACTTGAGTTGGGAGAAACAACGGGCCACAGCTTTATTTTAACACAATGTAAACAAACAACCGTAACTTATTCAGATGACTAATTTAGTCCTTTCCTTCCGGGGGAGGATCCCGGCCACGAACAGTGACCTCACGCTTTGAGCCCTGCCCAAAGCCCCAATGCTTATCTTTAAGCACGCCCTGTGAGGTGGGGCCATCGCCCCCTTAGGCCAGTGGGCCGGGCAACTCACCACCCGCCACGGAGCATGCGAGGGACGCCTCCCGAGGCTGCGATCCCCCCCTGCTGGACATTAAAGCCAAAGCCCGCAAAACACTCTCCCTAAACTCCAACATCATCAACTCGTACCCTATTTCCGTAAGATGAACCTTATCCTTTGCGAAAAAATCATCTGCGCCGACCGGTTCGAAATCTTTATACCGGATGGCCGAGAAACCTTGTTTTCTCACAAAGCTCGCAATCTGCTGGTTTATCTTCTGTCTAGCCTTATCTAAACATACTGGGTCGCGCGCGTTACGCCATGATCTTCTCTTGATCATCTCAGACCAGATAAGGAACGTGCCAGGGAACTTCTTCACCCATTTCTCGATGTCTCGTCTCATCACCTTTAGCATTCGTCTCATGGGAACTGTCCCCAAATCGTTCCCGCCGGCATGAAGAATGATAACACTGGGCTGACCGTAACGCTGCGCGTACGTTTCCAAGAGGCCGTCGAGCTGCGCCCATCGCAGACCCCGAATACCACACCACCTTACGCGTAAGTCCGTAACAGGAAAGCCCAGTTGTGCCTTTTCTTCGGTAACTGCGGCTAACCTATGGGCCCAGTACACGTAGGAATGGCCCACAATCCATAGTTGCTTCTGTTCCCCTGAAAGTAGAAAGCAACACCATTAAACCACTGCATTTGGCCGAACATAGGAACGAAAACGGTCTGAGTCCCACCTCCCGATGCGCTTTACTGCCGCGTCGGGCAACCCCAACCTAGCCGCTTCAGTGGCAGCTCCAATCCGAAAGGAGTGTGTCCCAAAGTCGGACTGCTTAAAACCGAGCCGATGCAGTGCGCTTTTTAAAACTCTTTTAAACTGATACACAGACAGTGCCGTTCCATCGGCGTGGACCAGCAGCGAACACCGTCCCACCGGTCGCTGCTTAAGGTACTCCACTACACATGCATATGGGCAACACTCTGTGCCAACCTGATGCAGAACCACTTCTCTTCCTTTACCCACTTGGTCGGTCTTTGACCTCCGCAACCACAATACCACCGTACCTTCCCTGAGGCAGGTATCCACCAATTGCAGACCCCCCGAACCGTGTCTACTGTTCGCGACTAACTCCCCTATCCTAAACGCTCCGAAGAACGCCAGGGAAAAAGCCGTTCGGAAAAGTAGAGATTCAAAGGGATCCCTGCAAACCACCACCAATTCCTGAGCCAATCTCAGCAACAGCGCAAATGTTATTGGCCGCCTACTATCTGGCCTTTGCGCACCGCTGAACATTCCGCGCACCACTTTGCGCACTAGAAACTCCTTAGTAAGGTCCCTCTGCCCAGCAAGCTTAAACATAAAAGCAAGCGCCGTGACCTGTCTCCCTACTACGGGTTTTGATTCGCCTTGCTCGACGCACCGCAGCAGGTACCAAAGCAAGATCCTTACGCTCTTGTCCTCCGTCGTGGCACCACCTGCCAGTGCCACTAGGCTATCCCATTTAGCCCACACGCGTCTATAAGCGTTCCACGTCGCTGGGGCAACAGACTGTCTCACGAGTCTCGTTACCTGACAGCTCCAATCTCCCAGAGCTCCTCGGGGATGAGCTCCCCCAGGGCGTTCGCACGAGGAGCCAGCGCCCTGAAACGATCCTCCTAAAACCGAGAGAGGGCGTAAGCAATTCCGTTATTCACCTTTGTCACGTGTCTTGCTTGAAACCATATGTTCAAGCGAAGGCAACATAGCACAAGATGCCTAAGCAATCTAATCACTGGTACGGATGCCGCCGTGATGTTGTTCACGGCTTCAACCAACCCCTTATTACCCGAATGGAAAATGACTCGCCTGTCCCTGAAACAAGGACCCCATAAGTGCACTGCTACCACCATAGGAAACAGCTCCAGGAATGTAGGGTTCAGCAGTAAACCCGCCTCTTCCCATTCCTCCGGCCATGCCGCAGCGAACCATCTCCCTTGGAGATACGCCCCGCACCCGATCGGTCCAGAACCATCGGTGTGCAGGTCTAGCTCTGCGCTGGTGGTGCCCTCCTTTTGAAGGACCACCCGCCCGTTAAAGTCCGCAAGGAACATCGCCCATACCTCTGCATCGTCACGCATGGCCTTGGAGACTGTTAGGAAATGATGCGGCTTCGCAATCCCTACCGTAGCCAGAGACATCCGTCTACAGAATATCCGCCCCATGGGGATAATTCTGCACGCGAAATTCAACTTCCCCAATATTGATTGCAGCCGCCGCAGGGTCACCCTCCATGCGCCCCGCAGCGCCGTAATCTCGGCTTGCATGTCCTCCACCTTCTCTAAGGGAAGACTGCACTCCATTTTGCAGGAGTCAATCCGAATCCCCAGAAAAGTCAATTGTTCCGTAGGGCCCTCCGTCTTGTCATGGGCCAATGGTACCCCGAATTCTGTACAGATTTCGGTGAACACCTCCAGCATAAAACGGCAAGCGTCGTTTCTCGCTGGGCCAACAAAAAGGAAGTCATCCAGGTAATGGGTAACACTCTTGTACCCCGCCTCGATGCTCACAACCCACTGTAAAAATTTGCTGAAAGCCTCGAAGTAAGCACAGGATATCGAGCATCCCATGGGTAAACATAAGTCAACGAAGTAACTTCCGTCTACGAAGCACCCCAGCAACCGATGGCTTGTCGGGTGCACGGGGAGCAATCTGAATGCTGCCTCGATGTCCACTTTTGCCATAAGGGCCCCCTGGCCCTTCCTCCTCACCAGATCGACCGCCCGGTCAAATGACTCGTAAGACACAGTAGCCTGGTCTCTTGATATGCCATCGTTTACCGAACGGCCTCTGGGGTATGAGAGATGCTGGATCAGTCTAAATTTACCCTTCTCCTTCTTGGGGACCACCCCAAGAGGAGACACAACTAAACCCTGGATGGGCGGGGCCGCAAATGGCCCGGCCATCCTCCCCAATTTTACTTCATTAAGCACCTTAGCTTTGGCTACCCCTGGGAAATCCCTAGCCGACTTCAGGTTTGGGACAAGAAAACCTTGAATGTCGACCCCACATGGAATCCGGAATCCTTCTCGGAACCCGTCCTCCAATAGGCGCGCCGCTTCGGCGGTGCCTGCCAATTTACCGTAGCGCTTTAGCCACGGCAGCATGGCGGTGAGGCGTATGGGCGTCTTGCCCCTTTGCAGGAGGCTCGCCCCTGCCTCCCTCTTTGGGTCTACTGCATCTAGACAGGGGGTGTTCACCTCCGCAGTTTGAGCATGCATGCTTAAACCTGCAGTTAGGCGCCCATCTGCAGACCCCCTCGTTGTACGAAAAACAGGTCTTAAGACCTGCTCCTGAGGCGTGGGTGGGGCCCTTACCTCCACCGGCCCCGCTCCGAAAGGGCGTCGTGACTCTCATGGGTGTCATGATGTTTAGCCAATACGCCACCGCTTTGTCGCTCCACGCCATACTTGGCCTTGAGGCCAAGTATTGCCGGAATTCCTCATCGTACCGCCACCAGGCTGTACCCCCATAAACCTTGTGAGCATTCCGAATTTCGTCTATGTAGACGAACAATCCCGAACTCTGTTCAGGGTGCCGCTCACACAGTACGCAAGCCCAAATAGAAAATGCTTGCAGCCAGGTATCAAACGTCCTGGGTAGCCTAGCAAAGGATTTCCCCTCCCTGGGGCCCCTCTCGGCCAGGTCTGTTTGCCTAGACATAGGGAGAAGGGAAAACAACTCTATAAACTCCCTCCTCCAGATCTTTTCCTTTACTTCCTGTGGAAGGTGTGCACCTAAATTATCCAACGAGCAGAGGACTATGGGCCTCATGGCTGCGTCGGTAACCCCCACAGTGTTATTCCCAACTGCTGCTATTGCGCTGCCTACCGGCTCGGGCGCGCGCAAGCTAGCTAGCGCCTCGCTCGCGCTCGCTGGCGCCACTACCGCTGCTGGCTGGGACCATGCACCCTTTGCTAGCCCCCCTATCCACGTTCCCATTTCGCGCTCGCTAACTGCAATGTTATGCGCAGCTAATAGAGTCCTTAATGACCCAATAAAACCACCCTTGTCTGCTGCGCAGCTCAATTCTGAGCGCTCACCTGCTTCTGGAAGCTTAGGAGTAGATACGGCCAACGGAGTATCCCCGCGTCTCTCCTGACGCTCCGGGGACTCTGACCGTCTGGCCCTCCGCGGGCTTCTCCTCTCAGATCCAGTGCAAGCACAGCTGCACCGACAAGATCTTCTGCTTCTAGACCGGGATCTCCTTCTGGATCTGTGGGTACAAGAAGAACAGTCACTAGCTCTCCGCGACCTGCATGCCCGCGCCCATACCGCCCTTTCCTCGTCTGAGGAAGGGTCCTGGTCAGCTAAGCTTGCGCGGCTGGAGTAGGCTAGCACTGCCTCCGCCGCCCCCTGTAGGGGGCCCCCTGAGACTTCCTCGGGCGTTGGAATATCCAGCTGTTGGTCAGTCTTAGACCCTTTGCGCTGTGGCCTAACCGTATCGCCCTCAGTCTCTACTCTGCTACGCCTTAGCGGTGTGTGCGTAAATAGCAGCGGACTGTACCTGCTCGTAGCCTTCTTAGCTCGAGTGGGGCGTCCTAGCCTCGCCACTGCCGCTGTCACAGGCATGTCATCAATCATAACCATGCTGTCTTGGCTGTTCATCTCTCTGATGACCCCATCTCTTCTCTCTCTCGTCGTCGCCATGCTCCTCTCGCTGCCAGTTGGGCGTCCCTGTAAAGTACCAGAAGCACTGTTAATTAGGGAAACCCCAGGGACCGTCTGCTTGGCACCGTGAGGGCCTGTAGGAGCCTTTTTAGGACTCCCGGCTTTTCTCTTACCCCCTGCACCCCCCTTGCGGGGTGTTAGAGGGGTGTTTCGCGACCTTTGTCGCGGCCTAGGACCTTTAGGCAAGTTGGCAGGTGGTGGCCGGATTGCTAGGCCCTCACCCCCACCGCCCGTGATCCTGGCGCTCGCCTGCCTGGGGGGTATGGGGTCCCGGCCGCCCTGACCTGTAACCCCCCCATCTCTGGTGTCTCTGCTACCTGATGGACGTGGGTCTGGCAGCCCTACAGTGGTGGGATGGGAAAAAATTTCCCTGGAGGCATCAGGATTGGCTAGGACACCAGCCACCGCAGGCTGTTCCTGTACAATGTGCTGAGCTCCAAGCGCAGAAGGCATGGGAGGTCCCAGCCTGTCCTGCACCCACCTGACCCCTTGGCTTAAGGCACGGGTCCTAACCTCAGCCAGTAAGGCCTCTAAGCCTTCTGGATCCATAGTAATAGCTAACAGGGGAACAAACAGGGGGCACAACAAGCAGAAAACAGGCACACACAGACACAGGAACACACACAGACACAGCACACCACAGAGAGACAGGGACACACACACACACAAAAAACGGAGGAGGAAAAGAACACAAAAACAGACAAAGATAGCCTCAACAGTGATATCCCCTTATATGCTGGTAAGCTGGGGTGAAATCTCAGTAATTAAACCTTCCTACTGTATTTTTTAGCTGCAGGACCTCAGACCTCCGTCCATCCAGTCGGGAGACCGCGCTGCTGTGTTCAATGGCGCGAAACGGGCTTCCGACACGCCCCCCGACGCTCCTGATTGGCTGATAGCCTCACAGGCTCCGCTGGGTCACGTGACGCTACAGGCTGACCCAGGGAGCCTGTGCAGCCTCCGCGTCGTTCAGTATTTGATAAATTATCTGTTCACAACACACTTTCTGCTTGCTTTGTGCACATTGATTGTGTGCTCTGCACATTGCTGTTGTGATCTGCACTTTTTGTTTTCTGTACATTCTATGTTTCATGAGGACATTTTGGTATTTCTTTTGAGTGCACAAACCATTGATGTAGTTGACCTTCAGAATTAAAATAATTGTAATTAAGAATAATGAGTTGATTCATTTTGCTTCTTACATCTAAATAAGTAGTATCTCTGCATTTGTCTTGCACGGCTTCAAACAACCATTAATCAATCAAATATTTTATTGGATTCAATTAACATAAAATATTCTCATCTTCCATATTTTGTTGTTGTTACTACTTTCAGGTCATGGCAGAGTCTCATCAGCTGAGAACAGATATTTTCTTGTTCATTAATTCTACAAGAAGGTCACATTGACCTTAAAAACTGGGAATTTATTTTTAGGCAAACTAGACACAATTAGCTTATAGTGTTTAATAAAGTGGCAAATATTAAACCACTTAAAGAACAATTCAGGCAAGATAGCAAATCTGCAGGTCTTATTCGATCTCAGGAGATTGCATGGAAAGTTCACTTATGAAATTGTCACACATGTTTGTTATTTAAAAAGCAATCAAGCTTTACATGAAAATAATCATGAGTGTATTACAAGCTGCATATTTGCTTTACATGTATTATTTAGACCAAGGGGTGTTTATAGGCTGACCTGGGTCGAAATCAGGACTTCCTGTCCATATCTTCTGGCCCTTTGCATTATTATTATTATTATTATTATTATTATTATTATTATTATTATTATTTATCTATATCCTTGAATAAGATTATAGCTAAATCATTCTTGACAATGTCTCTAAAATAGTGCTAAAATATCAAACCAACAGGAACTTGCATCAATACATTTACTGAATGTTTCTATGCCCCATACTCAGATGAATTGACTTGAATTAAGTGAGGCCAAGGTGGCTTGATATGAACCTAGTTCAAACCTACCCCAACAGAAACATGTAGTTCCTGTTCTCTGTGGCACAAAAGATGGCTTCTGAAGAGGTACAGGCAGAGAATACTGCATACAGGTTATTAGTGGCCCATGGCAATACCACTCCCCAAGTCAGGATAAAACACATAGAAATAGTCTCATACCTTGTATATGTGAAAATTATCTCTCAACCTTTATTGAATGATCAAAACAACAAATTTGTACTCTCCAATACCACACCCTTGTGTACATTTGTGTATGTGTGATGTCAGCCCATCTGGCTTGCAACCTTGGGCTATCAAAGCTATTGAGATCAAATTCACCAGATATCTATAGCTGGCTAGTGAAAAAACATCTCTATTAAATTCAAGTGTTTGCTTAGGACTACTTGAAGTACATACATCTGTCTTGACCCAAGGTCTGTATGTGTGAGTGAGTGTGCAATGATCTGCAGCTAACTTCTATACAGACCATTTTTACCAATTCTACATATGTTCTTTATTATATTTTCCCTCTTAAAATATTTTATAACTAGGATACATAATAACCATGTGCAGGCAACATATCACCACACAATAGCACATAATCCCAACGTCATGCTCCCTTGGCCATATTCATAAATTACTGGTAATATGAGTCCTTAAACAATTAAATCATGACACATCCATTAGGTTTAGGGAGATCTGGTATGGGTATTTATTATCTTAAATTGGAATTGTGATTGACTGGATGGACATAATAGAGTCCTGCAAGATATTTTGAAGTCTTGGTGAAGGATTATAGGTCCTAGGCCAATAATTGTATCTCCCTTTCATTCCTTGACAAATTCTGAGCCACAAAAATATTTCTAGTTAAATTAGTTTGGGAGACACTCCCCTATTGTAATAACAAATACCAATTTGGCCAGGTCACAATTCTATGTATATATTACTTCACTATTTAAGAAACCCAGCAAAGTTATGCAATCTCTCAATAAAAGTATCTGACTTCTATGTATTCAAGGCTCCCTCACAATTTTAGGTGAGTAAATAGAAACAACACTGGTCATCTCTGCTACAGCATAGTTGCATATAATATTTAGTAAATTTAAGGCTGTATTCATTTTACATTGTGTACATTATAAAGTCTAGTTCATCAAAATAGTATACTATAAATATAAGAACTGTGGTTATTTATACTATTTATGATGTTAAACTTTTAATTGATCCTTTTTGGTTGCTGGTGCATGAATCACTTTTCCCCCAGAGCCAAGCATGTTAAATTACTTGGCTTGGCTAAAATGCAAGCACTCTTATCCAGATCATCCTCACATACAACACTTGGAGGGTTGGGATCATCATACTTTGGTGGACAAAGGGGGGATACCCCAACTCCCTAAAATATTTTTATATTTATTTTAAATGTCTTTAAAATAAGGGAAGATGAGGGGGAATATGGTGGGATGAGAGGCACATACAGTATGATGGTAATATGATGGTGAAGGGAGAAATGGGACAAAGATAAGGGATGAGTGTGTATATGGAGAAAGAGAAGGGGGAAGTACAGAAATGAAGGGGAATGTGGTAAGAGAGAGAGAAATGTGGGGCAAAGAGAGGGATTGAGAAATATATGGGGAAATAGGGGAGAAAGTGGGATGAGGGGAAATATGAAGTGAGAGATGGAGATTATGGCAGAAAAGGGCTGAGTGTGGTGGTGGAGTGAAACAAAGAGGTAGATTGACGGTGGGGAGTAGGGGGAAAGATGGAGTAAAGAGGTGGGAATGTGGGGTGTTGAGGAGGAAGATAAGGGGGAAAGAGGGCATGAAGAGGGAAGCGAGAGATGAGAGTCTCAGAGAGAGGGTAGAGGAGGTAATGTGGAGGTGGGAGGAAAGGGAGATGAATGCATGAAATAAGGAGAAGTTAATGGGGCAGATTGAGAGAGAAGGTAAGGGGGAGTGGGGAGTAGAGAAGGGAGAAGGTGATGAGGGCTACATGTGGGGGGGGGGGGTAAAGAGCAGGAGAAATAAGTAGATGAGAAAGGAATGTGGAGAAAGAAATGGGAAGATGAAGGATGACAGATATGGTGGAGGATGGAATATAGGGGGACCGAGAGGAGTGAATGGGAGAGGTGGATTATAGTGGAAGAGAGGGAGTATGATGAGGGAGAGGAGAGAATATGGCGGAGATTAGGGGTAGATGATTGTGATAAGAAAAAGTGGAGAGGTTGTACATGTTTATGTAGCAAGTTATTAATACTACTTCTCAGATGTTCCATTTAGGATATATTAAATATATACTGTATATATCCTGGCTAAAAGACAGGACGCAAAGGGTTGTGGTAAATGGAACATACTAGGATTGGACTAATGTGGTAAGTTGGGTTCCTTAGGGTCCAGTATTAGGTCTTCTCCTTTTTAACATATTTATTTATTACTTTGAAGTATGGTGGGGAGGTATTGTCTCCATTTTTGCTGATGACACCAAGTTGTGCAAGGTAATTAAATCAGATAATGATGTACTTTCCCTCCAGAGGGAGTTGCATAAATTAGAGAAATGGGCGAATAAATAATAGATGAGATTTAATGCAAATAAATGTAAAGTTATGCATCTGTGAAGGAAATATAGTCATGCAATTTATAATCTTAATAGAGCAAATCTAGGGGTATTATATATTGAAAGGTATTTGGGAGTACTTGTGGACAACCACCTAAGTAACAGTGCTCAAAGCCAAGCAGCAGCTGCAAATGCAAGTAAAATATTATCAGGTATAAAAAAAGGTATAAAATACAATTCTGCCACTATACAAATCCCTAGTATGCCCTCATTTGGAATATGAAGTACACTTCATGGAAAAAGTGCATAGAAGGGTAACAAAACTAATAAGGGGAATGGAATGGCTTAGTTATAAAGAAAGACTAACCAGATTAAACTTATTTTCTGTAGAAAAAGGCGTCTAAGAGGGCATATGATTACCTTATATAAATATATCCAGTACCATTACAAGGCTTTGTCAAGTGAACTTTTTGTACCAAGAGGTTTTCAACTGACAAGAGGACATCTTTTGAGGTTAGAAGCTAATCGATTCCACTTTGAAGAAAGAAAAGGGTTCTTCACAGTAAGGTGGTTAAACTGTGGAATTCTCCACCAAAAGACAGCGGATTTGATGGTTAACTTTAAAAAGGGGTTGGATATATTTTTTTTGTAAAAAGGGCATTCAGAGTTATCCTGGATAATTAGAGAGGGAATATTGATGCAGGGAGGAGTCCAATTGCCAGTATCTTAGGTCAAGAAGGATATGTTCCCCCTTTCAAAACAATAGGCAATGTTTCAATTTTTTTTTTCTTTCTGTTTGCCTTCCTCTGGATCAGTTAACAACTAATTTGCATATTGCAGATCAGAGAGATCTAAAAAGGTGGAACTTGATGGAGTAAAGTATTATTTCAACCTACTATGTAACTATGTAATTATCAATTTCCCTTATAAGCACAGTCATGAAGGAGTTGTAGTCTGATTCCACTGCAATGCAATTGCTTGCCTTGCTGCTCAACTGATATGGCAAATAATGAGCCTTGTATGTTTGCTCGTTGTTTTTTCATGTGATTTAACAAAGAGAACAAAGCTCTTTGTAAAGTTATTTTATAATCATAAATATTTTCCAGAACGCTGCAATACTAATGAAGGACTATAACCTGTCTTGGTCAGATATAAATTTAATGTTTCCAGAATGTATAACTAGTGCTCTAGGGCATTGCTTATTAGCTAACATTTGATTGATTGTGTTGCTTTTAGTAAAAGTTGTTGTTATTCAGTCATGTCTGACTCTATATGACCCTATAACAGGTACTTCTGCCAGCTTTTGCCCCCTCTAAGCTCCATCAAGCTCCCGTTCATTGCTTCAATTACCTCATCTATTCATCTCTGCCTCTGCTGTCCCCTTCTTTGTGTGCCTATAATATTTCCCAACATCAGAGTCCTCTCTAGGGAATCCTGGCCAAAATATTGAGCTTGAGGCTCTTGATCAAACCTTGCAGTGAACTGGAACAGTTTGGCTTAATTTCCTGTAGTAATGATTGTTAGGATATTCTTTCGGTCCAAAAGACTCGAATCAGTTTTCTCTAACACCACAATTCAAAAGTGTCAATTCTATGAGCTCAGCATTCTTAATGGTGCAGCTTTCACATCCTTATTTTACAACCAAAATTATTAACTTTATTATTTTTTTCTTTCTTGTGTTACATACAACCAAAACAACAAGGAGATCAGTAAAAAGCTGAACTTCTACTAAAAAAAATCAAATATAATTTTCATATGTAAATAGAAAAAGCTGACGGCAACGGTGTCTAAACAGATGCACAGCAAAATGTTGCAAATAGGTCTGGCCTCCCGGGTCAGTAAAGTGTGCCATATCCCCAGCACTGAAAGGGTTAAAGTGTGTATAAAGATTGCCTTAAAAGTCTATCTCCATACTTGCAGTAAATTACTTTTAGATGCAGAGTTAGGAAAGAGCAACAGTATCTGTATTGTTTATATGCAAGAAAAGCACAAAGCAGAACAAATCCAGAAACTGCTAAAAACGTTTACTAAATCTAACAGAATTGATTGATTGCAATTTCTAGCTCTACTTTATTCAGGGTAGCACCGAATGACTATTCCTCAGAAAGATCTGCAGTGGCGTAATGAGCAGTCAAATGCAAATATGTTTTAAAATGTAGTAAAATACTTAATTCAAATTAAAGGTATACTATTGTGGTAAAGTCTTTCTGTGTCATTACCTTGTCTTGATGAAGGGGCTTGTGTACTTCATTGAAGCTGTAAGCTATACCATGTAGGGTCATCCAAGAAGGGTAGATCATAGTAGAGACAAATTGTGTTCCACTGGAGAAGGAACTGTCAACCCACTGCAGGATTTCTGCTAAAATAATCTTATGGAAAAGCACAACCAGGAACAAAACCATATGGCACTGGAAGATGAGTTCTGCAGATCAGAAGGTGTCTACCATATTATGAGTAGCATCACATCTAATGAAGTGGTTGGGCCAAAGCTGAGAAGACACCCAGCTGTGGATTTATCTGGGAAGGAAAGTCGGCTGCTGCAAAGAACATTTCAGCATAGGAACCTAGAATGATAGAACTAGGAACCAAGGCAAACTGAATGTGGTTAAACATGACAAGGTTAAAATTTGATATCCTGTGAATAAGTGAACCTGAATGGACTGGAATGGGACTTTATATATCAGACAACCACCAGATCTGCTACTAGGTTCAGGAATCCCACAGAAGAAATGTCATATCCCTCATAATCAATCAAAGGGTGGCCAAAGCAGTGTTTGGTTACAACCCCATAAATGACAGAATTATTTAAATTCAAATTCACGGCAAAGCATTTAACATCCAAGGCTATGCTCCAACCATGGATGCTGAAGTGGCCGAATTTGTCCAATTCTATGAAGATATTCCTCATAAATATAACACCACGAAAATATGTTACTCTTATGATATTGGAATGCTAAATTAGGGAACCAAATGATACCTGGAATAACGGGTAAGTTTGGCCTTAAAATTCAAAATGAAGCAGGTCAGAGATCATAATAGTTTTGTTAAGATAATTCTCTGGTCATAGTAAAACCCCTCTTTCTACTGCCTCAGAAACGACTCTATACATGGACATCACCAGATGAACAAAATAGAAATCTGATTGACTATGGGCCATATTCTATTAAAAGCTTGCCAATGCTCCAAACTTGTTAATTTGGCTGCAGATGTTTTTTTTTTTCTAAATGTTTAGATGTATTCTATTGGTTCAAGCCTGCAATTTACCTCCATAAGCCTAAACTCATAAATCCTTCCTTTTTAAGTAGGATTTCAGGGGGCGTGATCATATGATCTGCCAAAATTTAAGCAAGCCAGTAATTTAGTTTTTAGACACAGCGAATAGTAAAGAGACTGTCATCATGGCATCAGTAAAACATGGAAGTTAGATGTAATACGCAATCGGAAGCTAAGAATTAATTAGTGCCAATAAGTAATATAACAATCTATAAACTGCATTATGAAAAGTAAGGGGGGGGGGGGGGGTAGGAGTAAGCGCACCACTATCTAGTGCAGATTATTCAAAAGGTAAGCTATTGGATACACAATATGTGCAACTAGAATAATTGGACTCTCACCTTGAATACACTCAAAAAATATGAGGAATATAAAAGCACTAGCCACTTGCCCATCAAAAATGACGGCAATAAAATTTGAAGCCTGGCAATGGAGTTTGCCACAAATTGCAAGCCTCTCCCCCTCTACTTAACTGGCCTTGCGATGAGCGCCTTTGGCGCTCATTGCGAGCCTCTCCCCCTCTACCTTTTTCCCCCTCTACTTGACGGTAGGAGCGCAATGAGAGCCACTCCCCCCTCTACTTTACTAAGCACCTTTGAAGCTCACCATGGCCTCGCAATGAGCGCCAAAGGCGCTCTTTGCGAGCCTCTCCCCCATGTGTCTCTTCCCCCCTCTCCACCCCTGTATCTCTTCCCCCCTCTCCCTCCCATGTGTCCCCTTTCCCCTCTCTCCCTCGCGTGTCTCTTCAACCCCTCTCCCCCTCCCTTGTGTCTCTTCCCTCCCTCCCGTTTCTTTTCCCTTCTCTTCCTCCCTGTGTCTCTTCCCCCATTTCCCTTTCCTGTGTCTCTTCCACCCCTCTCCCTACCCTGTCTCTTCCACCCCACTCCCTTCCCTCTTCCACCCTGCTCTCCCTTTCCTTGTCTCTTCTACCCCGCTTTCCCTCCCCTGTCACTTCCACTCCACTTTTCTCTCTGTGTACCTCCTGTCTCTCTCTCTCTCTCTCTGTGTACCTCCTGTATCTCTCTCTCTCTCTCTGTGTACCTCCTGTCTCTCTCTGTCTGTGTCCCTCCTGTCTCTCTCTCTCTGTGTACCTCCTGTCTCTCTCTCTCTCTCTCTCTCTGTGTGTACCTCCTGTATCTCTCTCTCTCTCTGTGTACCTCCTGTCTCTCTCTGTCTGTGTCCCTCCTGTCTCTCTATCCGTGTCCCTCCTGTCTCTCTCTGTCTGTGTCTCTCCATCCGTGTCCCTCCTGTCTCTCTCTGTGTCCCTCCTGTCTCTCTCTGTCTGTGTCCCTCCTGTCTCTCTATCTGTGTCCCTCCATCCGTGTCCTTCCTGTCTCTCTCTGTCCCTCCTGTCTCTCTATCTGTGTCCCTCCTGTCTCTCTCTATCTTTGTCCCTCCTGTGTCTCTCTGCCTGTGTCCCTCCTGTCTCTCTCTGCCTGTGTCCCTCCTATCTCTCTATCTGTGTCCCTCCATCTGTGTCCCTCCTGTCTCTCGCTGTCCCTCCTGTCTCTCTATCTGTGTCCCTCCTGTCTCTCTCTGTCTGTGTCCTTCCTGTCTCTCTATCTGTGTCCCTCCATCCGTGTCCTTCCTGTCTCTCTCTGTCCCTCCTGTCTCTCTATCTGTGTCCCTCCTGTCTCTCTCTATCTGTGTCCCTCCTGTGTCCCTCCTGTCTCTCGCTGTCCCTCCTGTCTCTCTATCTGTGTCCCTCCTGGTTCTCTCTGTCTGTGTCCCTCCTGTCCCTCCATCCGTGTCCTTCCTGTCTCTCTCTGTCCCTCCTGTCTCTCTATCTGTGTCCCTCCTGTCTCTCTCTATCTGTGTCCCTCCTGTGTCTCTCTGTCTGTGTCCCTCCTGTCTCTCTCTGTGTCCCTCCTGTCTCTCTCTGCCTGTGTCTCTCCTATCTCTCTATCTGTGTCTCTCTGCCTGTGTCCCTCCTGTCTCTCTATCTGTGTCCCTCCTGTCTCTCTATCTGTGTCCCTCCTGTCTCTCTCTGTGTGTGTCCCTCCTGTCTCTCTATCTGTGTCCCTCCATCCGTGTCCTTCCTGTCTCTCTCTGTCCCTCCTGTCTCTCTATCTGTGTCCCTTCTGTCTCTCTCTATCTGTGTCCCTCCTGTGTCCCTCCTGTCTCTCGCTGTCCCTCCTGTCTCTCTATCTGTGTCCCTCCTGTCTCTCTCTGTTTGTGTCCCTCCTGTCCCTCCATCCGTGTCCTTCCTGTCTCTCTCTGTCCCTCCTGTCTCTCTATCTGTGTCCCTCCTGTCTCTCTCTATCTGTGTCCCTCCTGTGTCTCTCTGTCTGTGTCCCTCCTGTCTCTCTCTGTGTCCCTCCTGTCTCTCTCTGCCTGTGTCCCTCCTATCTCTCTATCTGTGTCCCTCCGTCTGTGTCCCTCCTGTCTCTCGCTGTCCCTCCTGTCTCTCTATCTGTGTCCCTCCTGTCTCTCTCTGTGTCCCTCCTGTCTCTCTCTATCTGTGTCCCTCCTGTGTCTCTCTCTCTGTCTGTGTCCCTCCTGTCTCTCTCTGTGTCCCTCCTGTCTCTCTCGGTCTGTGTCCCTCCTGTCTCTCTCTGTCTGTGTCCCTCCTGTCTCTCTCTGTCTGTGTCCCTCCTGTCTCTCTCTGTGTGCCTACTGTCTCGCTCTCTCTGTGTCCCTCCTGTCTCTATCTGTGTCCCTCCTGTCTCTATCTGTGTCCCTCCTGTCTCTCTGTCTGTGTCCCTCCTGTCTCTCTGTCTGTGTCCCTCCTGTCTCTCTCTATCTGTGTCCCTCCTGTCTCTCTCTATCTGTGTCCCTCCTGACTCTCTCTGTGTTACTCCTGTCACTCTCTGTCTGTGTCCCTACTGTCTCTATCTGTGTCCCTCCTGACTCTCTGTGTTACTCCTGTCACTCTCTCTCTGTCTGTGTCCCTCCTGTCTCTCTCTATCTGTGTCCCTCCTGTCTCTCTCTATCTGTATCCCTCCTGACTCTCTCTGTGTTACTCCTGTCACTCTCTCTCTGTCTGTGTCCCTCCTGTCTCTCTCTATCTGTATCCCTCCTGACTCTCTATCTGTATCCCTCCTGACTCTCTCTGTGTTACTCCTGTCACTCTCTCTCTCTGTCTGTGTCCCTCCTGACTCTCCCTGTCTGTGTCCCTCCTGTCTCTCTGTCCCTCTTGTCTCTCTTTCCCTCCAGGCTGTCTCTTTCACCTCAGTCCCCAGCATGTCTGCCGGTCCCTCCCCAGGGAGGTGTTGAGAGCAGCAGGGGGGAGGTGTTGAGAGCAGCCGGGGGAGAAGTTGAGAGCAGTCGGGGGAGGAGTTGAGAGCAGCCGGGGAGGATTTAAGACCGGCAGGGGAGGAGTTAAGAGTGGCGGGGGAGGAGTTAAGAGTGTCGGGGGAGGAGTTAAGAGTGGCGGGGGAGGAGTTAAGAGCGTCGGGGTAGGAGTTAAGAGCGGCGAGCGGGCAGGAGGGGTTGTGATTTGTGCGAACCCGCAAGCGTGAGCAACGGCTCGAGCGGGCTCGTATGCTCACAACTATATATGTGATTGGTCAGATTGTTCTTGTTGATCTCTGGTGGTATGGTCATCCACTATTGTTTTTAGATGTGGACAAAAGTAATGAAGTAAATAATAATGGTGATTCGTGGAGATCGATCATACAAAGTCCCATAGATTTAAAGAAGGACTTTATTATACACAATACTATTCCACATAACCAATGAAATAAAAATGTGAAATAAGAAATCACTATTACGAGTAATGATAAAATTGTGGCAGAAGTAGTACACACAAGCTAGTGTGGTTGTCAGGTACAAAAATCCCAGTTATATTGTGATGATAGGATAAACGCGTTTTTCCACTCTCAGCAGCTTCCTCAGTGTCTCATCCCGTTACAGGTAGTAAAACTAGTGAGGCTTGTGGGCTGGACAAATCCAAATCTGAAAGAAATATTGCTAGAAAAATTATCAACAACCTCAAATACACGGATGATGCTACTTTGATGACTGAAAGTAAGCAGGAAAAAAAGGGTCTAGTGATGTGCGTGAAAGAAGAAAGTGCAGGAAGAAATCTTCCTGTACTGTCTGACCCCAATCCATTCTCTAATTCTTTCAGTGCAAATTCACTCTGCTTTAAGGCCTGCTACATCTGTGAGATACTTAGAGGTGTATTCACAACACCTCAGCAGGTATGGAGGAGACTATGGAAACTGCGCCATCCCTGGAGCCAATATGTTTATTAATATCACTACTGTATGCATGTTATTATATCTTGGCAGATAGAAATATTTCTAACTTTTTGTTTTCAATTTCTAACTGTTTCCTATACCCTGCTTTGCTGTCTCCACCTTCCCCCATCCTTTCCCCATTTATGGCTGGCATAATTACCTCAAATCTCCTCCCCCTTCCTCACATACCTTCATTCTAAGGTCTCTCTCCCATTCCTTTCTAACTCCCCTATCTTCCTGTACTGGCTGACCACAACCCATTCTCTATTTCTTTCAGTGCAAATTCACTCTGCTTTAAGGCCTGCTACATCTGTGAGATACTGTGAGATATTGTCCACCCCAACTCAGATTAAATTTATAGAGCCATGAAAAACACCTGACTTCCTACTTGCAGATATATCATCTCAACACTAGGGGTCAGCCAACATACTAGTCTTTCACCTCAGATCCCTCCCCTCTCCCTCTAAAATAAAACTCTTTGGCCCTCATTCAATTGCGATTTGGCCATATGAATAGGGTTCTAAATAAGCACATAGCATTTTTTTTTAAGTTTTTAGTTAGTGAAAACCTTGCTTTTTGATAGGTGTTTACTAACTAAAAAAATCTTTAAAAAAATTATGCTATGTGCTTATTTAGAGCCCTATCCAATTGGCCAAATTGGAATTGAATGAGGCCCTTTATATCTTTCTTTTGCTTCCTGACCCTTGCTATTCCTTATTTGTTACTCTTCCCCAGTTCTCTGCCCTTTAATTCCCTTTAGATTGTAAGTAGTGAGTTTCCAGTCTTGTAGGGTGCTTTGGGATAAAGCACTTTCTGCTAAGATTCTAAGCTCAAAACAGGGCCCTTCAACTTTTGAATTTGTTAAACGTGTATTTCCCCTGTTCTTATCCCCTGTACAGCGCTACGGAATATGTTGGCGCAATACAAATAAAAGATAATAATAATAATTATAATAATAACATAGCTGGCTTGCTGCTCAGTGTTAAAAAGACGAAGATCATGGCAAACCGTAATCTCAGTTCCTGGCAAATAGATGGGGAAGAAGTGGAGGCAGTGACAGATTTTATTTTCCTGGGATCCAATATCTTTGCACATGTTGACTGCAGCCATGCAATTAAAAGAAGTTTGCTTCTTGGAATGAAAGCTATGGCAAGTAAAGTAAAGTAAAGTATAACTAGTAAAAAGTAAAGTAATTGAATAATGATATTCCCATTAATAAAATACAGATGTGAGAGCTGGAACATAAAGAAGTCTGAGGGCCATAGAATTGATGCATTTAATTGTGGTGGTTGGAGAAAACTAAATAGAATCCCTTAAACTGCAAGAAGATCTAATACATCAATACTTCAGAAAAATAAACCAAACTTCACTGGAAGGTATGATCATGAGGTTGAATCTAAAATATTTTGGCCATATCATGAGAAGACAGGATTCCCTAGAGAAGACTCTGATGCTGGGAAAGATTGAAGGCACACAAAGGAGGGGATGGCAGAGGCAGAGATGAATTGATGAAGTAATGAACAACAGCTTGATGGAGCGCAGATGTGCTGCAGTCCATAGGGTCATGGAGAGTTGGAAAGGACTGTATGACTAAATAACAACAATAGTGGTAAAACGTGTCTTTAAAATTGTTATTGTAAAAGTTATATTTAGCATAATGAAAGCTCTAATGGTTCAATTAGATCAAGTTATATATTGTTAATTACCCTTTTGTGGTGTTACTGTGTGGTGAGTGGGCAACAATCTGTGAAACTTCACATTGCAGTTTACACATGATAACATGGACCAATGGGAAGCTGCAGTCTGGGTATTTTTCTCTAAAAGCTGCAAAATGGAGATTTGATAACTTTCTCATAAAGTAACATACTCTGAAGAGTGATGGAGAACAGCATGGTGGCAGAGTTAAAGAAAAAAATTCATTACTTTATTATTTCTATAATTATATTTTGTATAATTGAGTTAAAAATGTTTTTTCTTTATACATTTAAATATACATCTTATAAAACACAACCACAAAAATCAATACATTCATATCTCCCTCCTCAATAGTAACTCGCAGCTTCCCTATGCTCCCAATTCTTGATTGAGGAGGCGATACACAGACAATAAACAACAGAATCATACTTAATACATGCAATTTACATTCCACATTCTGTCTCATGGTTTCCATAAAATACATATGTGACATTTATCAATTAAAATATATTTTCTCCAACTTCTCTATCTTTATACTTTGGTTTACAAAATTCTATATTTCTTTACATATTCATCCCAAATATACCATTTATTCATAAAAAAGTTTATTCTTTGATTTTACTTGTCTCCAATTTCTCTCTATTTCTCTGTCTCTTAATATCCTAGCCTTAACACTACCCCATGACGGGACAATCATTGAGTTCCATTGTTTTATCATCATCCATTTTATGATCAATAGGATATAGGTTATCAGAAATGTATTAGATGGAAATTTAAGTGCAATACAGTTAATAGTATATCTAAAACATTCGCTTTCCCCAAGATTATTGATACCTGCTTTGCACATTGTTTCCAAAAGAGTCAGACATTCTCACAATCCCACCATTGATCCATCAATGTGCCCTCTGTGCCACATCCTTTCCAACATTAAGGTTTATTATTGATATCATAACTATTTAGTCTCTCTGGAAACAGATACCACTTTTGAACTGTTTTAAAAAATAATTCCCAATAGGAAATATAACTCATCACATTTTTTACTAAAGAGAATGATTTATACCATATATCTACTTTCCATTTTTTCTTTATATCTTTTGAGCAACAGCCTCAATTGCTTTGGAACATTTAGCAATAATCTGCAGATGATTCCCAGATTGGATGAATTTTTCAATCTGTGTTATATATTTATAGTTACGTTTTTTATATCCTAAATATTCCAAAGTTTTCTTCAATGAGGTATAACCCAGCCACGTAAACTTTCTAACATTACATTTATTTATTATCTGTTCATACTCCAAAAGAACTTAATTATGGAAAAAAATCTCCTATTTTGCTAATACCAGTCTTTATCAAAGGAGAAACATTTAAAGGTTTTGCTCCATAATTCAGTATCACTACCGGTGCCCCTAGAGAAGGATAGTTTGAAAAACTTATCTTAGTTCTTTTATTGTAAGAATATTTAATTTGTGTTTTTATTCATTTTGATAGATTCATGAATTTTAAATGATCATATTTAATAGACATTGTTTCGATAAATGCTTCCTCAATATCTGGCCATATACATTTAGGGTTTTCTAAATTCCATTTTAGTATATGAGAGAGAATAATATTGTCATGTATGTCTATTAATTTAGGGTATGCCAAATCTCCATTATAAAAATTTTTTGATGTAATATTAATGTTAATTATAGCTTTCCTCCCATTTAATATAAAGTTATCCAACATTCTCTGAAGATCTTTCAAAATATACAGTGCCTTGCAAAAGTATTCAACCCCTTTACCTATTTAGTTACATTACAGCCTTAAGTTTAATGTTTTGTTAATCTGAATTTTATGTGATGGATGAGAACACAATAGTCTAAGTTGGTGAAGTGAAATGAGAAAAATATATACATAAAACAATTTTTTAGAACTAGAAAACATAAAATTTGCATGAGCGTATGTATTCACCCCCTTTGTTATGAAGCCCATAAAAAGCTCTGGTGCAACCAATTACCTTCAGAAGTCACATAATTAGGAAAATAATGTCCACTCGTATGCAATCTAAGTGTCACATGATCTGTCATTACATATACACACCTATTTTTGAAAGGCCCCAGTGGCTGCAACACCTAAGCAAGAGGCACCACTTACCAAACACTGCCATGAAAACCAAGGAACTCTCCAAACAAGTAAGGGACAATGTTGTTGAGAAGTACAAGTCAGGGTAAGGTTATAAAAAAATATCCAAATCTTTGATGATCTCCAGGAGCACCATCAAATCTATCATAACCAAATGGAAAGAACATGGCACAACAGCAAACCTGCCAAGAGACGGCCAACCACCAAAATTCACGGACCGGGCAAGGTTGGCATTAATCAGAGAGGCAGCACACAGACCTAAGGTAACCCTGGAGGAGCTGCAGACTTCCACTGCAGAGACTGGAGTATCTGTACATAGGACAAGAATAAGCTGTACGCCTCATAGATTTGTGCTTTATGGCAGAGTGGCCAGAAGAAAACCATTACTTTCAGCAAAAAATAAAATGGCACGTTTTGAGTTTGCAAAAAGGCATGTGGGAGACTCCCAAAATGTATGGAGAAATCAAAGAAAACGCTATGTCTGGCGCAAACCCGACACATCACATCACCCAAAGAACACCATCCACCATCATGCTGTGGGGATGTTTTTCAGCAGCCGGCACTGGAAAACTGGTCAGAGTTGAGGGAAAGATGGATGGTGCTAAATACAGGGATATTTTTGAGCAAAACCTGTACCTCTCTGTGCGTGATTTGAGGCTAGGAGGGAGGTTTACCTTCCAGCAGGACAATGGCCCCAAACACACTGCTAAAGCAACACTTGGGTGGTTTAAGGGGAAACATGTAAATGTGTTGGAATGGCCTAGTCAAAGGCAGACCTCAATCAAATAGAAAATCTGTGGTCAGACTTAAAGATTGCTGTTCACAAGCGCAAACCATCTAACTTGAAGGAGCCGGAGCAGTTTTGCAAGAAGGAATGGCCAAAAATCCCAGTGGTAAGATGTGGCAAGCTCATAGAGACTTATCCAAAGCGACTTGGAGCTGTGATTGCCACAAAAGTTGGCTCTACAAAGTATTGACTTTAGGGGGGTGAATAGTTATGCACATTGACTTATCCTGTATTTTGTTCTATTTGTTGTTTGCTTCACAATAAAAAAAAAAAAAAAAACATCTTCAAAGTTGTGGGCATGTTCTGTAAATTAAATAATGCAAATCCTCAAACAATACATTTTAATTACAGGTTGTGAAGCAACAAAACACGAAAAATGCCAAGGGGGTGAATACTTTTGCAAGGCACTGTATTTTGGTACTATTTCTGAAATGGACCAAAAGACATAGGACATTTTTGGGATAATACTCATATTTTTTATGGCAATCCTTGCCATCCATGACAACCTTAGGTTTTTCCAATCCTGAAGTTTTAGTCTAATTTGGTTTGATATTATCTTCAAATTCTCTTTCATTATTTTATCCATCTGATAGGATATCTTGATCCCTAAATGAGTTATAAAGCTTATATCCTAATTGTAGGGGTATATCTGTTGTAGTCTCAAAATGTGTTCTTATTTTATTCCCCTACAGATGATGTCTGATTTGGAGTAATTTATTCACAGATACAATATCTTATTACATTCTTCCAAAATTTGATGTTATTTCTGTAATGATTGTTCCGGATTCGATAGTGTGAAGATAACATCGTCTACGAAAATGAGGATCTTATACTCCCTATCTCCAATTGTCACTCCCCCCACTTCCTGTGAAGATCTTATTAATTCCGCCAATGGCTCTAAATATAAAACAAAAAGTAATGGCGATAGGGGACACCCTTGATGGGTGCCATCAAATCCACAGCCAGTGATTTTAGTACTTGGATTCATATATAAAGCTCCTATTGACTTGGCTGCAAAATCTTTCAGTCCAAATTTCAATAATACTAATCTTAAAAATTCCCAGTCAGCATAGGAATATTCCGTCTAATTGAATATGATAATACATCCATCAATCTCCTTATATTATCTGGACCTTGATGTCCTTTTACAAAGCTGGACTCGTCTGGGTGTAATATTTTGGGCATTATGATGTTCAGCCTATCTGCAAGAATTTTTTAATATATTTTAATGTCAAAATGTATAAGTGAAATTGGCCTAAAGTTTTTGTAATCCTCCTGGCTTTCCCCCTTTTTAGGTATATTTAATATTTTAGCCTCAGCCATTTCCGAGATTATTATTCCATTCTTCATTATCGAGTTAAACATTGAACATAGGTATTCGCTTAGAGTTGATGAAAAACATCTATAATATAGATTGTTAAAGCCATCAACCCCTGGGGCTTTTCCTAATTTTAGTTTTTCAATCACAGTTTCTATTTATTTTTTGGTAATGGGGCTATTTAAAATCAATAGTTCTTCTTCAGTTATCTTAGGGAGGTGTATCACTTTTCAAAAAGTTTTCTATAGACCCCCTTGATGCTTTAATAAAGCCCTCTTCAGACTCTAAATTATATAACTTACGATAAAAATCTGTGAATATTTATTATTATTATTGAGTAATAGATATTATCAGGACCTTTCATTTTATCTATCATATTCTGAATATTTTGTTTTTTTATTCTGTTGGCCATATATTTCCCTGCTCTATCTCCCAAAAAGTAATGGGTTTGTTTGAACCACCATTTTTGATTGTCGATTTTTAATTGGATAATTTTCTTTATTTGGAGCTTTACTTGATTTATTTCTTCTACAATTTCTTTTTTATGAGCTGTTTATTTTTGCTTAAAATCTGATCTAATAACATTTATAATTCTCTCTGAGATTTACCTCTCTCTTTCCTCATTTGGGCCGACTTTGATATCATAACACCTCGAATATAGGAGGGACAAGAAACTGATTCTTTATTTAGGTCAAAGAAGGTCTGTATTTCTTGATTTATATTTTTAATTTGGTCCTGATCTTTAAGTAAATTATTATCCATTTTCCATTGGCTTCTAGTTGGACCTCCTTTCTTATCAAATAGGGAGGTACTCATCATGGAGTGATCAGACCATGAAGATGTTATTATTTATATATATATGTATCCGCCGGAAAATAATAAATTCTAGTGTAGGAGGAGTGAGGGCTGGAGTAAAAAGTATAGTCTCTCTGTTGAAGGTGAAATACTCTCCATACATCAAACATCCACTGTTCGCAGCCATCTGAGTACATTTTCGGGCCTGATTCATAACTACCATTTAAGATTTCAACTTACTTGCACAAGTTCTATCCACTGTGATGTTCATAATCATATTGAAGTCTCCACAAATAATTGTGGGTCCTCCAGTAAATTTCAGGGTCATTTTAATAATTTTATTGAGAAAGGTTATTTGTTTTACATTTGATACATATATGTTAACTATTGTAATCTGCATACCTGACCAAATTATATATCTACCTTGTTGATCAATTTTCTTAAATTTTGAGTTAAAAAGGTTTTCATTATTTTAGATACTACTTACTTTTAAAGGGACACTTTCACTGTCCGTTTTAAGGACAACTTTAGTCAAAAAATGTTTATATTGTCTTTTGAATAAATAAACATGATGATGGGTAAAAATCAAACATAGACTTGCTTTAACACTGCAGTGTCCCTTTATTTATTATTATTATTATCCTTTATCTTTAATGCGTCAACATATTCCGTAATGCTATAAAGAGGTTAAGTACAAGGCAAAAACAATTGTAACACATTGCAGAAAAATGGAGGGCCCTGTCTTTGAGCTTGAAATCAAACGTACATAGGGCCTCATTCTATTATCGGCCGTAAATCGGCCGTAAGGCTGCGATTCCTTGCAGGGGTTCTGTTAACTCGCGATTCTATTATACGGCCCCGCAAGGATCTCCCCTTACGGCCGGCCGCATATCTTTGAACCGGCCGTAAGCTGTGAAATATAAAAACTGAAAAATAAATTCAAGCCTGCACTGTACAGCTCTGTAAATGCTAGGGATCATATTGGGGGACATGAGGATTAAAAGGAACCCACTCTCAAGCTTGCACATCTGCCCAAACCCGAGTTCAAATTAACTGTTTATTTTCCGGCTGCGGCGTGGGTGTGTCTGAGGTGCTCCAAGCACTCTGGACTTTTTACATGGATATTTTACGGATATTAAAAATAAAATATTTTACGGATTTGAGTACAGGATAATTATGTGCTATTTTTCCTAACACCAAAAATCCCTTTATAGTCTTCTCAAAGTGCAGGATGGCTTTATTTGAGCTATTTTATGTGCTTAATTGGTGCTAGCGAGACCTCTTTCCTGCAAGTAAGCTGCGGCTCGCTTTTAGATTTGCAGAGAGGTTTCCCGGAGCAATTGAATTGCAAATCTCTTGCGGCCGTTTTAGATCAAAGGCTTTCCTCCGGCGCGAGCGGCCGCAAGAGATAGCAAGGCACCGGCCGCAAGCCTGCCGGAGCCTCCGGCCGTAAGGGAATAGAATAGCAGAATAGCTTGCGGCCGGTCCTTGCGGCCCCGCAACGGCTGCGGCCGCTAATAGAATGAGGCCCATAGTGTTTTCCCCAAAGCTCTTATAAGACTGAAAACTTGCAAGCGTTCCCATCTTCTGTATTTATCACTGTAAATAATTTTCTGTCTGTAAGGGAGACAGATATTTAGTACACTTGCTTAGCTCTGTAGATGCAGATTTAAAACTAAAAGCAAGCAAATTCACTGAGTAATGTATAGCTTGTATAATCACAATGCATCGTGGATGCAAATAAGCTGCATTTATTCTGCTGCGTATTTCAAATTGTCACCACGCTAGAAGTAAATGCAAATATTTGCATATACATTAAAAACATGAAAGGAGTTTTACTTGATATATTAGAAATGTGTTCTGTACTGATTCTATATCAGCGGAAAATGCAGGCTGTACAGCAAACACATTACTCATTTTAACAGGTTTGTACAGTTTGCAGTAATGTAGTATGTGTCAGCCTGCTGTGAGTGATTTCACTGTAGACAGCGAGGACTGCGTATGATGTGTGTTCAGGGACATGGAAGTAATGGTTACTTGTGTATGTAGGATGGGGACTACAAGGACACAGATTAAAGATGTGCTTTAAGAAGTGCTTCTTGACTCTGACCTGTTAGTTTTCGAGTGATAATGCTGTCTAATCAATGGGAGGAATCCACTTACCAAGTGAATCGGAAACAAAAATGACATATCTTCTATATATTCTGCTTCTTAGTAACAGATGGGTTAAGCTGCAAATGACTCAGATATATTGTATTATTTCTGTAATTCCACACTAATAGCATCCAGTGTTAACCAATTCTTCTAGAGGAATGGGATATGTTCACGCAGTGCACAAGCAACAGTTTTTATTCTGCTTTCGTGCTAGATTAATTTATTTTCTCACTGTACCCATGTGAAGATACTGAGAGGGTAGCTAAATTTGTAACTTTGCAATTAAACATGAAATAAAAGGCTGCTTACTTATAAACTGTTCCTGCTGGTGTTTTCCTCACTAGAAGCTGAATTTGTACTGCAAATCTTTAAATGAAATTAAAATGTGAGAAGCATATCTTATCGATTTGCCTATAGTAATCCTTGCTGCAGGGATAGCTCTTCTCCCTCAGTTTAATGCAACCATGATGAGATGATGTGCCCATGACGCTGTCCTGATATTAGTCTTTACCTGCATCCTTCCCTGTTCAGAAATTAATTTAAGACAACCTTGTCTCGTCTTGAATACATAATAGGGAGCTGAACGGTACTTCTTAAAAACTACATTACATTTTTTTCATCATACCTTGATTTTATTATAAAAAAACATCAAATACATAAATTAAACCCCTTTAAATCATGTAATTTTTTTAATTATTGTTCAATCATAAGTAACACAAACAGTTCAGAAGAGTAGGGGTAAAAAGAGAGGCAGATGACATTATATAGAAGTGATGATTCCAAACTTTTGCAAGAGTACATACACCCCTGTTAATGAAAACAAGGAGTCAGTGGAGCTGATCCACAATAAAAGATTAACGGCAGAGATTCACTCCATCTCTGAAATGAAAAGCCTCCATCCTGGCTTCAGAACACTAGTTCAATCTATTACTGTTAAGTATATTTGACAAAGGTCTCATATAATGTTAATGGCAGTTCTGAAAAGATGGTAATGTTATACATTATGATTTTATTGAGATTGAATACAGCCCTATTAAGAAGCAGAAAAATTAGTTTCATACAATGACATCAATAGAGGTAATTTTAGCATGACTTAGAAATAGGTCCTGATATAGGGAGCTACTGCTTGTGCAGCAGGTGCAAAGTACCAATGCCCACTACAGGATTGGGCCACCACTACCAGCTGATATAAAGGGAGACTCTTCATTTATTAGGGGAGAGGATTGGATAACTATTTTCATAGAAAGGTGATCTGATCATACTTGAATGATCAGTCCAGCTACATATATTTATTTTTATTTTGTATTTACCCCCGGGGCACCTACCTTGCAAACCAGTGACCCCTAAAGTCAATAGCTCCACAACTGCCTTGATGCACACCTCATTTTGTAACAGAGATAAAGATGTATACATATATGTATACAGTTCCTCAATATTATTAAACTTGTAGTGCCACATTAGCTAGGGTATTAAACATAATGATTCCAATTTCATGTTTCAAAATCAGTCAAGTTTGTAAAGGAAAATACAGACAAATGTATTCCAATATAATATTACAATTTAATTTCTTAATTTAGTTTTTTAATTGAGTATCAAAGTTTTATCATAGTTTTAGATTTATATATTTGTATTTATAGGTATAATGAGTTTTCTCTTCAACACATTTTGTTCCTTTATTTTTAAATAATTTTCATAGTGTCCTGATAAAAAACATTGTTGTGACCAAATATTTCTATATGTTCTTCTGACTTAACTAGCTAATCATGGGCCATATTAAATTCCAGCCTCGTATGGCCAACATGTAGCACATAACGGCTGCATGCTTCAAATTTGTCCGTTTTACATTGCTATTACATTAGAAAGGGCTGCGAGCTATGAGTGAGAGGCACTATTTCGTAAACCAGTTCTTGGACGTCAGGGTTGCGTGCTCGAACGCAAACAATTAAGCAATCAAGTTACGGGTTCAGATGTAGCCAATGGAAAAAGAGATCGTAAGCTTTACGTCACTGAAAAAGGGGAGGGTAGATTTATTTATTTTATTTTTTTTTCTTATTAAAGTTACAAAGAAGAATGCAGTTACATTTTGCACAATGTTTATATATGTTGTATTGTTTTTAACAATTTACAAAGAATTTAGAAAATAAATACATTTTGAATTTAGAAGAAAATTTACAACCAAATTACTTGAATATAGCAATACAGTTTTTCGAAATATATTGCATAAAAAGAGAAAGAAAAAAGAAAGAAAAGAAAAAGTGTGTTAAACAGAAAAACAATACAATACAGGGAGTTTTGCCTGGGGGATAGAGAGTCCGTGTGGAGGGGGGACCTGTTGTATAACTTAGAGTGATAATAGACAGCCTGGGATAGTGATATAAGTTAGGTATTGAATGATTTGCTCCAAACATTCAATTTCAAAGTGTCTCTTTTAATTAAGTCTGAGGGGATGAACATTTTTCTTCAGCTCCCAATTTTTATTAATTATAACTATAGCTTTACTCCATCTTGGGGTGTAAGTTTGCTTCCACCTGGAAAATATTAACCCTTTAGCTATTTGGAAAATAAAGGCCTGAATTTCGAGGCTAAAAACTTCTAGACTTAGGTGCAAAATTCTGCACTTTATGGACGGTTGTATGTTCTTCCCAATAATATGCGAAATGTGAGAAAAGATTTCTACCCAAAAAGGTTTAATACAGGGGCAGTCCCACCAAACGTCTTTCTGTGTGCCATCAGCTCCACATTTTCTCCAACAGAGCCTATCATAACTTTTATGAGAAATTTGAAAGATCTTCTTTGGGACCATGTACCAACGATTTACAGTTTAAAAAAATATCTCCCTATGTGAGGCTTTCTTGACAAATGTATTGGTGGTTCTAAAAGTTCTGTACCAAGTTTTAATGGGAACACATTGTTCCATGTCTCTTTCCCAGTCCTCCATGCCTTTAGTCTTAAAGTCTGTTATTATGGAGTTGAGAGCGTTTATATTTTTGGTTATTAAATGGGAGTTAAGTTTGACTTTGATTCGTTGTTCAAAAGGAGTTAGCTTAGTTATTATTATTATTATTATAGTTTATTTATAACGCGCCAACAGATTCCGTAGAGCTATACATAAATTAGGTTCAGACAGTGATAACTACAGATTAACATTTAGCAAAGCAAGGAGGGCCCTGTCTTTTATCTAGGAATCCAATGTCCATGGTGAATTCCCATAGTACATAGGATAGAAACTTGCAGACTAACAATCTAAGGTATAGTGAGTAGTAAAAGAGGGAGAGAGAGGTGATAAGTGTATTAGGGTGGAAGGTTATACACTTCTTTAAAGAGATGCGTTTTAAGTAAGGTTTTAAATGTTTTTAGTCAAGAGGATAATCTGGTGGAGCGAGGCAAGGAGTTCCAGAGACTAGGGGCAACACAAGAAAAATCCTGGAGGGGGGAGTGAGAGGAGGTGACCAGAGTTGTAGAAAGAAGAAGGTTTAGCAGAACGAAGAGGGCGGGTGGGGGAGTATTTGGAGATGAGAGCAGAGATGTAAGGGGGGCATTATTGTTGAGGGCTTTGTAAGTTAGGGTCATGATTTTAAATTTTTAAATTTTAAATTACAGCTTACCCCTATAGTGCTGCTGTGAATATATTAGATCAAGGATTAAGTAGGGATCTGCGAGTTTTCTCCAAAAGAACTTAGTTTTCTTAAGCTATTCTTATCTGCTGTCAAAATCTTTGCTTCTTAAGAATGTGAGAGACGACAGGGAATATAAAGTACATTAGTATCTAACACAGAGTTTTAAACTGAATAATTGAAAACAATAAGCATACAGTATCAATAATAAGTTCAATATTTCACTAAATATCATTCAAAACCTTGTTACAACATAATTACTGATGAGATAAAATATTGATAATGTATTACTTAATTAATCTTCCTTCATCCATGAATGTTGTAACTCCACACAGCTTGAATATGCATTATTTACTATACTCTGATGGTTTATTTGACAGTACAATAATATCTTGAAACATCTGATTAGGATTAGAGATCCATAAAACTTCTGCAAGTCTCCTTCTTTCTAATAGTTATAAGAATTATATGGGGTTAATATTACTGCAAAAATAAACACTTTAAATTGGTTATAAAACCAAATGAGAATGTCAGCCCATTGCCAATTCAATAATGCTGGGCTGTTTTTATTGATTGTCAAAAATAATCAGATTAATCTTGACATTTCATTGATTTATTTATTTATCTATCCATATTTATAAAACACTTATCTAAACAGCTGTTCAAGCTTTAAAAAGGAGTCAAAGACATGCTCATGAGTTTACAGCGTAGATAATACAGGACTGTTATCCAAATTACTTTATTCACATATAAGTAACATCCAGCTTTTAGATGATTTTCAGAATACCAGATTTTATCCAAAAAAGGAGATATTTGGGTATCACCATTTGATTGACTTAAATGAGATTGACTCAGATGAGAAATGAAAATGTTTCGTTTAGAAGCTGCTATCCATGTGCTTATACAACTGTATCACATTCTAGATAAGAAAGAGTGTTGGTGTGTGTTCTTAAATGACTACTGTCAATTAAGAAAAAAATTATTATGAAGTTTGTAGCAAACTAAAGAAAATCTTACTTCTGGCAGACTATGGCCTCAATTTAATTGAGCCATTGTTTTTTACGGGAGCCCGCAATGTAGCCCGTAATGTAGCCAGTAAACTAATTTGCAATATAATTGGCGTCTTCTTGCGAGCTGCAACCTATCTACGGGTTACAGGCTGAAAATCCCTCCGGTTGTCAAAATTGTAATTTACAACCCATCTAAGCCTGCAAGAGTTACAATCGCTAAAAGTGCAAATAGCTATTCAATTACTACAATTCCTCAAGCCCACAAATATGTTTAAATTTAAAATTTCGAAGAAAGTCCTACAAGTTCCAGGTAGGACTTGCAAGGGGGTTAAACACCTGTTCGTAGCGCTGTGAATGCAAATAAAAAAATCAATACAGCACTTTAAAAGACGGGGAAAGCGATGAAAGACATTAGAATTAATTGCACAACAGTCTCAAGCTCGTAAATCTGCAATAAATTTTTTTTAACATTTTATGTGTCATGTCGGTGTTATATCAATCTCAGGAATCAATGATTTAGTACATATCAGACCACCCACATGGACTAGAACATTTATTATTTTGTACATTGCAGGATTGGAGTCTGATTGCATATCGGACCCCTAAACACTAATTGATTGACATGTAACCTCAATGTTTTACTGACGGAATGATGTGTCATTTTCTATTGGCTGTTTCTAAATCGGGAGTTACGGCCTTGCTTCATTGATAATGTTCCCGCTCTGAAATGCTACATACGATTGCATGGTTTACAGTTTTGGCTTTCGGCCCGTAAGTTGTGGGCTTGCTCAAATGAATCGCTCTGTAATTGTAGCAAATCTCAAGCCTGCAGACATATGGCCTGTATAATCTGCGGGCTTGCAAATGAATAAGACCCTATGGGTTCAATTGCATTACTTTGTACTAATAAAATACCACATATGCCAATGAATATGCAGAGCAGGCTAACAAATGGTCATTTTAGATGGATGTGAGGGAAAGAGGGTTTGCAGTTCAGGGAGGGAGATAGGAACTTATGCTGACATGGAGGATCAAATTGGTATGGATCTAGGTTGGTTAGATTAGTTACAATATGTGATGTCAAGGGGGCAAAGCTTTGGGGGACTGTTGAACTATTGGGGCCCTGACTTGACAGGGATTATTGGTACTCTTTCCTCCTTCTCTCCCTGGACACTGTGCTCCCAGCCTGAATACTTGAACTGTGACAGCTACTTTCTTATGGTGTGCCCTAAGGGATGGGAGAGCCATGTTGTTTGTGGAGATGGCCACAATATGGGGGTGATCAGAAATACTGCATTGTTTTGTGAATTTATTGATGTAACGGGGGCAACCAGACATGTTTGGTATTGAAATGCTGCATTTCCCCAGGAATTTTAATAAAGTATTGAGGACAGAAGGGTCACCATTTACGAGGTGCTTGGTTGTAGGGGGACTATTGTTCCCTGGATTTGCTATTGCGCTCTTAAATAAAGATATCACATCTTTCTCAAGTCATGTGGTACTGAGCCTGTGGAGAGTAAGTCTTGAATAATTAGGTAATGGTTTGGCTATTACAGAAAACAGGTCCCTCGTTTCCAGTGGCGGCTGGTGACTTTTCAAGTTGGAGGGGCGACAGGGCGAAACATAGCCACTCCCCCTTTTTCAAACCACACCCATTTTTATAACTCCTCCCCCTGATGTCATAATGACCTTTATAAGCCCCGCCCAATGACCTTATGCTTGTAAAGCCCATTGAAATACATGATCTGCAATGCAGAAATGTCAAGAAGTAAAGTAACAATGTGTTAAATTCATTGGTATACAATATAGATTGAAAAAACTCATGTGACAAGACTACAGCAATATCATAATTGCACCTATACGTATTAACAGAAAAATTAAAGGAGTGACACCAACCATTAGTCGGCTCTTCTTCTCAGGGTATTCACGTTCATTAAGTTGACCAATGAGTAGAAACAAATCTGCAGCCACATAGGGTTTGCACCTGGGGTTGAAAGAAAACAAGCAAATCAATCATACCATTCAAGAACAAAACCATACTTAAAAAACATTAAACGACCAAGTGGAACCATATAGGCCCCAAACATACCTTAGAAGACCAAGTGTGACTATATAGGCCCCAAACATACCTTAGAAGACCAAGTGTGACTATATAGGCCCCAAACATACCTTAGAAGAACAAGTGTGACTATATAGGCCCCAAACATACCTTAGAAGACCAAGTGTGACTATAGGCCCCAAACATACCTTAAAAACCTTAAATAACCAATTTTGACCATATAGGCCCCAACCGCACCTTAAAAACCTTAAATAGCCAATTTTGACCATATAGGCCCCAACCGCACCTTAAAAACCTTAAATAGCCAATTTTGACCATATAGGCCCCAACCGCACCTTAAAAACCTTAAATAGCCAATTTTGACCATATAGGCCCCAACCGCACCTTAAAAACCTTAAATAGCCAATTTT
The DNA here is from genome assembly GCA_027410445.1 of Discoglossus pictus. Lineage (NCBI taxonomy): Eukaryota > Metazoa > Chordata > Amphibia > Anura > Alytidae > Discoglossus > Discoglossus pictus. The sequence continues at coordinate 429,589,685 of CM050163.1, read as the reverse complement.
GACCATATAGGCCCCAACCGCACCTTAAAAACCTTAAATTGGCAATTTTGACCATATAGGCCCCAACCGCACCTTAAAAACCTTAAATAGCCAATTTTGACCATATAGGCCCCAACCGCACCTTAAAAACCTTAAATAGCCAATTTTGACCATATAGGCCCCAACCGCACCTTAAAAACCTTAAATAGCCAATTTTGACCATATAGGCCCCAACCGCACCTTAAAAACCTTAAATAGCCAATTTTGACCATATAGGCCCCAACCGCACCTTAAAAACCTTAAATAGCCAATTTTGACCATATAGGCCCCAACCGCACCTTAAAAACCTTAAATAGCCAATTTTGACCATATAGGCCCCAACCGCACCTTAAAAACCTTAAATAGCCAATTTTGACCATATAGGCCCCAACCGCACCTTAAAAACCTTAAATAGCCAATTTTGACCATATAGGCCCCAACCGCACCTTAAAAACCTTAAATAACATATAGGCCCAAAAAAAAAAAAAAATATATATATAAATATATATATATATATATATATATATATATATATATATATATATATATATATATATTGATAGATATATATAAAAATTTATATCAATATATCACAATAAATAAATAAATATATATATATATATATATATCAAATTGATATATATATATATATATATATATATATATATTTATTTATTGTGATATATTGATATTAATTTATATATATATATATATATATCCAAATATATATATATATACGCATAAAAAATACACATAAATATAAATAAACATATACATACAACAATATATATTAATTGATATTTATTATTTGATTAATTGATGTTCTTTATTACTTGGTATATTATATTGTTCATGCATTTCTATTACACTTTATTTGTTATACATATTACAGTGCTATTTTTTGGCTATACATGTTACAGGATATTATCCTGTAACATGTATATCACATAAAATAGCCCTGTAATATGTATAATACATACAGGGTCAAACAAGTTCACACTAACCTTTTTTACCCTTACAGGCTTCCATACCTGCTTGCTGATTTGCTAATTTTTTGAAGACTCTCATTGGTTGAAATCGATGTCAATCAAAAATTTCAACCAATCAGAGTCCTTCAAAAATTAGTATATATAGCAGACCGTGGGAAAAAAACAATTAATCGCGGGAGGGGCTCCTTGTAGGAGGAGCTCTTTTAGTGTGTTGTTTTTTTTTTTTAGAGCGTCGTTTTTTTTTTGTGGAGGCCTCTTTCAATGGGCCAGAATGGATGGATGGACAATGGCTTCAATCAAGATTGGATTATTTTTGACCATTGGCTTCAATCAACATGGATTATTTTATTTTGACCATTGGCTTCAATCAACATGGATTATTTATTTTTCATCATGACTATATCCAGAGAGGACAGAAGGCCAACGCTGGAGGGGTCAATTTTACAGGTAAGTATGTGCTGTTGTTTATTTTATTTTTTATTAATGTTTGTTTAAAGCTGTTTATTTTTGTATACAATGTGTTGTGTTACTAACTGTACTAACAATGTGTGTATGTGCTGTTTATTTTATTTTTATTAATGTTTGTTTAAAGCTGTTACTGTGTGTTTAATTGTAATAATGTTGTTACTGTATTTTTTTTTCCCTTCCCTTATTTTTATTTTATCTTTAGAAGTGACATGCACATATACATGCCTGTTACTTCTAAAAATGGAATAAAAATAGGGGGGGGGGGGGGTAGGTAGTTGGTTCATCCAGGGTGGGGTCGGTCACGGTCAGGCGCCCATCGGTCGCCCATAGGCCACGATCAGGGGTGGCACAGGCCTCATGGGGGTGAACATCCACCCCCATGTGGCCTGGTCAACCCCGCTCACTGCCCGAATACCCGGGGTAGCATAGGCCGCATCGGGGTGGTGCCGGCCCGGTGGTGATCGGGCCTCGGGGGTGGCATAGGGCGGCAACATGGAGATCATCAGGGGTGGCACAGGCCTCATCAAGGGGGTGATCCGATCACCCCCATGTGGGCCTGTGCCACCCCGATCACCACCCGACTACCCCGATCCCGTGATCGGGGTAATCCGGCGGTGGCATGATGGCATAGCTAGGCTAGCATAGGGCAGGCCTGATCGGGGGTGGCACAGGCCACATGGGGGTGATGGCTGGGGTCGTCGGTGGTAGTTGGTGGGTGGCTGGGTAGGTGGCACTGGCAGGCCAGGCAGGCATAGTGGGGGACTGGGGGTAACGGGTCACCCCTAACTTTTATTAGGGGCTACTAGGGGTTTTGGTTTGGCCAGGGGCAGGGCAGGTGCCAGGCAGAGGCAGGTGTAGACTTACTGTGTTAGGCAGGCAGAGCAGATGAGTAGATTCAGCCAGGGAGGTCTCTCAGTCTCAGCGTGAGCAGGGTCAGGAAACAGAAAGGGGGAAGGGACAGGGAACTGGTGGTTTTATTGACTGTATCAGTCAATCAAAATCAAACTCGAGGCCCTATTTGCTGGCGGGCGCTCAGGGCTAACGGTCTGGGTGGGTTTAGATTGATCACTTAGTAACTGGACAGCCTTCCATCATTGATTGGTCAACTGAGACCCTCGGGCAGTGCCCTCGCGAAGCGAGGGCACTGCCCGAGGGTCCTCAGTTGCTGGCAAGGAGCGCCGAAGGCGCTCCTTGCCAGCAACTGAGGACCCTCGGGCAGTGCCCTCGCGAAGCCCGCAGCGTTAGCAACAACTCGTACGCTCACAACTATATATGTGATACATTTATGACCGCCCATGCATATCGTCACTGTGATGGTGGGCGGAATGCATTAACGGTCAGGGGGCCAGGCCAGGACTCATTGAAGAGAGAGAAGACTCAGGTTAGTGACACAGTGTATAACTATTGTAATTTGATCACACAGGGTGCAGGCAGGGGGCTATATAGATACACAGCATTAGTTAATGTAGCGCAAGGGTTATTTTAAAGTGACAGTGTCCCTTTACTAACTTTACTTAATTTTTAATACTATTTAGACTTGAAATGATGATGTACACCTTATATTTATTTGTTTTTGGGTTATACTAATACATTGTTGTGTTTTTTTTATTGCAGGGTGAAGAAAATATTTGGGGGGGCGTTTGCCCTGACGCCCCAATGGACGGGCCGCCCCTGCTCGTTTCCATTTGATGTATTTGAGAAGCCCAGGGAAACACCTATGGATTTGTGGACTGCGTAAACTAATGGACCTTGGCTGGGCACGGTTTAAAGTGGCACACATGATCCTTTTTTTTAATTATAAATATTGATGGGGGATAGCCATATTGTGTATTGTGGGACATGTTGTACTATCAGCCATCCAGTTCATGGGCCCTTAGGGAGCCAGTCTCCCATCTTGTTCAGTCACTCCATGTTTGATTGCTGTTGCTGGAACCGTCAAAGAAACTCCCCCCCCCCCCCCCCTGCAGACGGCCTGTCTCCAGGAAGATATGGGTTGCAACATTGACATCTTTTTGCCCCCCTGTAGAGGAAACCACATAGGGGCACCTCTTCTAAGGTAATGGGACAGTGTGGATCATAAAAACCTATAGGATATCTTTGAACGGGAAAGAGGGGTTGCATAATCTGAAGGCAAAGCCATCAGCTGGAAAGGGATTGTTCATATGTACCTTTTAGTGTTCTGTTTCGGCCACCTGGGTCAGAACAGCTCCAGCCATGGTGACAGGGAGACGGTTAGCATGTGTGTCATGTTACAAAACACCCTTTCCCTTCCCTTTATATAACTGGAATAATAGGATATTATTATGCTGGATGCTACTTTACTTTATAAAGGATCATGCCTTGATTTTGCCACTATAGTGCCTATTTAAAGCTCCATATTTGATTGATTTAAAAAAGTGACTAATGACTATACTTAAATAGAACCACATTGCTTTCAATGTTAAACTGTTCTGTGGTGCTGCAATAGTAGAAAACTAAACAGTTGTATAATTGTATTTATTTCAGGAAGCCTGCCAAACACAAAATCTACAGTGTTTAACAAACTTCTCCTATGGCCACAAAGACAAGTTAGCCTATAAATGTCCTCATGATGTGAGATATCACTGCAAAAAGAACAAAAGAAAACATGAATACAATTTTTTACTCAAAGGGAAGACATTAAAAAGTGATGATGTCTTTAATGTTATATTTAGCTATGAATGTGTTATATTAAGATAATAGGTGGTACAGCACGTTTAATGAGTATGTACAGTGTATTTAATAACTTTGATATCCTGAATGCTTACTGACACATTTCCTCAAATGTTTATTGCTTTTCTTCTTAAAATTTTGTTTAATCATTGGCTGTGCTTCAAAGTGTCATTCAGGAAAACAGAGACAAATTAGGAATAATATCTTCCCCAGCAGAAGAAAGCTGCTAAATAGCCTGTGCAATAAAATGGAATGATAGTCTCATTTAGAGATGTAGCATATTCTAACAACCTTTGCGATCCCATATAGATTATACATAATACCAGTTGTGAATAATTTCTTGATTGTTTCTATAAAAATCACAGAGGCCAGCAAACAATTCAGTTTTCCCTTGATCCATTGTGATTACTAAAATTCCATATTACTATGTGTTTGTCTGAGCTAAGGGATGGAGATTGATAAAGGCAGAAGCCATTAAAATGCTGACACCATTGGTCCTATAAGCATTGGCAATCCATCATACGTGAAATTGCTTGTGTGGAAAGAATGCAAATGCTGGAATTTAAGTGGAAATATATTAACACACATTTAGCATATATAGCATTTGTTAACCTACAAAAGACACAATGGATTTGGCTTGTTCACTGTATCCAGCCAAGTTTAACACAATGTTCTGCCCTTGTTGGAAAATCATCTACGTAAATTTGTTTCAATTGAAAGTGGGGAATCTAACGTGTGTTGCCTTCTAATGAGCCTCTGATCATCAGCAAATTGAAAACAAAAGGGAGAAATAAACAGGCATTAAATGTGTCGCATCAATCCTAATAACACTTTGTAATTCATCTGTAGGCCTCCCAAGTGAAGTGCATTAATGCAGATTTCTATGCATGTTCCGAGTTTCTCTTCTGGACACATTCTTCCAAATGATCTAACATATGTCTTTACTCAATGACAGAGCTAAGGAATTTGTACGTTTTCAGGAATAACCACAAGGTTAGATGTGGGAGAAATGTATAACCACAAGAAATATATAGCAAAAGATTTATACTTCTTATAGAATATTAACCTATAATGTACAAAAAGCCTTGGATTGGAGGAGCAGAGGCTCATATAACTTATGAAACCTAGTAATCATGAATATACCATTTATTATTGTATTATTATATGTACTGTATTTTGTGAACAAAACTGGTGGAAGTATCACTTTTGCTGATAACATCATTTGATGACCTCTGAGAGATAGTTTAATTCAATTATATTTTAATGTGAAAGTGAATACTCATATTTAAACAACTGGAATACTTTGTATTGAACAACCTTTTGTTTCTGAGCATTTTCTTTTAGATTTTGTTCAGGTTGCAATGATTCCTGAAGGAAATACCCATGCTCCTGAGATATCTAGAAATGTGATAGCAAAGTCTCTTTTATGCTCAAGACTCAGTTCCTGCTATCATTTGTGAAAATGTTTTCCTCATACTTCCATAGGATTTACTTAAATCTAATCTCATTTGGGTAAAATTATTATCATTATTATTTTTATTATTATTATTATTATTATTATTATTATCCAAGGGTTTAGTACATGGCAAAACACATTGTTATAGGTGTAGTACAGGAGGGTGATAGATGTGTTGTACTTAAAAAAGCTTTGTCTTGTGTAATTTACAGCCCTAGTAAATTCGGGCTACGTATTAAAACGTAGCCCTTAACGTTGATATTAGGATTTACGGCTATTAAATTAGACCCGTAAAGCTGGCCGCCGATGAATTGAGGGTTAAGACGCAGGACGGGCGATAAATGCCTATGGGACGTTAACCGGAACTTTGCAGCCCGTAAATCTTTTGATCTGTCAAGTCAGTAACCGCTACAAATCCAATGATGCTATTAAATTGCAACAGAGTAACCCACAAGCGAGCTCGTAAGACGCAAATGGAGCCCAAAGCCCAACGTGTGCTGGAGAGGACTCGCAAGGGGGGTAAAGACCAATACATAGCAATGCAAATAAAAACACACTATTCTACTTTATATAAAAGGGAAAGTGATGTTAGGTCTTATAATTAATAGCACAACATTCTCAAGGCCCAAATAAATACTTTATTTCATGATTGATTTTTCGTGGGATATCGATATCGGCAATCAATGTGTTAATACATATACTGTAACACTAATGTAATAGAATATCAAATGTACGGCTTTATTAATATTGCATTAATCTGGAATGTGGGTCAGATCGCAAACTGCTCTATACAGACCCCCATGAGCCCTTAATTAACCCCATCAGTCCCATAAGGTTCTATATAGACCCTTATGGGTCAATAATTAACCCTGACATTAACACTATAAGTGCCATGATGGTCCTCCAGGACCTTCATGACACTAAGTCTAAGCACTGCCCTACAATACACTATTATCCACCCAAATAAACTAATAAATCAAAATTAACCCCCTCTAAGTAATTAAAACCCCTCTAAGTAATTAACACCCCTCTAAGTAATTAACCCTATTATAACCCTCACCATACCTAATTAACCCTATCACTAACCACTTAACCCTATCTAGACCCAGCTATCCCTATCTAGTCCTATTTAACCTGTACCTAATTAAAGCTAACTGTACCCATTAAACCCTTAACTGTACCCAATAAACCCTAACTGTACCTAATTACCCCTAACTGTACCTAATTAACCCTAACTGTACCCAATAAACCCCTTCCTGTACACAATAAACCATAAATCTACCTAATAAACCATACCTGTACCTAATTACCTCTAACTGTACTTAATTAACCCTAACTGTACCTATTTAACCCATATCCTATTAACCCCTACCCTGATCTATTAACCCCCTCAACCCTATCCTATTCTATCAACCCCTACCCTATTCTATTAGCCCCCTCTACCCTATCCTATTAACCCCTATCCTATTAACCCTTATCCTATTAACCCCTTTCCTATTCTATTAACTCCCCTCTTCCCTACCCTATGAACCCCTATCCTATTTTATAAACCCATACCCTATTCTATTAAGCCCCTCTACACTATCCTATTCTATTAACCCCTATCATATTCTATCAACCCCTATCCTATTCTATTAACCCCTCTCTACCATACTCTATTTCCCCTATCCTATTCCATCAATCCCTATCCTGTTCTATTAACCTCATCTACCCTATTCTATTAACCCCTATCCTATTCTATTAACCTCTATCCTAGTCTATTAACCCCCCTCTACCCTACCCTATTAACCCCTGCACTACCCACCTAACCCCCTAATACAATCCCTAACACCCCACCAAGTACAGAAAAAAAACACCCACATTACAGAAAAAAAACCCACTAAGTACAAATAATAACAAACTACTAATTACATGAAAATAATAAAGCATTACAGAAAAAAGAGTTGCACATAAAATAAAAAATATTACATAAAATAAAAACCACTATTAAAATAAAAAAAGTCTTACAACGTGTAAAAAAGAAAGGGTTAATGAGTCCACTAACCTGGCCAAAATGCCCCTCCAATGGTGATCCCCGATGCCTTGGTCTTCACTCTTCTGGGCCAGGAAAGACCCATCCAACAGTTCCTATGTTCTGAAACACCTACAAAATAAAACATATCATTACAGTAAATAAACAAATACTGACTCCTGTTAAAAAGAAAGGGTTAATAGTATACTGACCTGGCCAAAATGCCCCCCTCCAGCGGTGTCCATCGATGCCTTGGTCTTTAGTCTTCTGGTCCAGGAAAGGCCCCTACAACAAAATCCCAATGTTCTAAAAAAACTGCTATTAATGGAGCTACGAAGCTCCTCCCTTAAGAAGCTCCCCATCGCAAATGAACGATCTGATCTAAAAAAAAAATGCACCTTCTGTTTAGCTGAAATCGCTGTCAATCAGATTTCAGGCAGTGATTAGCTATGGTGAGGGTTGAATAGGGTTAATTTCTTAGAGGAGGTAAATTACTTAGATGGGGTTAATTAGTTAGAGGGGAGTTAATTTAGATGTATTAGTTTATTGGGGTGGATAATAGAGTAGTGTAGGGTAGTGCTTAGACTTAGTGTCATGATGGTCCTGGAGAACCCTCATGGCACTTATAGTGTTAATGTCAGGGTTAATTATTGTCCCATAAGGACCCTTATGGGACTGATTGGGTTAATTAGGGGCTCATGGGGATCTGTATAGAGACCTATGAGTGATGGGGTTAACTTTAGACAGGGGTTAATTACAATTGTAGCGCAGGTCCTTTAAGGACCTTCAAGATGGGAAATTTTTAATTAATAATTTTTAATTTTTAAATGCTGCGGGGGTCCCGATTGGGACCCCTGCAGCAAGGGTTAATGTGGGGACCCTGTGGGGGCCCCGATGGGGACCCCACAGCATAGGGGGATTAATGTTAGGTGCCACTGGGGTTAACCATTTGTGTGCCGGGGGCCCTTGAAGGACCTGCGACGAGAAATTAATTTTTTTAAATGCTGCACAACCGGGACCCCCGCAGCAAGGGTTATTGGGGACCTCTGCATCATTGGGGTTTACTTCAGGAGTGAGGGGGGTTAGGAGAAGAGGGGACTTTAGGGGCAGCATACATAAAGGCCTTGCGAGTCCTCTTTGGAACCCATAACTTGTGGAGTGACTTTTGACATTTGCGGCCTTGGCATAGTGGTTAGCAAAGGGGAATCGGTCCAATTGAATAGCGATTTGCGATTTTAGCGCTCGGAACTCTTGCGGCCGTGAAAGATCAAAGGCATGGGGGGAGCATTAAATTGCGATATTCACCATCACAATGAATCGCAGTCCGGAGCCCGTAACTCAATCAGAGCCCGCAAAAAGTTGCCAATTAATTAGCAAAATAACTTACTGGCTCCATCCAAGCCTGGATCTCCCAAAGCCTCAATTGAATAAGGCTCAAAGTATAAGGGAGGATTCAAAGTAATGGCATTGGTACACAATTTACCTAGAGAAAGTTTCAATCGCCTTAGTTATAATAACATACATTCATACTAATATTAATATTCAAAGTGCCGATGGTAAAAATAACAGCATGGATGCTTCCTCCAAAGTGGGAAAATAACTTCAGCTGTTCAGATAGATTGTGCAGTGGTTCCAAAAAGCAGACAGAGAGAGGTCCAAAAGGAAGATAGCTCCTTCTGTTGCTGTTCAGATATATTGTGCAGTGGTTCCAAATATCAGACAGAGAGAGAGTGGACCAGAGGGAAGATGGCTTCTGGAAGATAAATTTGATGTTAAAGAGATAGATAAAGAGTGGATATTACTACTGCCTCATGTTCTGTTCATGCCACTGTTCACATCCCTACATTGTATACAATGCGTAGACCAGTTTCAGAGTATTCCTATAGATATAGGAAGCAAACACAAGCCATAAACACAGAATGTCTTTTATAGTGCTAGATTTCAGAGTAGGCAGTATATTTTTCAATATAACCTTTCTCTTTATGTTTTCAGAGCTGAATTTGTTTATTAGGATATCCCCCTGCATATTTATCAATTCATGTGCCTTTATTTTAATATAACATAAATATATCTTAGGTCTGCTAGGCAGAATACTATGAACCATTTGCATGTATACATCTTTGTACTTTCACACTGGACCATGCAAGACAGACTTCTCCATGGAATGTGGGCCTTGGAATTTAACAAATAAGAAACAAAATCACAGTTGTAGTAAAGAGAAAATACAGGAACATTTCAGATAAATCCCATTGCTTAGTCTGTTTACCATGCTGTTTTTGAGCCATGGGAAAGAGAGCAATTTAGCATTATAAGGATTATTTATTTGAACAGATGCAGCATTGATATATGATGCCAAGTTTGCTGCATGAAGAATAATATTATGAGTCTGAACCCGTGCTACATGGGCTTTGGATCCTGCTTTTTCATGTGCTTTACATGTTGCATAACTATTATTGGATTTATACGATCTAAGAGCAGCTGATATGTTAAACATATTTTTATCAGCTTAATTTTGTACTCATGTATTTCAAGCTAAGTTTGGGATTTTTAATGCATACAGTTACATTTCTGGATTGAGCTCAAAAGGTTTTTTGATGGACTTAATAAAATCTCAGTGCAAGGTATGACATTAGAGCAGGTTACTTTAGTTATTTCCCTTCATTAGCCAACTTGTTTTAATTCTTATGACATTTTATAGCATTTATCATCTTGTGGAGTATAAAAAGACACTTCTCTATTTAAGAACTATTTGGACAACTCTAGAGAATACTCAATGTTTCTACCATATGACCAATCCTGCTTCTGGCCTTTCTCCTTCTTTGAATCCCTTAACTGAAATAAATTCCTACTCCACATAAGACATTATTCAAACATACATTTTGCACCTACCTGAAGACCCACCTGCACTCTTTCCAATCCTGATGCAACTTAGGTTCTTCCACCCTCCTAATCTCTTTGGCTTGACCTACTGTGCCCATGGCCCTATCTTTATGCTCTGCCTATCCCATTTGTTCAACAAAATGTAATCATCTAGACCCTGATACATTTATGTACTATTTTAAAACATTGCAAATTGTCTTGGATAAAGGTACTGTATACAAATACAAAACAAATTAGAATATAAATGTACCGTAGTTAAAATTGAAATTATTGCTGAAAATAAAACCAAGGGCCAGAATTCCAATTTGTTTATGGACACATACAAATATAATATAATTACATCCAAAGGGGTACAGGATGGAAGTTTACATAACGAATGGGACTTAAGAACATTGGGGATGTTTCCTGTAGGATAAATAGTTATGCAGCAAATTTCCTTATAATGAGCCATAGCCATAACAGCATTATAGTGCCATGTTATGTGTGTGTTTTATATAAAATATTAGCCTCAATAAACAAGTTGCTCCTGCACATTAATAATCACTCTTCATTACAGATGTTGATGTATAAAGAAGAGCAAATGCAACAGTGAGAAAGTTCATGGAGATTTAATCAATGTGACCATTCCAAGACTCACATGAAATAAAATTACTTTTAAAGGCTCATAACCACCTGCTTAAAAGAGCCGAGGTGTTCTGCAATAAACACACCATTGTTCATTGATTAGTGAATCTACCACCATGAAAGACACAAAGTCCCCCTAAAATTTCCCAAAAGATCAATTGAAATTACTTGCAAATATTAAAATATTACTGTTTTGCAAAAAATGCATTTTGTGGACGTAATGGAAAACTAAGCCAAATTTTAGTATAAGTGGCACAGCAGTGATTCAAAAGATGGGATAATTTAAAATGACAGATAATAACAAGTCCTTTATCAATTGAATATTATTAAATAATGCACTTTCCTACAGTAAAATAGCACTGAATTTTGCCATTTTGACCCACTCACAACACGATTTGGAAAAAATGTGTTAATGAGACACCATTCAA